>JAWPNB010000013.1:46132500-47332500 GCA_033996785.1 Trichosanthes truncata
TAATAGTCAATAATGCGTTCAATCGCATGATTCAAGAACCAAATGTGGGAAGGTTTTCATTTTATTCAGCCAAGCATTCTAAAATCAAAACCAGTTGAAATTCAACCAATGATAATTTGAAAATCCTCCATAATTTGCCCGTCGTCAGCTCAGATCTTCCATTAATCGCGGATTTTCATTTACTTCTACATCACATCCCTACCGTACCGTCGGTCCTTTCAATCCACTCACAAACCAAAGAAACTAGCCATAGCCCCAGGAGAAAATTTCAGATTGGATCTAGCACTCAACAAGCGCAGGAACGGGGTAAATGGGTTACACAGAAGATTAACAACATTTCTAAGCAAGCAGAGATGATAATTAAAGAAATTAAAGATGGGGGAAGGTCTTAAATGTTGAAAGTAGTGAATTTACCTGGTTCGGATCCATGATCGGGAAGTTGGATAGATTTTGCAGAAAGTATTTTGTGGGTATGTGTTGAATTTGGCTTGTTGATGCAGAAATGAAGCGAAAACGCCACTCCCACCGTCGCTACGCGCTCGCCGAGGGAAATTGTACCAGAACGAAACTCGAAAGGGAAGAAAATATTTCACACCGTCGTTTCATTTCGACTCAGTTTTACACGACAGCTTTTCCTTTTTCTTTTTTAATTTCTTAATCAATTTAGTTAAATTATAAGTTTAGTCCTTAAAATTTAAAATTTGTATCTATATAGTCTCTCAACCTTTAAAAATATATAATAAATCTCTAAATTTTTAATTTTTATAATAAATTTTTAATTTTTTAATTTTGTGTCTAATAGGTCCTGACAAATGTAAAAACTTTTTAAAATTAATTGATCTATTAATTATAAATTTGAATATTATGTTTAATGGAATCTTAAATTTTCAATTTTATATCTAGTAGATTCGTAAATTTTTAAAATTCGAAAGTTTAGGGACCAAATTGACACAAATCTCAATGTTCAAAGACTAAATTTATAATTTAACCTTAGGTTTTTTCACTCATGAAATTAGGTTGTTATGTTTTTTTTTAATAGAAAATATCAAAATTTACATTAAACATGATGAGTTGTATCTATTTTTATCGTAAATTTTTAATTTCATCAAATTATATTATACCTCAAACTGTAATAAATGTTACAATATTTGCCTTAAACTTTAATAAGAATTACAATTTTTACCTTCTAATAAATTTTTATTTGAAAAATCCTTGGTTAAAATATCTTCATGTGCCTATAATTTTGGTTGAAATCTGTTAGTAATTTTGAAAGATTTATTAATTGTTGAATATGTAAATTAATCGGAATTAATTTTGTGCAAAGCTATTTTTTGTTAAAATTAGTGAATTTTGAAAGTTTTTTTTTGTTATAATTAGTTGGTGAATTTAACAAAAACTAAACATGAGGTAAAATTTGCAACAAATATTTAAGTCTATGGTTTAATTTGATGAAATTGAAAGTTTGAGGTGAAGATTGATACAATTTGGCCATAGGAGTAAAAATTGATTTTTATCCTTAAAAAATACTCAATTTTTTTAATAATGTTAATTTTTTTTCCTTAAACTTGGCCAAATTAATAACTTTTCACACTAAACTTTTAATTTCATCAAATTTGACCTTTGACTTAAATAAGTATTGCAAATTTTATTTTTTTTTTGTTTAACTTCTGTAACATGGTGAATACTAATAATATTTCAAAACTCACAAATTTAAACAAAAATCAAGTCTTAATTAATTAATGCACAAAATTAAGCTCAAGTCTAGGTACAAAATTGACTTTGAATTTATCTTTCAAAACTAACTAATTTAAACAAAATCTAACTCTAGTGTCATCTTCTCCTAAAACTTCATTGATTTATTCAACCTACTTTGAGAATATTGTTTTTAATGACTTTTCAAACGGAAGGTCTAATTAGAAGGTAAAATGTTCAATACTTATTCAAATTGAAAATTAACTAAATTTTATTCCAACCAGGATATCTTTTTTCCACATTTTTCATAAAATCACGTTTTTCATAAAATTATTACCATGGTATTAAATTTCCGTCGACATTTTCATCGATATTTCCACATGTTCATGGGTTCGACATCAACATAAAGGGGGAATCGACATTTCCACTATACCGTATAAAATTGATGAAATATTAAAAAAAAAATAGCAAGAAAATGTAATTTAATGTGAATATAATATTGTAACAAGTATTTTAACTCATTTAAAAAGTGCAAAATGTTTATTTATTAATTTAAATATTTTTTTTTTGAATTTCAATACCAAAAGCCCAATACTATTAATTAATTTTATTTACACTATGTTAAAGTCTTATAAAGTTTAGTCAAAATGGAATCTGTTAATAAAACGATTGAGAATATTTTTAAAGAAATATGGTAACATAAACTTTTACTTTTTATCAAATTATCAAGAACTCGAGGTAAGAAGTTTTTTTTTTTCCTTAGTACAATAAGAGTTGGAGGGATTTGAACCACAGACTTCGTGGTCATTAACACATTCAATATGTCAGTTGAGTTGTGCTCTCTTTGGTAGTAGGAAGTTAACTTTGCTGAATTTATGAATTAACTTAATTATGGAATCACTTGATAAATAATTTAACTTTTTTTTAAACAATAAATAATCTAAATTATGTGAATCACTATGTTACGTTTTGTTGTTGCCAAATTTTGGACAGGAGAAATCTCACCTGACCTCCATGTGACAACGACGGTGAATTTGTATTCTTGGGGGAAGAACGCGGCCTGCAAGACAAGAAAAACCTGGACACCGGTGTGGTGTAGGCCACACAGGCTCCGATGCTTAAGTCAGGGAGAGTTTGAGAGAATTTTGGAGTTGTAGGAGAGTGTTGTAAGTTGGAATGAACTTACCTTACTCTCCCCCTGTGGGAGAGCTTAAATAGATTCCTTCCTAGGGCTTTTCGTGGGTTTCCGTCTTCGAATGGGGAAAGGAAAGGTCGAATTGGGCTGAACCGAGGGCACACAGGCAATTAAGGGACCGAGGTAAGGCCCAAAATTGGGCCTTGCCAAACTGGTCGGCCGAGGCCGAGGCCGAGGCCGACCACGGGCTTGGGCTCGGCCCAAGCCCCGGTCTTCAACCCTTTGACTTTGGACCATGGCAAGGCCCAAAATGGGGTCTTGCCATGTGGTCGGCCCAAGCCCGTTTCTTCGTCCCTTCTCGTCCTGGGTCGGTCTCCTGTCGGTTTCGGTCCGTTTTGACTTCGTATGGGGCTTCTCTCCTTGTTTGGCCCTTCACTGCAGCCCTTCAGCTAGCCCATTCTTGTTGGTCCAATTTCACCCATAGCACGTTTTAATATAAATAGGCTAGCTTATAAAATAAATATGTTTATCTCCAAATTTTGGATGAAATTCAATTTTCTTCCTTCAATTTTGAGAGGTGGCGTAATTTAATGAGTCATACTTATTTATTTTATTTTAATTAGGGATGTCATCCTTTCTTAGTAAGGTATTTTATTTTGGTACGCAATCCACAAAATATTAGTGATTTCAAATCAATTAGTCTTTGTAATGTGTTTTATAAGATCGTTGCAAAAGTTTTACCTAATAGGTTAAAAGGTATTTTAGATAACAATATTTTTACTTCTTAATCAATTTTCGTTCAAAGTCGTTCCATTTCGGATAATTTAATTATTGCTCACGAATGTTTACATTATATGAGGGAGAAAATGAAAGGAATAAAAGGCTATGTGGCGATTAAATTGGATATGAGCAAAACATATGACCGTGTAGAATGGGGTTTCCTACAACGGATGATGATACAATTGGGTTTTCATAAAAAGTGGGTTGATTTGATCATGGAGTGTGTATCCATTGTTTCTTTTTTCGTTTTGACGAATGGAAACCCAACGGAGGATTTTTCCCTTTCAAGGGAATTCGTTAGGGTGATCCTTTATCTCCTTATCTATTTCTTTTATGTGCTGAAGGTTTTTCTGGGCTTATATCTGATGTTGGTTCTAAAGGAATTCTATCGATTCTATCCATTTCGAGATGGTGTCCAAATATATCTCACTCGTTCTTTACTGATGATAGTCTAATATTTTTTAATGCCTCATTGTACAAATTTGTTGTTTTACATGGAATTCTATAGGTTTATGAATGGGCTTCTGGCTAATGCATAAATTTTGGGAAGTCGGCAAAGTACTTCTCCCCTAATATTCTATAGGATCAAAGAAATTATTTACAACAAATTTTACAGGTGCAGATAGTACCCAATTTGGATAAATATTTGGTTTACCATCTTCTTTTACTCGAAGAAAGGAACTGATTTTGCCGCTCTTATAGAACGAAATTGGAAGGTGTAACAGGGTTAACAAAGTAAGTTTTTTTCAGCAGGAGCCAAAGAAGTGCTAATTAAAAGTGTGGCTCAAGTCATGCCTACTTATGTGATGAGTTGTTTTAAACTGCCCAAATATTTATGTTCGCAAATTTCGAGACTTATGGTGCGGTTTTGGTGGGTTCCACAATGAACAAAAATAAAATTTACTGAAAAAGTTGGGATAAATTATGCAAGCTAAAGGAATTGGGCGGCTTAAATTTTAGAGACATGGAAGGCTTTAATCAAGTCATGTTAGCTAAATAAGCATGACGAGTTCTAAAGCAACTAAATCTGCTAGTTTCAAGATTATTGAAAGATCAGTACTTTCCTCATTTTAATTTACTCAATGCATCTTTCAGTTTGCTATATTCTTATTTTTGGAAGGGTTTTATGTGGCTAGATCTTCTAAAAGTATGATTGAGGAAAAGATTGGAGAATGGTTTGTCTATTAAAGCATTCCATGGCCCTTGGCTTTCCAGACGAAGGACTTTTAAAGTATTTTTACCTGCAAGTGGTCTGTCAAATATATTGGTGGCGGAATTTATTATTCCTTCTTTACAATGAGATGTTACAAAACTGCAATAGTTTTTGTGCCAGGAAGATGCGAATGTTATTACTTGTATTCCTATAAGTTGTTCTGGAGAAAATGTTACTTGGATTTGAAAAGCATGGTTTATATATTGTTAAAAGTGGGTATAAGACATGTTTGTTGTGTATGTTAGGAGAGTGGATCTATGAGTGTGTCAATCATTGTACACAATGGTGGAAAAATGTTTGGAGGTCTAATGTATCTTCTAAGATTAAGCATTTTGTATGATGGTATTTCCATGAATGCCTTCCTACAATGGAAATTTTGAACCAAAAAAAGTTGATTGTTCGATTGCTTGCCCATCTTGTAAAAGACAAATATTTCAACAAGATGATCATATGCAACTCGATCTTAATCCTGAGTGAGTTATGAATTCCAACTTCTGAGGGTTTGTCCTTTGATTTGTATGGGTGAGAGTGGTTTTTGTAGCCAATTCAATAAGTCTAATATTTTGGTGACTTAACCAAATAGGGAGCTAGGAACATAAGTTTCACAAGATGAAATTCACTCATTTCCATATATAGTAAATAAATGAGTAGTTCCCTTAAGTGATGATTTCAAGACTTGAACAATGGGCTCCCACCCTCTCACTAGCCCGAGAGGGATTTAATATATGATTGGATTATAAAAAAAAATGTTCATTAGAGGATCAGTGGTACTTATGGTATAAGATATTATATGGGTAAAATAGACTTTTGACCCAATTGTAATTATGAACAACTCGTGAAGGATCGACTGACATATAATGATTATATCCATGGACACAACTTGTCCTAATGTGCATAAGAGTGCAACTCTAGGTCTATAGTGGAGTGGCCTAGAGTTAGTGAATGGAAATTGATTAATTAAAGAGTTTAATTAATTAATTTTGTATCATTGAAGCTTATAATCTGTAGATCCATAGTGTCCTCTTGCTAGCTCATAGTAACACTAAAGCCTCATAATTAATGATTTATTTAATAATTAATGATAATTTTGATTATTTTATTTGCAATATAATATTATCCATTATATGAAAAATTCAAGGTTATTAGTGTAATCTTGAACAGTATGTGCTTGACATATGGTAGGATCATATTTAAGAAATAACAGTATGTGGTTGAATAATATATGGATAAGGTTGGGTGCCTTATCCTGGTAACACTATTAATACGACCCACTCTGTAATAGTTACAAATAATTTAATCCAAACCGTTCATGTGGAGACATGTGAGTAGGAGTATCTTATACAATGAGTTTGTGTAAGACTGGACCACAAAATATTTAATCTCTTTTTATAAATCCTTTAATTGAGAAGATTAATATTTCATCAGGATGATCATATGCGACTCGATCTTAATCCTGAGTGAGTTATGAACTCTTGTCTGTGAGAGCTTGTCCTTTAATTTGCATGGGTGAGAGTGGCTTTTGTAGTCGATTCAATATGCCTACCATTTTGGGAATTGACCAAATGGTGAGCTATGAACATAATCTCACAAGATGGAATTCACTCATTCCCTATATAGGGTAAGGAGATGAGTAGTTCCCTTAAGTGTTGATTTCGGGACTTGAACAATGGGGTCTCACTCTCTCACTGGACCGAGAGGGACTTAGTTTATGGTTAGATCATAAGAAAATTGTTCATTAGATGATCAGAGGTACTTAAGGTGCAAGATGTAATTACAGGAGTAAAACGGACTTTTGACCCAGCTATAATTACTAACAACTCGTGAAGGATTGATTTGCATGTAGTAATTATATCCATGAACACGACTTGTCCTACAGTGTATAAAAGTGAAACTCTAGGTCTATAGTGGAGTGACTTTTAGTTAATGAATGAAAATTAATTAATGAAAGAGTTTAATTAATTAATTTTGTATCATTGAAGCTTATAATCTGTAGGTCCATAAAGTCTCATTTCTTGCTCATATAAACAAATAGGGATCAATTTCGTTGAGAGAAATTTTGAAATGTACAAATTAAAATTTAATATATTTGATATATTAAATGAGTAAAAATATATTTATTGTATGTGATGCATTAAGTATTAAAGAAATTATTAATGTATTAAGATACATTGAAGAAAATATATTTATTAAATTTGAATTAGATTCAAATAAGGAAATAGATGTCGTAGGAGAATTTAGAAAGATTTGAATATGATTCAAATTGGTTAGATAAATATATTTTAATATATTGATATTAAAATATAGTACTTAATTGTTTTTCCTAGGCCACTATAAATAGGGCCTTAGGAGTGAGTCATTTGTGTGCATTTCAAATAAGATAAAGGAATTCCAGATAATTCTCTCATCATTCTCTCGTTGTATTTTCTAGAAGGTTCTCATAAACTGCTTTGGTCATTTGTTCAAGTTATAGAAAGAAAGATTTTATGGAAGTCTTGGAATTCAATCTCATTGGAGTTGGAGTACAAGGAGAAAAAGACTCTCCAGAATATTCTCCATATTATTTTCAAGGTATGTTTTGTTTAACCTTAATTTTTATTGTTTAATTCTAAATAAAATCAAAGTCGATTCCAACGATTCTGCAGTAGGTTTAATTCGATTATTCCCTTCAAATAATACATTATTAAATAAATTATATATTATATTTGAATAAAATTCAAATGGATAATATATGTTGTAGGAGATATTTGAATAAGGTTCAAATATATTAAATATATAATTTATTAGATATTATATTTTGAATTTGGCAATTTCTTCCCAATTCTCTTTTTCTTTCAAGAGATTCTCACAAGCCTTGGTCTTGTGTTCGAGTCAGAGCAAGTAAGATCTTGTGGTGGAGATTCGACCTCGTTGGAATTGGACGCGCCAGAATTATTCTCCATTATTAATTCTATATGTTTGATTAACTTTAATTTTGTTTAATTCTAAATAAATCAAAACTAATCTCAAATTGATTTATAAATTGTTTAGAAATTATAGTCTTCCATTCCGGGATAAAGTGTTCATTTCTTTCGGGGAGCATAATGGCGGCTTTACAAAGCTCTCACCAACGAACTATTTCACCGCTTTGGGCTGAAGCATATGCAATTCTTGATGGTATCAGACTAGCCAGCAAAATGAATATTCAAAGAGTGAAAATCTTGTTAGACTCGTAACTGAACATAGCATGATTAATGGGCATATTACTGCTCAGTGTGACGCTGCAACAATTATCCATGATATTTAAATTCAAGCAGTTAGATCTAAATTTCATTGTATTTTCATTTTTTCATATTCCTAGGGAGCAGAATACTATCTCAGATACTTTTATGGACTCCACTGTTTCCATCTTGGCTTATGCATTTGGTGGATAAATGAATCTATTATTGATGTAGCCCATGAGGCTTTGACTATTACTGTTTAATGGAATTGTCTCTTCGTTTGGCTTAAAAGAAAGAAAAAAAAAGTATTCAGTTTTATAGCCTTAATTTTCAAAAACCAAAAACCAAAAACCAAATGGTTATCAAACGGGGCCTTAGTTTTTGGTTTTTGAAAATTAGGCTTGTTTTCTTCCAATTTCTCTACAATTGTTTTCAACTCTCTTAAGGAAACATTTGAATTCTTAGTTAAATCCAAAAACAAAAACAAGTTTTTAAAAACTATTTTTTTTTTTTAGTTTTCAAAACTTAGCTTGGATTTTGAAAACATATGTAAAAAGTAGATAACAAAACAAAGAAACTCATAGGTGGAAGAAGTGTTTATAAGCATTGTAAAAAAAAATAGTATTTATAATCTTAATTTTCAAAAACCAAAAATCAAATGATTATCAAATGGAGCCTTGGGTAACTTATCATGTTTACTATTTTTCATTTTTCATACATGTTTCCAAATTTGTGTAGAAACTTTGAAAACAACAAAAACATGCTTCTTGTTTCTTGTTTCTATTTCTAGTTTTTTCTAACACATAAATAAAAGCATTATTTTATCAATTTTTTTACTTATAAAATGCATAATAAATATCTAAAAATAAATACAATATTAAAATTTTGAAAAAACTAATTTGTTCAAATAAATTTTTACACTTTTTGTTTAAAATTTTAGAGAATGAGAAATGAGAAAATATTACCAAAGATGTTTATGTTGTTTTTTTCAATAAAAAAGAAAAAACAAGAAACAAGGACCAAAAACAATTCAATTCTTCTTTATTAAAAAAATGAGAAACAAGAAATAGAAAATGATCGGAAACAATAACAAGAAACAAAAATGTTACTGAATGGGGCCTAAGCAGCTTGTTTTAATCCCAAAGAACCTATCGCTTTTGACCTACCCTCTTTCTCAAGCGGGAGGAAAACTTCCTATGCTACAAAACTTTGTCAATAAAGAAGTAAATACTAGGTTAAGAGTGTGGAGCATGCTATCTATGGGCATGTAGAAAGATCAAAGGAGTGAGTAGGGTATGCTCTATGGTTGTGTGGAAAGATCCACATGGAATGACATTTTTCTTGCCTCTTTTGATTGCTTAAATCCTAGAAATTTTCATTTGTCTTTTTTACAATTGCTACTTGGTCTATCTTTAATTTGTGAAAGAAACATACATACAAGCACAACTCTAAAACTTGCAAATGGTCATCTCCATATTATACAGTTGAAACAAATACTCAATAGTCAACAAATACAGTTTACAACCAGTTTCAAAAATTAATGAACTCTTCATCTTGGATAACAAATTAACTAATTAGCTAATAGACATTTTCTCAATAAAAGGGGAAGCTGGAAATTTGTTTAGTAGAGACGTGACAAGATGTATGAATGAGAAAAAGAGAGTTCTGCAATTACCCCGTATTTGTTCCAATTACTTCTCTGAAAATAAAGTCTTTACCAGCTGCTTTCTACAGTGGATGTAGGCCTTTGTGCTGAACCACTATAAACAACTAAGTACTTCTTCTTCTGCTTATGCTTTGTTCTTAAATTTATGCATTTTGGTTTTTGAATCATTTTCTTCTTGGAGAGATTTCTTCTGCTTTCTTACTTTCGAATAGACTGGATATTCCACGTACGTTTCCATTCACATTCGTCTTATAATTCTTCGAAGGATGAAAGGAAACATAACTCTCCTAAACCATATGAAAGTAAAGTGTGGTTGTCTATGGGTACTATGAATAAAGTTAATGTGGATGCAACATAAAAACTTTCAAATGAGAGTTATGCATTATTATCTGAGACAATAATGAATAGGATTGAAAGCAATGACAATGTCGACAAAAAAGGTGTCAAAGTGCTCTCTTTGGCAAAAATCCTTGTTATTGGTCTTTTATTGGCAAGTAAACAAAAAAGGTAAAAAAGATTGTAGTTGAGACGGATTGTTTGGTGGCTACTAACTATTTGGTAGATGTTTTATTGGGGACTTCAATGGATTAATTTTTTTGGACATTTGCTCTTTATCTCTTTATTGGCTTTATTTTATTTCTAACTCGTATATTATTTTTGTTAAAACAACTTGAAATTTTATGTCCTATTATATTGTCAAAGAAGCTTTTGTTGGTTGGTTTGGGCTAAATTATAAATACTCATTTTCTTTTAAAAGTTATAATATTACTCTTGACCTTTCATAAATGTTTCAAAACTTATTCTTTGAGTAGAAAAACTGTTAGAATGTTGAACGACAAGTTGACGTGTTTGAATATCATTATTTTAGACTTAATCTAGACAAACATCCTAATCACCGTCACGTCGTTTTAGGTCATCGCCAAGTTGATTTTCCATCCAACATTCTAACGGATTTGTAAAATGATAGTTTTAAAACGTTTATGAAAGATCAAGGGTAATATTGTGACTTTTGAAAGAATAGTGATACTTTTTATACAAGGGACAAAGTTCAGGAGTATTTTTTATAATGTAGCCATTGGTTTGGTTCTCTCTTGTTTCCCATTAAAGCCTTCCTTGCCTCTGCCAAGGTCACTTTACCCATTTTGAGTTATATATTCATTTTTATTTCATTTAAATAATATTAATAATAAAAAAAAAGAAAAAAATTTTTTATGTTGAACTACAATGAACATTTTTTAAGAACTTATCCATGCCAATCTACCACGTAAGGTCTAGAGAGGCTCAAGACTCCTTGAACTTTGAAATATTTATTAATTAGTAGCATATTTTGCTTCGTTAAATTCTCATGAAGTTGACTTATTGCATATATAGTGGCATGCACTCTGTCATTTGATGACTAGGAGGTCTCGAGTTCAAGTACTCCAACTGACAAATTTAAGCTTATTTATACTTTTTTTTTTTTTTTTTTTGAGTTAACAAAAAAAAACAAAATTACAGAGATAAATTACCGCTTGAAAGATTAAGAGGGTTGTCGACAACCACTTTCTGTAGGTAAAGGGGAAAGACCGCCGTTGGGACTTCCTCCATCCATTGTTCTTCTTGTTGCAGAGAGATCGCTTCCTGAGCCAAAGCATGCGCCAGACGATTCGCCCTTCGATCACACCATTTGAACGAAAAATGCGTAAGATTCTTTGCGATTTCCCTGATTTCTTCTACAATTAACCCTTTCTCTGAGTGATTTGTTGATGCTTGTTGTCAAAGTTGGATAACGCCGGCTGAATCCGTTTCAATCTCCAGTCGTCGGAAACCCATGTCTACATAACATTATAATTGTGGAAGGGAAAATGCAAATCTTTGACCTATAGAAATGAAAAGTTAACCATGTCTAAACCATTCAGCTAGTAACTCTATTTAAATACGTACATAAATGATTCCAAACTAATAGCAAAACATTATCACTTCACATTAATCACAAAAAAAACCATAAGTTTTATACCTCAAATTGGCATAATAAATTCCCCTATATAATTTCAACACCACAATATGGTACAATTGCTAATTTGAGCATGGTTTAGTGGATAAATAAAACACTTTGATCCACAATCATTGAATATATAAATTAAAAATATAAAAAAGTAATATGGTACGGTTACATTACACTTTTTTGAAAAGAAAAATCAAAATTTACCCATAAACTTGTTAAGTTGTATCAATTTTTAGCATAAACTTTTAATTTCATTAAATTAGACCCTTAACTTAAATAAGTGTTGTAATTTTTACCATCAATTCAATTTCCGCTAGTTCACCCACTAATTTTAACAAAAAGCAATATGAAAATCTTCATAAAGTCATTAATTTCAATAAAATAAGATTTTACACAAAAATAAATTATGCACAAATTAACTATGGATAATTTTGTCAAAATTCATAAATTTCAACCAAAAAAAAAGTTTGTTCAAATGTTTTTCTAAATTTTTTTTTTATCAATTATGTGTCGTACATATGTTTTATAATTCATTAAATGTATAAAAAGAGAACTTTTTTTAACAATCTTTGGAGCGATAACTTATTAGAGAGTTAAAATTGCCACACTTTTTAAACCTTAAGGTTAGGAATGTAACACTTACCTAAATTTAAGATGTAATGTGATGAAATTGAAAGCTTAGGATGAAAATTGATAAAAACTCGATAAGTTTAAAGGTAAAAGTTGATTCTTTTTTCTTATCTTTCTTTATGTATGTGTATAGTTCTATCTTCCTTATTTCAATTTCAAACCATACAAAAACAATTTATATTGTCCTTTATTCTACTTTCACAAATAGAAAATTACAAGATTACAAAGAAAGAATGTTAAATTATAAATTTGGTCCCTATAATTTTGAAAAGATTATAATTTAGTTCCTAAGATTTGAAAAGTTAGAATCACCCTCATAAATAGTCTCTACCTATTTAATAAAATCCTCATAAGTAATCTTTAAGACTAATTCTAACATTTAATTTAAAATTATAAGAATTAAATTCTAACTCCACAGCACCAAATTTGTAATTCAACGGAAAAATAATTAGAAAAGAGTCATGGGCTTATTGCTCACTGGCTTGGTGGGTGGCCAAGAAGACTGGTCTCCGCTTGCTGATGCTTGATGTTGAAGTAGCTCCTCTAATTTTATTTCTTTTTCATTTTTACGTTTTAAATTCCAGTTTTTGAGACTGAGAACGATTGAATGAGAAACGGAGGCAAATCATTGTCTTATCCTCAAAACGTTAGAATGAAATCCAGCCAGAAAAACAGAAGCCATGCCCTTAGAAGAACCACCCTTCAAATTCATTGCTCTTTTAATCCCACCAGCGAAGAGGAAGAAACAGGGTTTCTAAATGGGCATCATGGCAAAGCCAATGGCCACTCAGCACCAAAAATTGCCTTCCTTCTCTGTTCTTCCTTCTTCTCTTTCCGACTTCAATGGCGCCAGACTCCACGCTCAAGTTCAGGTCCCTCTCTCTTCTCTTTTCTATCTGTATTTTGTGTTCTGGGTTTCATTCTTTACTTTGAAATTTTGATTCAAACTGGAAATCTTTTGAGGGGTTTCTATTGTTAAGGCCTCAAAATCAGTGGACATTGATTTGGGTTTCCCCCAAAATGGCCATTGCAATTCTCTAGTTTCCTTTCCCCTCTCATTTGATTGGATTCATATATGTAGTTTGCCACTAAAAACAAAAGCTTAAAAGAGATAGGCTATGCGGAATATTAATTTGATTCACGAAACTCAATCAACATGTGAGCTGTTAATATGAATTAGAGGGGAAATGAGGTTGGAAGGTACGAATATGGGACATTTTGCTCTGATACCATGTTAAACTACGTTAAATTAAAAAGCTGAATTCGACTGATCATGATGCATTTAATCTTTTAAATGTATTTTCAACTGGGTTTGACTTGGATTGCAGTATAAGAGGAAGGTTATGCAGCCAAAAGGAGCATTACATGTTACAGCAAGTGCCAAAAAGAATATCCTTATAATGGGTGGCACCAGATTTATTGGTATATTCTTGTCTAGACTTCTTGTCAAAGAGGGTCATCAGGTTTTGCCATGCTCTTTCTTCTTGCTTTGCTTGTTGAAGATTCCCCATCAGTTGTATTGTTAGAAATATTCTTAGAACTTGTTAATTTTGGCAGGTGACTTTGTTTACAAGAGGAAAAGCACCTGTTACGCAACAATTGCCTGGCGAATTGGATGCAGATTATGCTGATTTTAAATCCAAGGTGTTCTAAGCTTTCATTTAAGCCTTTAAATCTGGTAGCTCTCATTGAAAAGAAATGTGGTTTCATTGTTTTATTTTTAATCTTATTACTTGTGAGTTTGTTGGACTACTGATGATAAGTCTGTCTATTGATTCACATTTCCCAGATTCTGCATTTGAAGGGAGACAGAAAAGACTTTGATTTTGTGAAATCCAGCCTCTCAGCCGCAGGGTTTGATGTTGTTTA
Organism: Trichosanthes truncata; assembly: GCA_033996785.1. Classification (NCBI taxonomy): domain Eukaryota; kingdom Viridiplantae; phylum Streptophyta; class Magnoliopsida; order Cucurbitales; family Cucurbitaceae; genus Trichosanthes; species Trichosanthes truncata. Next base: position 46,146,667 of record JAWPNB010000013.1, read on the forward strand.
TGACATAAATGGTGAGTATGATTTTGGATCAATCTCTTTCGGTTTGAAATTCTTGGCCCTTATTCATTTTAAAGCCATCATATCTAATCCATCCTTCTGGTCTACATTCTGCTGAATGATTTCAGGGCGAGAAGCAGTTGAAGTTGAACCAATTTTAGATGCATTGCCTAAGCTAGAGCAGTAAGATTTCCAAAATCATATCTGCTTTCTTTTCATATCAGTTAGTCATTTGCATCATGTTTCCCAATGCTACAGAAACAATTTTTATGTACAAAAGGATTTTGGTACTTTCAAAGTAGACATTATGCCACTGGTGATACGGGATGGGACCGTCGAGTTTTCTGTGCTGATAAGAGTCGGATTGTTGAACTTTGATTCAGAAATGTTGCTGATATTGTTAATTTTATAAAGACTTAGTATTGAACTTCCATGGTAAATTTAGATGTTTCAAGGTCATAGGCTAAAATCCTGGCGATCAACTATTTAAGATAATAAATGTTCTATGAGTTTTTCGAACTCAAATATTATAGTGTTTGGTGGTTGTCACGTGAAATTAGTAAGTACATAAGCTAGTCCCAACATTATGGTTCTTAACAAAACTTAGCACGGAAAGCCATGAAAAGATCTATATTTTGCAGAGTCAGATGAAATGTGATGTATCTACTTATTCTCAGGTTTATATACTGCTCTTCAGCTGGTGTCTACCTCAAGTCTGATCTCATACCTCACTTTGAGGTACCTTTTCTTTCCCTTGTAAAGAAGAGCTTCCAGTTTACTTTCTTTGTCCAATACCAAATAACTGGTTCGCTTGACCTCCACGTCTGTTTGGTATTGTAGGTAGATGCAGTTGATCCAAAGAGTAGACACAAGGGAAAGCTCGAGACAGAGAGCTTACTGGCATCGAAGGGTGTTAATTGGACTTCTATAAGACCAGTCTACATCTATGGACCATTAAACTACAACCCTGTAGAAGAATGGTTCTTCCACCGGTTGAAAGCGGGTCGCCCCATTCCAATCCCCAACTCAGGCATTCAAATTACACAACTTGGTCATGTCAAGGTCCGTGCCGTTATGTACTATTTATGCAACAGGAACAAACTGTTAAGTCTGTTGTAGGTTGCGAGTCCATAGAGATACTCTAATTAGAAAGCATTCACTGCCTTAATGTGAATAGTCTATAAAAAGGATTATAGTTTTGAACATTTCTTTATGTTATTGCAGCGATCGAGATCGAGTAAATAATTGACCTTTTTTGACAACTGCAGGATTTGGCAAACGCTTTTGTTCAGGTTCTTGGTAATGACAAGGCAAGCCAGCAAGTATTCAATATCTCTGGTGAAAAATATGTCACTTTTGATGGGTTAGCAAAAGCTTGTGCTAAGGTACTTTCTTGAAGACACAATCAGGACGCCATGACGATATTCATCGTTGATCTAACATCTGAATCGGCTGATTTGTCCTGTTATAAACTTCACAGGCTGGAGGCTTTCCCGAGCCTGAGATTGTTCACTACAACCCGAAGGAGTTCGACTTTGGCAAAAAGAAGCCCTTCCCTTTCCGTGATCAGGTAATTTGATCAATATAATGATAAGTATGGTGCAGCATATCGGATTCTGATTACTCACATAGCACCATCGTTATTGTTATAAATGAAATGCAGCATTTCTTTGCATCGATTGAGAAAGCGCAGAGCGTGCTCGGGTGGAAGCCCGAATTCAATTTGGTGGAAGGTCTTGCAGACTCCTACAACTTGGACTTTGGCAGAGGCACTTTCAGGAAAGAGGCTGATTTCTCAACAGATGACATAATCCTTGGCAAGAGCCTGGTTCTTCAAGCTTGAGGCACCCTTCTCTTTCATTTCTTCTTGGCCGTATTAACTCATTTCTCATCCGATCTGCAGGGGTTAATCGACCGATCTCGGGTTGAGAAATCATTTAGGAATGTTACATACATATATATATATATATGGATGGATGGAAATTTGTTTGTGTTTTGGCTCTAGTTTCTTCAAGTGGCAGGCAATTTAGAGAAGCATTAGAATTAGGCCTTTGTCAATTCATTATAGGCCTTCTTCATTTAAGCATATCTAAACTCAAATGTTTATGATCAGGAAAATGCAGTATAAATGGTGCCATTTTTTTCTTAGTGTTTATTTGTTCATTTTTTCTAGCTCATAATCACATCAAACTTGATTTCAGATTCTATAGTTGAACATCGTCAATGTCGTAAAGTTGTAAGGGTTGAGATTTAACAGGTATTTTTCAAGAGTGATAAACTAACCTTAAATTAGTTAGTAGATTAGTTTAACTTTTTTGAAAATAAAATTATGGTAAAAAAAGCAATTATGGTCTCTGAATTTTTTTTAAAATGATTTACTCGCCACACCTTAGTTTGTTACAATTCGGTCTATGTATTTTCAACCATGTAACAATTTAGTTATTGAATTTAGTATGTAAAAATTTGTAAACAGTTTAGTTTTTATTGTGAGAAATATTGATAAGCTAGCTTATTAGTGACCAAATGTATTTATAAACTATAAAGACTAATTTATTATAAAATAAAATTTGACACTTAATTCCAATGAGATTTTTCCGGTAGGAACTAAATTATTAAAAACTTTAAAGTACATTGACTAAAATGTTACATACTAAATTTCAGAAACTAAATTGATATAAATTTGGAAGTATGGAGATGGAATTGTTACTTTATTAAAAGTCCATGTACCAAAAGTATTTATCAACCTAAAATTATTATCAAACAGGCTCTATTTATGTCAATAAATTGAGTATAAGAGAAAAAAAGAAAAAAAAAAGGGGGGGAGGAAACCCAAGAAGAACTATCAAGAAATATAACCAGTTGGTCAATGTCAGATTCTGCATAGAAGTCAATAGTGAAACTAATTTGTCGGCATGTGTGGGATACTGGGAATAAACATCCAACCATGTTAAAACCATTAATTTAAAATTGATTTTATGAATTGATGACATATTTAAGAGTGATTTTAGAACGATAGAAGTCACTTTTGTCATGTTTTTTCTTTAGTGATTTTAAGCATGATCAAAAGTAATTTTGATCGTTCTTAAAATCACTCTACTAAAACCCTTTTTCATACAATCAATTTAATGTTTGAACATGCACTTTTAAAAGTGATTTTCATTTGACCAAAAGTAATTTTGAATAAATTAATTTTAAAATTAAATAATTGTGACCACGACAAAAGTTATTTTAGTCGTTTCAAAATGACTTTCAAGTTTATCACAACCAAATTTTAAAATGTCGATGTCGACGAAAATGTCGAAATCTCAATTTTATGGAAATGTCGATAAAATGTCGATGTCGATGGATATTTCTAAAAAAAATTTAAAAATAAAAAATTCAAAAAAATATTTAAATTAATAAATAAATATTTTACACTTTTTAAATGAGTTAAAATACTTGTTACAATATTATATTACATTAAGTTACATTTTCTTGCTTTTTTTTTAATATTTCATTAATTTTTTACCGTATAGTGGAAATGACGATTTTTTCTTATGTCAATATTGAATCCATAGACATGTAGAAATGTCGATGGAAATGTTGACATGTCGACAAAAATTTAATACTATGATCACAACAATGTTAGACTATATTGATTTGATAAGTTTGAAATAGCATATAATAGAATATTCTCACAGGAAAGAAAATGTAGAGTAGTGATGAGGAGCCAAATGGCAAAATACAGTTTGGGTTAGGTATGTTAGTTACCTTCCAAGAAATGGGAAGAAAAGAAACTACTCTTTCTTTTTCCTCCTAAATCAAAAACACCAACATCCAACAACCTTATCCAAAATGAAAATTTGGTCGGTTTGAATCCAATTTCCAAACCAAAAGGAATTTTATATTTTGCTTAAAGAAAAATGTTGAAATATTTGTTTAATTTAATGCAAGATTTCAAATTGTATAATCTTTTATGGTCCTCTTTTTGACCAACCGACATGATTTTACTATTCTAAAGTATTAGATTAGGATTTGGTGTGTTTGTTTTCTTAATTTTAATTTAGGTTGAGTGTCAGAAAACTCTCTTTTATTTTTAAATATTATATTGATTAAAATACATTTTAGTCGATGTACTTTTAATTTCATTCTATTTTAGTCCTTATACTTTTAAGTTTCAAATATTCAAATTTAGTCTTTGTACTTTCAATGAAGTTGGTCTCTACTATTAGTTTATTGTTAACTGTTCTAAAAAAATATTATTCTCTATTAGTTTTTCCTCTATAAATTATGAAAATATGTTCATATGGTATCTTTTCTTACATGAAAATTATTATTATTATTTAACTAATTTTGATAAAAAAAAAAATTAACTTTAAAATCAAGGTTCGAAATGTCGATGTCGATGGAAATATCGAGGTCCAAATTTTATGGAAATGTCGATGGAAATGGAAATGTCGATGGAAATTTCGGGGGAATTTACGGAAAATCGTGGAAATTGATAGAAATTGTTTGAATTAGCCAATGAAACTTTGATTGCGGCTTAATTAGACTATAATTGACCATTTCTAAGCATTACATCTAAAAACAAAGATAATATTTAGATATAAATATCAATTGAATATTTGAATTGTCGATGCGAGCAGGAATTTGAGAAAAAAAATATAGATATTGATTAAAATTATTTGAGTATATCATGAAACTTTAATTATGGCTTAATTATAACATATTGATTTATTTTAACATCATATAATATATGTAAATTATATGTAATATTTATATTCAATGAGACTTTAATTATGATGATTTAATCAAACTAAGTATAATTAACCATTCATAAATCCTAATTGACTACATAAAATAATATTAAATATTTGTAATTAGAGTAAATTATTTAATATAAAATGTACATGTCTAATACCAAAAAGATGATCTTGGAGCATCTAATCCAGAATCTTGATAATTCTGATAAAAATTACAATATTGCTCCTAAGTCATCCTATATTGAAAATGTTGAACATAGTTGCTTACATGAAAACGATATGACTCGTACGGCCAACATATAGACCCTATTCGTGGATACATCTCATCAGTCGATGGTCCTTGATTTTCAGATGGATGGAGTGTGTAAGTGGAGAATGTAGATAACTTTTTCCCTTTTTAAATTTGAATATTAATTTGTTTCATTGTTTATTGTTTATAAAAAAAAATAATACATGAAAAACAAAAAAGTAATTTAGTAATCAGTATGCAAATTTGACCATCTTACATTAAAAAAAAAAAAAAAAAAAAAAAAAAAAAAAAAAAAAAAAAAAAAAAAAAACGAAATTTCGCCGACATGTCGCCGACACCTCGAAATTTCGAGGAAATTTCGACATGTCGGCGAAATTGGGGGGGAAACGACATCCCCCCCTGTACGGCATGTCGACCGAAATTTTATACTATGTTTAAAATAGACAAATTTTAAGTTTTATTGAAATTACATGGACTAAATTTGGACATTTAAAAGTATAGGGACCAAAAAGAAATAAATTCCAAAGTATAGAGACCACAATGGTATTTTAGCCTATTATATTTATTTTAAAATTATTAAATATATTATTTAGTTCTCTAGTATAATGTAAACATCATTTTTGTTTTTAATTTTGGTTTCCATCTTTTTAAACAATTAATTTCCTCTCCTATGTTCCAAAGATTTACGATCAAATCATTTTTAAAATATTACTTTCTATGAATGGGTGTTTTTTAAATGTGAAATATTTATCTTACAATTGTCTAATCTAAAATCCAATTTTTATTGGGACAATTGAAATTCCAATTTATCTTAGTTAAATTTAAAATTCATTCAATAAAATGTTATCATATATATGTGTGTGTGTGTGTGAGACTTTATATGTCACCCAATTAAAAGAAGAAGATATATTCTTTGGGATATTAATTATCAAGATATATGCTTCAAATGTCACATCATCATTTTGACGTTGTTCAATTTCAATTGTGTTATCTAGTAGAAATTTGAATGAAAAAATGTTAAGCTATAAAAATAAAAATAAAATCTTTAATTATTGAGGACAAAATTGAAAATGATATATATGCGGAGATCAAATGATGTTATTTAGCTTTCTAAACAATCAAATAGGTTGCTTTTAACAATAAGGTAATTCACACTCTTTCTTTCTTTTACAAGATATAGAATGATACTATTCTTTTACTTTACTCGGAAAAAAAAGGAAAAATTGTTATTATTCTTGTCACATCTCTTTTTCCGTTAAGAGAAAAGGAATGTACCAAAGATTTATACATATTTACCTTTTTTTTTTTTCGAGTTCAACAATATGTAAGTGGGGATTTGAATCTTTGACCTTTTGGTCAAGAATATAATGCCTTATCTAATTTAGTTATGCTCAAATTGATATATTAATTATTCTTTTTAAAAAAGACCCCTTTCAAGTTCTAAATTAGATTCGATCAAATTAGGTTGGACCCAAACCTACACTTATTTATGCTCTCTCCTTTGCTCTTTTGCTTTTCAAGTACCTCTTTGATTGGATTTGAATTCCTTAATTTGAGGTGACAAATTTATTATTCTTCTTTTTTTAAGGACAAAAGGTGTAGAGGATTTGCTTCTAGATAGATTATATTCACTAAGTCGGTGAATTCTCAATAAATTTGACAAAGATTGATATAGGAAAGTGAGTAATGGGTGATTAAATAATTGAATATTACATGATTACACAATGAGTGATTATTTAAGAAAAATAATCTTAATCAACTTGAGCATAACTCAACTGATTAAGAAATATACCTTAAATCAAGAGAACAAAGGTTCAAATCTCTCTATTCCCACATGTTGATGAACTCTAAAAAAAAAAAAAGAAAAAGAAAAAGAATCTTAAAATTATGTGACTAGTTAAAATAGTGCAAGTAAATAGGTTGAAGGTTTTTTTTAAAGAAAAATATATTTTTGAAGTTTTTTTGAAATAGTGCAAGTAAATAACTTTTCAAGTTCTTAAATACTTTTTTTTAAGTATTTGAAAAGTCATTCCAAACAAGTAGTTAATCATTTTCATTTATGAACAGTTTAATAAATATTTAATAGACCTATACGAATTACGAATATAGTCATTTAATGAGTTAAAATATTAGTAACTTTCATTAAGTTTGTAGGTTCAAATCTTCCCTTTATTTGAACTTAAAAAAACAAAGTGCTTAACTTAGAATACAGGTTAAAAGACACTTTTGGTCCGTAAACTTTCATAAAGTAACAATTTAATCCCTAAATTTTATTTCGTAACAATTAGTCCTTGTACTTTCATATTTGTAAACAGTTTTATGCTTACTACAAAAAATTTGTTCAAAATTAAATACCTATTTTTAATATTTACACCCCATTATGACTATTTGGTTTTTAGTTTTTGAAAATTATGCTTATTTTCTCACAATTTCTCTACAATAGTTTTCATCTTCTCTATAATGATTTTCATTGTTCATAAGAAAACATTTGAGTTTTTAGCCAAATAAAAAAAAAATTGAAAACTACTTTTTTTAGTTTTCAAAACTTGGCTTGTTTTTGAAAACATATGTAAAAAGTAGAGAATAAAACAAGTAAACTCATAAATGGAAGTAATATTTATAGGCTTAATTTTTAAAAACCAAAGAGTTATCAAACAATGTCTTAATGATTTAGACTTTGTAGCTTATAAACATATGGGGTCCTTAATTAATTTATCGATCTACCTATGTAAGAAATCTCGTTACATCTTAACAATAATTTTCACGATAGAGACTAAACAGTTACAAATTTGAAAGTACAGAGATTAAATTGTCACATACTGAAGTTCAAAAATTAAATTGTTACCAATTTAAAAGTATAGGGACTGAATTGTTAGAAATCAAAGTTCATGAAGTAAATTGTTACTTTTATGAAAGCTCAAGGACCATAAATGTGGTTTTTAACCTAGAATATAATATTTTAGATAATGTATACATACATACATACACACACATATATATATATATATAAACTTTATATCAAATATTAAAAAGTGGAAAAGATTAATTGGACCAGATGTGTAGCAGTTGATGTTAGAATAATTTGTCCTTGTAATATAAGACATGGACAACATGGGCAGTATTAATTAATAGTTTGGAGTATTTAATTAATAAGTCAAATGTAGTGATGTATAATTAAAGAGGCTCATAGACTTTTTGCCAAGTGTGAACTTTTTAAATGGATAAATATCCCTTTACTCTCAGAGGATTTACATACGAGTTTGAGAGGTGTCAACAAGGAGACGGAGATGAGATTGAAGGTGAAGAATGCATTCTCCGTTCTCATCTTCATCTTTACTACAAAACAAGAATTCTTCGTCCCATTTTGGGGGCGTTTCCCATTAGAATTTTTGACACCCCTACTCGAGAAGATCAAGCCATATGTTGATTTTTAAAAAAATTATTTACTAAGTAATTTTGAGGTTGAAAATGTTCTAAATATGGAGTATGGGTGGCAAGTTGGGAAAGATTTCATCACATCAATAAATGAAAAAAATATCAATTTAGTTAGAGATGTCCATTTTTCCTATGGGGCGGGTCCTCAACAAAGCCGAAAATCCTCGTTTAGGTGGAGAATGGCAGTAGTGGAGAGAAAATTTTCCTACAAGCTAAACGAGGACGGGTCCCCATCTCCTGTCCCGTTTATTATTTTTATTATTTTGTTTATATCTATATATACATTTAAAGTTTTATTATTAATGATTTAGATAATTGGATATGTTTGAATTATATGGTTAAATATTTGAATTATATGTATGAATGATTAGATAATTTGATATAGAATATTATTTTGTTTCTATAAAGAGGTTTAAGAATTATTTGAAAATTAATTAATATTTTTCATGAAAAGTTAACAATTTGAAAATATATTAAAAGAATTATTTGATTTAATTGAGATTAAAATAATAATAATAATAAACGAAGAATAATTTTCCACGAGGAATTTGAACCCAATGAATTTTTCACAGGAAATTTATGTCTCGATCCTCGCAAAATTTAACGAATTTTTTTTTATAGGAATGGGGATTAAAAGAGGGGAGAGGATGGGGATGGGGACGGAAAAGTCATCCTGTCCCTAGACCGCCCTGTGAATATTCCTAAATTTAGTCATATAAAATAAAACAATAAATTAATTATATAGATGCTGCATATTCTTTTGAGCAATAGCATGATGCAATTTCTCATCCTAATTTTCCATATTTGTAAGTAACACAAAGTGTTTCAAGAAAAAAAAAATAGTTATTCATTTAAAATAATTAGAATATTCAGTCTATTAAAAATACTTTTCAAAATTTCCTTAGCATTTAGTTCTATAAGTAAAAAAAAATTGATGTTTAAAATTTTGAAACAGAAGATAAATGATACAGTGAATGTGCTAAATTGAGCATAACTCAATAATAATTTACATGTATTCTTGATCAAGAAGTCAAAGATTTGAATCTCCCACTTTTAATCATTGATGAACCCAAAAGAAAAAAAAATGATACAGTGAATGTGAGTTTTTTTTTCGCTTTTGAAGAATAGTGAATGTGAGTGGAACCGTACATTGAATTAAACTAATTAATGAAAAGGGTAAAAAAAATAAAAAATAAAAATGTATACTAAAACATATAAAAATAAAATAAAATAAAATGTGACTTCTGTATGAGTGCCACGTGGAGGCCAATTTGTGTACGTGCTGGAACAAAACCCGTGGACCCCGCAGGATGGATGCGCGACCAAGTGGCCCTCACCAAGCCGGTAATGACGTTTACGCAACCGCCACGTGTCTATTACTCTGGACGTGGCTGTCCTCTCAGCAATTCCGTGTGGAGAAATTATAGGCTACTTTCGAACTACTGTACGCCCTTCCCTGTCTTGGTCGGTGGCACTATGACGGAGGTTAATCTAGACCGTACATTTTGATTCTCTCTCTGTTTTAACTCATAACTATTTTGTTTTGATTCCATTTTAAAACCAACTTAAAAATTAAAATCACCTACATAAAAGTGTTCCTCTTAAAATTCTAGCAAAGTAGGAAAAAAAATTATCACGTAATTCTTCCTAAATAAGTAAAGAAAATAGAGAAAGATGAGAAAATGAAAAACTTATGAGAAAATGAAAAACTTATCTTTTTATTCCAATATTTTTCTTTAATATCGTGGTAATTCCTAGCTACATTTAAAGAAGTTTTATAAACGTATAAAAATCATGTATTAACAATTTTAGAATGGAAGGCTAATAGAGGGTATAAATTAATTGACTTACGAAAGTTCAGGATAATTTTAATTAATACATCTATTAGTTTGAGGTTTTAAGTAATACAACTTTCAAAATTTAAGAGTATAAATTGATTTTTCTTTTTATTTTTATTATTCATTTTACAACAAAGGTAAAAGAGAATTTGAACCTATGTCAGTCTCATTCTCAATCAACTTCAATATAGTTTAATTAATTAAAACATTACATTTTCAATGTAAAAGTTATAACAAATTTGAATTTCTACCACCATATGTGTTAAACTAAAAATAAATAAATACATGCCGGTCTCTAAATTTTTTATTAAATTTTATTTTGGTTCTCAAGTTTTAAATATTAATTTTAAGACCTATATGTATATTTATTTATCAATGCAAGTTTGTATTGAAATCATATAGATAAAAAAAAGAAATGGATAAGTAAATACTAAATGATAAAAATGTTAACATAAGCATAAGTTAGTGTTATTTCCTTCAACAACATAACTTAGTAATTAAGACATATATTTCTTTGTTAAAGTAAACATAACTTAGCGGTAATTAACATGTATATAGATGTTCATTTTGGGGAATTCCCGTTCAAACGGGGAATGGAGGGGGAGTGGGAGAAATTTTTTCCCCGTTAGCTAAACATGAATGGAGACGGGAATGTATTCCCCGTCCCCGTCCTCGACCCCGTCCCTTTTCCCGCCCCTGCCCCGCCCTGATTACTTTATTTTTTTAATATGTATATTTATATATATAATAAATACTAAATTTAATATTTTATGATATATTTTTTATTTGTCTAAAGAAAATTTTAAAAAATTCTCTTTAAATAAAAATTTACCATTATGAATTAATAATTTAAATAGAATTTTTTTAAAAAACTATTTTATTTAATCAAAATTTAAAAATAAATAAAAAAATATAAACGGTGAATAATTCTCCTTAGGGAACCCGATCCCCACGAAATTAAATGGAGAATTTTGCGGGAATGGAAATGAAATGGAGGGCGGGGACGGGGATGGGGAAGCCATCCCCGGCCCCACTCTGTCCCATTGACATCTCTAGACATGTATCACATTCCTTAAGATTAGAGGTTTGAATTCCCATTTTTTAAAATTTATTGGACTAAAAGAAACATATTTATTTTCCTGAGGTTGAAATTTTATCTACACTGATTAACAGACCAAAAGAGACTTCTCGGTCCGCATGTAGTTTAATGAACTAAAAAAAATAAGAAAAAATACCTTTTTGGTCCCTGAGTTTTCAACCATAGGTGCGTTTGGTCATTGAGTTTTGGAAATAGACCTTTTTAGTCCCTAAGTTTAGGGAAAAATACCTTTTTGGTCCCTGAGTTTTGAAAATAGACATTTTTAGTCCCTAAATTTTAAAAAATAAGTTTAAAAGGTCTCTCGTATTATTTCTTTTTTAATTTTTTTTATATAAAATTAATATTCTTTATTAATTTTTAATATTAACAATTTTTTAAAATTAAAAAAAATATTTCTTCCCTCTCTACGCCATTCTCTCTCTCATATCTCCTCCATCTCTATCTCATTCTCTCTCATCTCTCCTCCTTCCACCTTCCTCCGATTTTCTTCATCCGGAGGCATAGCTTTCTTCGCTTCCATAATCTCCCCAAACATACTCGACGACGATGACGTTCCATCCACCGATATGCTATGCCGATGCCTTGGCTTCAAATTCTGCAAATTATTGCACCATTAAATGCTCTATAATTATCATCAAGAGCCACCGCTTGTTGAATTTAGTTCAATTAGAAAATAAAATAATCTCCAAGAATCTTTAAATTCATGGAATATCTCTACTGTGAACTATCACACAGTCTTAAAAAGTTGTTCTTCTATGATTCATTTTACATTGAACATATCGACGTGGCAGATTGGAACAGCAGGTCAACTTGGTGGGGAGAAGGGGGTAGGAAGGGAGAAGAAGAAAAAAATGGTGGAGAGAAGGAGAAAGGATGAAGAAAACCGGAGAAAGGTGGAAGGAGGAGAGAGAATGAGATAGAGATGGAGGAGAGATGAGAGAGAGAATGGGGTAGAGAGGGAAGAAATTTTTTTTTTTAATTTAAAAAAATGGTTAATATTAAAAATTAATAAAGAATATTGATTTTATATAAAAAAATTAAAAAAATAATAATACGAGAGACCTTTTAAATCTATTTTTTAAAATTTAAAGACTAAAAAGGTATATTTTCATAATTCATGGACCAAAAAAGTATTTTTCCCTAAACTCAGGGACTAAAAAAGTCTATTTTCAAAATTCAGAGACCAAACGTACCTATGATTGACAACTCATGGACTAAAAAGATATTTTTCTCAAAAAAATAACTCTTGAAAAAAAAGAATAATATTTAAACTATATATTGAAATTACCACTTTACCAGACTAAAAAACAAAAGTGAGAAGAAAAAAAAAGAATAATATTTAAACTATATATTGAAATTACCACTTTACCAGACTAAAAAACAAAGTGAGAAGGCAAGAAGCTTCATGGCAAATGCATGGTAGGAAAGATAAGACAACACCCGTAATTCAATGCTTCGTTAGTGTAACAGGCGCAATCTCAGCCGTCGGTTTTCACCTACCCTCAGCTTTTGAAGTTATTTACAATCGCACCACCACACTCAGAGTAAAAACAATGCAATAAAAAGAAAGGGTAATTTAGGAAACAAAGCCACCGTCCAAATCCACAACCCCTCATCCTCCCACCGTCGGATCACAATCCCCGCCACACGTACGGTCCGATCCGATCATAAAATTAAAAAAAATAATAAAAAAAATCAAAAGAGTCAAAAGACAAAGGAAAAATGGGCATTCGGAGAATTAAATAAAATAAACCCAAATTTTTGCTATAAAACCCCCTTTCACTCCAGCTCTAAGTTTCTCATCATCATCATCAACAACTACAACAAAACAGTCTCGATTGTTCAAAGTTTGTATCAGCAAAGCAATGGCTCCTGCATTGAGCGGTATGGAAGCGGCGGGTAGGCGTGGATATGTGACGTTTTTGGCCGGAAATGGGGATTATGTGAAGGGGGTGGTGGGGCTGGCGAAGGGGCTGAGGAAAGTGAAGAGTGAGTACCCGTTGGTGGTGGCGGTGCTGCCGGACGTGCCGGAGGAGCACCGGGAGATGCTGAGATGGCAGGGGTGTGTGGTCAAGGAGATTGAGCCGGTTCATCCTCCCGAGAACCAGACCCGGTTCGCCATGGCTTACTACGTCATCAATTACTCCAAACTCCGGATTTGGGAGGTACGTACGAACTGCGACTGACTGTTCTGAAAGATGTGGTGGTGCGTGTGGTTATATTATTTTGGGTAATTGAAAGTAAAAATAATATAATTATTGGCATTATTGATTGCAGTTTGTGGAGTTTAGGAAGATGATATATTTAGATGGAGACATCCAAGTTTTGGAGAATATAGACCATCTTTTCGACATGGAAGACTCGTACTTGTACGCAGTGATGGATTGTTTCTGCGAGAAGACATGGAGCCACACGCCGCAGTACGACATCGGCTACTGCCAGCAATGCCCCGACAATGTCCATTGGCCATCGCATTTCGGCCCCAAGCCTCCTCTCTACTTCAACGCTGGCATGTTCGTCTTCGAGCCCAATTTGCCCACTTACCAACGCCTCCTCTCCACCCTCAACGCCACCCCTCCCACCCCTTTCGCCGAACAGGTACCGATATCTATGATCGATTAAGCTTATAAACTAAACAATTCATGACTTTCATTTCTTTTGTGTAATAATGGTTATTGAATGTTCAACAATATCTTTTCTCTCTTTTTTGTTTCTTGGCAGGACTTTCTGAACATGTTCTTCAAGGAGAAATACAGGCCAATTCCGCCAGTCTACAACCTGGTGATGGCCATGCTATGGCGCCACCCAGAAAACGTCGAGCTCGACAAAGTCAAGGTGGTTCACTACTGCGCCGCCGTAAGTATATCGGAACCAATAATCAATGCATTATATCATTACCAACATTTTTAAAGTCTCTTTGGATTGGATCTGATCGATTCACTCGGTTTAATGTAATGTTTATTTCAGGGGTCGAAGCCTTGGAGGTACACAGGGAAAGAGGAGAACATGGAGAGGGAAGACATAAAGATGCTGATCAAGAAATGGTGGGAAATTTACGACGACGAGACCTTGGACTTCAACTACAAGACCGAGGGGGACAACGACCACGCTCGACAGCCATTTCTCGCCGCGTTGTCGGAGGCTGGCGCCGTTCACTACCACACTGCTCCATCGGCAGCTTAATCGAACGGCGGAACTGTGTCGATGGATATAACTATATACATCTCTATATATTTATACGCCTTAGTGATATAAGTATGCTAATATTAAGAATCAAAGAAGAGGAGATTGTTATGGTAGGGAATTATAAATTTGTGAGTTTTAATATGTAAATTAGAGTGCTTTTGGGGGAGGATTTTCATGTATTACACTTTTTTTTGTAATGGTTGGGTTTTTTTTTTTTTTTTTTTTGGGATCACTTTTATATTTATATATTTGTAAAGAAATTATGTATGACAATTTCTGTATCAAGATATATATGGCTTTATATATGAGACAACTCTCTCTCAATATTGAGTATAAATTATTTTCAAGAATCAATGTCTTGATTGTTTGCCTCATAATGTGTTATATCTTGAATCTATTTTTTGTATGAACTTGAATTCACTGTAATAATGAAATTTTAATCATTTTGTGGATCGCTTGAAATGACAAATAATTGTGGCCTTTTAATGAGTTGAAGACTAAAGCCCAATGCAACTAATAAAGCTCATGGATTTCAATGGTTTTGTATTTCTTATGCTCTATTTATAAGATATCCATTAAGCTCAATTCATGTACACATTTTATTTGCTATTATAAATACACAACATATATATGCTAGCTTCAAGTTATTTGTTGTGCTTATATCAGCTTCAAGTTATTGGCTGTGTTTATAACAAAATTATAAAATTTTATAAATATAAATAAAAACAAACATGGTATTAGAGAAAAACATGGACCAACGCTCATCCCATGAAGATGAATCCCGATGAAGTTTCCTTAAAGACATATATATATGAAACAACAAATTTTATGAAAACTAAGAAATAGGTAACTAGACAACTCTCCAATTACACTTGTTACATTGAGCCAAGTAATATAGCTTGGAGAACAAGGAAAAATCACTAGAATCCTAATTATTGCAGCAATTCCAATATTTTATCTTTCAAATCATTGAAAGCACATTCTTGAGCTAATTTTCCCCACTCAAATTTTACATTTTTCTTTATAACTTCATTAAGTGGTGCAACTATGGAACTAAAGTCTCTAATGAACCTCCTATAGAAACCAACCAGTCCATGAAGGCTCCTAATCTCACTAGCATTCTTAGGTGTGGGACATGTTGAGATTTATGCCTTAAAGCCTCATAATTAATAATTTATTTAATAATTAATAATAATTTTGATTATTTTATTTATAATATAATATTATTCATTATATGAAAAATTCAAGGATATTAGTATAATATTGAACATTATATTATTGACATATGAGAGGATCATGTTCAAATTAGGAAAGGGAAAATGTCAGAAACGGGCTGGACCAAGCCAAGAGAGCTAAAGGAGGTAGGCCCGACCCCATGGTGGGGTCGGCCTAGGCTGAGGCCGACTAGGAATTTGGGCCTCCGGGGCCAAATTCCTGCTTCCTTTATTTCTTAGAGGTGCGGTCTCTTTTTCCTTTGGTCTGATTTGATCTGTTTTAACTCGTTTTGAGCTCTTCTTTGCACATTTGCCCTTCCACTACTGTTATAATTCAAAATTTGTCTTGATGGTCGAATTTTACCCATGACAGTCCTTTTTTTTTTTAATTCAATAATTATGAAGATGGAGATCGAACCATCGAACTTTGGAATGATAATTCTTAGGGAAATTACGCCAAAGAGCATGTTTTCAACCATGTATTTCACAAATGGCTCATTTAAAAAAAATATCATCTCTAACATGACTCATATGTCTGCAACTATCTCTAACATGACTCATATGTCTGCAACTATTTTATTCCATTTATACCCTTAAAAATTCTGCACTTATTTATAATAATGTTATTATTATGGTTTATTGTTTCCATAATGAAATCATTCAATTTAGGTAAATAATTTTACCATTAATTACATAAAGTTATTTTTTATAATGTTAAATATTTTATTCTCCAATATTTTATTATCCAAATTAGGTGTTAATTATTTTTTACCATTAATAACATATAAGGTAATTAACAAATTAGGTGTTAAATTAACTATTATATTATTTAGATTTTTCTTTTGCTTCCATTGTCAACTCC
The DNA here is from genome assembly GCA_033996785.1 of Trichosanthes truncata. Lineage (NCBI taxonomy): Eukaryota > Viridiplantae > Streptophyta > Magnoliopsida > Cucurbitales > Cucurbitaceae > Trichosanthes > Trichosanthes truncata. The sequence goes on from JAWPNB010000013.1 coordinate 46,163,290, forward strand.
ATTATTCAAACTTCTCCTGCGCAAATTGCCATCAACCCCATTATTCCTTCAATATGAGTAACGTTCCTTTCTTCCTCTTTTTTTTTTGTTTATTTTTTCTATAGTTTTTTTTTCAATTATACTACAGACTAATTGAATTTTATTTGTTTGATTAATTATTATATTTCTTTATATTGTTGGTTGTTTTTTATTGAAAATTTTCTTTAAAATTGTTCTGTTTGTTACTCTGTGTTTATTGTTTTATTATTTTTTTTTTAATGTTATGGTCAGTTTATCCATATTAGGTTTTAATATGTATTCTCAGGCAATTAATTTTATACATTTATGACAGATCTAATTTTAAAAAATATATCTTTTAATTGTTACACATAATAACTCATAATTATTACAAAAATATTTGGTGTATTCTTCATCAATAACTTCAATTTCATTTTTGTCATTTTCGTTTTCTTCCTACTCTTTTCGTAATCTTCATCATATATATCCCTTATTTTTTATCATCTTGTAACAAATTATTTTGAAAAATTAGTATTCTGCATATATATACTTCATACATATCTTATATATACTCATATTACAATGATTTTGGTTTTCTACATGACTTTTATATGTTTCATACCATGTTTATATTGGTATATTAAGTAACTCAATTTTGAATATCAGATTCATTAAAAAGCTGGTGAATATATGTCATACTTTCCAGATCTAAATGAACTCGTCATGAATTATTGTTGGAATAGAAGTTTCGGCCAACCAAAAATTGCCACGTCATTACCCAACATTGATGACGAAATTATATTTAATTAGAGATTAATTAAATTTGCAAGAATCCCTAAAATAAATTATGGAAAATCCAAGTACACAATTGTGTTCTTTGAAATTTGAACTGATTCTAGACAAAAGCCAGAATTGAAGACCATAATTAGCAAAGTCCAGGCCCAGTCCAGAGGCGAGACCCAAAGGCAACCAGACACAGTCCAAAAGAGCTGACCCAAAGTCAACCAGGCCTAGTCCAAAGGGGCTAGCCCAAAATCAACCGAGTCAAGTCCAACGCCCCAAGCCCACTTGGAGGCCCTGAGAAACTCTATAAATAGAGAGCTTTCTCCTTCATTTTAGTGTTCAGAACAGAAGAAGTTCATAGAGAATCTAGAAACGAAGCTGTGAAGTCTCCAAAAACTCCTAAAGATCAAAAGTCGTCTAAACGAAGAACACGTCATGGAGATCAAGAACACTCCAAGAATCCATTGAAGTTTCAACCTTGAGAACAAACTCTTTAGCCCTCAAGCAAAGCATGCAAGTAGGAGAGAGAATCAGAGAATCAAATACTAGAGATTGTACTCACTATAGTGAAATTAATACAATACAAGTTCATTACATGTATTCTTATTTCTTTGTTGAAATTATTTATGAACAATTCTATTTGCAAGGATTTCTAATTTGTAGAGCTCAATGCCTAAGCGATGATTTACAATATAGGTATATATGATATATGCACTTATAAATTCTCCAATAATTTTCTCCACTTGTCTCAACATTCCTTCCATTTACAACATGCAAATTATATATATAATATACATGATTATATATATACCTCATTTACATACCCTTATTATATATTATATATTTTCATTTATAACATACATTTGGTACTTAATTTAACTATATTTATACATAACAACTTCGTTTACATACCCTGATTATATAATTTGTCCCTTTTGTTCTTCATGATAAGTTATATTATATATAATCATATATAGATTTATACAATAAACTATGTAATATTTCCATTGTACATGCGTTAAACAACAAGATGCTAAATATAGACTATGCAAAATATATTGTACACATAAATATTATACTCATATAAATGTCATTATTTATATGGTACGTGCATGAAAATACATAATGATAAATATATACTATGTAGTATATTGTACACATGAATATATATTCAGATATATATTCTATTAACATCCTTATATAATCGTCCTATATTATGTAAGTAGTTGGGTTGCTTTTACTTCTCTAATTTCTCCCTCATTTTTTTGTTCAATATCATATACTGACACATGAGACATATCTTCTTCTGAACTGTCACTCTAAAAAAATGAAAAAAGAAAAAATATACCTAATTAGTATTCGACAGGTAGAAAAAATATAAACCTAATATATAAACTATACTTTTGAGTCTATTGCAACAGACACCTTTTGTTTTTTATAAATAATTTTTCTGGGCATCCCCAATACTTAATCATACTTAATCAGTATTCAACAGTGCTTATGCAATTCAACACATACTTCACTTAAATGACGTTGTAACATATCATTAGAGACAATATAGCATTCCTATGTGATTGCTTACTAAATAAACCTTATATATGTTTAATGTTCAAAATATAAACCTCGTAGATAACAATATGTTAACTTAGGAATAATTATAGCTACAATGAGCATAACTATGGAAAATAAAACTTTCAAACACACATATACAGTTCATTGTTGTTTTCGAATTACTTGAAATACACCCTATATATGTTTGAAATTCGAAATATATGAACCCCATTTATAAACTTCGAAATATAAACTCTCTCTCTCTATATATATATTAAACCTTCTATGTACGATGTTCATTGTTCGCTATTCGAAAAACCCACAAACTTGAAGGAAAACGGTGAATCAAGCCCACTGGCGAAAAAATCGACGAAGCAAACCCACCGACGATGAAAGAAGAAATCATATCAACAGAGGAAGAAGAAGCTGGCGAAGTAAACCCAGTTAAGGAAACCCACCACCATTGAATGAAACCCATCAAAAGCCACGTTGTCTATTGTTGTTGTTGAAAGAAACCCACGATTTTGCTGCTCGATCTACACATTGCTGAAACATTTGCTTTTGATGGTTGAATGAAGGTGAGGAGGCGAATCAATTGGTTTGGCCTTAAACCCTCAATTTTGATGGTGAAAAATGTGAAGAGATTTGGAGATAGGTTATTGGAGATATGAGGTATTTGGGAGATTTTTTCAAATCTATTATTCAAACGGTTATGGAAAATATTCCATTTTATGCTTTCCATTTTTTCTTCACGAATTTACATCAATTACAACAAAATATAATGAGCATATATGTAAATTCAAACCTCTATTAAACTTCAAATAATGGCTGGAGATAAAATTGAATTTTTTTTCAAAACTTGACATTTGTATAATTTGATGCTTCAATATGCTATTCATGTAGTTAACCCTAATTCTTACCCAGTAAGTTTATTTTTCTTTATATTTATTTTATTCTATTTGTAAGATAGCCCATTTAGCCCACCACATATTTCTTCGGCAAAAAAAAAAATATTCTATCTACTATTATAAATCCTCGATAAAGGATTTGTTAGGATTTTGGTGTTGAACTGAAAAAACGGATTAGTTAGGATTTTATGATAGAGTGGAGAAAAAAGGTAGGAAATTGGAATCCATTCTTTCTATCTATTTCTATTATTTATTTATTTACTCTATGTTTAAAATGAACCCAATAATGTATGACATTTTGTAATTTTAAGAGTTGGCAAAGGACATTGATTGAGAAACTCTTAACTTTGAGTTTATTTTAATTTTGCATGAAAAAAAAAACTTGGGATTAGTAGGTCGACAATATTTCAATAATTTATTTTCAAAGTAGATCATAAATAACTTAACATATTAGATTCTTCTGATGATGCGTTTAATTTAATCTATAAGTGAAAATGAAACTTTTGAAAGTATAACAATTTAATACTCTTCTTATAAATAAAATCATGAAAAATGAAGGACACCTCCTTAAACATAATTTAATTAGTTAAGGCACCACTAATCTCTTTAAAGATCTAAGGCACCACTAATCTCTTTAAAGATCAAAGGTTTGAATCTCTGTCACTACTCTTTTTTGTATTAAAACAAATCATGAAAAGTCAAAGAAGATAATATTTAAAGCCAAAAGTGCTTTTAGCCTAATAAAAAATACTTATAAAAAATGCATAGTGTTTAGTTAAGGCCCCGTTTGATAACCATTTGGTTTTTGGTTTTTGGTTTTCAAAAATTAAACTTGTTTTCTCTCAATTTCTCTACAATAGTTTTCATCTCCCTTAAGGAAGCATTTGAATTCTTAGCTCAATTCTAAAAACAAAAACAAGTTTTTAAAAACTAATTTTTTTAGTTTTCAAAACATGGTTTGGTTTTTGAAAACATAGGTAAAAGGTAGATAACAAAACAAGTAAATCCATGGATGAGAGTAGTATTTATATGCTTAATTTTCAAAAATCAAAAACTAAATGGTTATCAAACGGGGTCTAAATAATCCAAACTAATATTGAAATTTCTAAAAACACTTTAAGTGCTTTCAAGAAAAATACTCCCTCAAGGCTTCTCTCAAAATTGCTAATAACCAAAACTAATTTTGAAAAATTTAAAAACAATCTAAAAACGATTAATAGTACTTTTAGAAAAATCACTAATTATTGTTTCTTTTAAAAATTTTAGAAGTGGTTATAGAAATGAGAAGTGCTTAAAAGCATTTTTTTTTCCAAAAATATCTCGGACTCATGAAATATTTGGTATTAAATAGCTTTTTAGTAGGTTCAAAAAGACCTAACAAAACTTAATAAAAAGGGGAAACTGTGTCATATTTTAATAAATAAAATAAAATATATATCCTTAACCAAAGGCCTATTAGCTCAGTTGGTTAGAGCGTCGTGCTAATAACGCGAAGGTCGCAGGTTCGAAACCTGCATGGGCCAAAATTTTCGTTCCTCTTCCTCTCCAATTTTACTTCTCTCCCTCTTCAATCCGTCTCTGCAAAAGCAACAGCGGTTGAAGAATTGAGTGCCTGAAACAATGCCACGCCTCGATTCATCTTCTTTCTCCATCACCCACCAACCCAATTACTCAATTCCATCTGTTTCCTCTTCGATCCCTCTTTTTAACTTCATTTCTCAGTCCCCAATTTCAATCCTCCACTTTGCAAAATGCCAATCATGAAGCCTTGTTCCGACCCCCCCATCGTCATCGACGGCCTCCGATTCACTTACCCTGGAATCGACGGCCATCCTCCGCCCGGTTCCAAGCCCCTCATCGATGATTTCTCCCTCACCCTCAACGCTGGTGATCGTTGCCTTCTTGTCGGATCCAATGGAGCTGGTGAGCCCCCATTATGGGTCTCTTGAAATGTTGATGGGATTTTTGTCTAACCCTTTTGAGTTTGTAATGTTGATGACAGGGAAGACCACGATTTTGAAGATTCTGGGAGGGAAGCATATGGTGGAGCCTCATATGGTTCGTGTGCTTGGAAGGTCGGCTTTTCATGATACTGCTTTGACTGTTTCTGGTGATCTCTGTTATCTAGGAGGAGAGGTTCATCTTATTCTCTCTTCTTTTTTTTTTTTTTGTTTCTTTGTTCTCGTTGCTTTGTGTTTCTCTGTGTTTTCTGAAGGTGCTTTTGGAAATAATGGTGTTGATGAATTGCTATTAGTTATTGATCCCACTTGGCTTTGAATTGTTTTGTTTTCACTATGGTTGAGTACCAGCATTATGCTTAGAAAACTGACTTACGCTCCATATAGAATCAAGATATGTTGGAAATAGTTTCAAGTCTTGTGATTTGAAAATTTCGAAATGATTTTTTTGTTTTTTGTTTTGTTTGGAATGAAAAAGATTTGTAAGGAATGTAATTAAAAAAAAATTGTGGATCATAAGGATTTTACTGGTGGAGTTCTTTGATTAATTATGGAAAGTTAAAATTGGATGAATTTAAATTAGTAATTAACTTTAGAACTGTACAAAATTTGACCATCTTTGTCTGAAATGTGTTAGAAGTAATAGCATTTTATTTTGAAGAATAACAAGCAAAGCAATTCATTTAAAATCTGATAATTGAAAATTTACTGGGTGTTTTTGCTAGGACTGTGTTAGTGTTAAATCTAGGTGGTTGCCTTTTGAGTTTATTGGGTTTACAGAGCAATAAAAGCTTGATTTTGAGAAATTGTTATAAATTTTGCTTGCATATTTATTGTTTTTTCTTGCCACGAACTTTTATCAGCTTTGAAAAGAAACTTTCTTGCGAGCTGTGTGAATTATTTTCATGCTTTACTCCAAACTTGTGTGCTCTGTTCGACTAGGTTTATACTCTGCTCTTTCAGTTTTCCAAATTCTGTTTCAAATGGAACTTATTGTGGCTGAACATGTATGTCCAATTCTAGTACCTTTTTTCTATCTGCTTGTGTGAATGAAAAAGAGAGCGAAATTGCTGATGAGCCCTTTTCTGCAGTGGAGGAGAGATGTGGCCTTTGCAGGATTTGAGGTTCCCATTCAGATGGCTGTATCTGCAGAGAAACTAATTTTTGGAGTAGGTGGGGTTGATCCGAAAAGGAGAGCTGAACTCATTAATGTAAGATGGTCCTACAATTGCATGCTTCACTTCTGTGAACTTAATCTTCTGAGCTCCTTTAAGATAATTGTGCTGAAATCACCTATGCTTTGGAAGTAAATTTTGGATTGCTGCATTTTCTTCGATTTATTCACCAATGATTTTATTTATGCTGTACCGTGTTCCCATAAATTTTAGGCACCAGTTTCAATTTCAGCCTGTCAGCTCATAACTCCTTTTTTGTCACTTTAGATATTAGACATTGATTTATCATGGAAGATGCACAAGGTGTCAGATGGCCAGAGAAGACGGGTGCAAATATGCATGGGTCTTCTCAAGGCATACAAGGTATTTTAGTTTTTCTTCTTCGCCTACCTCATCACACACTTCTTACATTTACTTTACATTTTATGATCTTGTTATTATACTTATATGGTAAAACACATTTGTTATTGTAATAGGGTCACTTTCTTCTTCTTCTTTTTTCTAGTGAAATATTGATATTGTTACTGCAATATTATATGGTAAAACAAAGTTGATTTTGCTCTTGTCCTTCTAGGTTCTTCTTCTTGATGAGATAACTGTGGATCTTGACGTGCTGGCAAGGGCTAACCTTTTGAAGTTTCTGAGAAGGGAATGTGAAGAACGAGGGGCTACAATAATCTATGCCACACATATATTTGATGGTCTGGAAGACTGGCCATCACACATGGTATGCTCAATTCTTCTGTTTTTCTTCTCTCTCTACATCTTTTGATGTTACATCCTTGTTTTTAAAAGTCTATTTTGTTGTGGTAGGTCTATGTGTCTCATGGGAAGTTGCAGATCTCCATGCCAATGGATAAAATTAAGGAGATCAGCAAATTATCTCTTATGGTTAGTACAGAAAACTGAACAAATTTAAAAAGCATTTCATTAGTTCAAATCTTAGCTTCTAACAATGCCTTGTTGAAATTTTACTCTCAGAGAACAGTTGAGAGTTGGCTAAGGAAGGAGCGCAACGAGGAGCGGCAGAGGAGGAGGGAAAGGAAGGCAAATGGTCTGCCTGAATTTGAAGAAAGAATAGAGGAAAGCCGTGTGACTGGGGATCCAGCCCGCTCCGCTGTTCGAGTGATAAACAACGGTTGGGCAGCAGGACGACTTCACTCCACCGTTGCTGGAGAAGAGAACTTCATGTTCAGCTCAAACAGAGTTCTCAGGCAGTAAGGAGTCTTCCTTTTCTCTTTGCAAAGTTTAGAAAAGAACTACAAAAGGCTCAAAGCCCATTATCATAGTCAGCCATGAAACAAAATTCATGGAAGCATTGAAGTTCTATACGTATTCATAGGATGCTCTGATTTTAATTCATGATATTGATTTCTATACGACATTACCTCGAAAAGTAAGTCATCTTGTTAGCCTCAGTGTTGTATAATTGCTATTAAATGAATAAAATTTATTCTTATGAAGTTGAATGCTTCTTGGGTGCCAACTGTTTTTCATATACTTCTGTATGATTTGAGTTGAGACAAGCTGGATCACATTCACTTTGGAAAAGTAAAAGTACGTACGTGCAAAGTGGAGTTACCATAAAATTGTCATCTTCTACCATTAGGGATATAATTATCTGAAATGCATGATGTTAACTCTTAGTTAAATAAAAAAAAAAAGATTGTCATTTTCTAAGATTAGGATATACTTCTTTTAGGTATTGTAATCGATATCTCTAACTTTATTTAGATGATTAAATTAAATTAAATTCAGAAAGTTAAGACATAAAAAGAAATAAAAGCAAAGAAAGGAAGGATTCTTCTAAGCAAGATTTCTAACTATAATTGTTTGCATGCCTCTCAGGTTTTGTCAACTTCTCGATTTTGTAGATCCTATTTTAAGTTATTAAGGTCTAACCTGAAATTTCTTTCTTGCTAAGTGTTGGAACCTAAGCAACCAAGTATCTTATCAGTTCGAGCAGAATTAGATACCATTATTTGCACAATCTGGTTAAGAGAACAAATAGGAAGTGGAAGTCAAAAGGTATTAAAATAAATAAGCAAACAAAGATCCATCATCACTTTAAATGAGGGTGTTTCAATCCAACATAAAGATAAAACAAACTCTAAAACCAATCTAGAATGGATGAACAGAGATACAAGAGAAAGATACAAGAAAAAGATTAAAACCAACTTCAATCTTGTTCCTGATCTCTTACCGTCTCTTTTACATTCTTTAACTCTCTTCCCCAAATTTTCAAAATGGAGGTCTCTCTTTGATTCTAAAGCTCCTTCTACATTGAAAAATGTGGAAATGTATGAGGCCAAATATATATACCATATCCCTTGGATGCCAAATTCCAGTGCTCCATTATCCAAGTAACCAGTTGCAGAAGTTGCTTCTTCTCTAATTCTAATACTTGTCCAAAGAATCATTAAGCTGAATCTAGTTTTCTAGTAGTTCTACTTTTGATTGGTTTATGAACATTGTTCTTTCTAATGCTTTCTTGTGGTGCAAAAGTACACATCATTTTTCTCTCTATAGCTTATCTTTTTTAATCTCCAATTGGAGAGTTTTCTTGTAATTCACCAATAGGTGCTTGGAGTTTTTCTCCTTTATTTCATCTATCAATGAAATCGTTTCTTGTTTAAAAAAAAAATCTAGTGTTCTAGTAGCCATGGCCTATTATTATTATTATTTTATAGGAAACCGAGCTTTCATTGAGAAAAATGAAAGAGTCATTAGACTGACTAACTTAGTGAGCCCAACTAATGCTCACAGCATGCATATACCAATTGCGAGTAATGCAAGCTGTTACTACCAGTTGCCAGTTTGCAACTTGCAAATAATGCAGTCTCTTATATTTTCTCCACCAAGTTGTTCTTAAACATCCAGCAGAATTGCTTCTATTTTGTGCAGTCCTTCATTTCCTTCTACACATATCACCCAAAAAACTATTACAAGGTTGGATCCTATTCATCAGTATCTTCTTTACTTTGTTTATCTTTCGGCCACAGTGCCAACTCTCTAGCTATGCAACCAGTACACTAATGCACAACTCCTAGACCGCAATGGATTTGTAGCACACTCAGAGTCCTGTCTCGAGTAAGAACATTCTGGCTGGATGAGATGGAAAAGATGATGTCCATCCATCCATCAAGTTATGCCTTCCTCAAATGTTGACAAATAGATTTTAGCCTAGCCTAGCTTGGATAATATAGGTGGTCTATGTTTTCTGTTTAAATAATGGCCACTTCTCTTTTGCGTTGTTAAAAGCATCATAAAGTTAACTCTGGGAGTAGGTATAGATGTACGAAGTTTAACATTTATAGTGTGTTAGGGAATGATTTTGGAAGCATTGTCTTTAAACAGAACATTTTCCTTGTAGACTTTTTAGGAAAAAGAAACATTAAATTAGTGTTTTCCTCTAAAGTTTTACACTTCTGCAGACCAAAACAACCCAAACACATATATTCTCTGCACAGTTAAATGACTTTGTTTTTATTTCTGCAACCTTCTTCTGGTATTTGATTAGTTAATGATTATGATCTTGAAGATGCACTTTTTGGAGGACAATAACAATTACTGTAATTTGATAAGCTACAATCAGGTTTTTCATATGATAATTTGCTTGTCTACAGAATGTAAAGTAGTGAATATTGAGACTTGAACAACGTAAAATTTCCATTACATAAAAAGGATGCGACGTGACAACAATTGGAGATTGCTATAGCTGCCTTTGAACATGTTGTTCTTAACTCTATTGAATCTGAATGGATTTGGATCTGTATTCTCAGCAGAATCCTCAAATGTGACACCAAGCTATATTAGCTTTCTTACTCGTTTCTCTCAGCTATTACTTCTGGAGAATATTGGCATTTGAAACCACATAGGACTGTTCTTCCAAGTCATCTTTGTTACAGTCAACTAGCTTTGCCTCTGCTACCCCTGCCATTTCGATATCTTGTTGTAGTTTCACCTCTTTTGTCTTTCCCCATAGGACAGCATATAGCCCAACAACAATCAACAATGACCCTACAACACTGAGAGAAGACAGCACAAAAAAAAAAAAAAAAGAAACTACTCTTTAAAACATGTTTTTGGTTGGCATTTCAACCCAAGTTCAATACACATTGTAAACTTGTGGATTAGCAGTTGTAGATGGAAGTTTGTACTCACGTTCCTACGTATAATTTTTCTTGAAAGAAGGCCCAGCTGAAAATAGCCACAATAACGAGCAAGAAGGGGCTGAAAACTGAGGCATAGAGAGGACCTTTCTTTTGGATACTCCAGGAGGTTAGGCAAAATGCAACCCCAGAGCACGCCACTCCCTGAAAGTGTAATTGGTGTTGCCTTGTAAAATCAGTACAATGAGGTCTTGGGGGATAAGGGGATATAGAACTTAGCATAATTTGAAAACTTCAAAAGAAAATGTTTTGACTCAAGTGTTATCTTTCAAAGGAATGTGATTAAAGTGACACATTTACTAGAAATGGAGAAGATTAATATCGTTATTAGTATTAAGCTTTTTGTGTGGTCCTAGAAGCAAATTGATGCATGTTTAGTTCAAAATGACATTAGCATAGTTATGCTCAAGAATCCTTTGTACTACTATGAGAAGAGGAATGGGTAATTGAGGTTTCTTCATAAGATTCTTGATGTCAGACATTCTTAATTCTTTTTAGGAGAAGGTTAGTTGGAGAAAGATCATACCGCATAGAGAGCGCCAACAAGCCTGATTGAGCTTTTCAATGACCAAGCTGCAGCAGTATTGTGCTCAACGCCAATGGCGATTGCTCCACATTGAATGGTTGCCATGAAAGTCATGAGAGCCGTGCTCGTGTAGGGAGCTGGAAACTGAGAATTCACTTTCGCCTGCAGGAATTAACAGTACAGTCTTAGGTTTTGCTCTGGAAAAAAGAATATGGCCTCTGAGAACAATGAAGTCAAATGAAGCAAAGTTGAGCAGACTGACTTGGATTACAAACCAAGCCGCCCATGCAACAGAGCTTATGATCAAGCAGAGAGAGCCCCAGATGCTGCTGCCTTGGCTGGTGGAACTTTCACCCCTCATCATCTCGGCATACTTCCAATGAATCCCAGATTCACCCAGCTCAATGGTTTGTCCATGGTAGAACGACAGAAACATTGCCCCTCCAACGCACACGACAGTCCCGATCACCTTGGCTGCGCCTGGACTTGTCTTGATCCCCACAGATTCTTGTCTACAAAACAAAAAATTGATTGTATGAAAAACTTATGCACATAATAAAATAAGTTAGAAACAGTGCAGAAATGTCTGCCACTGTGATCTGAACATGGTGAAAGAAGGGATTTTTATGTACCTGAAAAGAACAGCGAGGACAAAAGTTGCAGCAGGCAGGACATTGGTCAATGCACATGCGATAGTGGGGGTTGAATATTTTAACCCAACATAGTAAAAGACTTGGTTTGCTGTTGCTCTGCATATTATAGAATGGAATATTATATTTGGAGTTTTTATAAACTTTTGCAATGGAAATGAAAAGAAAGTGGCTTGGCTTACCCAGTTAAGGAACATAGTAGAATCTGAAACAGGATAGGCTTTGTAATCTTGGGTCTCCCTTTTCTGCACAGTGATTTTGTTTGTTAATATGATATCCTTTAGTAACAAGTTTAGAACTTGAAAACTTCATAATATGAAGAAGGTTCTTTATCCATATCGATTTTGAGTTGAGAACAGGTGGTTTATTTGAGCAAAAGAGTTTGAGATTTCTTCGAACTCTCAATCTGCAGTCATAGTTGTTTGAACCATTCTTGTTGTTTAGAATTAGATCTGAACTTTTGGATCATTAGTACATAGATCGGGGAGCACTATCAAACATATGGACCAAAAAGTTGTTTTTGTATCTCATATTGTGAATGTGATATTTAGATCTTTTTGTGTCAAATGAAATTAAAGAGGATTCTGATATTGATGGATTTATTCATGGAGGTCAAATAGAACTCCCTTTTGAAGATTACTGGTCTAAAATGAAAGTTTACTGATCTAACAAGAGTTATTTTGGCTCCTGAATTCTCAATCTTCTCAAGAATGAAAGTTTGCTCTTTATTTGTTAGCTTCAAACGTAATTTTGTTCTCTAGTTGAACTCCTTTCACATAGATATAAAAGAAAAAACCCAACAATCCAATTTTTGAGTGTTAGGTTTCAAATTAGATCTTCGTTTGTTTGGTGGGTTTGTTATGACATAGGCTCTGATACTAACTATTGATGCTGAATAGATTTTTCAAGTTAGCTCAAGAGGTGAAGTGTAGTGTGCTCCCTTATTCTTATGAAAAAAAAAAGCATTCAACTTGTTCCACGATGACCAATAGACAATAACGTTAGACTCATCATATATTCAGAAGTCCTGAAGTAAAATGAGATGTAGGCTACACATACCTCTCAAACCAATAAGCACAAGGAGCTATGGCTATGGTAGCAAACATCTGCCTGTAAGCAACTAGAACCAGTGGATTCATCCCAAACTCCATGGCTAACTTTGATGTAATATTCAAGCCTGCATAGAGGAATTGGACAACCACCATAACCAAGGGTGGCAAGAAATCACCACCAGCAGCCATAGCTCTCTCTCACTTCTCTTTCTCTCTTTCTCTTTCTCTTTCTCTTGTGTGAGCAGAAAGGGGTGAGTGGGTCTAGAGAGTGGAGAAGCCATTTTATAGAGATGAGGAGTGAAGAAGAAGAAGAAGAAGAAGAAGATCAATAACAGAAAGTTCTAAAAAAAAATCTTTAGCATTGAAAAAGGCAAAAGCAAACCGTTTAAAAGAATGAGAATGATATTGACATTTGATTTGATATGTATTTTCTTTTATTTACTTGGGAGAAAGAAGGGTAAGGGGTAGGCTATTTTGCATGGCACCAAAACCAGAGGTTACTGCTTACACCATAAAAACAGCCTTAAATTTGTTTTTGTCCTCTTAGGCCTCACCAGATTTTGTGACTTCAAGCAACTGATTTCTTTCCCCCACCATCCCCATGGAACCTGGAACATTTTCTGCTACTTGCTTCATCATGTGCCTGCCCCCAAGTCTTCCCCTATATCTTTTTAATAACGTTATATTTTTTCGACCCCTGTATTGATCTTCATATCTTATCTGTTTCCCATTTGTTCAAAACTGTCAAAAGCTTAAACAAAACTGTTTTCCTCCTCCCACTCTCCTTTCGACCCCGTATTGATCGTGGAATCTTATCTGTTTTCTATTACTGTTGAAAGCTTATACAAAACTGTGAAAATGGATGAAAGTGCAGGTATCAAAATATCCGACCCGTTGAAGAATAAAACAAAAGAAGAGGAGGTGGGGATTGTGAGTAGATTTAGGTGTCAAATGGTTCCATGGCTTAACTCAAAGGATTTTTGCCTTTTAAAGGCAAAAGATGAAACTTTTGGAAAAGGAAAATGTGGGCTGTGGCACCAAGAAGCTGCATTTTGTGATTGGATTTTGTAGAAAGAAAGCAAAATTCAGATCTATTTGATGAATCTACGTATTCATTAATATCAAATAGAAGGCGTTAAAGGAAGAGGAGTTCTTTACTTTTACGCCCTCCCCTCTCTCTCATGCACATGAATGAATTATAGGAATACGTATACGAGTTAATATTTATAATGGGATTAATGGAGTTCTTTTGATTTTTGTCCTTTTAACAAAAATCTTAGGCTTTTCTCGTTTAATTCTAGCTCGTAATGTAAGCGTATGTGGCATTGCGTAGGATTTATTTTAGATACGATACAAAAATTTAGTGGGAATAATTTGAATAGGTTTTTTTTTTTTTTTTTTTTCTATGCAAAAGTTAAAAATTGAAAAATTGAATGTTTGAAAGTGTATGGATCAATATGAAATAAGAATGAATATTCAAATGCCATGGTAAAGAATATACTTTTTAAAATTATTTTGTCTTCTTTTGGAGGGAGAGATGAGTTGGAAGAAGACTATTTCCATAAACTAATTGACCATATTGCTAGGATGAGTTTGTAGTTTGGTGAATTCAATAAAGAAGTGTTGGCTAAATATATATTGTGGTTAAGAATATAGATTTGTTCTTTGAAGTTTTTACCCTTGTTTCTAATTTGGTCAATATTAAATTTTTTATTGTATTCCCTTAGATTCTCTAGGTGTTGAGAATTTAGATGGCTTTAGTTATACCTAAATTTCCTTTTCACATATATACTCCAAACGTGAACTGTCTTGTTCTCCCTTTGTAGGTTCCTATCAATATCAATGAAGATTATCATTAGATCAATTTGTACAATGCTCACAACTGTTTATGATAAATTTGTACAATGCTCACAACCGTTTCTCTCTAATTTTTTATTTTAAAAAATCATAAAACACTGGTATAGTGTCGTCATAGCCTCTCAATTGTAGATCCCTTTTTTTTCTCTCTATTTTCCACACGAAGACCTAAAAACAACCTCCATATATTCCATCGATGATGCAACTTCCAAGGATCCTAGACACCTAAATGCCATATCTACTGTTGAGATGTTGTATCATGTTACAACATCTAGTGCCTTGCTTCTTCTCTTGGGCTTTAATCTAGAGTTAAAATGGGTCTTGAATTGAGTCATCTTGATGATTAGACTCCACAAAACCTAATATTAGAGTTGAGACCAAACTAGAAACATGGCAAGTTTTAGGGAGCAAAACTATATTTTTAATCATATATCATTTGATTTTTTCTTAATTCCATCCTAAGAAGTTTCAACTTGGTCCCTTTTTAAAATAAATCTCTATTCCATAGTGTTGTTTAAATTTTATTAACCTAACCATGTTGCTTATGGGTTATTATATTTATATATGTTGCTTTTTGTAGTGGTGGGCTTGATAAGGCTAAATTCCTTTCTTTGTAAGCTATGGGTGGTGAGAATGGGTGAAGGCTATGGGTCAAGAATTTATCCATTTTCATCAAACATTTAAAACTATATAAAGTAAGTGTTCAAAAATACATAGGCCTATTAAAGATTGTTTTATGCTTTTAACAATTAAGAATAATTCTTTTTTTAGTTTTACTAGAAGAAAATTTGTTTAACAGAATATCCATGAAATTAGTTTTTTATGGCAAAAGAAAAAAGAAAACCTTCTAGGTTGTAAAATTTATATTATTATGTTATTGTTATTATTACAAAAGTGCTTTTTTTTGTTTTTTGTTTTTTTTTAAAGAAAAACAGTATCAAAATCATTTCGACTGAAGATTTGGTGCGTTTTAGAAATAACAAGTATGGTTGCTTTTAATCACCATGTATCATCTACGAATACAAAAGTAAACTAAGGTTACATTCAATAAACAAATAGAAAAGAGAGGTCTCTACTCTTGAATATACAAATATTGATGAATCAACTCAAGAAAAAAAAGAAAACTACTTATTAGGAAATAAGTTAGTGATAGTTTATTGTTATTACCCAGTTACTTTAGTCACTCTGTTATTTTTCATTACTTCTGTTATTCAGTTTTATTAAGATGTGTATAAATACTTTGGAGGAGTAAATGAATAAATCACGTTTCTCATTCTCCCAACTTCATCTTCGTCATGGTATCAGAGCTCAAAGCTCTCTTTCGCTCAATTTTTTTTTAGCGTTTCACGTTGTAACCATGGAAACAGAGAATCATCTTCATACGATTGATTCTTCTTCTTCTCAATGTCGATTTGCAAATGAAGTTGCTCTCGATCCTGATGTTCTTCATCATAGTGATATCTCAAATTTGGTATTCGTTACTAAATTGTTGACTGATGATAACTATGTATCTTGGAGCCGATCAATGATGTTAGCACTTTCAATCTAGAACAAGCCAGAGTTTATTGACGATAGGATTCCAAGACCTATTGGATAACATCTTCCTCTTTGAATTCGAAACAACCACATGGTGATAGTGATAATTCTCTTTAAATTTATCTAGCTCATAAATTTAGGTTATGCTTGGTTTTATTAGCATTTTCTATATAAATTCATTTAAATTCCAAGAAAAGTAGCATGAATCTTCCAAAGTAAATTAAAATCAATAAAATGGAAGGAAAAGAAAAGAATTACACTAATGAAGTGTTTTTGGCTGCAGTTTTGACAAAAAGACACAATTGCCACACGATTGTTGATCAATTGCTATGACAATCTGAAACCAAGAAAGGAAAAACAGGATTTTTGGGATTGGCCAAATTCGGAAGATTCCACCATTTATTTCTCCTTAAATCAATCTACGATTTCATACATCAAGCCGTATATGGAGTGTGAAGAAACCCTAGCCGCCATTGTCTATAAAAAGGAAGAAAAAAATAAACAAAAAGGCAGAATTCCTCATTGGAAGAAACTCATTTTTCTACACTTTTTCTTCTTCTCCAACTTGCTATCCAATTCATTTCTTCTTCTTTTTTCTTCCATATTCAATCTAATATGGGCGAAAACCTAAGATTGTTAAGACCCATTTCATCTTGAAAAAGATTGAATTGAGTTCGATTAAAGGGAAGGAAAGAGAGGTTGATGGGAATTCTATTTTTCTTGTACTTTCAGTTTCTGTCTTGCAATTTTTTTTAGCTTTATATGTTGTTTGAGCTATTGTTTTCGCTCTCATTTAAGTGTTGTTTGTTTTCCTTTTAATTTAGTTCTTCAATTCAGTTTGTATCTTTAGTTTTGTGATGATTCAATTTCGCAAGATTATTTTTAATAAAGTGATTCCATTTTAGTATTTAAATTTTTGGTTTGAGTTTAGTTTTTCTTTTCTTTCTTTGCAAGTTCACTTCCCTTTTAAATTATGACTTGTCTTTCATGTAAAGCTTGTTTATCTTCTTCTTTTACCATAAGCTAAATCTACCTAGGGATTCAAGAACATGAGTGCCCTAAGGTGAGAATGTTTAGCTAATAACCGAAGGCAATCAACATTAACATGGACATTGTTTGTTTTTACTGATTTTAATGTTTTATTTGGAATCCTTGAATGATCAACTTGGATTGCTTTTAAGTCCAAATCTAATATCGAACAGGTTAGAAGAAGACGAATTTTGTAAAATAAATGAGGCAAAAAGCTTAGACATAAGCCACGCTTGATCCTAGACATAGGACGGGTCCCTTAAAACCAAGAATGCGATCTTAACTACCTAAGTACGATTAGTCATAGACATATAGGTCCAATCACTTAGTCTCCTAAGGGTTTTGAATCAAAACTCAATACGAGTTGACTTGATTTACAACGTTCTGTGAAAATGTCTGATTGTTATGACAATTAATTAGCAATCTCACCGAAGGGCATGAGTGCCCTTGAATCCCCTTTTTCTCTTAAGTGAAATTCCATAAGTTTTTCCAGTTTCTTTTATTCAGTCTTTTTAGTCACCTTAACACCCAAAACATTTTTGTTTTTAGATTTTTGGCTACTAGAAGTTGTTGTTGTTTACAATCTTATTGCACATTAATTTTGTTGTTCCCGTTCCCTTGGGGTTCGATAACTTGGAATATTTCTGTATTACTTGCATCGACAATGTATACTTACACTAAGGGTTAAGCTTTCATTCTTCTTAAAATTTACCCTCAAGTTTTACTCGACCAAGTTTTTGGTGTCGTTGATGGGGAATGAAAAAACTAACAAAAAATTTGTTGCAGCTAAGATTGTAAGAGAATTGCAACTACAATTCTTTTCTATTATAGATTGTAAGAAGATTGCAACTGCAATTTCTCCTATTGCAGGAGAAGTTGGATTTCACTTGCAATACTGGTAGTATAGATTGCAATCAGATTGCAACTACAATTGTCATCTTTCCAAGAGAGAGCCCGACTCTTGTTACATTATTTTGCAGATTGAGTGAGAGTAATTGCAAGAGGAAAAAGGCACAACATAGGGCATACATCTCAAGCAATCCCAACAGTAAATAAATCATTATGTTGTGCCTTTTTCCTCTTGCAGTTACGAGGGCATAAATCTCATAGCTCCTTTTAACTGTTGGGATTTATGCCCTCGTAATTAATGATTTATTTAATAATTAATAATAATTTTGATTATTTTATTTGCAATATAATATTTGTAGACCCCTAAATTTGTCCGTTATTTTATTTTATTTTGCATCTTTGTGAAAAAAGAGAAAATAAAAGAAAATGAGTATATCTTGGTAAAAATTAATTAGCCAAATCAAATATGTGAAATTTGGTGAAAATTAATTAGAGCAAATATCTTATTGACTAAATAATTTGCCAAATCAAATATTTGAAGATTTGGTGTTTTTAATTAAGCCAAATATATTCCTTTATTTGGGAAGGAGATTTCATTATGGACAAATCAAAATTTAAAATTTTTGGAAGGATGAACTCAATCATTTATTTAGGTGTTATTTGATATTATTTAGTTTTATTTTATTCCCTTTAGCTTTTATTTTATTCTTTTCCTTAATTAAAATTGGGGTTTGGGCAATAAAAAGGGAGGAAACCATCTCTTTTGGACACAATTTCTCTCCCTCACACATCTTCCCTCAACCACCTACATATTTCTCTCTCATCAAGCCATCTCCACGTTTTTTTTCTCCAACATAGAATATCTTCTCTCAAATTTCTCCCACATATTCTCTCTCCTCCCACAAAAGTTCTCTCTCAAATCTCCCCCACATATTCTCCCCCCCTCCACAAAATCTCCCCCTCTCTCACTCACAATTTTTGACCCCAACATACATTCTTTTTCTTATTTTTATTTTTATTTTTTTTGAAGTAAAAAGAGAAAATCATCTTCTTTACTTTCTCCATTCAACCAATTAATCTCTCCCAAAGTAGCTTGCGGCGATTTCTTCTCTCCGGTAATACTACCCTTTATACAACGGTAATCTATGGTGAACATTCTATTTTTTATTCATTGTTTTTATTTTTCCATCATTTACTCAATTTTGTTCCTTAGCATGTTTCCTTAAAGATTTTTTTGTTGTTTAGTCTAAGTTTTTTTTTTTGTCATATTAAAATAAAAGCATGTTTAGATATTCTTTGTTTGCTATTATTGTGTTTTAAAGTTTTTAGTATGTAGGGCATTATGCGAATAAATTTCAAGTTGTGTTTTTTTAGCATAACAATTACAAGCATGTATTATGTCTTTTTATTTTTTATGTTTGCATGCTAGTTAGCTAGGAACTTCACGTCATTTATCATATGAGTTTATGTGTTAGATTTGTGAATTCTTGTATTTATTATTTATGCACATTTATGTCTAGTCCATAGTCTTTTTTTAGACTCTAATTCGGAATAAGGAAATTTTCCAATGATGGAACCTTAAGTCTTCGGGAGGCCGATAATTTAAAGTTCTTGAGGTGAAAAATCAATATCTTGGGATGCCGAGATTTGATTTTAATATTTTTCCTAAAAAAAATAACTTTATGTTCAATAAAGTTTTTTTTGTGTGCAATTATTTCTCTTTTCATGAATTCTTCATTTTTTTTAATTATATTTCCTATAAAAATACAAAAAAAAATCTTTGCATAAAAGGCTTTTAAAAAAAAAAAAAAAAGAAGTTCTTTAAAAAGGGAAAAGATTTTATTGAAGTTTTCCTTCTTTAAAAATAAATTTTTTTATAAAGAGTACCAAAAATACTTTAATAAAGAGCATTTTCATAAAAAAAGAGTTTTTTTTTTGGAAACTTTGTTTTATCTAAATTGGAAGTTTTTTTTAAAAAAAAAAAAAATCTTTTTCATAAAAAATACAAAAGGAAAATATTTTTATAAAGAGCATTTCCAGAAAATGATTTTCTTAAAGGAAAGTTTGTTTTCTCTAAAAAACATCCCATTGATTTTCTTTTCAAAGCATTAAATCAAATCTAAAATTGTTTTTTCCATAAACGTTTCACTTCTTTAAAAATAGAAAACTAATAAAAAATTTCCTTAAAAAAATCATTTTCTCACACATGTTTTTTTAAATTAATAAACCAAACATTTTCCTTAAAAATAATTTTTTTTCCTATGATGGAAATTGGAAACTCAATATGTTGATTCTCCAATAATCTTGAGGTGATGAATTTATTTTGGGATGACAATTTAAATTCTAATAAATTTTGAATGGCTTTATGCCACTCATACTTATTGCTCATTATTTAATTTTAAAATAGTGATCAATAAAACATGGGACATTTAAAAAACTCAAAACAAAAACTTTTTTTTTTTTTTACAAAGGTCATTTTCTTTTAAAATAACACAAGTAAAAATTCGTTCATTGAATGAGTGTCGTGGGGTGCTAATACCTTCCCCATACACAAATGACCCCCGAACCTTGAATCTTTTTCATTCGCAGACCACTTTAGCAAATTTTGGGTGCCCAGTCACACCCTCTAAATAAAGATTGGTGGCGACTCCATGTTCCTCCTCTTGGAAATAAAGTCGGCCGCTCCGTGTCGCAAACCCGTAGCGACAATATTATCCATTATATGAAAAATCAAAGGTTATTAGTGTAATCTTGAACAGTATGTGGTTGACATACAAGAGGATCATGTTCAAGAAATAACCTAAAGAGTCATAATATATGGATAAGGTTGGGTGCCTCATCTTAGTAACACTATTGATACGACTCACTTAGTAATAGTTACAAATGATTTGATCCAAATCGTTCATGTGGAGACATGTGAGTGGGGGTATCTTATACAATGAGTTTGTGTAAGATTGGACCACAAAATATTTAATCTATCTTTATAAATCTGTTAATTGAGAAGATTAATATTTCATTAGGATGATCATATGCGACTCGATCTTAATCTTGAGTGAGTTATGAACTCATGTCTATGAGGGCTTGTCCTTTGATTTGCATGGGTGAGAGTGGATTTTGTAGCCGATTCAATAAGCCTACCATTTTGGGGACTTGGCCAAATAAGGAGCTGGGAACATTATCTTACAAGATGAAATTCACTCATTCCCATATAGGGTAAGTAGATGAGTAGTTCCCTTAAGTGATGATTTCGGACTTGAACAATAGGGCCCTACCCTCTCATTGGCCTGAGAGGGACTTAGTTTATGGTTGGATCATAAACAAATTGTTCATTAGAAGATCAATGGTATTTAAGGTGCAAGATGTAATTACAGGGGTAAAACGGACTTTTGACCCAACTGTAATTACGAACAACTTGTGAAGGATCAACTAGCATGTAGTCGTTATATCCATGAACATAACTTGTCCTACAGTGCATAAGAGTGCAACTCTAGGTCTATAGTGGAGTGACCCTAAAGTTAAGGAATGGAAATTGATTAATTAAAGAGTTTAATTAATTAATTTTATATCATTGGAGCTTATAATCTATAGGTTCATAAGGTCCCCTTGCTAGCTCATATGAACAAACAGTGATCAATTTCATTGAGAGAAAATTTTGAAATGTTCAAATTAAAATTTAATATATTTGATATATTAAATGAGGAAAAACATATTTAATGTATATGATACATTAAATATCAAACAAACATAGAAGAAGGTATAAACACTTGTTTCTCCTTGAAAAAGGTTGAACAAGTTAAAATAGAGGAGCAAACTAGGGTTCTTTGTTAATTCATTCGAGTTGTACTTTCTGTTTTTCTTTAGATTTGTAGTTGTTGGTTTGTGGTTAAAATTAGAGTTGTAAGTTGCTATTTTACATTTGACTTCAAGTTTCTTTGTTGTAGTTTCAGTTTGTGCTTAATTCGATTTGTGTTTCTTTCAATTACAAACTCCAAGTTGTATTTAAAATTCTTTTTTTAAATGAAGTCTCATTCTTTATATTCAAGTTTATGTTCTTACTTTTTTAGTTTTACTTTCTTTTCCATCATGAACTAAACTCCTTATTGGGGATTCAATGAAGTGGATACGCTAGGAAGGAAGAAAGCCACACCTTGTGCTTAAGCAACCTTGCTCAACACTTAGTACCGTTTGCATTTATTGAGTTTAAGTTTCACTGTTAGCTTAAACTGATCACTTGAAGTAGCATATTTTGTGTGAGAATCAATATTAAAAAGGTTGGATTGAATACGCGTTTTCATAAAATCAATCTAGTAAAAGAGTCTATAAATAAAACTTTATTTTTTTTAGAAATAGGACAAAAATCTTTACAGTCAATGGAGTTGTATTCTTTATTTAGCTTAGTTAAAATTAGCCATAGATATTTGTTTGATTTCATAGGCTCCTAAAAACAATTAGAAAAGGACTGAATAGGTGTTGAACTCAACTCATGGTGTCAAGTGTCGATTAGGAGAGGTTGCGGGCGCATTTCAATCTCATTCTACTCAAACTGCACAGAACTCGAAAGAGTGAGATGCGAGTGCGAATGTGTAATAATTGTTGGGTGAGCTTCGTCTAGTTGAGCAATTTACGGGCGCATGGTGGGCGCATATTTCTTGGGGTTGAACCATATTTGAATCCCCATTCTATCATTAGTATTTTTCTCATACATTTTCATTTTAGTTTACTTTTACTTACAGTTTGCAAAACCCCCAAAATCATCATTACTTTTTGGTTACTTTGGTTGCAAATTTAGAGAAGGTCTTTGTTGTTGAATTGAAAGTTTTGTTACATATGTTCCCTTGCGTTTGATAATTGGAGTATTATCCATATATTACTTGAGAGACAGCGTGAACTTGTGCTTTATTGCGTTAGTAGTCATCATCAACCACCAATTACTCAAGCTACTTGTGAGGTGAAAACGCCAAAAGTGCAAGTGCACGCTGTCTCTCAAGTAATATATGGAAGTACTCCAAGTATCAAACCTAAGAAAACAATTATCAATTAGTTGAATTTAACAACAAAGACCTCCTCAAAGCTTGCAACTGAAGGAAATGATAATATTGTGAGGTGAGTGAAAGAGTAAAAGACAGTGGAATAATAAGAAGATGATAAAAACACTGATGAGAAATGAGGGATTCAAGTCTTGTTCAATCCCAAGGAGAATGCGTCATCATGCGCCTGCAACTTTCTCAACTAGGCTCGGCTTATTCAGAGATTGCTGCCTATATGTGCTTGCATCTTGCCTCTTTCGAGTTCTGTATTGTTCATGTAGAATGCTACTGAATTGCTCTCGCAACCTACCCTAACCGACACTTAACAAAATGAATCAAGTTCAACACATATTCAACCATTTTCTAAGTGCTTTTAGGAGATTGAGCAATTTAAATACATAAGTCTATGGCTAAATTTACTTAGGTAAATTAAGAACACAACTCAATTGGCTCTAAAGGATTTTTCCCTATTTCTAGTTACAAAAAGTAAAGTTCCATTTCTAGACTTGTTTTCTAGATTGCTTTTATGAAAACACGTGTTAGGTCCAACCTTTTCGGTATTGAATCTCACAAAAACTATGCTAACCTAAATGTCTAGTTTAAGCTAATAATGAAACTTAAACCTCAATAAAAGCAAACAATTGAATCTTCTTGAAGGAGTTTAGCTCATAATGGTAAAGAAAACAAAAGTAAAAAATTAAGAAGAAAAACTTGAAAGTAAAGAATAATATTTCATTGAAAGAATGAACTGTAATACACTTTGAAGTTTGTAAATGAAATCACGCAACGAAAATGAAGAACAAAATTGAAACTACAACTAAAAACTTGAATAAGAAAACTAAAACAGAACTTACAACTCAAACTAAAAATAAAATGAGCGACTAAACTTCTAAGAAAAACAGAAAGTACAAGGGATGAAAGAACAAAGAATCCTAGACTTGTTCCTCCTTTCTATCTGATTAAACCTTTTTTAAGGAAAATAAGAACTTACACCTCCTTCTTTTGAAGTTGGTGTCTGAATGGAGTATGAACAGAACCTAGAAGGACCTCAGAGTGGTGGCTTGAAGAGAAAAACATGACAAAATGTTAGAGAATGTAGGAATCCGAGCTCTCTTGAAATTGATGCTTGAGCCACCTTTTATAGACTTTAAAGTCTAGGATTTTCTATCGAGATTAGTGTGATAAGACTTAGATGACAAGATTCTTTGATTTGAGGAGATAAAAAATCTACTAAAAATCAGTCAATTATGAGATTATGGGAAGATCCATCGAGTTAGGTCTAGATGCGATCGCAAGGATGGCACAACTTCTCTGCTTTAGCACTTAAAAAAATTTATGCACTTGTTTTTCAATTGCAATCGCAACTCTGGCACATTTTGGACCATTTTCAGCCTATACACAAAAACAACAAAAACGTAACACTTCCTCAACAAAATTGACTTTATTTACACCTATTTCTTTACTTTTCATAAACATGCCTTTAACACACATTGAAAGCTTGTTCTTACTTAAAATCACTTTAAATAGCATAAAATATAACAATAAACACTTCCTTTTTGAATATTAAGCGCAGTTATTAGGGCTAAATAACACTCATAAATGAGTGTTATCACTATTACCCCGATTATTGAATAGATTTGCAATATAGGACATAATTCTTTACTATTTTGCTTGAAACTCAATCAGACACCTACTCGAAAGAATAGGCTTGTAATGACTCGATTTTCCTTGAGAAAGGAAGAATCGAGTTAGATCAAGAAACAATCTAGGAGTTTGATTCCATTGTTTGATAGGAATTTACAATTCACCCTGCAACGAAAATCTATTGTTTCTAAACAATTTAGAAAATAATTTTGGGATCGACTTTGATTTTATTTGGAATTAAACTAAATATAAATTAATCAATAAATACCTTGAAAAATGGAGAATTTATGGTAAAACTTTAGTTCAAAAGTGACTTGGGCTATGTACTTTTTTTAATCTATAAGGTTGCTACTATTTGGGGGCCATATTGAGTATTATTCTGTTCTTCCTCTCAACAACACTGTTTTGTTGTGGAGTCCATGGAACAGTCATAGGGCGACAAATTCCATTTTCTTCACAAAAACCTTTGAATTAATTTGAAGTGAATTATCCTCCTCTATCTGATCTCAAAGCATTTATGTAAAGACCACTTTCTTGTTCAACAAGAGCTTTAAATCTCTTGAACATGCCAAATGCCTCTGATTTCTTCTTGACCAAATAAACCCAAGTTTTCGACTAAAATCATCAATAAACAATAAGAAATAATTATTCTTACCGAAAGAACTTGGTTTGATCGGTCCACAAAGATCAGTGTGAACAAGCTCTAATGGTCTCCTTGCTATTGAAGAAGATTCTTGTGAAAAATTCTTTCTCGATTGCTTGCCGTAAAGACAACCTTCACAAAATTGATCTGAATGTTTTACATATGGCAATCCTTTCACCATGTCCTTCTTGACTAATAGTCTCAAGCTATCAAAGTTCAAATGCCCAAATCTCAAGTGTCAAATCCAAGATGGATCTTTCAAACATGATTTCAAACATTTTTGCAACATTAGTTTGAATGTTTAATAAAAACATTTTGTTCTTTGTCATTTGTACTTTAGCAATCATATTATCACGATGATCCTTTATTGAAAGACTATAATCATTCATCAAAATATTATAGCCTTTCTCTAGGAGTTGTCCCAAACTCAAAACATTAGAGATAAACTCATGCTTCCCATTATTCAAGTTGATTAATGTTGGGATTTATGCCTTAAAGCCTCGTAATTAATTAATTATTTAATAATTAATAATAATTTTGATTATTTTATTTGCAATATAATATTATCCATTATATGAAAAATCTAAGGTTATTAGTGTAATCTTGAACAGTATGTGGTTGACATACAAGAGGATCGTGTTCAAGAAATAACCTAAAGAGTCATAGTATATGGATAAGGTTGGGTGCCTTATCCTGGTAACACTATTGATACAACCCACTTTGTAATAGTTACAAATGATTTGATCCAAATCGTTTATGTGGAGACATGTGAGTGGGGGTATCTTATACAATGAGTTTGTATAAGACTGGACCATGAAATATTTAATGTCTCTTTATAAATCCGTTAATTGAGAAGATTAATATTTCATCAAGATGATCATATACAACTCGAGCTTAATCCTGAGTGAGTTATGAACTCCTGCCTGTGAGAGCTTGTCCTTTGATTTGCATGGGTGATAGTGGCTTTTGTTGCCGATTCAATAAGCCTACCATTTTGGGGACTTGACCAAATAGGGAGCTGGGAACATAATCACACAAGATGAAATTCACTCATTCCCTTATAGGGTAAGTAGATGAGTAGTTCCCTTAAGTGCTGATTTTGGGACTTGAACAATGGGGCCCCACCCTCTCACTGGCCCGAGAGGGATTTAGTTTATGGTTGGATCATAAACAAATTGTTCATTAGAGGATTAGTGGTAATTAAGGTGCAAGATGTAATTACAGGGGTAAAACGGACTTTTAAACCAACTGTAATTACGAACAACTCGTGAGGATCAACTTGCATGTAGTGATTATATCAATGGACACAACTTGCATAAGAGTGCAACTTTAGGTCTATAGTTACCCTACTCGTGGAGTGACCTTAGAGTTAATGAATGAAAATTGATTAATTAAAGAGTTTAATTAATTAATTTTGTATCATTGGAGCTTATAATCTGTAGGTCCATAAGGTCCCATTGCTAGCTCATAGTAACACTACAAGATCAATTTAGTTGAAAGAAAATTTTGAAATGTTCAAATTAGTATTAATTTGAAGTGTTCAAATTAATATTTAATATATTAGATATTTTAAATATAAAAGAGGAAAATATATTTATTGTATTTGATACATTAAATATTAAAATTTGAAATGTTCCAATTTAATATTTAATTTGAAGTGTTCAAATTAATATTTAATATATTAGATATATTAAATATAAAAGAGGAAAATATATTTATTGTACTTGATACATTAAATATTAAAATAATTAATGTATATTTGATATATTAAATAAAAGATATTTATAGAATTTGAATAAGATTTAAATAAATAAATATCGTAGGAGATTTGAATGAGATTCAAATAAATATAAGATATATTTTAATATATTAGATATTAAAATATAATATTTTAATTATGGCAAAGATTTTCCCTTGGTCTCTATAAATAAGACCCTTGGGTTGAGCCATTAGACACAACACAATACTATCTCCTCAATAGAGAGAATTAGAGAATTAGACCTCTTCCCTTGGAGATTTTCTTTCAAGAGGCTCCCACAAGCCTTGTTCTTGTGTTTGAGTCATAGCCAAGAAGACTTTGTGGAAGAGATAAAGATCCGCCAGAATATTCTCCATATTTTTGTAGCATCACCAAATACGATATTTCCACCAACGGATTCATCAAGTTCCACGAACATTGATTTACTTCCACACATGTGATTGCTTGCACCACTATCTCTACCACGAATTGTTTTCACATGTCTCTTCAACTTTGCATGCTAGAAGTAAAGATGGCTCACCACTTTTAACGTCTTGCTCTGCATAGTTGGCATTTTCTTCAGCTTTATTTCTGCATTCCCAAGAATAATGACCAAATTTATGACAATTATAACATTCCACTTGACTTTTGTTATACCTTATGTCATTATTTGATCTTCCTCCATATGACCTTGAATAATTTTGTCTTCCACGACCTCTTGATGAATTAGAATTTGAATTACTCTCATCAAAATTTCTTTGACCGAAATTTTCTCAACTGAAATTTCCTCGACCTCGTCCTCTAAAGTTACCACGTCCATGACTGTGACCACGTCCTTGACATCAATTTCCTTTTTCTTGACTATCTTCTTTATATTTCAAATGCAACTTTGACTGAAAAAGTTGCTCAATTGTCTGTTGGTTCTTCTTGAGAAGCTTATCTTCATGGGCTTGTAATGTACCCACAAGTTGATCAACATACACTGTACTCAAGTCCTTTGATTCCTCAATAGGTACAACAATGAAATTGAATTTTTCATCTAATGAGCGAAGTATCTTTTCAACTACTTGCTCATCATTTATTGTCTCACCATATCTCTTCATTTCATTTACCACTGCTAGCAATCTTGAAGTATAATCTGAAATCGATTCAGACTCCTTCATGTGTAATGATTCATAATCACCTCTCAATGTTTGGAGGCGACCTTCTTGACTCTGTCTACTCCTTTATAAGTATTCTCCAAAATTTTCCATGCTTGCCTGCAGTAGTTGCTCCAAAAATTTTCTTAAAATTTGTATTATCAATTGCTTGATGAATAATGGTGAGCGCCTTTTGGTCTTTCTTTCTAGTATTTTGCAAAGCTACTCGTTGAGCTTGATTCAAAGCCGTGTCATTCTCTGGTTTGTCATAGCCTCTATCAATAATATCTCATGCATCTTGTGAACCAAGTAGAGCTTTCATATGAATACACCAACTGCTAGAATTTTCTTTCGTAAGTCGAGGCACTTGGAAAGGAACCAAATTGTTGTTGCCATTTGCAAAAACAATTCTCTATTTTCAAACTCAAGCTCTGATACCACTTTGTTAGAAGCGTGTGATGGACACTCACAAATAAATAATCAAACAAGGAATATTTGAGAAAAATAATTCACTTGTATTGAAAAAACTATTCAATAAGCTACAAACTTGGTTCACACTTTTCTCTCAAATTCACTTTGATTTTCTTCTTCTCCATTTACTTGATTGATGATACAACATATACCAAGACATCATATTTATAGGACTCATGGAAAAATCTTGATCTTATAACTCTCATCCTATACTTAATTTCATGAATAACTTATTTACCTTTATGAACATATATAACTCTCATACTAACTCATCCTAAACAACCAATTCAAATACAAAAACGTTCTTAACTCCTATCCAAAAACTTCTAAATACATTAACATACTTAATTAAACTATAACTCATGAATGTGTATAACTTACCATTAAAAAATATGTTTAACTTAACAGATGTGTTAAGAGGTCAGAAAGTATATGGATTTGTACTTGGTACAAAGCCAAGACCATCTGAGTTCACAGCCACTGCTACTTAAGAAGGTGAAACATCTGAACTTGTTGCTAACCCTAAATTTGAAAAGTGGAACATGCTGGATCAAGCACTATTGGGATGACTCCTCAGTTCCATGTCTCCATCAATTGCCTGTGATGTAATTGATTTCAAAACTTCCCGAGAAGTTTCGAAGGCTCTAAAAGATCTCTTTGGTGCCTCGAGCAATGCTAGAATCAATCAATTAAGGAGTGTCCTATAAAACACAAGGACGGGGGCTATGAAGATGTTTGAGTACTTGGGTCTTTGAAGCAAACTTTTGAGGGCTTAAAGTTAGCAGGTGAATTGGTTACATCCAGGTTTTGTGACTCATACCAATTTGGTAAATCTCATATGTTTCCTTTTAAATGATCAAATTTCAGAACTAATCAACCTCTTGAGATTGTCTATTGTGACTTATGGGGGCCATGATCTATTTTTTATACTTCAAATATTCACTTTTACAATTTTAATTATAGTTGAGCTATACTCTTGTTGGCTCTTTTGCTCCTTTCTAATAGGTTCTATTTTGATAAATAATAATTAAAATTATGAATTAATTTACTGTGAGTGAATTGAATAATAAAAAAAAGTCCATTAAGCTCCTTAGACTAAACTTCCTCATCGTCTCCTCTTCCCAACCTTTACCCCTCCCTCAATCCTTTCATCTTCCTCCCTATTTTCGTATAAAAATAGCTTTCCGCTCATTCAGTTGGCAAAAGGCAAGGAAGAAGTTGTTTCAATATATTTCTTCCAAAGGAACTGGAGGATTTAATTTGTTGAGTATTATGGTTGCTTTTTATTATCAATTGTTAGTATTTTTACTATTCTTCTTCTCTTTAAGAAACATCTTACTTGGGTTTGAGTAACACCTACTTGCAAATGACAAAAGTTATATTTAAACCTAATACTGATTTGAGAAGGTGTGGTAATATTTATGTTTACTTTAGACAAATCCAAACAATTGAATTGATAATAGTTATTTTCTTTCTCTTTTTTTACTGATTTGAGAAGGTGGGGTAATAGTTATGTTTTCTTAATGTAGTTGGTTAAGACAAATCCAAACTTCATGAAAGTGTTCCTAAATGTGGATAACGGAGGATTGGATGGAGTCGAAGAAGGATTGATGATTTGAAGAGGAAGATTGAGAGGTAGTGAATGAAGCGTCATCTGGTTGTTGGTCAATGACAATGAACTGAAAAATTGGAGTCGGAAGAAACGATGGCAAATGAGAGAAAGGCTTTCCATTTTCTAATTTTTAATCTCTTAATTGCGATTTCCAAATTTCCAAAAGCTTAGCTAAAAGAAGGCAAACCAAGAGTGAAGAAAAATAAATTTAAACAAGAAGATGAAGGGAGATGAAAAAGGAAATGAGGTTCTTAATTTAGTATTACTAATATATATATTTTTTAAAAGGGCTTTAAATTTTGGCTTTGTGTGTAATCTACAAAAAAACCTGGTATTGAACTGTAAACCTCGAACTAAAAAAAAAAAAAAAATTGTAAGCTTCTTTTCCCTCTTCAAATTTTGTCCATTTAGTCATCTAATTAATAGTGCTTAAAATGTTTTATTAAATATTATAAACCTGTTTGGACCTCTTTGGGTTTGTTCCCTATCTTCCTTCGTGGTCTATAAACTAACGATTTGAACTTGTTAGGTGTAAAGGGAGAGAGAATTGTTGTGCGTACCTATGGTTGCTATTTGCATGGCGGGTGTACTAGAGCGTTAGTGGTAGAGGATTCTGGTCGTTCTTCTTCATCACTCAAGCTCGAATCGAAGCCCAGTGCCCTCATGTGCTCTAGGGCTACCCTTCGTTGTTCTGCAATTCGCCGGATCTCCTCGCGCCATTCTTTGGAATGCTTCTTCGGTGGAGGAGCGGTTGAAGTGGCCATTCGTGTTGCAGTTGGTGGCGGTTTTTGAGTCGCCAACGGTTGTTCCATAGCTTTCGCTCTTCCGAGTGTTGTGCCACCATTTTCCGAATTTCCTCTTCCCACTCCTTAGAGGCTTTCGTCGATGGTGATGGTGTTGGCGAAGCACTTGACAATCCAGCTTGTGTTACAGGTGGTCCCGGTTGTTGTGTAGATGTCGACTTTTCGTTGGTTTGAGGCTGCGAACGCTTGATGTTCGTAAGTCGTGGGCTTCATACTCATTGTTAGAATAAAAGAAGAGTTATTGATAACTCTCATTTATGAGGGTTATTTAACTCTAAAACTTGTGATTATTGTTTGGAAAATATATGTTTATTGTTGTAAATCCTGTTAAATAGAGCAAAATTAAATAAAAACAAGCTAAGCACATGTTTTCAACCATGATTTGTTAAAAAAAAATAGTTAGGTGTAAAAAGAGTAAATTTTTGAAGGATTTAATGTGTTTTTGTGTTTTGCGTAGGAGCTGTGTTTTTGCCCAAAGCTTTTTCCAACCTCTCTCCCCTCCCCCCCAAAGAAAATTTCATAAAATCACTTCAATCATAATTTCCACATATTCTTGTAAGCAAAAGATCCTAACAAAGTCAATTCTTAAACTGTTTCACCTCCTACAACCTAGCATAATCCAAAGATGACAACAAAGTCAACTCTTCTAACTTTTTATCCCTCCCCCCACAAACAAAGAAAATTTCATAAAGTCGTTTTTAACCACAAATTTCACATATTCTATAAAGCAAAAGATCCCAACAAAGTCAATTCTTCCAAACTTTTTCACCCCCTTTACAATATAACATAATCCAATGAAGTCATTTTCGACCAAATTTCACATATCCCATTACTAAAAGATCGCAACAAACTCACAATAATAACTCTCCAAAGCTTTTTCCACCCCCCTTCCCCTACCCCAACAAAGAAAATTTCATAAAATCATTTTCAACCACAAATTTCACATATTCTTGTAAGCAAAAGATCCTAACAAAGTCAATTCTTAAACTTTTTCACCCCCTACATCATAGCATAATCCAAAGATCACAAGTCAACTCTTCTAACTTTTTATCCCCCCCCCCCCACACACACACACACAGGAAAATACTTCAAGTCAAACAACTAATTCTCCTACATTATTTGTACACTTCCCATAAGGAAATAAATAAAAGACATACGAGTGTCTCAGAAACTTGTGCATTCACTGGTTGTCCATCCTTTTTTTTGTGTGCCTTTGTCCACAACATAATCCTTGTGATTGAAGTTGGATCTGTACAACTTTTTTTCTGCAAAATGAAATAAATAAAATGAACTCACGTACAAAATGAAAGTAAAATTAAATTATAGTAATAATGATCTTTACCATCTCTTCAGCCAAACGAACATACCATGTATGTGGGAGTTGTTTCTTCTTCATGGCTTTATATTTTTCACTTTTCAACTACTCAAACAAAGGCATCCAATATATATCAAAGTAATAATATGAAACTGTAAAATTGCACTTTTTAAAGAAGAGACTTTCATACCATGAAATTTTCACTAGTTTTTTCATTTACAAAATCCATCCAATCATCTACAGATTGCAAATTATCTGACATAAGTTTCAAAAGTGCATCCTTTGTTGGGGCATTGCGAATTAGTTTTACCAGACGAGATTTTCCAGCCCTCCATAATCTACCCATCTTTTGGAAGAAAAACTTTTTCTGCCAATCATCATTTACATTGTACCTCGACTAAAGTATCAAATGGTTAGAAATAAATCATAATAAATGATTGAGGAGAAAATGATACATGCTTTCAATTAAAATTGTGTAAATGAAATAAAGTAACCTCATACCTGGATAGACTTCCATAACACTATTTTCAACCTTGTAGGTAGTGTAACACGCTGTTTAAAAAAAAAAAGAAGTTAAAGGTAAATTAAATTATTATTATTATTATTAAAAAAAATCTCATCCTTATCCCTTCCCCTTTTTCCGTCACTCTCTCTCCCCCCCCCCCCCTGCAATTTTCTTCCTCTGTCCTGAAACCCCCACCCCATCATCTCTCCATCTCTCTTTCTCTCAATCTCTCCGTCTCTCTCTTTCTCTCAATCTCTCCGTCTCTCTATTTCTCAATCTCTTCGTCTCTCCCTTCCTCTCACTCAATGGTTGGTGTTTGGAATTTTCCAACAAATACTTGCGTGGACAACGACCTTTTGTCTCTAAGCATTTTAGAGTTCGTTTTGGTGTGGGCTTGGCTCGTTTGATAGTGAGTAAGCGTTTTGGCTTTGGAATCTAGAAATTTAGTGAGTTAATTGCTTATTTAAGCACTATTTGAATAGTTTGGGTTGACCCTTGGTTATGGAACTTACTTTAGGATTAACCATCATGGTTGAAGGCTAAATTATCCAATTCGGGTCGTACTGAGCATTATTCCGTCAACTTTAAGATACGGTGGTTGGTAAGTTTTTAAGTTCGAAGCATTTGTAATTGGTCTTTTGGGACCAAGTAAGTTTTAGGAAGTTGATTTTGATTTTATTTAAGTTATTATTGAGTAGTTGGAACTTTTGTTCATGCTAGAAGTCGGTATTGGAGGTTGTAGATACTTGGGCGCTCTCTCTCTTTTGCTAGGATTAAAGTTAACGTCGTCCTAAGAAGAGAAGTTTTTTGACCTTGAGTCGATTGAGAGGTAAGTAGCCATTGGATTTATTTGTAAAGCCCTTGTTTCTAATGAATAAATGTGATGTGCTTATTTATCGATATGGTGAACTTGCTAGATTGCTAGTAATTGAGAATTGCTTGTATATGAATGAGATGTTGGCTAAGTGAGATTTAACTAGGTCATTATTTTTTAACATTTAGTGCATAATGATTATCTATTAATTTTGATTTCAGGTTGAAATGGAGGGAAATAAGCTACCACCTCCAACTAAACAACACAAACAAGATATCTTGGGACTACAAGTCATAGGAAAGAAGAGGTCTGAACGCACCAAACATTTAAAATTTCATGGGGTATCATGTTCCATTGATTCAAATATGCTTGAGATTTGTGATGAACATGGAGAGAAACAAGGTAATTTGGGAGATAATGGTATCACTGTGTCTAAAAAATCTCTACGAAGAAAGATTTGTGGTGATGAAATGTTGGATGACCACCAACTAGAAAAGGTAGGGGTCCAAAGTGAAAAATCACCTATGTCTAACCATGATCAGGATAGTTTGCCTCTTCCAAACGATGTCAATGTGGAAATATCTCCTATTAGTGCCAACCCTCAACACTTCTCACTTAATTCTAGTGAGAAGACAGTTAAATGTAATCCTATTTCTATTCCTACATTAGACTCACCAGCTACTCGAACAAGATTAGCAACTCGTAGGCAAGTAGCAACTTCTAATGAAAATAGATTTGAAGATGGAGATCATATAATCAGTGAACAGCCACTTGAAACAACATCTCTGCTAAAAAGAACAAGAGGCCCTACAAAGATGAAGATAATAGTCGTTGATAAAGAATCTAAAGTGGACCTTGTTTTTAAGGAATACGGACAACCCATTGGGGAGGAATATGTAGGATTAGCTTCTTTTCTTGGTCCACTCGTGAGAGAAGTTGTACCAGTGAATTTAGAGAATTGGAAGAAACTACCTGTAACGACCCTAACTCATACAACTCTCTAAACAATAAAGCAAAACTGAGTTACCTCGCTCATGCCCGAAATTTCGGCAGCATGACGGCGTAACTCGGAGAAAACCAAAATGTCAAGATCTTGTAAAGAGCATAGACACTTCTAAGTTTTCAAAGAAACACTCAGCCCCCACCAAAACTACACAAAGAGGCTGAGTTCACAAACAGGTATACGTGTACAAGACATCTTAGATCCATAAAGAAATATACAAGGGAACAAAAGGGCAATTTACAACTGAGATTTACAAACTAACATATAAACAACCTATCCAAAGAGTACACAACAAAAGGAGCCTAGGAGAAATCTACTAGTATTCCCATAGCCTCGGC
Organism: Trichosanthes truncata; assembly: GCA_033996785.1. Taxonomy (NCBI): domain Eukaryota; kingdom Viridiplantae; phylum Streptophyta; class Magnoliopsida; order Cucurbitales; family Cucurbitaceae; genus Trichosanthes; species Trichosanthes truncata. The sequence continues at coordinate 46,198,385 of JAWPNB010000013.1, forward strand.
AGGATGTCGTCCCGTCATCCACCACCTTGATGAGCGTTACCTGAAAAGAGGTAAACAAAGTAGCACGAGTGAGTATAAATATACTCAGTAAGCAGCCCACTTAAGAATCCAAAGTTAAAGAAAACATACCACAAAAGAAACTGCCCTTACTCACACTTGTGCTCAAAATCGAGTACTTACACCATTTAACTAAAAAACCCAATTACCCTACCTCCACTTTTGCCATTCCCTGACCCTAGCTTCGTGTCGTACCTACGAGCCCTGTATCCTAGAATCAAACCTGTGAAGGTAAATAACCCTCACACTCATCACAATGGGGAATCACCCCTAAGCTAGCACACAGGAAATAGGGAAACGCATCCCCTACGCTCAATACAATGGGGAATCACCCCTAAGCTAGCACTCAGGCAATAGGAAAACGCATCCCCTACGCTCAACACAATGGAAAATCACCCCTAAGCTAGCACTCAGGCAATAGGTAAACGCATCTCCTATGCTCATCACATCATATAACTTTCTAGGTTTGCAAGCTCACACGAAACAACCGAAACAGGGTAGGTAGCACCATTTCAATGGTTCTTGATTAGTAGTCGATTAATTTTCTTATTGGACAAAAAGCTTTATAGTCTTTCATACCTACTATTTTTTTTGTCTTAAAAATCTTTGTATTTATCCTTGTGGAGTAAAAAATAAAGTCAAAAGTTGAATAGATAAGTTAGAATACTTTATAATTGATTCGTTTGATTGTATTCAAAAAATTCTTTTAGCTCACATGTGGGATTAAAAATATTAATTTGACTTACAAAAATCCATCACGTGAATTATCAACAAAGATTTATTATTTTTCACTTTTTAACTAGACAAAGTTTTGTAATCTTTCATACTAATTTTCTTTTGCTAAACATCTTATCTATATAATCTTTCCTAATTTAATGTCAACAATTGTTTTGTCTTAATCTTTGGAAAGTTAGATCACAACACAATTTACACCCAAGCTTAGCCTTAAATAAAATTTGATAATGACAAGTAGTAATATAGGTTAAATTACATTTAACAATTTGATAGCACAATTTGTGGTCTATTTTTATGCATTGTTGTAGCCTTTATTTGTGTTAGTATATATCATGTTGCCATTAATTTTTTCAATTGGCTTTAGATGACATTGCCTCCTCTAGAATTTAAGAGTCTCATGTCATATATATGTCTGTGGTACATAAAGGCTAAAAATAATCATAATTTAGAGCTTATGGATAGAATTGAATTTTTTTTTAATTATGAAACTAGCTATAAGAAGTTACAAATATAGAAAATAAATATTCAAAGTATAAAATAGTGGTTTATAATTTAACATAAAAACACCACTTTTACTTAAATGCAAGCAAAAGAAAATGGCAAAAAATTATATTGAGTAATTGTTAACTATTTATTTAAAAACTTTAAATAGCTAGTATATTGTAATTACTTTCAATGAACTATGCTACAGAACGATCAAGAGCTTTTAAGTGGATTAATTTTTGTAAGAAGAAAGGGTGATGTCAAACCTATTGAAAAATTACTCTACAAAGCCTAAACTACATTCTACAAATTACATGTCACAAGGGATAATTTTTCAGTCAAAACAACCAAATAAAGCTCCCAACTAAATGAATTGGATTCGAAGCTATAATTTAATTAATTGGGCATGAAAATCTTATTGTCTTTTGATGAGGTTGCACATAGCAAGATTCCATAATATCAAGTTCTTAAACTTTTAGGTCTATGAATCAAATTCCTTGATATCCATAACTAGGGTTCAACACAAACTCTATAAATGTTGAACTACCACTCTAGGTTGAGAGCAAACCACAATTTATAAAGTTCCCTTTACTTCAAACTATCAATCAAAAATTACCATGAGTCTTGATTGGCAGCCGATTAAGGATATCGAAGACCCATATGTGCAATCGATAGGATGGTTCGCAGTAACGAAGTATATGAAAGGCCGGGTAGGGATAATAATGAGTTTCATTCGTGTGGTGAGTGGTGAGACACGAAATATTGACAACGAAAAGAAAGAATACTGCCTTGTTGTGGAGGTGAACCAAGCAATAGTTTATCCATATGCAATACCATTTCAAAAGTCGTATAAGGCGCTTGTAGTTGATATATGTCCTTGCCCTTGGACACTCTCAGATTTTAAGCCAATCATGTGTTCTGCTTGAGTTCTCTAGATGATGTCCATGTCGGAATATCTCTATCTATGAATAATAATACTACAATAAATATCAATAATACTACGATAATAAAGTAAAAACTATCTATGTTTGATGTTGTGTTTAAGTGAATGTGTTTCTCCTCATATTTTTTCCTGCTGCATTAAATGTTTAGATAATTAACTTCTCGAAATTTCATCAACTTAAAAGTATTAGAGTAATATTTATAACCATATTAGCAAGGTAAAAATTAAATTTAAGGAAAATGTTTTGACATGTTCAGAGGTGCAATATGATACTAACGTAACTGATCCGCTAACACGCAAGTGCACGTGATCGAAGTAATAAAACTGGAGTATTCCAGAGTATCGTACCCAAGGGAACGGGGTTAATAAAATGAATCTCAGTTGGCACAAAATTGTTGGCAATTTGCAATTTAAAGTAACCAAGGATGAAAATAAATTGAGAGGTGTTTTAACTAAAAATGTGTTTAAAAATTCAATGGAAATAAGAAGGGATTCAAGAATGCTGCTGCCCCTTTGGAAAGAAAATGCAACAAGAAAGCAATTGCAATCGTAGCTAACTCAAGAACTAAGTAAACCGAATTCAACTCCCATTCGACCTTCTTTGAAGTATCTTTAGGAGACTGAGTGATTAAACCTATATGTCTATGACTAATCTAACTTAGATAGTTTTGCGCACAATTCTAGTGTTTTGGAGTCTCGCCCTATGTCTAGGGTCGATGTTTCAGACTTATGTCTAAGCCCTTTCCTCCATTGTTTTTGCGACATCCGCTTTCCTTAACCCTTTCGGTATTAAGTTTTAGCTTGGCAAGCAACACTAGATGGCCAGCTAGTTTTACCCAATAATTTACTCATCAAAAGCAAACTTGAGTTCAAGAATTAGCTAGATTGTTTTTACTTTCGAGTTTTACATCTTTCCTCTAGGGCATTCACAAACTTGAATCCCAAAGGAAATTTAGCTCTTCATGATGGAATAAAATGAAAACAATAATTTAGAATTGTAGGAATTCATTGGAAAAATCAAAGGAAAAAAAATGCAATCAAGTTGCAATTGCAATGCAAGTAGTTGTAAGGAACAATTCTAAGAATTCAAATTAGAAATTAACTCACGGAAACTTGTAAATAAAATGGTAAATCTAACTTCCAGTAGGATTCTAAATGTTCAAATAGTAAAGATTAACATTGCCAAAACTTAAGTTAACAAGCTGTCTTCAAAAATTCAATAACATAAATTAAAGTTTGCTAAACTAAACAACAAAACAGTGGCTAATTCCTCCCAATTTACAGAAATTTAAAGTGCAGAAATTTAAACTTCATCCTAAAAAAAACCCATCTTTCTTCGGCTCAATCGAACAAATTTGCCCTTAACCACTACCAACTTTCGTTGTTGTGGGATTGAAGAGAATTTAGAGATGGAGATGTAGAAGAAAATACAATAAAAACAGCAACTAAAAGCTTAAAAAAAAATTCTGCTGCAGAAAGTAAAGAAACCAAAAAACGCGAATGAAAATCTTCTCCAAATCGAGCCCCCTTTGTTTGGCTTCTTTGTTCAATATTTATAGGGATCTCATGCTAGGGTTTCCCTCTTGATTGATGGATAATCATGGCTAATCATCTTGCTGAATTCGTGGGTCAAATTTCCTTCAAAATCCCGAAATTCTCGTTTTTTTACTTGAATTCCAGATTCTGCCAGATTGCAATTGCATAGCATTTGCACTGTTGTTGCATTCCACGAAATTTCTGCATCAAAACATTAAGTGTGAATTTTTTTCTTCTTTTGTTTTCTTTTCTCAACTTACTTAATTTAAAGGTCTTCCATCAATCATGTGATTAAATTCAAGGATTTTTTTATTTTTCATCAAATAATATGAATAAAAATCACAAATATAACTAAATTTAAAGGCCAAATAATCCTCATGAATGAGAATTATCACACCCCCAAACTTGAGTTATTGTTTGTCCTCAAGCAATCAAAATCACAGATATTCAAATTTGAAATTCAACAACTCACCTAACTTCTTAACAAAACAAATATCCTCTCAGGAGATATCTCAGGCTCATAACACATGTTTATCACAACCAACTTTAATCTCACCTTAGTCTTAACCTTAGCACTTTTCACCCATACTTCCCTCGAATTGTATCCCTATTCTTCTAGTTTCATCTTACTTGCTTCTTACATAGGTCATCTTTTGAGAAACAACTTGACTACACAAAAGAAAAACTCCCCCAAACTTATTTTTACTGCCAAGCTATTCAAGTTTTTTTTTTTTTTTAATTTTTTTTATTTTTAGAGGGGGTTCCTTAGTCAATTGTACCTTCGTTCCAACTTACCGACACTTTGTGGTGAAGGTAGTTGACTACGAGCACACATCACTATTTGAAACCGTTTTAACCTACTCATTTCCTGAATCAACCTTTCATGCAGAGGCAATCATGGGTATCATGACTTTCCTTGGTTACTTGGTTAATTCATGGAAATAGGAGTATCCTCTTTCTTTTTTTTTTTTTTTTTTTTTTTTTTTTTAACAAAACTTGGCAGCCTTCATACAACAACTCACAACATTTTAACATTTCATGAATTGCAAAAAATGAATATACAACAATGTGGGGTCAACAAAAGTAATGCAAGATGTCTATCCCCCCAAACTTAAGATGTGGCAATGTCCTCATTGACTAGTTTGCTTTTGGGTGGTTGAGATGACCATATATATTAACAAACTTAATAACCCTAGAATTATAGAAACACAAGCTAAGGTAAATGGGTGGTGGGGTGCTAAGGGAAGTAAAGAAGTCATAAAGTTGGGTGAAAAACTGATGAGTGTTTAATGAGCCGAGCCTATTCCAAATATTATCATTGAGGATTTTTTTTTTGTCATTATTTTTATTTTTATTTTTATTTATTTATTTATTTTTTTTGAATTTCAAAGTTATTAAGTAATTTCCCAGGTAGATCCCCAGGTAGAGGTGTTCCCTAAACGGTCAACTTAAATACCTCAGCCTAGACAAGATTCTGCCTTAGACAGAATTTACTTAATCACTTCTTGATTCACATTAATCAGTTTTTTTTTTCTTTTTTTAGAGGCACACAAAAGATCAAACTTAACTGACACAGAACTTCAAACAACTTGGGAGTTAATTAAACAACATGATAAAATTCAAGGAACAAAGATAAGCAAGTTTAGGATAACAACATCACAATCCAAACTATCATAGATTTAATGAGTAAAATTTAGGGTGCAAAGAACAACTCCCCTGATGTCGGGGAAACTCCGGGATGTCGGGTCCCTTGAGGCGTTTGGTGAATTGCCGCATCCCGTTTTAGATCACTCTTTTCTTTTCTTTCGACTTGGCGAATTCAGTCATTGTTTCACTTTTTGCTGACAGAATGTAATTGCTTTGCAAATGCAATCTTATTGCATGCTTTCCTTTTTTCCTTTCACCTGAACTCACAAGTAAATTGTTAAAAAGTTCTCGCCAACTGAATTTTTTTTTTTTTATAGTTTTTTTTATAGTTTTTTTTTAGTTTTAGTTTTATTTATTTATTTATTTATTATTATTATTTTTTTAAGAGGTCTTACTCATATTTGATCAGGGGGATTGACATTTTCCTCTTTAGGTCTTCTCCCCAATAAGGCTCGATCCTTTAACCAATGACTTCGACAGTGTTTTCTGTTCCATATTGTAAATCCACAGCTCCATGTTGAATCAAAACAGGTCCTGTCCATCTCGACTTCAGTTTTGCAGGGAAGATCTTCCATTGGGGGTCGAACAATAACACTTGTTGCCTTTCTGTTGAATTCCTTATTCAGATTCTCTGATAGTGCTATTGTTTCACCTTCTCCATCATAATCTTCTTCCTCTTCTGATTGCTCTTGAAACTCATGCAATTGCAAAGATTCTTCCATATCAACCCTTGAACATTCTTCCATCTCCCCCGGGTATCTTAAAGCGTTTAGTACGTTGAATTTGATTTCTTGACCATTTACTCTCATTGTGAGTTCTCTTTTTTCAACATCGATTAATGTTCTACCAGTGGTTAGAAATGGTCTTCCTAGAATGATTGGGACATCTTTATCAGCTTCACAATCGAGGATGATGAAATTAGCAGGGAATACAAATTTATCTACTTTAACCAACACATCTTCGATCTTCCCTATTGGACGAGCTATCGACCTATCTGCCAATTGCAATGTTACCGTCGTAGGTCTTGCGTCACCAATTCCTAACTTCCTGAAAACAGATAATGGCATCAGATTGATGCTTGCTCCTAAATCGCATAGCGCCCTCCCTACATCTGTGTTTCCAATCATGCAAGGGATCGTGAAACTCCCTGGATCTCTCAGCTTTGGTGGCAATTTACTCGTGATTAGAGCGCTGCAATTTTCTGTTAAGGCCACAGTTTCAAACTCTCCCAATCTGCGCTTCTTTGTTAAGATATCCTTAAGAAATTTAACATAATTAGGCATTTGCTCGAGCGCCTCCACTAATGGAATGTTAATGTGGAGTTGCTTAAGAATGTCTAAAAACTTGTTAAATTGTGTGTCTTGGTCATTCTTCTTGAATCTTTGGGGAAAAGGAGGTGGTGGTCTGTACTCCTGGTTGGTTGAGGTAGATTCCCTTGCTGTTGATGTCTTTTTTTTCTCTTATGGGGGCTTAGCAATTACTTCCTCTGTCGTTTCACTTGATTTTTCTTCGATTGGTCCCTGGACTTTCTCTTCTTTGCACTCCTTTTTTTCTTCAGAACTCTTGGTCTTCTTGGATTTTTCTTGTTCCTTAGGCATCTCCTGGCCATCATAATTTAATCCACTCCTTAAGGTGATTGCCTTGCAATGCTCCTTGCCTTCTCGTTGTGGATTCTCTGTGGTACTTGGTAGCATCCCTTGTGGCCTATGCTTCATCTCATTTGCCAGTTGTCCAACCTGTATTTCAAGATTGTGCAGAGATGCAGCTTGACTCTGAATGATGGCCGCTTGGCTCTGCATGATGGAATCATTTTTGCTTATGAAGTCCTTCATCATATTCTCCAAGGATGGACCCTGCACTGTCGATTGCTGTTGCATTGGATTTGCAATCTTCTGTGTGTATTGTTGTTGTGGCTGATTGTTGAACCCCGGTGGCACTCCCTGTTTCACATATTGATTATGACTTGAGTTTCCTGCATTTTGTCCACTCCAGGAAAAGTTAGGGTGTTGCCGCCATCCTGGATTATATGTATTCGAGTATGGGTTCGATCTGTTTTGCCCTACATAATACACAGAAGAAGGGTTGTAAGGGCAGTTGTCAAAAATGTGATTATCATTACAATAAACACAAGTAGGGTTAAAAGTGTGATTTATGGCTGCAATTGGAGCTTGATTTCCTAATGCAAGGTTCTTCAATGTGTTGTTCATTGCAGCTATTTGTGCGCTTAACCCTGCTATTGAGTCTACTTCATGCATTCCTGCAACATTTCTAGTCTTGTGAGACTCATCCTCTCCCCATTGGCTGTTGTTTGAGACCATAGCATCTAGAATCTCGTTGGCTTCATTCACCGTCTTGGTCAACAATGAGCCATTGGCTGATGCATTTACTAGAGTCTTTGATGTCTGTGTTAATCCATTGTAGAAATGTTCTATAAGAAGGCAAGCTGGCAGGCCATGATGTGGGCATCTCCTCACCAACTTCTTGAAACGTTCCCATGCAGTGTCTACTCCTTCATTTACTCCTTGTTTGAACGTGATTATTTCTCCTCTAATCTGCGCGTTCTTTGTGGGGGAAAAATATTTCAGAAGGAACTTCTCAACTAGCTCGTCCCACGTTCTTATGGAATCAGGAGGAAATGAGTCTAACCATGCTTCTGCATTTCCCTATAGAGAAAAAGGAAATAATTTCAAGCGCAACGTCTCACTCCAGATCCCATTCATTTTAAATGAATTACAAATTCTGAGAAACGTCTTGATGTGTTTGTGGGGATCTTCATTGGGTAGTCCTGCAAATTGGCCCCTTGCATTAAGCATCTGGAACATCACTGGTTTAAGCTCAAAGTGATTGGCCTCGATATTGGGTTCTGCAATTCCTGTATTCAAATTTTGAAAAGTGGCAGCTGCATAGTCTCTTATCGCTCTATCCCTCTCTTCTGCAATGAAGATGGGATTTGCTGGAGGAATTCCCCTTTGCTGTTGTATATTGTTTGCATTTTGTGGATTTCCTCCATTTGCTGGATTTGCTTGAGGATCAGCTACAGGTGGATCCATTTCTACTTCCTGTAGGGTCGTTTTCTCACGAACTTCCTGTGCGATCAACTCCTGCAATTCCTTCTTCTTCCTCCTCTGCTGTCTACGACGTCGGTGGAAGGTTCTCTCTATTTCAGGATCAAACTTCAAGAGGTGAAGCTCTTTTTGCATGCACTATGCTCAACCTACAAGTACCTGCAAGTACCTGCAATTCCAGTTTGGATTTCCTGCAATAGGAGGATTGCAATTGCAATGCAATTGCAATCTAATTGCAATCTGCTCACAATTTGTGTGCCAAAAATAAATTTTATTGAAAATGCCGTTCCCCGGCAACGGTGCCAAAAACTTGATCCGCTAACACGCAAGTGCACGTGATCGAAGTAATAAAACTGGAGTATTCCAGAGTATCGTACCCAAGGGAACGGGGTTAATAAAATGAATCTCAGTTGGCACAAAATTGTTGGCAATTTGCAATTTAAAGTAACCAAGGATGAAAATAAATTGAGAGGTGTTTTAACTAAAAATGTGTTTGAAAATTCAATGGAAATAAGAAGGGATTCAAGAATGCTGCTGCCCCTTTGGAAAGAAAATGCAACAAGAAAGCAATTGCAATCGTAGCTAACTCAAGAACTAAGTAAACCGAATTCAACTCCCATTCGACCTTCTTTGAAGTATCTTTGGGAGACTAAGTGATTAAACCTATATGTCTATGGCTAATCTAACTTAAATAGTTTTGCGCACAATTCTAGTGTTTTGGAGTCTCGCCCTATGTCTAGGGTCGATGTTTCAGACTTATGTCTAAGCCCTTTCCTCCATTGCTTTTGTGACATCCGCTTCCCTTAACCCTTTCGGTATTAAGTTTTAGCTTGGCAAGCAACACTAAATGGCCAGCTAGTTTTACCCAATAATTTACTCATCAAAAGCAAACTTGAGTTTAAGAATTAGCTAGATTGTTTTTACTTTCGAGTTTTACATCTTTCCTCTAGGGCATTCACAAACTTGAATCCCAAAGGAAATTTAGCTCTTCATGATGGAATAAAATGAAAACAATAATTTAGAATTGTAGGAATTCATTGGAAAAATCAAAGTAAAAAAAAATGCAATCAAGTTGCAATTGCAATGCAAGTAAGTAGTTGTAAGGAACAATTCTAAGAATTCAAATTAGAAATTAACTCACGGAAACTTGTAAATAAAATGGTAAATCTAACTTCCAGTAGGATTCTAAATGTTCAAATAGTAAAGATTAACATTGCCAAAACTTAAGTTAACAAGCTGTCTTTAAAAACTCAATAACATAAATTAAAGTTTGCTAAACTAAACAACAAAACAGTGGCTAATTCATCCCAATTTACAGAAATTTAAAGTGCAGAAATTTAAACTTCATCCTAAAAAAAACCCATCTTTCTTCGGCTCAATCGAACAAATTTGCCCTTAACCACTACCAACTTTCGTTGTTGTGGGATTGAAGAGAATTTAGAGATGGAGATGTAGAAGAAAATACAATAAAAACAGCAACTAAAAGCTTTAAAAAAAATTCTGCTGCAGAAAGTAAAGAAACCAAAAAACGTGAATGAAAATCTTCTCCAAATCGAGCCCCCTTTGTTTGGCTTCTTTGTTCAATATTTATAGGGATCTCATGCTAGGGTTTCCCTCTTGATTGATGGATAATCATGGCTAATCATCTTGCTGAATTCGTGGGTCAAATTTCCTTCAAAATCCCGAAATTCTCGTTTTTTTACTTGAATTCCAGATTCTGCCAGATTGCAATTGCATAGCATTTGCACTGTTGTTGCATTCCACGAAATTTCTGCATCAAAACATTAAGTAAGTGTGAATTTTTTTCTTCTTTTGTTTTCTTTTCTCAACTTACTTAATTTAAAGGTCTTCCATCAATCATGTGATTAAATTCAAGGATTTTTTTATTTTTCATCAAATAATATGAATAAAAATCACAAATATAACTAAATTTAAAGGCCAAATAATCCTCATGAATGAGAATTATCAGTAACACCTTCTACAAGGAAAACTTTCTGAAAAATATAATGAGCCAGCGATAATGATACCTACTTCAAATTAAAATTAAAATTTAATATATTTGATATATTAAAAGAGGGAAAACATATTTAATGTATATGATACATTAAATATCAAAGAAATTATTAATGTGTTAAGATACATTAAAGAAAAGATATTTATGAAATTTGAATTAGATTCAAATTAGAAAATAGATGCCGTAGGAGAATTTTAAAAGGTTTGAATAAGATTCAAATTGGTTAGATAGATATTAAAATATATTATTTAATTATTTTTCCTAGGCCACTATAAATAGGACCCTAGGGGTGAACCATTGTGTGTATTCTTCATAAGAGACACATCTCCTCTACAGAGAATTGTAGAATTCTCTCTGAACTTCTCCTCTCTCCTTTTCTTTCAGGAGGCTCCCACAAGCCTTGATCTTGTGTTCGAGTCATAGCAAGTAGATTTTATGGAATTGCAGTTTCAACTTTGTTGGAGTTGGAGCAAGAAGATTAAAGACCTGCCAGAAATATATCCATATTTAAGTCAAGATATGTTTTGCTTAGCCTAAATTATTTTTCATTTAATTCTAAAATAAAATCAAAGTCGATTCTAATGCTTCCGCTCTGGGTTTAATTCGATTATTCCCTTCATCAACCCTATCTCTTCTATTTATTGTGTTTATTGTAAAGGAAGTCATTTATTTAAAAATTGACCTTATAATCCTGATTCTTTGTGTTATGGATTTCTACCCAGCTTTGAAAATCAACATTAGTACCAGTGTTTCTAGCAAGCGAAAATGATTCCAAAAGAGCCTAGCATTGAAGAGCTTGTGAGAGAATATATGGCAAAGAACGATGTTGTGATGCAAAGACAAACCACATCTCTATGGAGTTTGGAAATCCAAATGGAACAAATTGCAGATGAATTGCAAACCGGTCCTAAGGAATTTTGCTTGAGAACATAGAGACTTCAAAACAAGAAGAAAAAAAAAAAGCAAAATGGTGGCACTTAGAGCTGAATTGGAATATGAAGACTTTGAACTCCCAATAGAAGTACAAAGCGCTCCAATACTTGACAACATTCAGGAGCCAAAAGGGAGAAAATAGATCAAAATAGAAGCACCTCAAGAAGAGAAGGAACAACAAAAGGAGGTTACAGTGGGCTATGCAGTCGCAACTTCACAACAAATGTCGTCCGAAGTGCTCAAGATATTAGAATACCCTGCTTTCACTTGTTATACCTTTCAGAAAACATTAGATGAAGAAGAATGTAGAGAGTAGAGCATGAAGGATGACAATATGCAGTATGCGACACAAATTGCACTCACACTTTCTACTTCCAAAGACATATATAAATCTCTTGATTCATCAAAGTCCGTTGTGATCAAAGCACCTCAACTACGACTGAAATCTCGTCCATCATTGAGACCTAGGTGCAAAATGAAAGAACATGGTTGCGGTCTCCCTACTGGAATAGGATAAGTTTATCTTTTCTTTCATTTTCTTTAAAACAAAAAGAAAGGAAAAAAAGAAAAGAAGAAAAAGAAAAATATTTTGTGTGGCTGATAGAACATGAATTCAAATAAAAAGTTTGTGATCAAGAGGGAACTCTGTCTAAGGTGGGTTCTTGCTAGGTTGAGGTACTTAAGTTGACCGTTAGGGAACACCTCTACCTGGAGACTTACCTGGGAGTTGAATTGATCAAGCTTTTAATTTGAAATTTAGTTTTTTTTTTAATTTGCTTAAAGTGCATGAACTTTTTGATGAAGTACTTGTGAGATTCAGGAAAGAGCAAGTAAGAAAAGAGAAAAGGAAGTTGTAGCCCAATTTGCAGCTACAACATCTGAGCCAAAAGAATATGCACCTGTAATTGGGACACAATCCAATCAGTCCTCACTACCATCACCAATAGTTGAAGAAGAGCTAGTTGAGGTCTCATAGGAAAATGCAGTTGCATCTCCTCCTATGCACAATTCAAAGTTGAGCTTGTCTACATAGAGGAGTAGGACAAGACTTATTAGACATACAATCATATCTTTCAACGTTATCCAAAGAAAAAGTGTCCACATTTCATGAATTTCTTGTCCATCCTCCTCAATGAGCAACAAGACTTTCTTCGTGAGGGCATCGATTTTGAGGCTTAGAGGTAGTTCTTTTTTCAACTCTATCTTAACTTTCTTTGATTAGATTAGATTTATTTTCTTTCTTTGGTTTGTTTTGTTAGTCTTGTTTGTTGTGTTTGTTATTTGTTTGCTTTTACTTTTGAGTACCCTTTCTGAATAAAAAAAAAAAAAAATCTTTCACACCTTGCACAAGTATGCCATAAAAATCAGGTTTAAAAAATAAATCTACAAATTATTTTCTTTGGTGTGATGTTAAAAAAAATCCTTGATGATGATACCTAGAGCTTTCTTAACTTTCAAGTGCTTTTATACACAACTTTGAGTTTTCAAAATCATAAATCTTGATAAATTATTTTTCTCCATAAAACATTCGAACCGAAACTCCCCTTGTGTTTATCTCATCTAATGTACTTAGAAGAGTTTAGCTTCGATGCTTAGCATGTTAAGTGACCCAATTTTGTACCCCAACCCCTTGTTCTTCTAGTTCTTAGTCAATGAGGAGATTGGCCCATTTAAGTTTGGAAGGGTGAGTTTTTTGATACTACCGTTGTAATATTATGTTGTTGTAACAAGCTGCTAGGATTAAAACAAAAAAATAAATAGAGATACTCGTCCTTCTAGAGTTAACTGAGTAACTAGGGGCAGTCATGACACCCATGATTTCCTTTGCATGAAATGTTAACTTGGGAAGTGAGTATGTGACAACGGTCTTAGGAATGACTTGTGCTCGTAGTCAGCTACTTTCACCACAAAGTGTTAGTAAGTTGGAACGAAGGTATAAGTGACAGTGAGACTCTAAAAAAAACATAAAGAATGAAAAAAATGAGGCCTAGCAGCAGCTTTGTATAAGTTTGGGGGGAAAGAAAAAAAATGCTTGTAATGTGAGTGAGTTTAGCTTGTTGAACAAAGAAGATCACCCTAGAGTCTATGACTAAGACTTAGGTAGGATAAGCATAATAGGTGGGTTTGCATAAGAATTTTTTATCTTGAAAAAGAAAAGTAAAAGTTTTATGTGAGAAAATCTTGGAGTTGTGTAAAGTATTAAGAGTTTGAAACCTCTTCTGAAAGACCACATTTTTTTTTTCAAAACACCACTTGAAAGCATTTTGTGAAGTGTTTGCTTATGTATGTTGCTATTGATTCGAATTGCTTGAGGACAAGCAATAACTCAAGTTTGAGGGTGTGATAATTCTCATAATTGAGAATTATCTAGCTCATAAATTTAGGTTATGCATGGTTATATTAGCATTTTCTTTATAAATTCATTTAAATTCCAAGAAAAGCAGCATGAATCTTCCAAAGTAAATTAAAATCAATAAAAATGAAGAAAAAGAAAAGAATTGCACTAATTATGTATTTTGGCTACAGTTTTGACAAAAAGGCATGATTGCCACACGATTGCTGATCAATTGTTTTGGCAATCTGAAACAAAGAAAGGAAAAACGAAATTTTTTGGATTGGCCAAATTTAGAAGATTCCAGCATTTATTTCTCCTTAAATCAAGCTACGATTTCATACATCAAGCCATATATGGAGTGTGAAGAAGCCCTAGCTGCCATTGTCTATAAAAAGGAAGAAAAAAAACACAAAAGACAGAATTCCTCATTGGAATAAAACTTTTTTTTCTGCACTTTTTCTTCTTCGCCAACTTGCTGTCCATTTCATTTCTTCCTCTCTTTTCTTCCATATTCAGTCCAATCTAGGCGAAAACCTAAGATTGTTAAGACCCAATTCATCTTGAAAAAGATTGAATTGAGTTCGATTAAAGGGAAGGATGTAAATTTTATTTTCGTTGTACTTTCAGTTTTTGTCCAGCAGTTTTTTTAAACTTTATATGTTGTCTGAGCTGTTGTTTTCGCTCTCATTTAAGTGTTGTTTTGTTTTCCTTTTAATTTAGTTCTTCAATTCAGTTTGTATCTTTAGTTTTGTGACGATTCAATTCCACAAGGTTATTTCTAATAAAGTGATTCCATTTTAGTATTGAAATTTTTGGTTTGAGTTTAGTTTTTCTTTTCTGTCTTTGCAAGTTCACTTCCCTTTTAAATTATGACTTGTCTTTCATGTAAAGCTTGTTCATTTTCTTCTTTTACCATGAGCTAAATCTACCTAAGGATTCAAGAACATGAGTGCCCTAAGGTGAGAATGTTTAGCTAATAACCGAAGGCAATCGACATTAGCATGGATGTTGTTTGTTTTTACTGATTTCAATGTTTTATTTGGAATCCTTGAATGATCAACTTGGATTGCTTTTAAGTCCAAATCTAATATCGAACGGGTTAGAAGAAGACAGATTTCGTAAAATAAATGAGGCAAAAAGCTTAGACATAAGCCACACTTGATCCTAGACATAGTAGGGGCCCCTCAAAACCAAGAATGGGATTTTAACTACCTAAGTACGATTGGCCAAAGGCATATAGGTCCAATCACTTAGTCTCCTAAGGGTTTTGAATCAAAACTCAATAGGAGTTGACTCGGTTTACAACGTTCTGTGAAAATGTCCGATTGCTATGACAATTGATTAGCAATCTCACTAACGAGCATGGGTGCACTTGAATCTCCTCATTCTCTTAAGTGAAATTCCATAAGTTTTTCTAGTTTCTTTTATTCAGTCTTTTTAGTCACCTTAACACCCAAAATATTTTTATTTTTAGATGTTTGGCTACTAAAAGTTGTCGTTGTTTACAATCTTGTTGCACATTAATTTTGTTGTTCCCGTTTCCTTGGGATTAGATAGCTTGAAATATTTTTGTATTACTTGCATCGGTTGTGTATACTTGCACTAAGGGTTAAGCTTTATTCTTATTAAATTTTACCCTCAAGTTTCACCGGACCAGATAGTTCGGATTCTGAATTTAGTGTCGAAAGGTATTTTTTCGAGTGTTCTTTTCTCTGATTTAGCATAAGCTATATGGCAAGATTTGAAGGATTGTTTTTAGAAACGAAATGGTCCTAGAATTTTCCACCTGAAATGCGAATTAGCTACTTTCAAGCAAGATCAAGACTTCGTAACAATTTATTTTGCTCAAATCAAAAGTGCTTGGGATGAATATGTAACCTACAAGCCTGGATGTACTTCTGACCTTTGCAATTGTGGAGGACTCAAGAAGATTGAGGAATTTTTCCAGTATGAATACCTGATGAGTTTTCTCATGGGATTGAGCACCGAATATGGTCATGCGCATTCTCAAATTCTTCTTATGGATACGATACCGCCTGTGAATAAGGCTTTCTCTCTTATTGGTCATGAAGAGGAACAACGCACAGTGCAACAATCGACTCTTGCCATTACTCTTTTCGTTAGGAATTGTATTGCGAATTCTTCTTGAGGACCACAATCCTCTCAAAATAATCAAAATTCGAACAATAATACGAAATCGAGAGCATGTCCGACTTGCACACATTGTGGAATACAAGGGCATACAGTTGATAAATGCTACAAAATCCATGGAAATCCTCTAGGATAACTTTAGAAAGGAGGACAACAAGGTGTTAATGAAAATTCACAACAAGTTATTCAAAATAAAAAGGGGAGTAGACACATAAGTGTCGTTTTAACAACTATTGCTAATTCTCAAGGACATTCTGCTGGTGATACTTTTCAGCAATGTCATAATATACTTAATATGCTTCAGTCGAAGCTTGCAGCCGTGAAATCTGAAATAGAGACAAGGAATTCCTATATGGCAGGTACTTGTCCTAATGTTACTTTGCCTTCTTCTATGTCCACTGATTAGATTATTGACTTCGGAGCCTCGATGCATATTTGATAAAGAGCTTGTCGAAGGCTCTATCAAATATATTTATAAACCTAAACCTCTAAATTTGTAATAATAGTGGCTAGGGTCGATCACAGGGATTGGATTTCTTAGTTCATTTAAGTACTGTAATTACTCTCACTTAACTTTATTTAGAGAAAGAAATCAAATGCAAACAAGCTAAACTAAAGAGCTAACCTAGAAAGCAAAAGATAAATGGAGACACAATAGGAGAGAGATATCCTAGGGAATCAATTTCACCAATTAGACTTACAGCAAAAACTACCAAGTTTGTCATGCAAATATTCCATAAACCAAGAAGTGAGGGTGTTAACTGACTCTTTCAAGCACAATTAACTCTCATGCAATGTTATAAACCTAATATCTCTATCTAGATTTTAATAACATGCAAGACTTTAAGCAACTTCTTTTAAGGGCTTCTAAGAGAATTCTCCACTTTCATGCAAGAATTTACAAATAGTCATGCAATTAAGTTCTAGCCTAAACCATACTTTTTCAAGCACAAATTCAGACCAATAAAGCAAATAATCTTTGATCAGGAAATTATAAGCATTAAATACATAAAAGCATGAATGAAACAAAAAGCATTCAATCAAGGTATTTAATCAATTAAAAAACTTAAGTCGAATGGCTACATCAAAACTCCAAGTATTAGGAACAAAGATACTAATAATATTCATACAATTAAACCTCTAAGTTCCTAATTTACAGCCACAAAACAGAAACTAAAACTAAAGGAAAAGGAAGAAATTAGCAAACAATGGTCGATCCCGCGTTCCTTTCGTGATCTCCACGTCCCTCAAGCTTTGGATCTTCAAAAATGCTCCACCCAATTGCTCCCTAAACCTTCAGTTTTAGCTTGGAATCGAGATTAGGGCTCCCACTCTCGGATTGGCCTCCCAAAACGGCGCAAAAAATGAGGTTTTAATAGAAATTTTCGAGGCAGCGTCTGAACGCTGCTTACAGCGTCTCAACGCTACAAGAAAATTCATTTCCGCGCGTGTTTTAGCAAAAAATAGCGTTTTTTGTATTTTCGTAGCGTCGCGATGCTATAGACAGCGTCTCGACGCTACCTTGCAGACAGCATGGACCATTTTTGCTATATCTCTTCGCTCGGGTGTCCAAATGACCTCCGGTTCGATGCGTTGGAACCGTGATTCAATGTAGAATATCCCGGAATATGCCTTATGCTCAAATAACATCTTTAATCTTCTTGAATTTTCAATTAAGCTTCAAAAGGCTCTAATATCCACCAAAATATTCTCAAATACTTGGTTTTGCTCCTCAAGCTTGGTTTCTACAGAATTAAGAGAAATAGACATAAAAGCCCACAAAATAATCACAAAACTAGCATAAATAATATGAAATAAGATAGCATAAATACATGCTATCAATATTTGTTTTAATAAAGATGTTATCAATAAGTTGGAGTCTATCAATACCTCTGTTGTCTTACCTAATAATGCTCACATTTTTGTGCATCAAGTTGGATATGTGACTTTGTTGGATTCAATAGTTCTTAAACCTATTCTGTTCGTACTTTAATTTCAGTATAATCTCCTTTCTATCAACGTCTAATTAACATCTGACGACAAGATTTCTGTTGTTTTCTCTGCTGATTCTTGTGTGATTCAGGAAAAATCCACTTTGAGGGCGATTGGCAGGGGTAAGCTTCTTGATGGATTGTGCATTCTTGAAGGGATTCTTGGTGATCATACTACATATTTTTGTGCTTCTGCTGTTATCGAAGTATAGTTTCTTTGTGGCATTCAATACTTGGTCACCCTTCTGTTACTAGATTGAATATTTTGAAGGATGTTTTGGTCTTTAATTCTTCTTTTTCAGATCATGTTCAACCTTGTGAGGTCTGTCCTTTAGTAAAACATAAGCATCTTTCTTTTGTTTCTAATAATCATTGTGTGGATTCTGTTTTTGGTCTCATCCATGCTGATGTTTGGGGTCCTTTTGCGAATACATCACATGCTGGTCATAGGTATTTTCTTACCATTAATGATGACTTTAGTCGATACACTTGGGTGTTTTTGTTGAAGAAAAAATTTGATGTTCTGACTATTATTCCTAAGTTTTTAAAGGTGATTGAGACGCAATATGGAAAGACTATTGAAGTTTTTCATTCGGATAATGCACCGAAATTATGTTTTGATGATTTCTTTAGAGAAAAAGGTGTTATATATCAGTTTTCTTATGTGGAATGACCTGGACAAACCTCCGTTGTAGAGAGGAAATACCAACACATCCTAAATGTTGCTCGTGCCTTATTTTTCAGTCTTGAATCCCATTACATTTTTGGAATGAGTGTATATAGAATACAGCTTTTCTTATCAATCGTACTCCTTCTTCTACTTTGAAGTGGTCTACGCCTTTTTAGTTACTTAATGGTCATCTTGCTGATTATACACTGCTTAAAGTGTTTGGATGTTTGTGTTTCACTTCAACTTTACCTGCAAATAAAAGTAAATTTTCACCAAGAGCTATACCTACTGTTTTTATTGGCTATCCACCTGGGATGAAAGTTTATAAACTTTTTGATATTGAAAAACAACATATCTTCATTTCTAGAGATATTGTTTTTCATGAAACCATATTTTCCTTCTACAAAATCACTACACCTACTGACCAACCTTCTTTCTTGGTTGATTTCATTTTATCCAAGCCTTTTCAACCAAATATCCCATCATCTACAAAAGACTATTCCCCATCACCAGCTACTGATTTTTCATCCAAATACCTACTGAAGACCAACTTCCTATCTCAATCCCAAACTCAGTCCCTTCCAACGTTGATGCTCCATTTGACCCTTCATCTATTATTCATTTACCTAAAAAATCTACTCGCCCAAATAAACCACCTTCATATCTAAAAGACTACCATTGCAGACTTATCTCCCGTTCTCCTTTGCCTTCCATCTCAACCTGACATCCTTTACAAAATCACATTTCCTACTCTAAACTTTCTTCCCATTTTTGAACATTTATAATACAAGTTTCATCCTAGGTTGAGCCACAATATTATCATCAGGCTTTACCATTTGACCATTGGAAGGATGCTATGCATGTTGAACTCGAAACTATGGAGATAAATAATACTTGGATAAATGTTCCTTTGGCTCCCCAAAAACACAGTATTGGCTATAAGTAGATATATAAGATTAAACATCGTGTTGATGGTTCCATTGAGAGATATAAGGCACGTTTGGTAGCTAAAGGATACACTCAATAGGAAGGTCTTGACTTCATAGAACCTTTCTCACGGGTAGCTAAGTTGGTTACTGTTCGAGTACTTCTTACTATGATAGTTTCATATAATTGGCCACTTATTCAACTCTATATGTGAATAATGCTTTTCTTCATGGAGACTTATTTAAGGAGGTTTACATGGATATTCCATTGGGCTATAAACTAGAGGAAACTTCGATTAAGGGGGAGCACCTTGTATGTCAATTAAATAGTCAATATATAGCTTGAAACAAGCTTCTCGATAGTGGTTTTCCAGGTTTACTGAAGCTTTGTTATCTTTGAGGTTTCATCAGTCAAAATCGAACTATTCTTTTGTTTATCTGTGGTGATGGTTCTGATTTTATCACCTTGTTAGTTTACGTCGATGATATTATTATCACAGGGACAAATCTTTCTCATATCGAGCAATTAAAATTGATGTTGAATGATCATTTTAAACTCAAAGATCTCAGGTCTCTCACTTATTTTCTCAGATTGGAGTTAGCTCGATCCCAACAAAGAATTTACATTTTCCAAAGGCATTATACCTTGCAGCTTCTCAAGGATGCTGGATTATTGGGTGCAAAAGCTGAACAAATTCACGTGGGTTCTTGTTTGAAACTCAAGCAAACAAACACTAATTTGCCTACTGATCCCACTGCTTATCAGTGATTGGTTGGGAGATTACTTTATCCCACTATCTCACGATCGAATATATCATTTGTTGTGAACACACTTAACCAATTTGTTGCTAAGTCAAGCAGATCTCATTTAGCAGCTGGACATCATCTTCTTCGTTACTTAAAATCAGCCCTTGGTCAAAGCATTTTACTTTCACCAACAAAGACATTTCAGCTGCAGGCGTTTGTTGATTCTGATTGGGCTTCTTGCCTAGATACTTGGTGATCAACATAGGTTATTGTGTATTTCTTGGAGAGTCGTTAGTATCATGGAAGTCGAAGAAACAGAGTACTATCTCAAGATCATCCGCTGAAGCAGAATATAGGGCATTGGGTTTGACTACATGGGAATTAGTTTGGCTATCCTACTTGCTTGCTAATTTGAAGCTTCCTCTATAGCAACGAGCATTTTTATATTGTGATAATCAAGCAGCAATTCATCTTGAAACAAATCAAAATTTTCACAAACGAAGCATATTGAACTCGATTGCAATTTTGTTCGTGCAAAGTTTTAGATGGATTTTTCAAGCCTTTGCCCATTCAGTCTTATCTTCAACTAACGGATCTCTTTACTATGCCACTATCTACTGTTCACTTATTTCCATTAATGTCCAAGATGGGTCTTTTCAAGAGGAGTATTAGGAAGTAAGTTAGTGATAGTTTATTTGTTATTACTCAGTTACTTTAGTTACTGTGTTATTTTTCATTACGTTCTATTATTTTAGTTTTACCAAGATGTGTATAAATACTTTGGAGGAGTAAATGAATATCATGTTTCTCATCCTCTTCATTTCATTTTTGTTATTACTCGATCATACCAAGTTCCTCAATCCTAACATTTGGCTTCCACTTCCATTGACCTCTTGTGTTCTTTTTGTTAAGACAATATGACTTTTTTGAAGTAGTGTACTTTTATGTTTTTTCCTGTTTGGTCACTTTTTTAGCTTTCTTATTGTATTTGTCCTCTTGGTATGGTAACCTTCTGAGGTTAGTCTTTTCTTATTAATTGTATTAAGCAAAAGCCTTCTTATAAGAAGGAAAACTCTCGTGTATGAGCATTAAGGAAAATAACACAGAGCAAGAGCATTTACTCTCACATTCCTTCTGCTGTGCACTTTCCTAAAAACATTAGAAATTTAATCTTGGTATCAGAGCTTATGGCTAAGGATTCCTTTCCTTCAAAAGGTGAAATCGAAGTCTCCAATGAGACTGCTGCTGCTGAAGAATCTTAAAAAAGGACCATTGTTGTGTCCTCACAAAACCAGATGCAAGTTCAAACCGAAACCAGCACTGGAAAGTACTAGGTACTATCAAAGGATCAATCTGTTGGCAATCTCTCATTCACAAATCCGCTGAATCAAGTGATCGCAATCAAACTGAGCTAAGAAAACTTCATTCTATGGCAAAGCATCGTTTAACCCATCCTAAGGAGCTACAAATTGGATGGACACTTGACTGGAAAGACTCCTTACCCTGACGCAACATTATCATCCCTCCATGTGAAAAAGAACCTGAAGGTTTGAAGATGCCTAACCTAGAGTATGATATTTGGGATATTGCTGACCAGTTAATCGTTGGATGGTTCTACAATTCCATGACTCCGGACAGGGAAAAATTCTAGTACTACCGTAATAATTTTCCATACTACTCCCATTTATTGTTTGCCACATTAGCATCCTTTTGAAAATTATGTGGGGTCTACCAATAATTATGTGGGGTTCACTAGTATTAAAACATAGTGTGAACAAAGAGAGTAGGTACTCCCGTAGTACTAGAAAATTTCCCACTCCAGACATGGCTACTCAAGTAATGGGGTATGACACTGCTAGACCCTTGTGGGAAGCTATCCAATAGTTATATAAAGTTTAGTCACGATCTCAAGAGGGTCACTATCACCAGATGCTTCAGCAAACACGCAAAAGAAGTATGAAAATAGATGAGCATTTGAATATCATGAAAAGCTACTATGATAACCTTCAACTTGCAAGAAGTTCCATAGATCTTAAGAGCCTGATCTCTTATGTGCTTGTTGTTTTGGACGAGGATTATACATCAATTGTTTGTGTATTGAGAAGCCAAGATGTGTCGTGGCATGAAGTTCAGTACCAGCTCAGAATGTTTGAAAAATGCCAAGAAAAACTTCAAGCTCTTAAAGGAAGAATATATATTAACCATGCATCAATAAATTATGCAGCTGTGGACAAGAACAAAGCTTCCTCTCAACCTAACTGTAACTCTCAAACTAATCGAGGAAGCTATGACTCATCAGGAAGAGGTGAAAAATGGAGAGGAAGGGGTATGTACTCTCCCTATCCTCAACACAACAGACCAACATGCTAGATTTGTGGAAAGATTGGGCATGTAGCCTCAATTTGTCATCACCAGTATGAGAAACTAGATCAACAAACTTCTACAAATGTTGTTGTAAGCCCAAACACCTCTACACCTTCGACACTAGCTGCACTTATGGCCTATCCCAAGACACTCCAAGATGATGCGTGGTATCTTGATAGAGGTGCCAGCAACCATGTTACTTCTCATTTTACGAAAATGAGCCTCAAAGGTGAGTATTATGGCCTAAAAACTATTATGGTTGGTGATGGCACTAAGCTTTCTATTTCTAGCATTGGCACTACTTTTTTGCACCCTAAAGGCTTGAACTTAGTTTTGAAGGATGTGTTACATGTCCCTCTCATAAAAAAAAAAACTTGATTATTATTTCCAAGTTCACTAAGGACAATGAGGTAACAGTTGAATTTCATGATCTGTTTTATGTAATCAAGGAAAAGAAGTTCAAGGAGGTGAGACTAATAGGGTGGCTTGATCATGGTCTCTATCGACTAGAAGATGTAGGAACTAAAACCTATTTTGTGATTATTGGAATTCAAGAAGGGGAGGAAAGAGCCTACAGTGAAGAACCATCCAACTTAAAGACTTCTTGGCTTCAAGGAAATCAAGATTTGACTACACAAGTTGATTATGCTTTTGTCTCTTGTACTAAACATGTTTGGAACCAACGATTGGGCCATCCTTCATCTAGAATCACTACAAGAAATAAAAGATACAATAACTAACAAAAAAAGCTATAAAAGACCTATTATAGCCTTTTTCGAAGGTCCTGACAGCCCATGTTATTAAAAGTCTGAGACTTTTTATAGAGCTTTTGTATAACTATAATGGATGTTATAATAGAGTATGAAAGTATAGCTTATATACGTTGCTATGAAAATATTTTATAGCATTTTGTATTAAAGCTATAATATGTTTATATAGCTAAAATATTGTGCTATCTTTAATATATAATAGCATTTTTTAAACTCTATAATATAGTATTTATAGCTTTAATCTCATGTTATAGCAAAGTTATTTAGTCTTTTCTAATTACCATAATTATTATAATAATCTTTTGATAGCATAAGTAAATTTTGTAATAGCTTTTACTCATGACTATAAAAGGTATAACTTTTATCTCAACAATAATTTTTTATATAATTTACTTTTGGTGCAAAAAATGAATTCATTTTATTATTTAAATTAATTAAATTTTGATAAAATTTACTTCTAGTACTAATTTTTAGCTAAATAAACACACATGAAATACTTCATAACACATCAAATACCATGACTTCCATTCATAGTTGAAATTTCATAATCTATTTACATTACAAAATAAAGTATTCAATAGTTTTCTAGAATAAAGAAGTTATCCAAACGATACAAGATAAAGTATTTGCTGAATGTAATTTCGAACAACATAAATTAGTTCACAAAATACAAAATAAACCAAGTGTTCGTGATTATAGTATCATGTGGTTGAACTATCATCTTTGCTCCTTTTGCATGGGTAAGTATCATTCATTCACCTACATAAATATATAAAATATATATAGATATACAATTATGTGAACACCAACAATAGTGAATTAATTAAATAAAAAATTCTTTAATAAATGTAAATATATAAACGTAGAAAATAACATACTAATTGTCACTTTGTCAGATGGACATGCAAATGTACTACCCACAGCTTGCCTCCACAAATATGCATTACGTCTTTTCGATACATAAACCCATACTCTAACTGCATGTGGTCCGATAGGAATGTGATGAACAAGAGCAGCTGGATCATTAGAGAACCATCGTCCTTCTGCAACAATCTCTCTTGAGCCATGCCAATCTAATAACTTGCACTTAATTTGAGTATTATTATTGATACTCTTCAGAAGAAAAATATAAGATACGAGAATTAGATAATAATAAAATGAATAATTGTATTCATCAATTTACAAAATAAATTTACCGATGGAGAAGGTATCAGAAAAGTTGAATGAATATTTGTTGGCTTAGGTATACTTGCAGTAGCATTTGAAAGTTACCTAATAATAATTTGAGATGAAACATAATATGGAGTACACTCAAAACAGAAAAAAATATGAACTTAAGATAACTTAATAAAAAAGTTTATCTGTTTCGTTTAAATACATGACATCATTGATTTCATTTCTATCATTTCCTCATTTATCTTCAAATATTCTTTTTCAAGAATCGTATACCTATTATATTGTTGAGATAAGAGAGATAATTTTGAACGAGACACACCAAACCCAAGTCCTCTTACATTTCCATGATCATGGCCAAGAACTTTACTCAAGGCATCATCAACAACATTATTTGTAGAAGTTATTGTCTCAACCTCAGTTTGTTCAATGCGCTCCTAGCAACAAAAATGCAAAATATCCCAACAAAGTCAATTCTTCTAAACTTTTTCATCCCCCACCCTTATTGTTGGGATTTATGCCATAAAGCCTCGTAATTAATAATTTATTTAATAATTAATAATAATTTTCATTATTTTATTTGCAATATAATATTATCCATTATATGAAAAATTCAAGGTTATTAGTGTAATCTTGAACAGTATGTGGTTGACATAGGAGAGGATCATGTTCAAGAAATAACCTAAAGGGTCATAGTATATGGATAAGGTTAGGTACCTTATCTTGGCAACACTATTGATACGACCCACTGTGTAATAGTTACAAATGATTTGATCCAAATCATTCATGTGGAGACATGTGAGTGGGGGTATCTTATACAATGAGTTTGTATAAGACTGGACCACGAAATATTTGATATCTCTTTATAAATTCGTTAATTGAAAAGATTAATATTTCATCAAGATGATCATATGCGACTCGATCTTAATCTTGAGTGAGTTATGAACTTCTGCCTGTGAGGGCTTGTCCTTTGATTTGCATGGATGAGAGTGGCTTTTATAGCCGATTCAATATGCCTACCATTTTGGGAACTTGACGAAATAGGGAGCTGGGAACATAATCTCACAAGATGGAATTCACCTCTTCCCATTAGGGTAAGTAGATGAGTAGTTCCCTTAAGTGCTGATTTCGGGACTTGAACAATGGGGCCCCACCCTCTCACTGGCTTGAGAGGGACTTAATTTATAATTAGATTATAAACAGATTGTTTATTAGAGGATCAATGGTACTTAAGGTGCAAGATGTAATTATAGGGGTAAAACGGACTTTTGACCCAGCTGTAATTACTAACTACTCATGAAGGATCGACTTGCATGTAATGATTATATCTATGGACACAATTTGTCCTACAGTGCATAAGAGTGCAACTCTAGGTCTATAGTGGAGTGACCTATAGTTAATGAATGAAAATTAATTAATTAAATTTTGTATCATTGGAGCTTATAATATGTAGGTCCATAAGGTCCCCTTGTTAGCTCATACTAACACATATCTCCTCAATAGTGAATTAGAGAATTCTCTCTAGACCTCTTCCTCTCCAAGCCCTTGTGGATTTTCTTTCAAGAGGCTTCCACAAGCCTTGGTCCTGTGTTCGAGTCATAGCCAGGAAGATTTTATGGAGGAGATAAAGATCCGCCAAAAATATCTCCATATTTACTCCAAGTAAGATTGCTTAACTTTAATTTTTAGTTTAATTTTAAATAAAATCAAAGATGATCCAATGCTTCTACTGCGGAGTGAAACGTTCATTCATTCACCTACAACATAATCTCACAAGATGGAATTCACCTCTTCCCATTAGGGTAAGTAGATGAGTAGTTCCCTTAAGTGCTGATTTCGGGACTTGAACAATGGGGCCCCACCCTCTCACTGGCTTGAGAGGGACTTAATTTATAATTAGATTATAAACAGATTGTTTATTAGAGGATCAATGGTACTTAAGGTGCAAGATGTAATTATGGGGGTAAAACGGACTTTTGACCCAACTGTAATTACTAACTACTCATGAAGGATCGACTTGCATGTAATGATTATATCTATGGACACAATTTGTCCTACAGTGCATAAGAGTGCAACTCTAGGTCTATAGTGGAGTGACCTATAGTTAATGAATGAAAATTAATTAATTAAATTTTGTATCATTGGAGCTTATAATATGTAGGTCCATAAGGTCCCCTTGTTAGCTCATACTAACACATATCTCCTCAATAGTGAATTAGAGAATTCTCTCTAGACCTCTTCCTCTCCAAGTCCTTGTGGATTTTCTTTCAAGAGGCTTCCACAAGCCTTGGTCCTGTGTTCGAGTCATAGCCAGGAAGATTTTATGGAGGAGATAAAGATCCGCCAAAAATATCTCCATATTTACTCCAAGTAAGATTGCTTAACTTTAATTTTTAGTTTAATTTTAAATAAAATCAAAGATGATCCAATGCTTCTACTGCGGAGTGAAACGTTCATTCATTCACCTACAACATAGCATAATCCAACGAAGTCATTTTCAACCAAATTTCACATATTCTATAAGCAAATGACCTCAACAAAGTCAATTCTTCTAAACTTTTTTATCCCCCCCTCCCCCCCCCCCCCCCCCCCCCCACCCCACCCCAAAACAACATAGCATAATCCAATGAAGTCATTCTCAACCAAAATTTCACATATTCTATCAATAAAAGATCCCAACAAAGTCAATTCTTTTAAACTTTTTCACCCCCCTCCCCACAACATAGCAAAATCTATTAAGTTATTTTCAACCAAATTTCACCTATCCTATAAGCAAAGGATCACAACACAGTCAGAAGGATAACTCTTCTTAGCTTTTTCCACCCTCACTCCCTCTTCCAAACAAAGAAAAATTCATGAAGTCATTTCAACCATATTTCACATAGCAAAATACTTGAAGTAAAAAAGCCTACAAGCCAAAAGATCACAACAAAGTAAACTCTCCTAACTAATTTTTATCCCCTCCCTCCCCTCCCCTCCCTACAACAAAGCAATATCCATTAAGTTATTTTCAACCAAATTTCACCTATCTTATAAGCAAATGATCACAACAAAGTCAAAAGGATAACTCTTCTTAGCTTTTTCCACCCTCCCTCTCTCTCCCAAACAAAGAAAAATTTATGAAGTCATTTCAACCATATTTCACATAGCAAAATACTTGAAGTCAAAAAACCTATAAGCAAAAATATCACAACAAAGTAAACTCTCCTAACTAATTTTTATCCCCCCCCCCCCCCCCCCCCCCCAAAAAAAAAAAAAAAAAAGAAGCAAAATACTTCATGTCAAAAAGTCAATTCTCCCACATTATTTGTAAGCTTTCCCATAAGGAAATAAAATAAAAGACATAAGAGTGTCTCAGCAACTTGTGCATTCATTGATTGTCCATCCTTCTTTTTGTGTGCCTTTGCCACAACATAATCCTCGTGATTGAAGTTGGATATGGATAACTTTTCTTCTAGAAAATGAAATAAATAAAATGAATTCACATACAATATGAAAGTAGAATTAACCTATAGCAATAATGATCTTTACCATCTCTTCAGCCACACGAGCATACCCCTTCCTACTACATGTATGTGGGAGTTGTTTCTTCTTCATGGCTTTATATTTTTCACTTTTTAAGTACTCAAACGAAGACATATTCAATATTTATATCAAAGTAATAATATGAAAATTTAAAATTACACTTTTTAAAGTAGAGATTTTCATACCATGAAGTTTGCACTAGTCTTTTCATTGACAAAATCCATCCAATCATCTACAGATTGTAAATTATCTAGTATAAGTTCCAAAAGTGAATCTTTTGTTTGGGCATTGTGAATTTGTTTTACCAGACGAGATTTTCCAGCC
This sequence comes from Trichosanthes truncata, assembly GCA_033996785.1. NCBI lineage: Eukaryota > Viridiplantae > Streptophyta > Magnoliopsida > Cucurbitales > Cucurbitaceae > Trichosanthes > Trichosanthes truncata. Next base: position 46,226,774 of record JAWPNB010000013.1, read on the forward strand.
CTCCATAATCTACCCATCTTTTGAAAAAAAAAAACTTTTTCTGCCATTCATCATTTACATTGTACCTCGACTAAAGTATCAAATGGTTAGAAATAAATCATCATGAACTATTTAGAAGAAAATGATGCATGCCTTCAATTAAAACTATGTGAATGAAATAAAGTAGCTTCATACCTGAATAGACTTCCATAATACAATTTTCAACCTTGTAGGTAGTTTCTTCCAATTCTCTAAATTCACTGTTACAATCTCTCTCACGAGTGGACCAATAAAAGAAGCTAATCCTACATATTCGTCTCCAATAGGTTGTCCATATTCATTAAAAACAAGGTCCACTCTAGATTGTTTATCAACGACTATTGTCTTCATCTTTGTAGGATCTCTTTTCTTTTTGGCTGAATTGTTGTTTCAATAGGGTGTTCATTGATTATATGATCTTCATTTTCTATTCTATTTTCATTAGAAGTTTCTACTTGCCTACGAATTTCCAATCTTGTTCGAGTAGCTGGTGAGTCTAATGTAGGAATTAAAATAGGATTACGTTTAACTATCCTCTCATTAGGGTTGGGTGAAAAGTGTTCAGGGTGGGCACTAATAGGAGATCTTTCCAAGTTGACATTGTTTGGAAGAGGCAAACTATCTTGATCGTGGTTAGACATAGGTGATTTTTCCGTTTGGACTCCTACATCTTCTAGTTGGTGGTCATGCAACATTTCATCACTATAAATCTTTCTTCGTAGAGATTTTTTAGGCACAGTAAAACCATTATCTCCCAAATTACCTTGTTTCTCTCCATTTTCATCACAACTTTCAAGCATAGTTGAATTAATGGAACATGATACCCCATGAAGTTTTAAATGTTTGGTGCGTCCAGACCTCTTCTTTCCTATGACTTTAGTCCCAAGATATCTTGTTTATGTTGTTTAGTTGGAGGTGGTAGCTTATTTTCCTCAATTTCAACCTGAAACCAAAATTAATAGATAATCATTATGCACTAGATGTTAAAAAATAACGACCTAGTTTACAATTATAGTTACTTACTGTCATTCTCGTTTTTACCATTGTGGAGGTGGCTTATCCAATGACATACACTTAGAAGATATGTATTTGAAATATGTATATATGTTGGATGATAACTAGTGTAAACATAAATAGTACACATGAGACTAAACAATTATATAAACAAAGTTGATTGATAAAAAATAAGTCATAAGCCAATCACAAGTACCTTCACAAAAAAAATGACTATAGAGGAAAATACATTCACAACAAACATTTATACAATGTTTCAAACTGTTCCTCAAATAAAAACGTCCTCACAGTCTTGCCTTGCATAAGTAGGCTCATCATTTTCATCAATGTCTTCCAATGTACTAGGAAATTGTTCATTACCAACCAAAGTATCAACATAATTCTCATCATACATCTCTAAATCATGAAATCCTCTTGGTGGTGCTTTTATTAAGACATACCAATCTGAGGTGTCATGTTCTCTAACATAAAACACTTGTTTGGCTTGTGAAGCAAAGATGAAAGGCTCTCGTATAAATATGCTTTGACTTTGATGTACGTTAATGAGAGTGAATCCTTCCTCAACTTTTACTCCATTACGAACATTTGCCCAATCACATTTCAAGATTGGAAGTTAGTAAACATAATAATCTAACAAAATGATTTCTTGTAACACCCCATAATAAGCAACTAGGTTCACAACATGAGATCTATCTTTGGCACTGGATCTACATAATGTAGTAGCATCTACAGAAACACCACTATTTTGTGTTGATCTTTCCACACTCTTTATGTGAAATCGTCATCCATTTATTATGTATCCAGTGTAAGACATTGCACTTTTTCTTGGCCCATTTGCAAGTCATTTCAACAAATTAGGGTAATCTGTAGAAGATGAATCCAATTCAATCTCATAAGAAGAAACATATCTATTTGTTAGTTAAAGTATGTTATAGTTTTATGTACTCATTTGATGTAATAGTCTAGCATATTACATTACTTTAGATTTCAACCATGATGTAAATTGTTCTGTATGGATTTTCCAAATTAGACTAGAATCTTTTATCTGTGATAATTAGTTAATTCATATGCATCCTAACCAAATGAATTACCAATAAATAATGGTCTTGTATTAAACTAAGTAATAATATTGTTACACAAATAAACTCACTCAATAAATGGTTCCACCTTTGCTGTGTTAAATAAGACATATCGATGTGCATTCTCAAGTACATCATCATGTAATGTAATTGGAGTTTCAGTCGATATAGGACGACCCTCTAGAATGACATCATTGTGGTATTCCTCATTACGATGTTGAATGTTCGCTCCTTCAACTGACTGTTTAAAATACATATTTGAAAAGTTAACACATTCATCAACTAAGTAGCATGCTGCAATACACCCTTCTGGTCGTGCTTTGTTCCATACATAACCTTTCAATATCTTCATATATCTAAATTAAATATAATGATTACAAAGAGGACCACAATTATCACCAATATGTAGATCAAAAGTAAGTAATTTACCTTTCAAATGGGTACATCCAACGAAATTGAACAGGTCCGCATATGCGAGCTTCGCGACCCAAATGAATAACCAAATGTGTCATTATATCAAAAAATGAAGGTGGAAAGTACCTTTCAAGAAGACATAAAATGTCCACCACTTCTTTTTCAAGCTCTAACATAACTTGTCTATCCATTATACGTTGGCAAAGTCGATTAAAATATAAGCATAGCCTATATATTGCATGTCTTGGACCTTTTGGGAGCAAGCTTCTAAGCACCACAAATAAAGATTGTTGCATCAATACATGACAATCATGAGACTTCAACCCCATCACTTTGCATTCATCTAATGATACACACTTTGAAATGTTTAAACTGTATCCATCAGGCAACTTTAGCTTGTACAACCTTGAACAAAATAATTTCTTCTCGAACTTAGACAATGTGTGTGGAGTAGGAGGTAGGTAAATTCAATCTCCTCGCTCTTGAGGATGTAGGTTAGAGCGGATTTTAAAAAATTGTAAATCTTTTCTAGCATTAATTCCATCTTTTGACTTTCCATTTATATCTAACAATGTACCTACCATACTCTCACGTACATTCTTTTCCACATGCATGACATCCAAGTTGTGACATATTGGTAATTCCTACACAATAAAAGTTTCAAATTATTAGTTGTCAACCTTCCAATAATTTGAAACTCAATAAAATGCACAATAAACTTAGAGTTTGTCAACCTTCCAATATGGTAGAGCGAATAAAATTGATCGCTTCTTCCACCTTTGATTTGGCCCTTCTTTATTCCTCTTGCCTTCTCTTTTCACCTTTTCCCCAATAACTTTCAAAATTTTCAAGTTGAGTATAAATTGCACTACTTGTTGCAATTTTGGGAGGTAACTCTTCTTCTATTTTTCCACCAAACCATGCTTTTTTTCTCCGATATGGGTGTGGCCTTGATAAGAATCGTCTATGACCCATATATGCAAACTTTTTACTATGTTTCAACCAACAAGAACGAGTATTATCTCCACAAGTTGGACATGCATATTTACCTTTTGTGGTGCATCCGACCAGATTTCCATATGTTGGGAAATCATTTATAGTCCACATAAGAATTGCTCTTAAATTGAAATGTGTTTTACTTACAATATCATAGACTTGTACTCCCTTTCACAGTTGTTGTAAATCTTCTAGAAGAGGTTGTAGGTAGATATCAATATCATTTCCTAGTTGTCTAGGGCCAAAAATTAACAATGTTAACATTATATTTTCCTTTTTCATACATAACCAAGGAGGAAAGTTATACGTAACAAGCATGACTGGCCAACAACTATATCGACTACTCAAGTTGGAGAATGAGTTAAAACAATCGGTAGCAAGGCCTAACCTAAGATTACGCGAGTCCATAGAAAACTCAGGCCACTTTTGATCAATTGACTCCCATGCAACAGAATCAACTGGATGTCAAATCTTTCCATCAGTACTTTTATGTGTATAATGCCAACGTAAACTTTCACCCACTTCCTTTATTTTGAACATTCGTTTAAGTTGTGGAATAATAGGAAATTATCTCAATACCTTAGCAGGTATACCTTGTTTGATTTGGTTTGTTCGTTCATCAATCTTCCATCTTGAAGTTCCACAATGAGGAAATTTTCTAACTTTTCCTTCTCATTTCTAAATAGGCAACAATCCTTAACACAAACATGAATTTTTTGGTAGTCAAATTCCTTGTAATTTTCTAACCTAATAAATAGATCTTGGAACAACGTTATCCGTTGGGAGCATGTCATACAAGAGCTCTAAAAGGCTAGTGAAACTTGCATCTGACCAACCATTAAAAGTTTTAAGTTTATACAATGCTACAACCGTTGACATCTTTGTATATTTTGTACATCTTGCATACAATGGAGTATTTGCCTCTTGGACATTCTGAGAAAAATTATTGTGATTCCTTGATTTAAAAAGATCAATGTTGTCCTCTTCTCCCATATATGTGCTCTTATAGAAGTTCAAACATAAAAGCAGCAACATCTTCATTCTCGACTTTATCCCCCTCACATAGTTCTCCATGATGATACCAAACATTGTATCTAGGATCCATTCCCATAATGACTAAGTGCTCATATATGATTTGAAGATCACAATGTCTCATATTTCTACATTCTTTACACGGACATAAAACTTTATTGGCATTCGGCTTCATTTTCTTCACTTCTTGTAGAAAATTCCATACTTTTTCCATGTACTCATTAGTAGCACTATTAGACAAAGCCAATTTTGTTCAATATACATCAAAAAATTTACTCAAAAGTTAATAGGTAGTTACTACTATTTTCATACCGATTTAAATGCACCCAATCTTTGTTGAACATTTTCAAGGTGCTAACAACCTTAATGGGATGATTAGTTGAATCGTCAATGACTTGGTCAACAAGCACTACTTGAGAAAAAAGAATATCAATTTTCACAAAGTGGTTAATGACTAAAAATACAAAAACATACAATATTATAGGAGTACAAGGACTTGGTGGCTTGAGAGCATGCTCCAAGTCGGTTGTTCTTAGAATATTTTGCTAGGCTAATGTCTCATCCATATCACGGGTATTCTTTTGTTCAATCTTTTTGTCTTTAGTGTGTTTTGTCTTCTACAAACTTTTAAGATTTAGGCTATGATTGGACGTGCTTTTGATATGCCAAAACTACTTATGAGCAAAGGCTATATTCAAAGGCTATAAAAAGACCTTTTTCTTATAGTGTATGAGCAAAGTATCTTGTATTAGCAAGACTCATATAAAATCAGTCTTGCTTTCTCTATTTTGAACTTGAACATAATTTATAACGGTTAAATCACTTTTCGTAGGTGAGAAGTGCTAAGGGTAAATAAAACAAAGCAAGGCAGAGATAAAAAAACACAAAGCACTCGAATGGGAAGAGAACTTTTGAAAGATTGAAGAGAAAAGGAAGTGAACGCAATCCAAGAGGGTTATGCTTAAACAAAACAGAGAATCATTGTAACCAAAGCAAACAAAGAACCATCCATGGGAATGAAAAATCAGCCTTTCATTATCCCAACAGAAAACTGTGAATTTCAATCACCAACTATATTGTGTAGACAAGGCTTTACCTACTTTTAAACGATATATAGTCAAGTGATGAAATAATCCCAATAACATTTCAAATGTTACTCTCGCAACCTAGTGCAGTATCACAATCAAACATGATAAAACTTCAACCTAATTGATTGTCATTCATTTCTTTATATCAATTGTGATAGTCCACAAGTTGCAGTTGAGTATGGTTTAAGTGATTTTGTCAATTCTTCAAGTATTACCTATGCGTTCACCACCAATTTTAGAAATCACAACTCATCATGCAAATCAATGTTTAAATTCACATCAGATTTGTTTATTTACATCAGTTTTGTTTGACCACAACTTACATGGAATTCGGCATTTTTCGAAGATCTAAACATTCAGGCCCGTTTGATAACCATTTGGTTTTTAGTTTTTGGTTTTTGAAAATTAAGCTTGTTTTCTCTCAATTTCTCTACAATGGTTTTCATCTCCCTTAAGGAAGCATTTGAATTCTTAGCTAAATTCTAAAAACAAAAACAAGTTTTTGAAAACTACATTTTTTAGTTTTCAAAACATAGCTTGGTTTTTGAAAACATAGGTAAAAGGTAGATAACAAAACAAGTAAATCCAAGGGTGGGAATAGTATTTATAGGCTTAATTTTCAAAAACCAAAAACCAAAAACTAAATGGTTATCAAACGGGGCCTCAATTATTAGTTTGCACTATCTTATAATTTGGCCTATAGTAACCATTATTAGTGATTAGGTTGCAAGGAAAAATTCAATTCGAAAAGTAATTATCATTTATAATACATAACCATGCTATCGAAGTTAGAATCAAAATGTAATCAATATCTTATGAAAATGATTGCTATAAAAAGTTTTGAGCTATCAATTTCTTTCCAAATGTAATCAATATCTTATGAAAATGATTGCTATAAAAAGTTTTGAGCTATCAATTTCTTTCTAAAGTAATTACCAAAAGCTGGAAGTAGAAACAGTTTTACAAAATAAACTTGCAAATGAGTTCAAAATATCGTTTAGAAGTGGGGAAATAATACGAGCTAGCTTACCGCCCGAGCCTTTTGAATCTTGATATCTTGTGCCTTGTGTTCTAGATCCTTGATGACAAACAAATCGACTGAAACCTCCAAGTGTCAAGCATATGGAGTAACTTTATAGCTTATACTATAAAAAAAAGTGTTGGGAAGAAAGGAAATTCCAACCGGACAAATATGATAAATAGGAGTTTAAGGAAGCAACACATTGAACACACATTTGAGAATATAAAATAGGAGGCAACAAAATCTGATTTCCACCTCTTTAGTTGTTCATGAGATCAAATGCTCAAGTAGCAGAGAATTAAAAACCACTTGATAAAATCCACTTGATAAAAGCTGATAAACGTACGATTAAAGTAAAGCCAACAAATCCTAAAATAAAGTAAACCTATGTAATGCTAGAGAGCAAAATAAAATAAGAGGCCATGATTGTTGAGTTCTTTCATCAGTCTTCCACTGGACTTTTTTCTTCGACTTCCTGCTTTGATCCTCCTCCAAATAACTTAACTTATTTCTTTTCACTCTAGTAATGGGGTTTCTCAAAATATCCAAAGTAATTAAAAGATAACTCTAATCAAGATGGAAAATAACATAATGATCTATCGGCATAATGCATTCCAAAAAATCATAAGGAAAAATGAATAAGTTGAAGAAAAAAGTTACAAATGAAAAGAAATCTATTAATTAGCATACCCAAAAATTTGAATGGAAGGAAAAGGAAAAGAAATGGAAAAAAGTTAGATCTCCAAGATGTACTTTCCTTTATAAACAAAAGCAAATAGAAGGAAAAAAAAACACTAGCTTATCACTTTAAACTTAAGGAGGTATAACAAAAATTATTAACTATCAATGATAATGTTGTACACCTTTCTTTTTGTGGGTGGGAGGTAAGGGACAGTAACAAAAAGTATATACTCACCAAATCTTTCTTCAACTCTTCAAGATATAAAACTTCAGACATGACAATTTTCAATTAAACAATTTCAAAGTATGTACTTGTAAAAGCTAAACTTGAAATCACAAACATCTTTAACATAACATTGAATATCTATCTACATTGTAATAAGTTTTCTCATTAAGCAATCAATTTCTTGAATGTCTAATGTTAATAAACTTCACATAAGAATTTATTTTTATTGTTTGTACATTTGCTAAGTACTAATAACTTGTAGGCCTTGACAATTTGAGGCCAACTACAATTGAAACCATATGCTTTCTGACTTTATTTGAACAAACTATAAAATACTAATTTTTTAGATCTTAGTCAAAATTTTTGCTTCTACTCAGTGTTCACTTTCAAAATCTCTTATAATCACACAATTGTAAAACTTTGTGCCAATTGGAAAGCCTTTTTGGAAACCCCTTGGCTTGTTGATGGGGATACTTATCTCCTTCGTGTACCTCCTCTTTTTTTGTAGTGAAAGTTTTGTTTCTTATGAAAAAAATACTCAAGAGGAAACTAAAAGATAAGTTTACAATGTTCTCTCTTAAAAAATACTACAATTAAAATTTGTAACTAACTCGTGCCGCATAGAATAAAGCAATAATAACTCAGTATTTTAAGTTTCAAGGTTATGAATTTGAAAATTCGACCAAATTGAACTAAAAACCTACTTCAGTTATTAGGGAACCAAATAGGAAGTCAAGAAAATTGGGGAATATTTCACATTTCACGTTTCTGTAATTGATTTCATTGATCTTCTTGAACATTTTCAACAATCAAACAACAAAAGCCAGATAAACAGAGGGATAATGAACTTAAGAAGACAAAATTGACACCCAAGCTCTTGAAATTATGCACACTTTAGTTGTTAGATCTTTACATAAAATCATACTACTATAGAGTTCATCTACTACATCCAAATTAGGGTTTAATTTAGTGGTAATCTTTATGTTTTTTAGCTCTTCGTTTAGTACTCCTTTTCGGTAGAAAACAAGCCCCAATTACGAGACCCATAATATAATGCCCTACAATCCAAGAAATGCCAATCGAAATCTCACGACTGAAACCCACTGCTAAAACCCCACAATCCCACGACTAAAGACCCCACAATCCCAAAAAATGTGCAGCGATACTCTGTTTCCTCAAGAGGAAACCCCACTCGATAAAACAAAGAAATAAGAAGAAGAAGAAAGCAATTGATGGATGCAACACGCAAGCAATTGATTGAAATAAGAAGAAGAAGAGTGTCATTTAAGTGAAAATCGAAATCTGCTCCAATTGCGTCGTCATTAGGAGCTGAGGGAGGAAGTGAAAAACGAGCGAAACCCTTACTTAGGAGAAAGAGAGAAAGTAAAAGAGAGGGAGAGAGGGAAGATGACACATTCCAAAATTTTTCCCTCCAATTGCTTTTTTTTTTTTTTTTTTAAATTTCATAGCCTATTTTAGAAAGGGCTATGCTCAAAAGCTATAAAAACACATTTTTCTCGTAGTGAATTTTGGGTCAAATCTTGGCTAAATGTAATGCTTCTATTTCGAGAAATGAAAGAGATATTTTTTGTGAAGCTTGTAAAGTTGGAAAAGTGCATAAACTACCCTTTCCCATATCAGATTCTCGAGCAAAGAAATCCTTGGGTCTCATTCATTGACTATGGGGAGACTTACAATCTCATTATTAAACTAGCCTCTATTCGCATGGTTCGTATTCTTGCACTAACTTGGAAATGGCCTCTCAAACAATTGGATGTTAGTAATGCCTTTCTTCATGGCACACTCAAAGAGGATGTATATGTTGCTCAACTGGTTGGTTATGTTGATCCTCGTCATCCTACATTTGTTTGCAAGCTTCACAAGGCATTGTATGGGCTCAAACAAGCTCCTCGAGCTTGGTATGATCAGCTGCGGTCCTATCTCCTCTCTTAGAGCTTTGTTCAATCTAAGGCTGATAGCTCACTTTTCATTTTTCATTCTGCCACTGGTACGATTTTCTTGCTTATATATGTTGATGATTTAATTTTCAAAGGCTCCAATGTCTGGCTCCTTGATCACTTTACTCGCAAACTTCACTCGACATTTGCAATTAAAGACCTTGGTGCCCTTCATTGCTTTTTTGGCATCCAAGTTCATCATACTTCATCTAGTTTGTTACTCTCTCAATCCAAATATGTACAAGATCTATTGGCTCGTCTTAATCTCCATCATCTTAAGCCTACCCTTTCTCCTATGTTGTCTGGCAAGCAATTATCTCAGCTTGATGGTGAGTAGATGGAGAATCCTCAATTATATCACACCATTCTTGGATCCTTACAATATCTACAACATACATGGCCTGATATTGCCTTCTCAGTCAACAAGCTTTGTGATCCGGTGAACTTTGTGGGTTAAAAATTGAAAGAAAGAATTCAGTCCCATTGCAAGTGCATACTGTCGATGCAAGTAATAAAATTAGAAGTACTCCAAAGTATCGATCCCACAGGAAACGGATACAACAAAATCCAAAGATAGCGCAAAAATTGATCAAAAATTGCAATTTTTGGTAACCAAATATAAAAAAAGATTAGGATAGTTTTTGTGGACAAGAAAGAATTGTAAAGAATAAAAGGAATGGAACTAAACATGCTTGTGCCCTTTTGATTGGAATTGCGGCCTAATTGTAATTGCAATCCTTTGACTTAACACTTAGCTTTGTAAACTGAATTCAACACTTAATCGACCTTCTATGAAGTATCTTTAGAAGGCTAAATGATTAAACCGATATTTCTATGGCTAATACGAACTTAGTTAAATAAAAATACAATCCCATTGGTTTTAATGGTTTTGCCTTATGTCTAGGGTCAAAATCAAGATCTTATTTCTAAGCTCCTTTCCTAAATTGCTTTTATGAAAACTCAATTTTATCTAACATTTTCAATATTAGACTCAATCGTTGTATGCGAAGCTAGGTGATCAAACTATAAACTCACAGTGAGAATTTTAATCAATTAAAGCAGCCAATGCTATAAGGTTAAGCAAGGTTGCTCTTACATATTAGGCCTTAAATTCCTTTCTCTAGGGCATTCACATGCTTGAATCCCAAAGAAAAAAATTAGCTCATGCTTAAAGAAAGAAAAAAAAAAGGATTGAAATAACAGAAACTTCATAATGAACTTAAAAGAAAGAACTAAAAGCTACTGTAAATAAATAACAAAAATTAAATAATAACCTAGAAACAAAACCAAGATTAAAGTCTAATAGATAAAACTTGCAAGAATGAAGTGCCAACAAACTAGCAATATAAAACTAAAATTAAGTTTTGGAATGAAGGAAAAGCAATACAGAAAATTAACGAAAGAAAAATACAACAACTAAATTGAACAAAACTTAAATTAATACTAAAAGAAATATACGAAATACAGTGCAATAAAACACTTTTCTCGCCCCTTTCATCAATCGAACTCGATCTCACTTCTTTCAAAGGGAATCGAGTCTTTACAATCAAAGATTTTCGTCTACATTGGATTGATTATCAGGGCTTGAAGGTGCTAAAAACAAGAAGAAAAATAGCATAAAAAGAAAAGAAAAATAGCAGCTTCGTTGAAGCGGACTCCCTTTGTTTCTACTGCTTTGTCTCCTTTTATAGGCCTCCATAAGCTAGGATTTTTGTCAACTTTAGTGTATAAAAATACCCATGCCATTAATTCTGAGAATCAGAGAGAATATCTCGAGAATATCTTCAAAATCGTTCAAAATCTAAAATTTTCATTTTTTTTGCGTCTGCCCCAAAAATGCAATTGCATTTTCATTTTGGATTACAATTTCATTTTTCACTGTCGCCCATTTCTGCATTGTCCAGAAATGCAATTGCATTTTCCATTCTGGATTGCAATTTCAATTATGCCTTGTCTAAAATCCTGCACAAAAATCACCAAATCAACACTTTTCTATCTTTTTTCAACTTCTTTTTCTCTTCTTTATTATTTCAACAAGCTTTCATACATACACAAAATAGTAAGAATAACTTAAGTATAAGGATCAAATAATCCTCACAAATGAGAATTATCACTTAGCCAATTTAATCAAGCTCCATGGTTGCCTCATTGGCGTGCTTTCAAGCGTGTCCACTACAAGAAAAACTACATTACTTGACGTTTGCAACTTTTGATTTATTGACATTTTTATGAAAAAAATGTCAAGTAACATACAATTTTTAAGGAAAACGTCAAGAAGAATGAAAAAAGGCGGAGGTTATCGGTATTTTTCGGATTTTTTTCACGCTAATACAAAACTTGATATTTTAGAAATGTCAAGTTTGATCATTATTTGCTTGCCATATTTTAAATGTCAAGAATTATTAAATGAAAAACAAAATGAAAAAGGGCGCTTAAATTTACCGCTTTTTTTTAATGATTATTTTCTTAAAAAAATTCATGCTCCCAAACATTTACTCTCGAGTTTTCCGTCTTTGGGTTTCCTTCAATAGTCAGCCGTCTCCCAAACCTCGTTGTCTTCTCAACCAATCGCCGGCGATCGTCTCCCAAACCTTCAACAAATCGCCAGGGGTCATTTCCCGAATCTTCAACCAATCGTTGGTGGTCTGCATTCCGCCAACAGAGGTTATGTTTGCCGTTTGTCTGCTATCCGCCAATCGTCTGCGTTGCCCTCCTTCTGCGTTTTTTGTGTCGTTAGACCATTTGCATTAGGTCATCTCTGCTGTCTGCCATTTGTGAATGAGACTATGAACGAAGGGGAAAACTGATTTAGGGCTTTTTAAGGTTTTCTCTCTATTTCCTGCGCATTCTGAAATGATTTAGGGCTTCTTAAGGTTTTCTCTCTATTTCCTTCGCATTCTGAAATCTGAATAAATGCATTTGTGTGCCCTTTTGTTTTCTTCTATATAGAGTTATTTCATTAACTATCATAACATTCTTTCAACATCCTTTGTTTGCCATTTGAGAATGAGACAGTGAATGAAGGGGAAAACAGAGCCCATTGACCATCTCATATAACTCGATCTCGTGTTAGTTGAATATCAGCTGTAGAAGTCTTAGTTTTATAACTTCACACTGGATGACTTTGACTTGTTCATTGTAGGGAATTAGGAAAGAGTCTTGAGATCAAAGAAGGGAGGTGAATATCAGCTGTAGAAGTCTTAGTTTATTAGCCTGCATTCAGAACTCTGGTGAGTTTTCCATTCAAACTTGAGTGCAATGTTGAAACTTTACCATAAAAATGCTTGGTATCACAACACAAGGATGGGGAATTTCTATTTTGTAGCTAAATATCCAGAAACAGTCCCAATTTCAGTTCTAATTTTTTATTTTTATGGTTTTTTTTTCAAAATCTTCTACAAGCTGTCAAAATCTTATGTGTTAGTTGATACATTTGGTTGTTGTTGAACTGGAGAGCTTTGAAGTTTCTAGTGAGATGAGTCTCTGTGTAAACTAATGTACTAGAGTTTTAAATTAAGTCTCTAATTTCTTAATATTTGGTTGTATTCCTTTCTAAAAAAGCTTTACATATGTGGGTGGATGCTAAATTATATACCTTTTTGACGGGTATCTCTACTCTACTTTACAAGAATAGTCTCAAAGTCAAGATTGTATGGAAATTTTAAAGTTCCAAATTGAAAAATCATGTTCCTCTTATAGGTTTGATCAAAATGTTGTGATTGTTTGGTTTACAATCAATATTTGGTTCACTGTGGGGTTGTTTTGATCTTTATTTTGTTCTTTAATAATGTGTCTATTGCTTGTACTATAATTTGGGCCATGATTTTGGCTTCATCAATGCTAATGTTGTGTTAAAAGTGATCTTAAGAGATTAGTCAAGTTGAGATTCTAGGTCGGATTCAACTGGATTGTTTGAGCTATTAGATTCCAATTTAGACTAAGAGACATGTAAGATTTTTATGGCTTGTAGTTGATGCAATTGCTTATTTGGTGTTTTGTTATTTGTTTGAATATTTCTAGAGAAAGGAACCTTAACCTTTCTTAAGTTAGACAACTGAATGTTTAAAGTTTTGATGATGGTTTTATTCATTCTAACAAATTTTGGAGTCCTTGCATTTTTAAGAATATGTTAGGAACTTCTAACTTATAGCATACAATTGAACAAATATTTTATTTCTTATTTAAACTCCTTGTAGACTTGAAAACTATGCTTGTGACTTTTAATTTTGTGTGGATAAGTTTGTGTACTTTTGTGGTTGAAGTTGCATATTTGAAGGAGTCTCTGCATTTTTTAGAATATGTTTGGACCATTTCTTCAAAGCCTTTAAAGCCTTCAAAGAGACTTGCCCATGTTTCTTTCTATACTCTCTAAGATTCCCACTTGTACAAACCTCAGTATTGAAATTTAGGGTTCCATGAAGTTTTTCAAGCCACATATCATACAAGGCTATGATATTGTTGTTCTTTAGGGTTCTTAGCACCTAAATGTTTATTATGTTGTAAGTTGTAATGTAACATGCTTAGGCTTGATTGTATATTAGTTTACTACTGAAGCTGACTATTATTGGCAGGCATAAACTTGCGAGCAAGAATTTTTATTCTACTCTTGATTGGTATGAATTTCTTTTAGATGAAGCTGTTATTCCAAACTTATTTGTTTTTGAAATGTTTGTTTATAAAACACAAATCATTATATATATAATAATCTCAGAAGAGTTAATTGTTGTTTTCCAATAATCAAGATTATTCTCAAAGTTTATAAACTTAGAAACTATTAAAAATATGAGTAAATTTTTTTTTTAAATCTAAAAGAAACATTTGTCTATTTGCTAGACTCTCACATAGATTGAATTTGTTGGAAAGATATGACAATTAAAGAAAGCTAAGTCTTCTTTTTTCCCTCTCCTTCCCACCAATTTCCTCCCCCACTCAATATTCAAATGAGTGCTAATGGATTTGCTTATATTGTCTACTTTAAGAATAAATATAAGCTCTAATGACTTTGCTTTTATCTTCTCTTATTTAAGTTTGTAAAATAGTTTATTAGAATTTATGTTGTTACTAATTACTTATCATCTTTTCTTACTAGATTTACAATTATGGACAAATCATGGATGAACAAGAGTAGATTATCCAAAGATTTTGAGTTGGGTGTTGAAAACTTCATCAAATTTGGATTTTCTAATACAAATAGTACATCTATTCGTTGTCCTTGTTTAAAATGTGGGAATTGTGAAAAACATAGTAGCAGTGATATTAGAGATCATTTATATGTCAATGGCATTGATGAAAGTTATAAAATTTGGTTTTGGCATGGTGAAGAACTTCCTAGTTCATCCTTGCAGGGAGAATATTCTAAGTTGGACACCCATATGTATAAAGAGAATGATGTTGGAAGTATAATGGTTGACGTTGCTCATGAGGAATATTTAAAAGATCCAAATGGATTTGAGAAGTTGCTTAATGATGCTGAAAAACCATTATATGAAGGACGTAAAAAATTCACCAAGTTGTCTACATTAGTCAAATTGTATAATTTGAAAATTAGATATGGATGGAGTGATACTAGTTTTTCAGAACTACTAAAAACTTTAAAGGAAATTTTGCCTACTACTAATGAGCTCCCAACATCAATGTATGAAGCACAGAAAACATTAGGTGCACTAGGAATGGAATATGAAAAGACTCATGCATGTCCTAATGATTGTTGTTTATATAGAAAAGAATATGTTGATGCAATTGAATGCCCTGAATGTGGTGAATCAAGGTGGAAATATGGTAAGAATACAAATAAAGGGAAAAAAGTAATTCCTGCAAAAGTTATATGGTATTTTCCACCTATTCCACGATTCAAAAGGATGTTTAGAAATATTGATTGTGCTAGAAAGTTGACTTGGCACGTTGATGAGAAAGAAGTAGATGGTAAATTACGTCATCCAGCAGACTCATCGGCTTGGAAGTTAGTAGATTTGAAGTGGCCAGACTTTAGTTCTGAACCTAGGAATCTTCGTTTAGCATTGTCAACAGATGGAATAAATCCACATGGTGAAATGAGTTCTAAATATAGTTGTTGGCCAGTAGTGATGATTATTTATAATCTTCCACCGTGGTTGTGTATGAAAAGAAAGTTCATGATGTTATCAATGTTGATTTCGGGTCCAAAACAACCAGGGGATGACATTGGCACATACTTAGCACCACTAATTGAAGATTTAAAACTTTTATGGGAAAGGGGTGTTCAATGTTACGATGCTTATCGAGAAGAGCTATTCAATTTAAGGACAGTTTTGTTGTGGATAATCAATGATTTTCCTGCATATGGAAATCTTAGTGGATGTAGTGTGAAGGGGTATAAGGCATGTCCAATTTGTGGAGATAATACACCTTCTTTAAGATTGAAATATGGAAAAAAAAAATAGCGTACATTGGACATCGAAAACATCTAGCACGTAATCATCCGTACCGACGTCAAAAGAAATCATTTAATGGTCGAAAGGAACTTGGAATAATTCCAGAACCTTTGTCTGGGGAGGTTGTATTTTCAAAAACAAAGGATCTTGAATTTCCAAGAGGAAAGATAAAGAATAAAAAACAAACCATGAAAGGAAGTGCAAGGAATTGCTGGAATAGGTTGTCTTCTTTTTCTGAGCTCCCTTATTGGAAACATCTTCATGTCAGACATTGTTTAGATGTGATGCACATTGAAAAAAATGTTTGCATGAATATCTTAGGTACACTTCTTGATATTCCAGGAAAAAGTAAGGATGGATTGAATGCTAGACGTGATTTAGTTCATTTAAAAATTCGACCAGAGCTCGCACATGTTAGTGGGGACAAAAAAAATCTTCATTCCTCCTGCTTGTTATACTCTTACAAGGGAAGAAAAACGTTGTGTTTTGAAGACATTGTCAGAAATGAAGGTTCCTGAAGGATACTCTTCCAATGTTAAAAATCTTGTGTCAATAACAGATTTAAAACTATGATTTAAAACTTAATAGTTTGAAATCTCATGATTGTCATACGCTCTTACAACAATTGTTTCCTATTGCGATAAGATCGGTGCTACCAAAACATGTTCGGTATGCCATAACTCGATTGTGTATTTTCTTCAATTCTATATGTAACAAAGTTCTAGATGTCATTCAGCTGGAAAAGTTGGAAGAAGATATCGTGGTTACATTATGTTTATTGGAGAAGTATTTTCCTCCTTCATTCTTCACAATTATGGTGCATCTCACGATACACATTGTTAGGGAAGTCAAACTTCGTGGGCCTATATATTTACGATGGATGTATCCCTTTGAAAGATTCATGAAAGTTCTTAAAAACTTCGTGAGAAATAGATGTCGTCCAGAAGGTTGTATTGCTGAAAGTTATATAGTAGAAGAAGCTGTTGAATTTTGTTCAGATTTTCCATCTGGAGTAGATGCTATTGGGCTTGTGATCGGTTGTTCACGCAAGCGCACGCGATCGAAGTAATATAAAATGGTATCTGAGTACCAAGTATCGAATCCCACAGGGAACAGAGTAACAAAGACTTTGTTTTGCAAAAGTGTAAGGCAAATTGCAAGTTTGAAAAGAAAAAATGCAAAAATCAAGTTGTTGGTGGAAAATCGAAATTGCTAATTCAATTGCTAATCCATAATGGCAATGTGCGAAAAGACTAAAATTGCAGAATTAAATTGCTAATCTAAATTGGCAATATGAAATGGCAATTTTAATGAACTTACGAATGAAATGATAGAGGATGGGGCTCAAGAATGTCATTGCCCTAAGTTGTAATTGCAAACCAAAATTGCAATTCCAACCTACTCCACACTCAATTGTAGACCAAAATTGCATCTCCTATTACCTCAAAATTGGGTTTTTTAGGAGGCTAAGTGGGGGCTCTATATGTCTATAGTCTCTCCATCATAGATGATTTTTGGCTCACAATTTTATGGGTCTTAGAGTCCCTAATCCCTATGTCAAGGGTAAGGAATGACTTATGTCTAAGCTCTTTTACTCCATTACTTGTGTGAAATCCGCTTATCACTAACCCTGTCGGTATTAGATCTAAGCTTGAGTTGAAACCCTAGTTGAACAATCTAGGATCTCAACGGAAATTAAATCAACACAAGCAAACAATTGAGATGTAGGCTTGGTTTTCATTGAAATTTTGGCTACAATTACTTCTTAGGGAATTCACATCCTTGAACCCCCTAAGAAGTTTTAGCTCAACTTAAATATAAAAATCCTAAAACTAATTTTGGAAGAGAAGTTCATATTGGGAAAATTAGGTAAATTGCTAATCATAACAAAATTTCACTCTAATTAAGACAACTTTATCAAACAAATAAGGTATTAAACATTAACATCTATTTGGACAATTAATTCAAAAGTTCCAGAAATTTTCCAATTGAATAAAAGAGAACGGAGGGTAATAATTGAAATCGGCTTTACTTCCTTTTGCTCCTTAACTTGATGGGCTTTAAGCACTCTCACGAGACCTTAACTTGAGTAAAAACAACACCTCACCGAACTGAACACTCTGCAGCAAAATACAAGATGAAATCAAGGAGAATTCTAAAAGAAACTTGCGGGTAGTTGCTGGGATGAATCACGAAATTAATTCAATTTGGATCTTTGATTGAGAACAACAGTAGAACTCCCACAATAATTAGTCATAGAAGAAGGAAATTAAAAACAGAAAACTGGACCTCGGTGAACAGAAACGAAAATTCAGAAAAACAGAGTAAAGTTCTTGAATTAAACTCACTAACTAGAATTGAAATTGACACTTAAACTTAATTCATAATAAACCAAATGGAGAATAGAGATTGTTCTTCAACAATTCTCCCTAATCCAGAAAGAAAATTGCAATAAAATAAACTGACTTCAGTACTTTGAAATGAGATAAAACAGAAAAAAAAACTTCCAGAAAAACAGAGCTCGAAAAATGAAGGTTGCTTCTTTCCTTGCCTCCGAAATTCCCCACCTATCTCTTCTCTTCTTCTTCCCTATTTATAGGCATTAGGGTTGAAGAATGCCCAAATTTCGTGCTTAATTTCCTCCAAATCGGGCTGTAATTGAAGAATCTCGAAATGGGTTTAATGCAGAATTTTTTCCTTTTTTAAAACCCAAAAACCCACGAAAATTGGTCCTTCAATTTGCCCTCAAAATCCGATTAATGGCTCCTCTTCTTCTTCCTCATTTGTAGGCATTCATTAGGGTTGAAGATTGCCCAAAAACCATGCTCCAATTCCCTTGATTCGTGCGAAATTTTCTCTTCCCATTTATGGGTTTTTCGTTCGAGCCCAGAAATTTTTGCCCAGAACACAGATTGCCAAATCAAATTGCCAAGTCAGATTGGCAATCTGATTTAGCAATTTCACATTCTCTGCTCCAGGATTGCCAAACCAGTTTAGCAATGGTTTGGCAATTTGGTTTGGCAATTTCCGAAATTCCTGCAAAAAGAACCACATTACTTAGAATTCTTTTCTAATTGCTATCACATTTCATTATTTCCTACTTTCAAACAATTTTCCACCATTTTCAATTAATCTTAGGACAAACAAGAGTTTTTTCGAGCATTTGAGGATTTAAATAAGCCTTAATTTTAAGGCTTATCAGCTTGGTACTCACAAGTTACGAGATTGTTCAGACAATTCAAATATTGGTAAACCATTTCAATCGGAGTTCCTTTTAAACCTATACAAGAACTTTTGTACCATGCTCATCGATATGTTTTGGAAAATACAATTGATGTGCAACCATATATAGAGTAAGTTTATATGATTTTGTCTTATTTATTTCATTGAAATTTATGATATGGACCTAACTATATTACAATGTTTCGATGTTCCTCTAAAAGGAAACATATGATAGTATTGCAATCACAACACCCAAGTAGATCCAAAAATCAGAAATGGATTCAAGATGACCATAATCGAACTTTTATACCCTAGTTACGAGAAAAGGTAAAATGTTAAACTTACTATATAACATATCCTTTTTATGACTTCCTTTGTAATTATGTTAAGTAATTCTCATGCTAGGTAGCAACTGAGCTTGAAATGGGAAATGCTGAGGTTTCAGATAACTTGAGGTGGATTGCTCATGGCCCTCATTCAAATGTGATTATATATGACAGTTATACCATTAATGGATGTCGTTATCACACAAAGTCTTGTGACAAGGATCAAAGTGTACAAAATAGTGGAGTTAGTTTAGTTGCAAAAACAATGCAAGTATCTAGCTCAAAAGATAAAAATCCTATAATTGGAGATATGTCTTTTTATGGAGTGATACAAGAGATTTGGGAACTAAATTATAATACATTTAATGTTGCCATGTTTAAATGTGATTGGGTTGAGAATAACAGTGGTACCAAAATCGATGAGCTTGGTTTTGTGTTAGTTGATTTAAATAGATAGGTCACAAGTCTGATTCTTTTATTCTAGCAACCCAAGCAAGACAAGTATTTTATGTTGAGGATCCAAGTGATGTTAGATGGTTACTTGTGCTTACGCCACCACAAAGAGACTTTGAAGATCAATATAATAACGACGAACTTGGAGATACAATACTACATTGTCAAGGAATACCCAATGATATGCCAAATATAGATACAAGTAATGACTTGGATGAGAACATCTCAACATATGTACAAGTAGATTGTGAAGGCACATGGATTCCTAAATAACATTTTTTTGGTGGGTTCTTAATTGTTAACTTCTTTTTAAAAAAAAAAAATTGGGCTTTATCTTATCCATCTTGTTTGATTTGTTTGCTTAATAAGTATATTATACTAATTGTTTCTTAAATTTGTTTGACAGTTTAATTTTTACATCATATGGAGTCTGCCGAACTAAGTGACGAAGACTTGGAACTTGATGGAGTTGATGTTGCACTTGGAATGGATGACAAGAATATGGATGTAAAGCCAAACGAAACATCCAAGAAAAAGAAAAAACGATGACGATCTACTATTATGTTTGATGTAACACGCATTAGGAGTGCAAGAGAAAAAAAGTTAGTGGAATACAATGATGATGGAGTACCCATCGGTGCCAATGGAGCTAAGTTACAATCTTTTATTGGGTCTTGCGTGCATTATCATATCTCCATTACATATGCATCTTGGAAGCATGTGCCTGTTGAGTTGAAAAATAAAATATATAATATGGTTAAGGTATGTATGTTTCCACTTGATGATATTATTGAGGTATGTATGTTTTTTTCTTGAAAAATGACTAAGTTATTTATGTTTAGGCTGCCTTTATCATTGATGGTAGATCTTGAAAGACCATTCTCAGAACTGTAGGCACAGCCTTTCGTCAATTCAAAAATTGGTTAACGACAAAATATATTATGCCATTTAAGGATGAACCTCAACTTTTGCTAAATCCACCGGAAATATACTCCTACATTGATACACATCATTGGGCTGAGTTTGTAAGCTCAAGATTAAGTGTAGAGTTTGAGGTATGAAATTTTTTATTTAATATATCAATATTTGTTATTTTGTACACTTTCATGTCATATTGTCACTCATAATTATTACATTTGTGTAGAAAATGAGAAGCTTACAGCAAGAACGACGAGCTAAGAATAAGTATAATC
Source organism: Trichosanthes truncata (assembly GCA_033996785.1). Lineage (NCBI taxonomy): Eukaryota > Viridiplantae > Streptophyta > Magnoliopsida > Cucurbitales > Cucurbitaceae > Trichosanthes > Trichosanthes truncata. Next base: position 46,247,905 of record JAWPNB010000013.1, read on the forward strand.
ATCGACTTTCAAAGAATGGTTATGCAAATCTTGTTGAGGAAATGGTAGTACCCATCAATTTATGTTATCAAGATTCCTAAATTGATTATGTTTCTAACTTTATGTCTTTATTGGAATATAGAAGAAAATATCTTCAGGTGAAAGTGATTTTGGTCGAGCTAATTTGTGGAAGAAGGCTCGAGCGAATAAAAAAGGAGAATACAACAATGAAAATGTCTAGGGAGTAGTCAATCGAATAGTAAGACAAATATTATATTTACATGAACTATATGGACGTGTACGTGGGTTGGTGGTCCACTAAAGTATCTAAACTAATAACATTTCATTTCTTTTTAGGATGAGATCTCGAAGAATATTGACTCACTTTCCAATAAGTATCCCTCTCCTAATGATGTTTTAACTCAAGCTTTGGGTACCCCAGAATACAATGGACGTGTACGTGGGGTTGGTGGTTTCGTTACACCTACAGCTTACTTCCACACAGTGAAACGTAGTTCAAAAAAAGAGAAAGATAAAAACAAAGATATTGTTCATGAGAATGAAGCACTTCGTCGGTGTGTTAAAGAATTGGAAGATCAAATTCAAAAGACACAATCTACACCAACATCTGAACATGGAAGTTGCTCGAAGCAAGTTTCTCAATGTGGAAATGAATCTCAAGATAAACAAAGATCAAATAAGGTAGAGAAAGAAAGTTTATCTAAACCTTTATCATTGATAATTTTTGTATGTTTAACCATTATTGAAAATGAAGATAATATTTATTCAGAAGAAAGGCAGTAATCAAGATGTGAGGATCTTGAAGGTGAGTGGCACTAGTCAACATTTTGTGGATATCAAGGTAAAGAAAGAAGTTTATCTAAACACTTGTATTGATAATTTTTGTAATGTTGAACAATTATTGAGAATCACGATAATATTTATTCAGAACAAAGACAATGATCAAGATGTGAGGATCATCTTGAAGGTGAATGACACTAATCAACTTTTGGAGGATATCAAGAGTGAATGCAAAGAGAAGCAAACTTTAACTAAGGTAATTAAGTTTATCAAACATAATTACATTTAGATATAAGTTAAATGTCTTATATATGCTTTATATATGACATAGATTACTGCTTATGAATTTATAACTTTGTTGTGTTAGGAGGAAGCTTCAAGGAAGATGTCTAAGGAGAAAGAAGTTGTTAGTGTGCCAACATCTAGTTTGTCAATATCTTTGAAGTCTATTCTTAGATTTGCTGAAAAGGTAATGACCAATGAAACGAGTATTTCCTTTCAACTACCTGTCGAGCTTTTTGGTTTTAGTCGAAGGAGTTGTGTCTTGCGAGAAGAGATAATTGACTTATGCAGCATGCAAAAAGTTAAGACACTATCAATGGTGGCTTATATCGCGTAAGTAATATTATTGGTTTATGATTTTATCATATTTAGTGGCTAAATCTTATTTTCGTATTAATTAAGTACAAGTCTAATCTTTTGTAGGTACTTATACTCATACTTTGTTGAATCAAAGCAAGTTTCATAGTACATTTTTGTAGACTCATCTTTTATATCTGTTGGTCAAAGCACTCCAGAAATTAGAGCTCGCAATCTCTGTAGCAGACTGATGACTTCAAAACAAAATCAATTAATTCTTGCTCCTTATAACCCGAGGTATGTAAAGTTTTACTCATTTCAAACTTGCATGTAGTAATAGCAAACTTGCTAATTAGTATATTTTATTTAGTGGTCATTGGGCACTAATTGTGATTAATGCGTACGATGATATGGCGTATTATCTCGACTCATTAAGAACAAGTTCTTGAAGCAATATCAAATATGTAACAGACATGTAAGTTAACTTTTTATTTCCTTTTTTTTTTAGGTTTCTGTCTTAAAGTTTACTTTATTTTGAACTTTTGTGGTTATTTTTTTGGCAAACGTAGGGCAATAGCGATTTTTCAATCTCAGAAGAATTTGAAAAAAAACTCGAAAATCAATATTATGGAAAACAGTAAAGGCAAGTATAAACATTATTAAACTTTTTTTAATATTATGTACACATCTAGTGCACGTATCATAAATTATTGATTTTGGTATTGCAGTGGAAGTGTTGAATGTGGATGTTACGTGATGAGATATATGAGAGATATCATGACAAAAGGCAACATCTTAATCACAGATTCGGTATGTTATTAAATTATTTGCATTGTAATAGTTCAAATAGTGTAATGACAAAGCATTATTTATCATAAAAATAATATTTGACTCTTAATATTTATAGATTGATACAAGGAACTCATACTCGCAATTTGAGTTGGATGAAGTGCAAGTAGAGTGGGCTGAATTTTTGGGTCGCTACATATGATGAGGCAACTAGTTCGAAATTGTTCATGTGGATTTTTTGGGTGGCTACATGGAAGGTGCCATATAATTTTTTTTGTGTAAATGTTGTTTAAAATAGGAATAGTAGATTGACAAATATGGTGGAGATAGGTAGTTTTGTCATTTTGAATATATGGTGGAGATAGATAGTTTGTCATTTTGAATATAAGGTGGAAATTGGTATAAAGTTTGTCATTTTTGGGATTGTCCAAATGGGTTCATAGGTAGAATTTTGGAATTGTTCATATGGGGTTAATAGTTCTTGTAATTTTGGAATTGTTCATATGGGTTGATAGTTGTATTTTTTGAATTCTTTATATGGGATTGATAATTATTGTAATTGTTCATGAGATTGATACTTTGGTAATATTGAAGATATGAACTTTTGTTAAAGTTATTGGTGGAAATCTGGTTGATAGATTTTGAATGTGTATTATGTTTATTAATTAGTTGATGAAATTATGTCTTTTTCAATATATTAAATTGTTGGAACACAATGCAGGAGATTCAGGATAATAGAGAATATTATTTAATAGATTGGAAAAAAAAAACACAAACTAACATGACATGTCAAATGCGTCAAGAACTAATTAAATTGACATTCTTGGAACGTCAAGATAAAAATACATTTGACTCATTAAAATTGTCAAGGTTTAAAAATACACATGACGCTTTATACACGTCAATGACTTTAGTATTCTTGACATTTTTCAAACATCAAGGAAACTATCTCTTGACGCTTCTCTTTTGTCATATTTAGAAACCTTATTCTAGATGGTGGATTCCTTGACGTTTCTAAAAACGTCAAGTGTATCCGAATTTGACATTCCATAAGCATCAAGTAATACAGTTTTTGTTGTAGTGGTCCTTCGTTAACTTCAAGACACCTTACATCTTGGCCTTAGTTTACAACTAGCTCATTCTTTATCTTTAACATGTTCTTCTGATGCAGATTGGGCATCATCATTGGATGATCGAAAGTAAGTGAGTGGCTATTGTGTATTTTTTGGTTCCTCTTTGGTGTCTTGGTCCTCTAAGAAATAGGTTGTGGTGGCACGTTCAAGTACTGAATCAGAATATCGCGCCCTCTCTCATGTTGCTTATGAACTTCTGTGGCTTCAGTCCTTCTTGCGTGACTTACATGTTCGTCTCTCCTCCATGCCCATCGCTTGGTGTAATAACATCTCTGCCACTGTCCTTGCTCGCAACTTGGTGTTCCATGCTCACACTAAGCACATTGAAATCAATGCTCACTTCACCGAGACCAAGTCCTTTCCCTTTGACTTGAATTGCGTCACGTCCACTCTCAAGACCAATTAGCTGATTCGTTGACCAGACTGTTATCTCCTCAATCGTTTCTTGTTCTTCGTGAAAAACTCGGGCTTCAGGTTATTCCCTCGCCTTGTTTGAGGGCGGTTGTTAAGACATGACTTTTTTGAAGCAATGTACTTCTCTGTTTTTTCCTATTTGGTCATTGTTTTAGCTTTCTTATTGTATTGGTTCTCTTGGTATGTTAACCTATGAGGTTAGTCTTTTCTTATTAATTGTATTAAGGCAAAAACCTTCTTATAAGAAGGAAAACTATCGTGTATAAACATTAGAAATTTAATCCCTTTTCACCTTTACACAATTAAGTTAGAAGTGCTACAGGCACATAGAGATGTGGGGTAGATGGAGCTTCAAAAAACAAAGGTCAGGCTATAAGTCATGTGAGTGTTTAATTAGGCTTTTTCCTAGATCAATGTAGATCAGCTCACCTTCTTGTTATCCAAAATTCAATCAAATCAAGTTGGCCTTTGCCTTGGAATGTCAAATGAAATAGAGAACGGGGGACAAATAGACTTCATCTAGCAGTAAGGTCTAGTTACCCAATCACTTACTTTGAGTTTAGAAGATTGAAGATTTTTTTATAAGAACATTTTCTTCAAGAAAATCATGAGAAAAATAAATATTAATAACCAATTAATAAAGCCTCCATCTTGTTATTAGTGCAACAATTAAAAGAATGCAAATCATACTAGTTTTAGCGCTAGAGGCAAGCTAAAAGGTTTCACTATAATTGATGGTACACAAATTCGAGCAAAGCGAACGCACCTGATCTGCACGTGATTCAACAGTGAATTTGTATTTTTGTGGAAAAAGAGGTGGTCTACAAAACAAGAAGAACTGCACACCGGTGTGGTGCTTGCAACACACACTCCATACTTAAGTCAGAGGGTTAAAAGTGTAGCAATATTAAAAGTTTGAGGATTGAGTAGAAGTTACCTCTAATGGAATTATAATGAGGTATTTTATATAAGGATGGCCTAGAGTTTCCCTCTTCCTCTTTCGAATTGGGTTAGGAGAGAGTCAAATTTGGGCTTCCCCCCAGATTTATTGAGACGTGGGCGTGCAAAGTGCACACCCACATGCTCTCAGATAGGCTCGACTAATTCAAATCTATTGGCCCACTTGCTTCTCCACTTGGGCCCAATCTCACTACTGGTTCTGGATGAATCCCCCGTTTGGTCCTTGTTGTCCTCTATCCCTTTGGATTTGATCCTATTGTCCAAAATCACCTATAACATTAAGCCACCACTCCCAAGTTGGGATTTGTGGTTGTACTCTTTCTGGGCTAGACACTGAAAGCCTGATTTGGGAGTATAGATTTAATATGTTCCCGAGGAATTGTATTTAGCCCACTACAAGGTGGTCCTTGTATTTCTTGGGCTTTTTCCTTGGAATAACTCATCAACCTTATTGGGATAACGTTTTGGCTTTCCTAGGCTTTTAAATAAAAACTTTGGGTAGGCCCCAAATTTAATTATGAAATGACCCATCATGCCCATTAGGCTGGTTCTTGGGCTTTTTAAGATTTAAAATAATAAGCTCTGAGTTAGCCTCAGATTTAATTCTGGAATGAACCTCCAAGTCCATTGGGTTGATTTTTGGGCTTCCAATATTTGAAATAATAAGCTCTAGGGTTGGCCCCAGATTTAATTTTGGAATGACCATTCAAGCCCATTAGGCTAATTTTTGGGCTTTCCAAGATTTGAAATAATAAGTTCCAGGTTGGCCCCATATATAATTTTGGAATGACCCTTCAAACGCATTGGGTTGATTTATGGGCTTTCTAAGATTTGAAATAATAAGCTCCAGGGTTGGCCCCATATATAATTTTGGAATGACCTATCGCGAGATCTATCTCGGATTTCTAGGTCGCGTTTGGGTTAACTAACTAAGCCCCTTTTTAGGACTCAATTAATTCTCCCAAGTTTTGCATCCTCTGCACCTCAGCTGAGTTTTGCACATCATGCTCTACAAAGCTTTATTAAGCTTGCTTAGTCATGCTTAATTGGGACCCATCATTCAAATTTTTGGGTTGCCAAGATCAGTCAACCAAACTCTTTTGGGGTTCAATCAACACTCCTGGCTGCTTCCTCTGCAATTAAGTGCTCAAGAGTTTTGCGAGTTTGGTGCTTTATTTGCACGACATACTTGATTGTATCTCATAGTGAACTCTTAGATTTTGACTATAATTTACCATATCTAGAGAGGTCTCAAGATTTTTGACTTTAAATTTAGACTCAACTATAGGCTGGTTAATCTTAGCCTGTTAATCTTGACTAGTCCCAATTTTTTTACCAAATTTCTCACTCAGAAAATTGTTCGAGTCCCAATTGGGTTCCCTAATGACAATTTTCTTTTATGTTAAATAGCTAAGTCTTTTTTTTTTTCACAGTTCCTTAGTTAATTTGCTTTTTATTTAAAAAGGGAGGCATATCCCCTATTCAGTCCTCTAATCCATGAGGACTTTCCTTACAAGGAAGAGTTGCATGATTATGCATTTAATATCTTACGACATTCAACATAGTCTTTTCTTTGATCGGCCTATTCGGGGTGACCACAAATTTTGGCCTTTTGTTTGGAATAACTATTTAGGCTCATTGAGCTCTAATGAGCCTCAAAGGTAGTATTCCTCATTTGTGACAAGTGAAATTTATAGTTTATTATGCTAATAAACTAGTTTTATCAACTATTCTGCATTTAAAGTATAATTTTTCATGAACATGATATTTTTCATATAATATCAAAAGTTCAATGAAAATACTTTTAAGCGATTTGATGCAGATGCTATGTTGATTTAATTGAATGAAACATATTCACAATTTCACATATGAGGAATTATTGTATATTAGGAATTTCATAAAATAAGTCTACATTCAACTAATTTATTATATCAAAAAAGCAATTGCATGACCCCCAAAATTCCACATGACAAAATTTTCTTCTAATACTTCATGGCATTCCTAGTTTATTTATGATGTTGTATTTATATTCATTATATCACTAAGTCATATAAGGATTTATTTAGAAAAAAATACAGAGCATAACATGCTAATTAGTGAATTCTAGAACAAAATACAAGGAGATGTCATTGTAAAGAAGACAAAAGATAAACAACTATTTCATGATCGTTGTTTCATCTAGCTTTTTATTTTTTAATGTAGTATCAAAAAGTTTTCGAATTCAAAATAAACTTATGTGAAATTTGGTAGTTGTAGATGTAACGACCCTATAGGCTCAACACGCTACCTAAGAGTCATTACTAAGTCACGTCGCTATATTACCGAAAATTTCGGCAGCATAACGGCGTAACTACGCGAAAACCAAAAATTTGAGCCTTACCTGATAGGACATAGAAAAACACACTTCTAAGATTTTCAAACAACCTCCTAGCATCCAACAAACTTCTCAATATGATGCTAGGGTTCAAACAGCAGAGACCAAGTGAATTCAAACATAGAAAGCCAAATACACGTGCACGATTTACAAAGAAAGGTTAAAAGACTTTGAAACATCCTCCTAAACATTTAAAAAATCGACATGAGTTCTATGTACATCCAGAAACATAAAAGAAGCGGAATAGCGATCGCTCGGCTCCCATGACTCGAGTAGCTGATCTCCGGTCACGCGCTAGGGCCAATCTTAGCCTTACCTGAAAACATTTTAAAAGGAAAAGGGTGAGTATTAACGAATAATACTCAGTAAGTAACTCATAGTTTCAAAGCAAGAGTTTCAATCGCATGCAACATGTCATTTTAAATCATAAAATCATCGTAAACCATCGCTTTAGTAGGGGACCTAAAATTCGTTTTATAAACCATGTACTTTTCCTCGCGGCTCTCATGAACGATTAAATTCTCCCGAGGGCCTCGTGAATAGTCCGAAGACATAATTTTTCCATCGAATAGAGTCCTCCCCTAACTCTGAGAGTTGAGCTCGAAAGCTAACATACATCGTGGAGTCCGAAGACTCAGCCCGAAGGCTACCATCGTGGAGTCCGAAGACTCAGCCCTAAGGCTACCATCGTGGAGTCCGAAGACTCAAGCCCGTCGGCTACCATCGTGGAGCACTCTCGAGCCCCGGGAGCATAGAGAGTCCGAAGACTCGGGTTCCCTCATAACCCACATAAAAATTTTGGGAGAATTATCGTCACGGCCTTACATAAATCTTTTCATGAGCACACAACACATGCATGAGGTCCCACTCGTTTTAGAACATACTCATGAATGCATAAGTCAAGGCAATCGCATTTCAAAGACATACATATCATTTCCGTTCTTTTTAACATGAAAACTCAAATAGAACTCATGGAACTAGCGTATAAAGGAATATACATATAAAACACTTTCTTTCTTAAATACTTAACACGAAAAACATAAACTTTCAAAGTAAATATAGGGCTAGCTCTAGGTTTCGAAAACTTCTTTCGTTGTGAGATCCCTTACCTTAAATCTTTACTTACTAAAATACCCTTTCTTCACTAGTAATGAGCTTCTCGAGTCCCCACTCCAAGTACAATCCAAGGTCCTTGACAAATCACCTAAAAAGTTTCCTAAATGTGTCTTAAACCATCCGAATTACGCTAAAACACATTCTAACATTAATAACTCGACGAAACGGACGAAATGGCAATTTTACCCAACTCCGGCGAGCGACGGCGCGTGGGGCGGCGGACGGCGGCGCGTGGAGTTTCCGATCGGCGCGTGAGGGTTCGTTTTGAGCATATCTGGTGCGATCGGGACTTCGGTGAGCTCTGGTGAGGTAGAAGCTGCAACACCGGCGCGTGAGGACTCCAACGAAGCTGCGGCGAAAGAAAAGAGAAAAAAAAAACAGAACCGGCGGCTTGCAGCGTGGCCGGCGTGTGGTCGAAGCGGGGAAGAAGAAAGACTCGCCGGTGGAGGTGGGTGCTCGACGTGGGTTGCCGCAACCGGAGAGGAAGAAACCGGCGGCGAGAATCGACTCCGGCGAGCGGCTCGCGACTCGCGAAATCGCTACTGCCGGCATTCTCTACGGCGGAGACGAAAGCTGGCTTGAAGTCGGCGGCTCCGTCTGCTGCTTGCGGCGGGAGAGTGAGAGAGGCACGGCGGAAGAGAGAGGCACGGCGGGAGAGAGAGAGAGAGAGAGAGAGAAATTTTCGTGAGGGAGAGGGTTCTCGGGAGGAAGAAGAAGAGAAAATAAAAATATAAATATAAATATAATAATAATAATAATAATAATATCAAAATATCTTCTCTCTAAAAGACCATAATACCCTTTCCTTTTCCAAAAATCACCAAATTACCCTCAAAGCAATTAAATTCTTAATAAAACTTTACCAAAACAACATTTTAAACTTACCCAAAGAGTCTCGGGTGTTACAGTAGAGATATTTGATGTTGAGGCTTCGAAATTTTCTTTGATTGATGTATGGATCTCCACAATTATCTTCTAGATTAATGTCAGAGAAAATGATAAGTCGTCTTGGCCTCGGCTCAGCCATTGTGGCCTTGTGATCAGGTTGTCGAAGCCCATCACAATAGACTGATCTCACTATTCTAACTTGTAGAACAAGTGGTACTGGATCAAACTCCCAAGGAAACCTAGAAGTCAGTTTCTCAAAATTAAATGTGCAAAAGAAAATAAAGGAATGGGGATTTTGGTTTTGATGAATAACAATAGAGTAAAACAAAGCAATAAATATAAAGAAGAATATAAATCTTACCAAATTCCAATCCAAAGGTGCGGTTTAATCTAATTGCAATATTGATCATAGGCTCATACAAACAAGTTAATCTTTTCTATCTAAATGTTTATTCTACTTATTTGGAAAAGCCGTGATAAGTGTTTATTCCCTTAAAGCAATTAATTCTAAGCAAGTGATCGGGGTGAAACTTGTGGGTCAAAAATAGATGAAAGAATTTCAGCCAGTTCAAGTGCACATTATCGATGCAAGTAATAAAATTAGAAGTACTCCAAAGTATCGATCCCACAGGGTACAAATTTTTACAAAATTTAAGAATAGCACAAAGATGTTCAAAAATTGAAACTAGGGTAACCAAAGTGAAACAAAGTTTTATGGTAGTATGAAAAGTAAATAAAAACAAAAAGCTAAGTGGTAAAATTGTAAGAATAAAAAGGGGGCTCAAGAATGTTCATTGCACTTAAGACGTGAATTGCTACTTTAAATTGCAATTGCAATCCTTGCATACACAAATAATTGTAAACCGAATTCAATTCCTATTCAATCTTGATTCCAAAATCTGTAGGAAGCTAAGTGATTGGAACTATATGTCTATGGCCAATCGTACTTAGATAAATTTAGAACAGAATTCTAGTAGTTTTGGAGTCTTGCCCTATGTTTAGGGTCAAAGTTAAGAACTTATGTCTAAGCCTTTTCCTCCATTTCATTTGTGAAAACTCACTTCACTAACCCTTTCGGTATTAGCTCTAAGCTTAGTATGCAACCCTAGTTCAATCTAGAATTACAAATTCAACCAACTTAACACAAGCAAACAATTAAAGTGTAGGCTTGGTTACCTTTGCAATTTGAAGCTCAATTCACTCCTTAGGGAATTCACATCCTTGAACCCCTAAAAAGGACTTAGCTCATAATTAATTTTAAAGAAACTAACTAGTAAAAATGGCTATTCTTCAGCTAGCAAAAATGTTTTAAAATGTGACTTAAAAGAAGGCGAAGATATAATTTTTTCTATTGAGCAATAATGAGAACATGGGACCGAAAACAAGAAAACACCTTTCAATACTTCAATCCAAATAAAACAACCAAATGGAAAGAAAACCGACGGTAGATGACTTCACTGGAAAAATCGAACTCAAAATTGCACGAATAAATTCTTCAATGAAATAACCTCAAAGTTCTTCAACAACATAATTGAACCAGCAGTATTAAACCCAAATCTCAATTACAAAAAAAAAAAAACAGAATTTAAAAACTGAAGGTTAAAGAAGACAGAAGTTGGAACTTATACATGAATAGAACTACTGCGTATTCTTCCTCTTATTCCTTAATTGATTTACTCTCCTTGTTCAAGAAAATTAATCTTTACAACTTAGAACTTTCGTTCAGAATTAGATCGAAAGCTAAGGGAAAGAACTTGCTGAACTAAAAGAAGAAAAGAAGAGCAAAAAAAAGACAACGATGAAAATGCAGAAAGTGGGTATTTTCGAAGATGAAAATCCGTCTCCATGAATTGTGCTGAAAGCAAGCAAAAATTGTGGGTTTCCTTCTCTAAAAAACGTAGCAGATTTTTTCGGTTCTTTCCATATCTGTCATAGCCTGATTTTCAAATCTTATTGCAATTGCAATCTAAAATTACAATTCTCCAATGCCCTGAATCCAAACCCAATTTTTAGTCATTCTTTCATTCTTTTTACTACATTTTCTTACTAAGTTCATTCTTCATAGGATTACTGACTTTTCTATGATTTTCTAACTTCTTTACACAATTTCTATCGATTTCCAAACATAACTTAAGTTCATTAGAGATAAATATGCCTCAATATTGAGGGTTATCACCAAACATTACAACCAAAATTTATTACTTAGCAAACTGGAAATGATAGCGTTTCATATTAATTAAGCAATAACATTAAGACCAATGGGATGACTATTGAATGAGAAATTTTGACCAATTACAAATCACCATGTCATTATTTATAAATCAATGACAAAATTACATATTATTAAATTTCAAACCAATTATAAATTGACATGTGTCCCAAATTAAATTTGAAGACAAAATTGGCAAAAAAATCCAAATAGTGTGCCACGTGTCCTCACCATAGCCATTTGATCAAGCAAGCCTAAGATGGTTAAACTGGGTCATATGGAATTTTGGGTCTAAGTATAAAAGATAATTTAGCCCAAAATCCAAAGGGTCAGGCTCAAAATAAACAAAGCCCAATCTAAATGGTTGGGCCCAAATACAATTAAACCCAAGCCCACATGGAAACTCTATAAATAGAGGAGCTCCCCTGCATTTCAAGGGGGGAGAAAGGCAGAAGGTCAGATATTCAGAGAAGAAGAAGATTACAGAGGTCAGACATTCAGAGAAGACTCAGGCAGAAGTTTTAAGTTTCCTAAAGATTGAAGTTTGATGATAAGCTTCATTATTGAGGATTAGTTTCCTCCACTAGACTTAAGTTATGCTTAAAAAATCATAAAATTGTGTGAATAAGCTTAGAAAATCCTAGCATCACTAAATGAAAGTCAGTAAGCTTGTAAAGAGTAAACCAAATAAAAAAAATGAAGTTAGAAGAAGGAAAAAGGGCTGAAATTTGAGTTTTGATGCATGATATTGAAAAATTGAAATGTACAATTATTAGGATTTATGCCCTAAAGCCTCATAATTAATGATTTATTTAATAATTAATAATAATTTTGATTATTTTATTTACAATATAAAATTATTCATTATATGAAAAATCCAACGTTATTAGTGTAATCTTGAACAGTATATGGTTGACATACGGGAGGATCATGTTCAAGAAATAACTTAAAGGGTCATAGTATATAGATAAGGTTGGGTGTCTTATCCTGGTAACATTATTGATACGACCCACTTTGTAATAGTTACAAATGATTTGATCCAAATCGTTCATGTAGAGAGATGTGAGTAGGGGTATCTTATACAATAAGTTTGTATAAGATTAGACCACGAATAATGGAGAGAAGGAGGCGAAGTCATGCATTTTGATGTATAAGTTCCAGCAACCTTTGATTTTGAACTTTGAATTCAATTTTCTCTTTAGTTTTGCTTAGTTGTTGTAATTCCTTTTCTCAAAGTTTGTATTGTTATTGTTTACAGTTGTTTTTAAATTAGACTTGTTGGAAGAATTCATTGACGGAAGATTTCTTATTCTCAATTTCCAGCAAATTTCAATTTTAGTTTTTATTTACTCTTGTTTTAAATATTGTGTGGGTTGGTCGAGCTTGTAAATTTATTTTGGAGTTTCGGCCATATTCATCTTGAATTCCTCTCGAGGGAAGAATCGAATAAAACTCTTCAATTTCTATCTCATGTTATTTCCATGCTATTGTCTTTAAGTCTTTTTTGCCAACATGGGTTTTAAAATTCAGCATTTCTTTAGTTTCTTTTATTTTTAATATGAGCTAAGTCCTTTTTAGGGGTTCAATAATGGCCCAGAACATTGTATACTTTAGGAGTTTTAAATCACCACCCAGTCCACCCAATGAGTCAAGCATTCTACACACAGTCAACACACCTAGCACTGCAATGAGCTAAATCTAATTCAAGCGGAAGCATAGGAATCGGTTTGAGTTTATTTAGAATTAAATAATAATATTATGGTTAAGCATAACATACTTTGAAAATATGGAGAATCTTCTGGCGGATTTTTATCTCTTCCACAAAGTCTTCCTAGCTATGACTCGAACACAGGACCAAGGTTTGTGGGAGCTTCTTGAAAGGAAAACCACAAGGGATTAAAGATGAAGAGGTCTACAGAGAATTCTTTAATTCTCTATTGAGGAGATGTGTGTTGTGTCTAATGGCTCAACCTAAGGGTTCTATTTATAGAGACCAAGGGAAAATCTTTGTCATAATTAAAATATTATATTCTAATATCTAATATATTAAAATATATATTTTATTTATTTGAATCTCATTCAAATCTCCTACGATGTTTATTTATTTGAATCTTATTCAAATTCTATAAATATCTTTTATTTAATATATCTAATATACATTAATTATTTTAATATTTAATGTAGCAAATACAATAAATATATTTTCCTCTTTTATATTTAACATATCTAATATATTAAATATTAATTTGAACACTTCAAATTAAATATTAAATTTGAACATTTCAAATTTTAATATTTAATGTATCAACTACAATAAATATATTTTCCTCTTTTATATTTAATATATCTAATATATTAAATATTAATTTGAACATTTCAAAATTTTCTTTCAACTAAATTAATCTTTTAGTGTTACTATGAGCTAGCAAGAGGACCTTATGGACCTACAAATTATAAGCTCCAATGATAAAAAAATTAATTAATTTCATTCATTAATTATAGGTCACTCCACTATAGACCTAGAGTTGCACTCTTATTCACTGTATGACAAGTTGTGTCCATAGATATAATCATTACATGCAAGTCGATTCTTCACGAGTTGTTCGTAATTACAGCTGAGTCAAAAGTTCGTTTTACCCCTATAATTACATCTTGCACCTTAAGTACAACTGATTCTCTAATAAACAATCCGTTTATAACCTAATTATAAACTAAGTTCTTTTCAGGCCAATGAGAAGGTGGGGCCCCATTGTTCAAGTCCTGAAATCAGCACTTAAGGAAACTACTCATCTACTTACCCAATATGGGAAGAAGTGAATTCCATCTTCTGAGATTATGTTCCCAGCTCCATATTTGGTCAAGTCCTCAAAATGGTAGGCATATTGAATTGGCTATAAAAGTCACTCTCATCAATGCAAATCAAAGGACAAGCCCACACAGGTAGGAGTTCATAACTCACTCAAGATTAAAATCGAGTCACATATGATCATCCTGATGAAATACTAATCTCTTCAATTAATGGATTTATAAAGAGAGATTAAATATTTCGTGGTCCAGTCTTATACAAACTCATTGTATAAGATACCCCTACTCACATGTCTTCACATGAACGATTTGGATCATATCATTTGTAACTATTACAAAGTTGGCTGTATCAATAGTGTTACCAGGATAAGACACTCATCCTTATTCATATACTATGACTCTTTAGGTTATTTCTTGAACACGATCCTCCTATATGTCAACCACATACTATTCAAGATTACACTAATAACCTTAGATTTTTCATATAATGAATAATATTATATTACAAATAAAATAATCAAAATTATTATTAATTATTAAATAATTAATTAATTACGAGGCTTTAGGGCATAAATCCCAACATCCTACACGCAGTCAACACACCTAGCACTGGAAGGAGCTAAATCTCAGCCAACCATTCAAATGTTTCAGGCACCCTGTACTCAAACAAACTTCCAAACATCTCAGGCGGACACTACCTAACCATCTAGTCCAATAACTCAAGCATTCAAAATTCCACAGCTAACCAAACATCTCAGACAGTCCAAACATTTATGCTCATTTCTTTTCAGTCCATTACCTACATGTTTGCACTTAACAGAGAAGATACAACCACACTCACACATGCGTTCCAAAACCCACTCCATAACCAAGCTCTAAAAAATTGTTCCGAACTAACTACTTGCAATCACGTAACACATGGCTAGGTCCCTTCGAGCATCACACCAAAAATCATGCATATTGCTAACTAGTCAAAATGGTCGTGGAACCCCTTAAACATCAAGACAAAGTATAAAAATTTGAACCTCATACTTGAGGAGTTTACTAGAAACGTCATGTGATAATCAACACGCTAAAGCGCATACTTGTAAGAACATACTCATCACCAATCAGTTAAACAAGCATCACAGAAATCCATGAATTTTGTATCCAAAGCATTAAGGAATTATTCAACTAGGCTACTTATCTTCTAAACTAGCACGAAAGCAATCAACTTCTCCTCCTTCTGGAAAATCACTAGCTCTTCTTAAAATAACATAAAAACACACAACTCTAAGCGTTAACATTTAATTTAATTCCAACTTCCTTCAACCCGACCAAGGGAACGCATCTCAAACAACTTAGGAACCTCTAGAATTAAAGATTTACCATAGGGAATGAAAGAAAATGAACCAAACACCCACAGCAACCTACGCCGCCCTCCAGATTCCCGTTAAAGTCTCAAACTACACTAAAAGTAGGCGCAAACAGACAATAACTAATTTTCTCTAGCTCGTTTAACCTTAAAGATAATTCACAAGGTCCTAAATCTTAACGAACTTACCCAAACAGCAATCCAAGCTGCCGGTTTGACGCTCGGAACGCTCACATCTCGCTTAATCGACCTCCACCCCCATTGAGCCACCTGAATTGAGCCCGATAAGCCATGGGTTGGCACAAAACTCACCAAACAGCATTAAAATCAATGTTCAAACCCATAACTCCCCATAACCTAATGCCAAAACACTTACCCACGATCAATGGAGCATTGCCCATGTTGAATCTAGCTTTAAAATGCCCAAAATTGCCCCCGACATTACTGTCCATGCTAGAATTGGTCGGCAATCTCAAATATGACTTCTTCTTTACCCGCTCTACTTCCGCTGCCACTTCAGGCCACCAAGAACCCACTGCCCTATACACAGATGAGAGGGGGGAGAGAGATCGCGAGCAGAGAGGGAGAAGAACGAGGGAGAGAGAAAATGCAAGGGAAGGAAGGAATGCTCAGTGGATAATGTCGCTGCCTCAGCTCGGATCGCCACGCTGCCATGGAACTTGTGGCACCGCTGGTCGTCGTCCAGCCGTTGACTAACTGTCGGATTTCCCCCCTTCTTCATCGTTCGGTTACCAAGAGAAAAGATGAAGAAAAATCAAGAACTCCTTCTGTTTTTTTCCCATTTGCTTGTTTTCTCCCTTCTTTTTTTTTTTTAAACACTCCACTAAACCTCAAGCAAAAAGACCAAAACGCCCTCACCTATTCTTCTTATTTTGCAAAAGCCCAAATTAAAACAACAAGCACATTTACACCTTTAAGTTCAAAAAAAATTGAGATTCGACCACTATTTGCAATCTTTTGCCAATTTAATTTAGTATTAGCATACCGAGCGTCACATTGGGTGTCTTATCTTGGTAACATTATTGATACGACCCACTTTGTAATAGTTACAAATAATTTAATCCAAATCGTTCATGTGAAAACATGTGAGTGGGGTATCTGAAAGGAATAATCTAATTAAACCCAAGCGAAAGCATAGGAATCGATTTGAGTTTATTTAGAATTAAATAATAATATTATGGTTAAGCATAACATACCTTGAAAATATGGAGATTCTTCTGACAGATCTTTATCTCTTCCACAAAGTCTTCCTAGCTATGACTCGAGCACAAAACCAAGGCTTGTGGGAGCCTCTTGAAAGAAAATCCACAGGGGATTAAAGAGGAAGAGGTCTAGAGAGAATTCTCTAATTCTCTATATTGAGGAGATGTGTGTTGTGTAGAATGCCCAATGGCTTACCCTTAAGGTCTTATTTATAGTGGTCGAGGGAAGATAATTAAATAATATATTTTAATATCTAATATATTAAAATATCTTTATCTAACCAATTTGAATCTTATTCAAACCTTTAAAATTCTCATACGACATATATTTCGTAATTTGAATCCAATTCAAAATTAATAAATATATTTTCTTTAATGTATCTAATATACATTAATTGTTTTAATATTTAATGTATCAAATACAATAAATATATTTTTCTCTTTTATATTTAATATATATAATATATTAAATATTAATTTGAGCACTTCAAATTAAATATTAATTTGAACATTTCAAATTTTTTCTTTCAACTAAATTGATCTTTTAGTGTTACTATGAGCTAACAAGGGGACCTTATGGACCTACTGAAGGGAATAATCGAATTAAACCCACAGCTGAAGCATAGGAATCGTCTTTGATTTATTTAGAATTAAACTAAAATACAAGGGTTAAGTAGTAAATACCTTCCAAATATGAAGATTCTTCTGGCGGATCTTTATCTCTTCCACAAAGTCTTCCTGGCTATGACTCGAACACAGGACCAAGGCTTGTGGGAACCTCTTGAAAGAAAATCCACAAGGGATTGGAGAGGAAGAGATCTAGACAGAATTCTCTAATTCTCTCTATTGAGGAGTGTGTTGTATGAAGAATGCACAATGGCTCACCCCTAGGGTCCTATTTATAGTGGTATAGGGAAAATAATTAAATAATATATTTTAATATCTAATATATTACAATATATTTATCTAACCAATTTGAATCTTATTCAAACCGTTTAAAATTCTCCTACGACATTTATTTTCTAATTTGAATCCAATTCAAATTTAATAAATATCTTTTATTTAATGTATCTAATATACATTAATTATTTTAATATTTAATGTATCAAATACAATAAATATATTTTCCTCTTTTATTTAATATATCTAATATATTAAATATTAATTTGAACACTTCAAATTAAATATTAATTTGAACATTTCAAATTTTAATATTTAATGTATCCAATACAATAAATATATTTTCCTCTTTTATATTTAATATATCTAATATATTAAATATTAATTTGAACACTTCAAATTAAATATTAATTTGAACATTTCAAAATTTTCTTTCAACTAAATTGACCTTTTAGTGTTACTATGAGCTAGCAAGGGGACCTTATGGACCTATAGATTATAAGCTCCAATGATACAAAATTAATTAATTAAACTCTTTAATTAATAAATTTTCATTCTTTAACTCTAGGGTCACTCCACTATAGACCTAAAGTTGCACTCTTATGCACTGTAGGACAAGTTGTGTCCATTGATATAATCACTACATGCAAGTCGATCCTTCACGAGTTGTTCGTAATTACAGCTAGGTCAAAAGTCCGTTTTACCTCTGTAATTACATCTTGCACCTTAAGTACCACTGATCATCTAATGAACAATTTGTTTATGATCTAACCATAAACTAAATCCTTCTCGAGCTAGTGAGAGGGTGGGGCCCCATTGTTCAAGTCTCGAAATTAGCACTTAAGGGAACTACTCATCTACTTATCCTATGAGGGAATGAGTGAATTCCATTTTGTGAGATTATGTTCCCAGCTCCCTATTTGGTCAAGTCTCCAAAATGGTAGGCTTATTGAATCGGCAACAAAAGTTACTCTCACCCATACAAATCAAAGGACAAGCCCTCACAGGCAGGAGTTCATAACTCACTCAAGATTAAGATCGAGTCGCGTATGATCATCCTGATGAAATATTAATCTTCTCAATTAACGGATTATAAAGAGAGATTAAATATTTCGTGGTCCAGTCTTATACAAACTCATTGTATAAGATACCCCCACTCACATGTTTCCACATGAACGATTTGGATCAAATCATTTGTAACTATTACAAAGTGGGTCATATCAATAGTGTTACCAAGATAAGGCACCCAACTTTATCCATATACTATGACTCTTTAGGTTATTTCTTAAACACGATCCTCCTATATGTCAACCACATACTGTTCAAGATTACACTAATAACCTTGGATTTTTCATATAATGGATAATATTATATTGCAAATAAAATAATCAAAATTATTATTAATTATTAAATAATTAATTAATTACGAGACTTTAGGGCATAAATCCCAACAATTCCCACTTGCACTAAAGCCAGCGAGACATGTATCCTAGGGCATATTCTATACCCTGTCTCGTAATCTTAGATATTCTAGGTGATCCTCAAACATTTTAGCCTGGAGAGTCTTTTTATATAGATCCAAATAACTGCCATTAAAAGCGATCTTGGTCACTATCATAATTCTTTCTCTCTCAATATGATTCCCTATACATTAATGTTTTCTAATTTTCTTAATATTAGTCTTTGCACCACTATTATCATAATAAAGAGGATAAACTAAATCATATCTGAAACACCTTTCAGATATTTAAGGAACTATTATAGTCATGCAAGTCCTTTTGTTGCTTTATAAGCAAAACAATTTAACTTGAATACCATACTCCACCACCTAGGGTAAAATTTATGTTTACATGGATTTCCTAAATCTTTGTAAGAACCAGTGTATCTTGTAAAGATCAAATCTTTAACTCCATACACAAAAATTTCTCATTATCCATAGATAATTTGAGAAAGTTTTTAATTTTCTACTCAATGGTCAAACCATTCGTTTAACTGATATATGTGAACCAATTGTATATTAAATGTTCAGTCTCATTTATGCATATCATATACTCTCAACATTTGAGGTGTCTTAGGATACACTTCCTTAGACATAAGTATCAAATATTTGACAACAATTTTGTCAATATAAGATGTTTGAGACAAAGTTAACATTTTGTCCTTAAAATCTTCATTTTGGACATGTAAAATATACTGAGTCATTCCAAATCACTTATTTGGAATTGGTTACTTAATCAACTTTTTATGTTAGACATCTTACATCATTCATAATGGGTAAAAATATCACCAACATAAAACATGAGAAAAATCCACTAAGCAATTAATGATTTTCTTATCTATACAGACTTCATTAATATTTATCCAAGGTCATAGATTTTGAAACTTTTATCAAATCTTATATTCAAAGATCTAATTGTAAATGAACCTATACTATTTTGCAAACCTTTATTCTTTTAATCTTTGAAAATAAATCTCTCTGATTGATTTGTGTAGATGTATTATCTAAGATTTCTTTTCATAAAAGAATTCTAAACATTCATTTTCATTTCCCATATGGAACAATGAATTAAATAATACTTACAGACTTTAGTATGGCAACAACTGAGAAAGTTTACTCTTAGTCTACTTTCTCCTATTAGGTCTAACCCTTTGCTATTAGTCTAACTTTGAGAACAATAAACCTTCAACTTTGTCATCTAACATGACAGTTTGGGCTTCAATTAAGTCATTGTAAAGGTTGAGTTGTCTCATAAATCTCCCACTACGATGAGGCTTATCCAATTCATGACTAGGATCCATTTGACTTTCAAATGTAATTAAATTGTTAACAACTTTTGTTAACTATTTACTGGCTTCACTTTAAACCAATTTATTAACACTATCTCACCTTATTAAAGGTATATAGTTTTTTATTTCACATTCCTTATAAAATTTATATTTGTCATACAAATACCTTATTCGTTTTAGGACTACATAAAAGACAATTTTATACTCCTTAGGGGTGGCCTACACTTAGGCTTATCTTTGAGCATATACAAGCTTTTTAGGTTTGTTTCAGCACGTGAGCTTAACATTCCCAAATAGTGAAGTGTTGTAAACCAGCTTTACTACTCTTCTATAATCTTAAAATTGTCTCATAGACACTTTTGGAGGGAATCATGTTCACCATGTAACATCTATTGCATTTCTTAATCGGAGTTTGGTAATGGTGTATAACTCATTACTGATGTGACCATGTCTAACAAGGTCTTGTTTCTCCTCTTGCAGCACAATTTCATAAAATTGTACTTGGTATTAAGATAATTGGGATAAAAACTCATTTTCTATCAATTAGTTTTCGTTCGTAAGGTTCCTGTACTTTCTATTATGATTTGATCATAATATCTTGATAGATTTAATTACCTAATCGATTTTTAACTTTAGTCTTAATTTTCTTGAACTTTTCAAAAATTTAGACTTATGTTGTATTAGGTAAAGATACTTGTACCTTGAATAATCATCAACTAGAGTAACGAAATATTTATGACTTTATTTGGCCTTTACATTCACCAAACCACTTGGGTCAGAATGTGTAAGCTCAAAGTATTCTTTGGCGTTCTAGCTATCTAATAAAGGCCCAATGATTATCTTGCATGAAATGCAAGATCTACATATAGGTAAAGTAATTAACTAACTTTTTAGAAAATTACATTTTACTAGTCTTTTCATTCTATTCAAGTTGATGTTAATCAACCTTAATAGCCAAAGTCATATATCATCTTTTAGGAGAAAATGATGTCTTTCTATTTTGAATTCTATAATCCTGAATATCTCAATATTTTATAGTATAGTATATGTCAACATTTTTAATATATACAAATTGTTCTTATTTTCAGCTGAATGTATTTTCAAACAAATTTGAAAATATAAACTTTCATACTTTAAAGTAATTCATACTATATGAACATTTTTAGTAAAAGTTCGAGAAATTGAATTTCTCTTATGGTTACTAAAAACACCATATTCAGCATTAAGTAACAAATTTTACTTAATGACATCTTAATGTCTCTCACTACATTAACTGAGATAGGCTTCTTGGTGCCAACTTGTAGAAACTATTCTACATGTTAAATATTTTCCAAGAATTACATATTAAATGTAACAAATAATAAATCTTGATAGTAGATCTTATATCGACTATCTAAGTGACGTTATTTATATCCCACAAAAAATCTAGTAAATCAAATTTACTTTCATTTATATTTTTCTTTCTATAGAGGTATTTCAAAAATTCCTCTTATTATGACTGTCCTGGCTAATTTAGGAACTATTTCCTTTTATATAGATTCAATCATTTGGTTTCTTTTCTTAGATTTTTGTAATACTTAATCTTCGAGAACATTTAGACATTTTTCTAAGTTTAGCTTATGTTGACTTCAATATCTCATATGTTGTTGTCATTTTCTTTATCTTCTAAACTTGACATCTAACATGTCAACTAGGAGAATACGTACAAGCTATCTCGTTTACTTTTGATTCATTAATCATGTGCTTCACGAACAATTCGAATAGCATTAGCAGCAGGTTTTGAGAACATTTCTCAATAAAGATAAATAAATATTTTACACCGCCATTATAGTGTTAATGTTACTTTTTCCAAGTAATAAATTTTTCTCAATTTTGACTTATCAGTAATAAAATTAAAATTATGAGAGAAACTGATATAATATTGAAATATATATATAATTTAACATCATGCAAATAATTATCCATTTAATTTTAGCATAGAAATCAAACAATTTGAAAAAAGAACCCTATAAATCATTTCTAATGCTATGGTACTTTAGTGAGTTAGAACAAATGCCGCCGTAGGGTAGGTCAAGTATTCCTTCACTAAACTGAGACAATCTCAACCAAGTATTATACCAGAATAACTCTTATTCCTATAATATTTAGTTACCATTAGTTTGGTCAATGACATCATTAACAACTTTAACGAGCCCTTTGTAAGTGTGACCCATAATTTTAGAACCCATAGTTTTATCCCAACAAGTGCCGTCGTAGGGGTAGGTCAAATATTGGAAACAAAACTACAATCATATCCTTCTCAGGAGTTCATCCTGATACTGACCCATGCAAACACCTTCCGTAGGGGGATGGTCCAAAAGTCGCCACGAGGCCCTACATGAATCTCACGATGTGAACCAATGATGGAGACCGTAAGATATGTTGACACATTTCCTTCTCCCACTTACTATTTTGAAATAAGGTTTTCTCTTACTTAGACAAATTAGGATAATATCATTTATCTAAGTTTCTCAATCTATCTTTCATAACCCTTATGTTGTTAGATTGATTTTAATATGACTTACTAAGTTTTTTTTTTATAAAAAAAATAATCACATTATGAGCATGCTTAGTGAAAATAAATAAAATTTGACTAATTCAACTCTTAGGTCGGTTTCCAGTTAGAGGTGTTCCATTTCGGTCAGCTTAAATACCTCAGTCTAGATAGAACCTTCCATAGACAGAGTTCCCTTATAGTCAATTTTTATTTCAAATTCATTAGTATTTAATTAACTATTAATTATTATATTAATGAACATAAATTTTTTTAATCCTATTAAAAAATAATTTACTTGGATAGTCTTAAAAATCTATCATTTTAAACCCTTTAAAACAAATTAAAAGATAATCATTGATATTTTATTCTAATTCTATTAGAAAAATAGAAGATAAATTAAATTCAAAACTTAAACTATGGATAATCTTAAAATTCTACCATTTTAAACCATTTAAAACTAAATTAAAAGATTATCCTAAATTCTAACAAATAAAGATATATTAAATTCAAATTTTAAACTGTTTAAAGCATGAATTCAAAATATCTTTATTTTAAGAAAAACCTAATCTCATTAGGATATATCCTAATCCTATTAGAAAAACATGAATTTCATTTATGAAAGAAAATATCCTAATTTAATTTTCCAAATATAACAATTATATTCAAAGATATGGAAAATATAATCATATTAAAAAAATATCTCAATTCTATTAGGAAACATCCTAATCAAATTTTCCAATATAACAATTATATTAAAAAATTAATCTTAATTCTATTAGAAAACAACCTAATCAAAAATTTCAAATATAACAATTATATTCAAAAATAGATAAGATGTATGATCATGTTTAACCTATGGTGGGATTTTAAATTTAAATGGCATACTTTATGCAACAATCAAACAATTTAAAATATACATCTCATGCATAATTAAAAATAGCAAAATTGACCGGCATATTTGGCATATCCTAAGAAATTGAAAATAATTTAAATCCAAGACATATCTTGGTCTTCAATATCTTCCTTGTTTGGACTATTCCAAATTTAAGATTTAGAAATCCTAAATTTTCAATTGTAGAAGCTGACTTCAATTCACGTTTTTTTTTTGTGAACGTTTTTTGCTGTTGACTTCTTCAGCCCATATAATTGAAATTTGCAACTATTGTAGTTATTCAAGTAAAATACATGAAATCCTAACCCTTATGGGTTTTACAATGATCTAATCAAAGCAATAAATCTAATGTCAAATAGCCTAAACAATCAATTTGCAAACCACAATATATCAAATATATGATAAATTAAAATACCCACCATCACAAAACTTTAATTCTAAATAAAACTCAAAGATAGCTCTGATACCAATTGAAGGGAATAATATAATTAAACCCAAGCGGAAGCATAGGAATCGATTTGAGTTTATTTAGAATTAAATAATAATATTATGGTTAAGCATAACATACCTTGAAAATATGGAGATTCTTCTGGCAGATCTTTATCTCTTCCACAAAGTCTTCCTAGCTATGACTCGAACACAGGACCAAGACTTGTGGGAGCCTTTTGAAAGAAAATCCAAAAGGGATTAAAGAGGAAGATGTCTAGAGAGAATTCTCTAATTCTCTCTATTGAGGAGATGTGTGTCGTGTAGAATGCCTAATGACTTACCTCTAGGGTCTTATTTATAGTGGTCTAGGGAAGATAATTAGATAATATATTTTAATATATAATATATTAAAATATCTTTATCTAACCAATTTGAATCTTATTCAAACCTTTAAAATTCTCCTACGAAATCTATTTCCTAATTTGAATCCAATTCACATTTAATAAATATCTTTTCTTT
Organism: Trichosanthes truncata; assembly: GCA_033996785.1. Taxonomy (NCBI): domain Eukaryota; kingdom Viridiplantae; phylum Streptophyta; class Magnoliopsida; order Cucurbitales; family Cucurbitaceae; genus Trichosanthes; species Trichosanthes truncata. Next base: position 46,272,592 of record JAWPNB010000013.1, read on the forward strand.
AATGTATCTAATATACATTAATTGTTTTAATATTTAATGTATCAAATACAATAAATATATTTTCCTCTTTTATATTAAATATTAATTTGAACACTTCAAATTAAATATTAATTTGAACATTTCAAATTTTTTCTTTCAACTAAATTGATCTTTTAGAGTTACTATGAGCTAGCAAGGGGACCTTATGGACCTACAGATTATAAGCTCCAATGATACAAAATTAATTAATTAAACTCTTTAATTAATCAATTTTCATTTATTAACTCTAGGGTCACTCCACTATAGACCTAATGTTGCACTCTTATACACTGTAGATCAAGTTGTGTCCATTGATATAATCACTACATGCAAGTCGATCCTTCACGAGTTGTTCGTAATTACAGTTGGGTCAAAAGTCCGTTTTACCCCTGTAATTTCGTCTTGCACCTTAAGTATCACTGATCCTCTAATAAACAATTTGTTTATGTTCCAACCATAAACTAAATCCCTATTGGGCTAGTGAGAGGGTGGGGCCCCATTGTTCAAGTCCCGAAATCAGCACTTAAGGGAACTACTCATCTACTTACCCTATAAGGGAATGAGTGAATTCCATCTTGTGAGATTATGTTCCCAGCTCCCTATTTGGTCAAGTCCCCAAAATGGTAGGCTTATTGAATTGGCAACAAAAGCCACTCTCACCCATGCAAATCAAAGGACAAGCTCTCACAAGCAGGAGTTCATAACTCACTCAAGATTAAGATCGAGTCGCATATGATCATCCTGATGAAATATTAATCTTTTTAATTAACGGATTTATAAAGAGACATTAAATATTTCATGGTTCAGTCTTATACAAACTCATTGTATAAGATACCCCCACTCACATGTCTCCATATGAACGATTTGGATCAAATCATTTGTAACTATTACAAAGTGGGCCGTATCAATAGTGTTACTAGGATAAAGCACCCAACCTTATCCATATACTATGACTCTTTAGGTTATTTCTTAAACATGATCCTCCTGTATGTCAACCACATACTGTTCAAGATTACACTAATAACCTTGGATTTTTCATATAATGGATAATATTATATTGCAAATAAAATAATTAAAATAATTATTAATTATTAAATAAATACTTAATTACGAGGTTTTAGGGCATAAATCTCAACCGTATCATATACAATGACTTTGTATAAGATTGGACCATGAAATATTTAATCTCTCTTTATTAATCCGCTAATTGAGAAGATCAATATTGCCACAAGATAACCATATGCAACTCGATCTTAATCCTGAGTGAGTTATGATTTCCTGCCGATTTAATAAGTCTACCACTTTGGGGACTTGACCAAATAGGGAGCTGGGAACAAAGTTTCACAATATGGAATTCACTTCTTCCCATATAGGGAAAGTAGATTAGTAGTTTCCATAAGCGTTGATTTCGAGACTTGAACAATGGAGCCACACCACCCTTTCACTGGCCCGAGAGGGATTTAGTTTATAATTGGATTATAAACATATTGTTCATTAAATGATCAATGGTACTTAAGGTGTAAAATGTAATTACAGGGGTAAAATAGATTTTTGACCCAGCTGTAATTATGAACAACTCTTGAATGATTGACTTGCATGTAATGATTATATTTAGGGACACAACTTGTCCTACAGTTCATAAGAGTGAAACTCTAGGTCTATAGTGGAGTGACCTAGAATTCATGAATGAAAATTGATTAATTAAGAAGTTTAATTAATCGAGTTTGTATCATTGGAGCTTATAATCTGTAGGTCCATAAGGTCCCTTTGCTAGCTCATAGTAACACTAAAAGGATCGATTGAGTTGATTTTTTTTTTTTGAAATGTTCAAATTAATTAATATTTAATTCCTTTGATATATTAAATTTACAAGAGAATAATACATTATTAAATAAATTATATATTAAATTTGAATAATATTCAAATGGATAATATATGTTGTAGGAGATATTTGAATGAGATACAAATATATCAGATGTTATAATTTAAATTTGGCAAATTTCTTATTATAAATTTCTATATAAATAGGACTCTTGGGTTGAGCCAAAGCACAAGCTCTCTACACACAAAATTCTCTACGAATTTCTTTCAAGAGGTTCCCACAAGCCTTGGTCTTGTGTTCAAGTCATAGCGTGGAAGAACTTGTGGTGGAGATTTGACTTTCGCTGGAAATGGAGCACAAGAAGTAAAGATCCGCCAAAATTATTCTCCATTAATAATTCAGCGTAAGTTTGCTTAACCCTTATTATTTTAGTTTAATTCTAAATAAATCAAAGTTGATCCCAATTTGATTTTTAAACTGTTTAGAAATCATAGTGTTCTGCTGCAAGGTGGAGTGTTATTTGCTATTAAAATATACACATCATATGGCTTGAATCTCTTTAAAGAGAGTGAGATACTTGCGCCTCAACATAATTGTATACGTGTTTGTTTCTCAATATTTACTCCATTTTCCTCTATTATTTGTAATTCCCCCAACAATTAGTACCAGAGTAGTTTAAAGTATGAATGTTATAGCTACAACTATAAAATTAAAACAAAGTAGGGTTGGAATTCAAGTAAGATTGAATTATTAAAGGAAACATTAAAATTAGTACAATAATAACTTAAAAGTGTGATTTTTATAGTAGAAGGATGGATAGAAGACAAAAATGTTGGTAACATTCGTAAATGCTTGTACATTATTAGTTAGAGAGAGAGGATTTTTGATGGGTCAAACACAGATGAATGGAGTGCTTTGCAATTGAAAATTAAAACCGTAAAGACCACTCTAAACTTTTTCTTGGAGTAGAGGCGTTCCTCTTACTCCTTCACGATACAAACAATATAGAATGAAATTCAAATAAAACATGCGCCCACGCTTGGAAGTTTTCAAGTTTACACTTAGAAGGCTGCCTTTTATTTCAATGGTGTAGTTTGGAAATTTTGAAATAGATATAAATGACACAAGATTGATTGAGTGAATAGAAGAAAAGCAAATTTTAAACATGTCAAAGTGCCTATTTGAAACTAATTTTCAAATCAAATGAGTGTGACATGCATGAAGCATGGTTCCATGAATTTGGAGGTAAGTTGTTGCAAGTTTTAGGGAGGTAAAATTGCATTTTTTGAATGAGTTATTGTCAAAGAAAACCATAATGTAATTGTTGTGCCGTGGGATACCACTGCCTTGAAAGCAAATTTGGCACGACCTCGGTGCTAATCGTGTTCTGTCCGGTTGCTCCCCAAGGTTAACACAACACCCACCTCGAACGTGCACTCGTTAGAGGAGGATTGGAATCAAAATTAATTTGCTCAAAATACCAAAAGACTAACGCATATCGATAAACGAAGGAAGAAGAATTGGAAGAAGAATGTCTCTGTTTTCTAGATCTGGATCTATATTTGAATAGAATAAAATAAAACGTTTTGAAGGAAAAACGGTTTTAGATCCAAACATTAAGGAGACATTAAAGAGTGAGTTATTCTAAAACGGTAACACAAATTGAATGCTAAAAATTGGATAGAAAGGTAATAAAAAAAATTAGTTCTTTTTTACGCGCAAGCGCGATTCCCAAACCCGAACCCGCCCACCCGACCGGACGGACGGCGGCAGCGGCGCGCGTGTGGGGAGATATTTTACTACCACTCTATTCACATTTTACAAGCCCCCAAAGATGCTCTAGTATATAAACCCACTTCCCAACTTAAAATCTTTCAATGTGGGACAACACCATTCTATCTCTTGCAAAGACTTATAATGGACCAAAGGCCCAAAGCCCATTGTAGTCATTCCCAACAGTCCCCCACGAATGACTAACAAGATAAAGAAGAATGAAAAAAAAAATAAATAAATAAAAGTATATTATGAGCAAAGAAAGGAGAATAAACTTAAACATCAATATCTTACGATTTGAATTGATGCATAGTGAAGTAGGGCAACAACCTAATTAAAGAAAGTGAGTTACCTCTTGAACTTTCATCAGTTATGATTGAGACCCCCACAACACGTTTCAGTCCTTGTGTTTAATTTGATTCCGCGATACGAAAGTAATCCAAGTGCAATTAATGGCCATGCACATAAAACCTTGGGTCATCATGAGAGCTCTAGAAAGAGATCCTTTAAACTCTTTCATAGAAGGCGGCCACACCTTCACACTCACGTTAGTTGCTTCATCAAGTCTGTCAAGGACAAACCACTCAAAACTGAGCTATGAAGACTTTAAAGTTGTCCATCAAGTCTATATTTAGACCACCCAAATAAAGGGCTATGGATCCACTATAAGGGTTTGAGTCCCATACTTGTTGGAGACTCTAGAATTACTCTCCTTGTTAGGCCTTTCGTGAGAGGATCCGCCAAATTCCTCTCAGACCTCACATACTCCAAGGAGATAATCCCACTTTTCAACAATTGTTTCACAGCTCCATGTCTAAGGCGTATATGCCTCCTTTTGCCGTTATACACACTATTTTTCGCAATACCTATGGCAGCTTGTGAATCACAATGCAGAGAGACTGGTACTGACCCCCCCCACAATGGTACGTCTCCCAACAGGCTTCTTAGTCATTCTGCCTCTTGCCCTGCTAACTCGAGAGCTATAAACTCAGACTCCATGGTGGATCGTGCTATGCACGTCTGCTTTGCTGATTTCCATGAAATAGCTCCTCCACCTAGTATGAATACATATCCGCTAGTGGAGCTTACCTCGTCGTTATCTGTTACCCAATTTGCATCACAATATCCTTCTAATACTGCAGGAAACTTGTTAAAATGCAAACAGAAATCCATTGTACCTTTAAGGTACCTTAACAATCGACGAATAGCAATCCAATGATCTTTATCAGGATTATGTGTATATCTACTCAATCTACTCACAGCATATGCAATATCAGGTCTAGTATAGTTCATCAAAAATATGACACTACCTATAATTTTTGCATATTCAGATTGAGAAACACTGTCTCCCTTATTCTTCTTAAGACTCATACTAGCATCATACGGTGTTCTTACAGGAGTATCATCAAAGCAATCAAATCTCTTTAACAACTTTTCAATGTAGTGTGATTGACATAATGAAAATCCATTTTCGGTTTTTCTTATCTTAACACCAAGTATCACATCAGCCTCACCTAAATCTTTCATTTCAAATTGTGAGGATAGAAATGACTTAGTATCATTAATCACATCTATGTTTGTACCAAAAATAAGCATGTTATCAACATACAAACAAATAATTACACAATCAGCTCCAAACAACTTTGAGTAAACACATGTATCCGAACAATTTACTTTAAAACCATTGTTTACCAGAGTACTATTAAATTTCTCGTACCATTGTTTAGGAGCTTGTTTAAGACCGTAAAGAGATTTTTTAAGCTTACATACTTTGTTTTCTTGACCAGTAACAATAAAGCCTTCAGGTTGTATCATGTATATTTCTTCCTCTAAATCACCATTGAGGAATGTCGTCTTTACATCCATTTGATGTATCAAAAGACCATGAATTGCTGCAAAAGCGATCAAGGCTCTAATAGTGGCTATTTTAGTCACAGGAGAGTACGTGTCAAAATAGTCAATGCCTTGTTTTTGCGTATACCCCACAACCACTAATCTAGCTTTAAAATTTTCAATTGAACCATCTGGTCTAATTTTCTTTTTAAAGATCCATTTACACCTAATGGGTTTATTTCCTTTAGGAAGATCTACTAAGTCCCATGTTTGATTCATAATCAAAGAATCTAGCTCACTCTTAATTGCTTCTTTCCAGAAACTAGAGTCTACAGAACTTAAAGCCTCTTGGTAAGTTTTAGGATCTTCGTCTATCAAGTACATGCAAGCAAACTGATTGTCTATTTTATCCGAATTTTCAACTAGAAAAACAGTCAGAAAATCAGGTCCAAAGTTCTTATTAATCTTTTGTCTCTTACTTTTTCTAGGTTCAGGCTCATGCATGTTGTCAGAAGTAGATGGAAAAGATGCAGATACCTCGTCACTACGTGAAGTACCAACAACTAACTGATCACTATGTGAAGTACTAGCTGGATTACTAACAGTTTTAACCATGGGAAATATGTTTTCAAAAAATACAGCATCTCTATATTCACAAATTGAATTATCACTCAAACACATAAACCTATATGCAACACTATTATGAGCATAACCAATAAAGACACAGTCAAAGGTTTTAGATCCAACCGTAGGTTTCTTGAATTCTGGATATGCCACTTTGGCTAAGCACCCCCACACTTTCAAATAGCTTAGGTTAGGTGAGTAACCTTTCCACAACTCATATGGAGTCTTATCCAGCTTTTTGTGGGGAACTCTGTTAAGAATAAAACAAGCAGAAAGCACAGCTTCCCCCCACATGTTATCAGATAGTCCAGAACTTAATAACATGGCATTCATCATTTCCTTTAGTGTTCTATTCTTACGTTCAGCTATGCCATTTTGTTGAGGAGAATATGGAGCAGTTTTTTCATGAATAATGCCGTTTAATTCGCAAAATTCTCTAAGAAAGTTATCATTATATTCACCACCTCTATCAGATCTTAACCTTTTTATCTTTTTATCCAGTTGGTTTTCTACTTCAGCCTTGAATTTTACAAACATACTACATGCTTCATCCTTTGATTTTAGAAGGTAAATTTTTGTATATCTTGAGTAATCATCAACAAAATATATATAATACTTTTTACCACCTCTACTTATGGTGTTTCTAAAATCAGCTAAGTCTGAATGAATTAATTCAAGTAATTCCGTACTTTTTGTTGTGATTGATTTAAAAGGTTTTTTAGCAAATTTTGCTTCTACACAAACTGAACATCTATTATTTCCATGTGATTCTGATACATTAATAAGATGCAAGTTCTTAAGCCTTTTAATCGATGCAGCATTTACATGTCCTAATCTACCATGCCACACATCAATAGATTCAACTATATAAGCAAAACGAGAGGTACTTTCATTCATTGTAGCGGGAACGTAAACAGTATTTAAAACAAACAGACCATCAGCTAGATACCCCTTACCAACAAAATCACCATTTTTTGTGATGATAACCTTGTCAGCCTCAAACACAATCCTAAGTCCAGCTTTGTTCAATAAACTCCCAGACACCAAATTCCTACGCAATGAGGGAACATACAATACATCACTGAGAGATAAAGTTTTTCCAGAGGTAAGTTTTAATAGAATCTTCCCTTTTCCAAGAACTCCAGCAGTGGCTGAGTTGCCCATGAATACACATTCACCATCAGTAGTATCCTGGAAGTCATGGAATAGATCTCGATTTGAGCAGAAATGTCTCGAAGCTCCAGTGTCAAGAATCCAGTCAGACATGTTCTCCACCAGATTTGCCTCCACAACCACAGCAGCAATGATGTCATCTTCCACAATGTTGACTTGTGGAGCAGGTCTGGCAGCTCCAAGATTTTGATCTGGCCTTCCTTTCCTCTGGTTACACTGATAGGATTTATGTCCCGGTTTGCCACAGACATAACATATCAATTTGGACTTCTCAATTCGTCCACCGGTAGCTTTAAATTGATGGCCCTTCTTCTGCGATGGTTTTTCTATCGCAATTTGTTTTCCTTTATTTTTGAACCTGTCTTTTGAAGCAACAGAAGATTCAACGAGGTTAGCATTAACAGAATTCAAAAATTCAGAATTCAGCTTATCTTTCTGTCTGTTGGCTTCTTCAGTGCCCATATGGCTGATCAGTTCTTGCAGAGTCAAATCTTTCTTCTTGTGTTTCAAATGATTACGGTAGTCACTCCAGGAAGGTGGAAATTTTTCAAGCAGCACGTTTGCCTGAAGAATTTCACACATTTTCATGCTTCGGACAGTACGTTGGCCACCAGGTTCTCGTACTCATGGACTTGTTCCATTACTGGTTTGTCGTCCATCATCTGGAACTGGAGCCACTTACCAACAACATATTTTTTTCTGCCCGCATCATCTCCACCATATCTGGATTCAAGTGTGCTCCAGATTACCTTTGCAGATTTCTGGATGACGAATAGATCGAATAGTGAATCTGTCATATGGTTGAGCAGATGGCCGCGGACAGTCTTATTGTCCTTCTCAAATTTATCAGGATCAACGTCAAAGGCTCGTTTGGATTGATCAACATCCTTGGACGTTTCAGGATCGCTGGCAGCAACCGTCTTTGATCTATCAGGACAATCTGTGGTAAGGACATAATCGACCTCCAATTGTTCGAAGAAGATCAGTAATTTCTGAGACCAACGACGGTAATTAGCTCCGTCGAGTGGCTCCAATTTTGACAGATCTGGAAGGACCTTTCCGGATTTGATCGACATTGAGAAAAAAAAAATTTGCTTTCAAATTATTGTCGAAGAAAACCAGAATGTAATTGTTGTGTCATGGGATACCACTGCCTTGAAAGCAAATTCGGCACGACCTCGGTGCTAATCGTGTTCTGTCCGGTTGCTCCCCAAGGTTAACACAACACCCACCTCGAACGTGCACTCGTTAGAGGAGGATTGGAATCAAAATTAATTTGCTCAGAATACCAAAAGACTAACGCAGATCGATAAACGAAGGAAGAAGATTGGAAGAAGAATTGGAAGAAGAATGTCTCTATTTTCTAGATCTAGATCTATATTTGAATAGAATAAAATAAAACGTTTTGAAGGAAAAACGGTTTTAGATCCAAACATTAAGGAGACATTAAAGAGTGAGTTATTCTAAAACGGTAACACAAATTGAATGCTAAAAATTGGATAGAAAGGTAATAAAAAATTAGTTCTTTTTTACGCGCAAGGGCGATTCCCAAACCCAAACCCACCCGTCCGACCGAACGGAGGGCGGCGGCGGCGCGCGTGTGGGGAGAGATTTTACTACCACTCTATTCACATTTTACAAGCCCCCAAAGATGCTCTAGTATATAAACCCACTTCCCAACTTAAAATCTTTCAATGTGGGACAACACCATTCTATCTCTTGCAAAGACTTATAATGGACCAAAGGCCCAAAGCCCATTGTAGTCATTCCCAACATGAGTTAGAAACAATAGTTAATAACCCAAAATTCCCATCTCCAACTAGTCTATTTAGTATGGTAAATTTTAAAATATTTCAATCATGTCTTTAAATTTACTTTCAATTTTAAAATGTTGATGTAACATGCTAATTATATTAGTAACAAATGATTTAGAGCGTGATGACACGAGAGAATGCATAATTCAACCATCTAAGATGAGTAATTTATAACTTTTTTCTCTTCCCCTTTTAAATTCAATTTAAATTTCATAGAGAGAATTCTGCATTTGAACACTTATCTTAATTCGAGTTCTCTCTTCTTAAGTATTTCATATACCTACGACAAAAATAATTTTTTTAAAATTTTTTTTGTAAGTATTTGGATGATAGTGTTTTATAATACATATTGACATCAAGTTACTAATTAATTTTAATTCAATGTTTGAAAATCAGTAAATAACTATTTAAAAGATTATCATTTTTTAAACAAAAAATTGAATAATCATAAACTATGGGTTAGATTGAAATCATTATTTAATAAGGGTTGTTTTATAGTGGAAGAAATTAACAACTCAATCAATTGAATGTATTTCAATTCAACCTAACTCAACTCAAGAACACCACTACTTTAAAGCATTTGTTTTACTATTTTAAAAAATTAAAGGTTAAATAACACTTTTGGTCCTTATATGCACTAGAATGACAATTTAATCAGTGAACTATGTAATGATTTAGTTAATGTACTTTTAAATTTGTAACATAGTTATTGAATTCTAGAACGTAATAATTTAGTTCTTGTAGTTTAAAATTTGTAATAATTTAGTCTCTACTATGAAAATTTTCATCAAACTTAAGTATCGATTTTATTATATAATGATTTAATTTTTGTAATTTATAAATAACCCATTCTGTCTCCTCATTATTTTATTTATCAATACATATATAAGAAACTTCATTAAATCTTAATAATATTTTTCACGATAGAAACTAAAATGTTACAAATTATAAATTATATAGACTAAATTATTATAAATTTTAAACCACAGAGATTAAATTGTTACGTACTAAAGTTTGGAACTAACTTGTAATCAATTTGAAAGTATTAAGTGTAGATACCGTATTTGGACCAGATAATTTTTATTTTTATCCCATAATTATTTCTTGTAAATGATTTTTTTTTTGAGAAAAAAAACTAATTTTTAAATCAAACATTTAAAAAAAAGTTTGTTAAAAAGAAATTTGTTTATTTATTTAGTTTATTTTATTATTATTTTTTTAAAATATATATATATATATATATATATATATATATATATATATATATATATCTTAACTACTTTTTTTATCCTAATTCTCTCCCTAGTTTTTCTCATTCCATTTCCTACTCTCACGTATCTTTCTCCCCAATTATCTCTCCCTCAACGTCACTTACTTCCTTCTTTCTCTACCTACACTAATTTGGGGGAGTGGTAATCTTTTATAAAAGGAAGGAAAAAAAAACAGAGAAGGGAGGGAGGTTTTCTTTGGATTATAGAGAGAAAATAAAATAAAAGAGAAGAGAAGAACAAAAAGATTATGAGAAGATCTTGTCACCATCAATACGACAAATAGGTCTAGACAATCTTTTCCTGACTTCATTAGGTTAATTTAGCCCTTGTACGTTCTAATTTGTGTGTGTTATTTTAATTTGGCCAAAAAAAAATATTTTTTAATTTGACCTCTGTGCATTCTAATTTACGTTCTATTTCGTGTCTTAATGGCCACTGTATATTTTGATTTGGCCACTGCATATTTTGATTTGGCCATTAATTTGATCACTGCATTATTTTAATTTGGCCACTGATATTTGTCTGGCCACTGTATGTTGGTATTTGGCTATTGCATATGTTTATTTGGCCACTGTATATTTTGATTTGGCCATTGCATATTTTAATTTGACCATTAACTTGGCCAATGCATATGTTTATTTGGCCACTGCATATGTTTATTTGGCCACTGTATATTTTGATTTGGTCATTGCATATTTTGATTTGGCCATTAATTTGATCACTGCATTATTTTAATTTGGCCACTGATATTTGTCTGGCCACTGTATGTTGGTATTTGACTATTGCATATGTTTATTTGGCCACTGTATATTTTGATTTGGCCATTGCATATTTTGATTTGACCATTAACTTGGCCACTGCATATGTTTATTTGGCCACTGTATATTTTGATTTGGCCATTAATTTGATCATTGCATTATTTTAATTTGGCTACTATGTTTGTTTGGCCACTGATATCTGTCTGGCCACTGTATGTTGGTATTTCGCCACCGCATATGTTTATTTGGCCACTGTATATTTTGATTTGGTCATTGCATATTTTGATTTGGTCATTAATTTGATCACTGCATTATTTTAATTTGGCTACTATGTTTGTTTGGCAATATCTGTCTGGCCACTGTATGTTGGTATTTGGCCACCGCATATGTTTATTTGGCCACTGTATATTTAATTGTCAATTTACATAACATGTTTGTTAAGTCCGTCAACAATTAGATCATATGAGGTTTTATTTTTTAATTTGACCATAGTACGTAGCTTTTATTTATTTTATTTATTATTATTTTGTTTTTCCTTTTCATAACATGTTGGTTCAATTATCATTTGGGCCTAACATGTTTGTTGGTTTTGAATTTGATCATACCATATATGCTATCTCAAATTTGTCTAATTTTGGTTTAAACCATGATTGTAAAATTTAAAATTTCAAGATGAATTTAGGTTCAATTTAGAAGTTCAAAATAATTTCAATTGGTTTTAATTAGAATTTCCAAGTGATTATCAATTTGGTTTCGATGTGAATTCCCGAATGAGTTTGAAATTAGTTTTAATTTGGAATTTCTAATAAAATTTCAATTTGGATTAATTTGACTTTAGCAATAAATTAATTCGGATATTCCATACATTTTTTTTCCTTTTAATAGTCTTAATTTGAAATACTATAATGAATTTCCAATTTGGTTTTTTTTTTTTTTTTTTTTGCAACAAATTAAATTTAATTTCTAAGTGGATTTCAAATTTCTCTTTGAATGGTTTCACACCACTCATAATTGTTAGTTCACATTTTATTGCTAAAATGTGAATTAATAAACATGGGACATTTAAAATAGGGAAAAATATCTTTGTATGCGAATGATTTTCAAGCTTGTTTAATAATTAGCTTTCAATATTTGAACTTCTTGTTTGAAATAAAGCAATTGACAAAATTATTCCATTTAAAGAGAATTTATTTTGAGGGCTGAGTAATATGCCTTCGTGGAGTTAGACTCCCGGGCAGGTGTACGAAAATCCTCATTTTCTTTTTATTATTATTTTTTAAAAAAATAAAAATAAAATCACGTAAATCCTATGACGGAGTCGAGATAATAAAATTTCTCAATTTCTTGAGGTAAAAAAATTTTCCTTTAAATAAAGGAAAATTCCAACGTGATAATAAATCGATGGGTACATTCCCACTCACCGTATTGACCCTTACTTTATTTCTATAAAGTTGAGGTAGCGAGTGAGACATTTTATTTTTATTATTTTTATTATTTTTCTTCAGATTAAAGGACCTTTTATAATAAAGTATTTGGATAACATAAGATAAATGTGGTAACCGTTTTTTAAAACGGGTGTTGTAGGGTGCTAATACCTTCCCTACACACAATCGACTCCCGAACCTAACCTGGTTTATGCATATCATTTTTATTATTTTAATTAGGTGTCCAATCACACCTTCAAAATGGTTGTGGCGACTCCAAAATTCTTTTGAACAAAGAAGACCCTTGAAAGAGGATGTCAGCCATTCCGCGTCGCGACCATGTTGCGACATTAAGAACTAAATTGTTACTTCAATGAGAGTCCAGAGATCAAACATGTTTTTTTAATCAAAATTAAAAGCAAAAACAAGAAAAATATAGGAACACAAATTTTGAATAAATGACTCAAATAACCAAAACCAACCTAACCCAAGGTTTGGTTATATGTTTAATAAGAGTTTTTTTTCTTTAATTCCATAACATTCATGCCAGTTAAACTATGTTGTTGTTGACAAATTTAATAAGAGTTGTTTGGTTAAAGAAATTAGCGACTCAAATAATTGAGAAATTTGTTTTAATTTAAAAAAATTAAAAGAAAGAAAAACCCACGTTTTGTGCGTGGTGGGATGGGATCGAGAGTCGGAATCAGCGGTCAGAGAACCGCGGATCCAATTCTAAGAATGTGGCAAATTATTTAAATAAAATAAAGAGATTAATCTGAACCGTTGGATTATTGGAACGTGTTCCATGCCGCCCACTTCATCTGTTTCTAAACAGACAAATGACAGCCTCTACTTTTCGGTTTTATTATCAGTATCACCGCGTCTCTCCCTCTTACATTAAAAAACCCAGAATTTATGATCCAATGACATGCGTCTGTCAGCATTCGAATCATATCAGACCTGTCATCTTTAGAAAAAACCCATTCTTTTTTCTTCCTTTCTTTTTCTTTATTATCAACCTTATCTCAAATTCAATATTATTACTTATAAAATTTTGATTTTAATTTCTATACTTTAAAGGCAGGGTGTCTTTTGTTTTCTTTTAATTATATTTATGAACTTTGAGTTTTGATTCTATTGTATTCATGTTGTAATATATTATTAATATTTTTGAGTTCAACATCTGAAGTGGAAGATTCAAGTCTTTAATTTTTTAATTAATGACATATATTTTAATTAGTTGAGTTATGCATTCAAATTTTTTTTTTGTGAGTTCAATTATGCACTCAAGTTGATTGGTGTTAATATATTATTAATAGAAAGTTGATTTATTAATTTAGGACAAAGCCAATAAAAGGAAGAATGGAATTTAAAAGGAAAAGTTAAAATTTTAAAGTTTTTTTTTTTTTTATAATTTGTACTCTAAAATTATATTAAAGGTTAGAATGTAAAATTTTATCTCTCTTTACGAAAATTTCTAATTTCACCCTTGAATTAATCCATCCAATTATTGCCCACATCATGCTAATTAAATCAAATTTAATCTATTTTGCATGTCAAGTTAGCGCGTTCCATACATGGCGTCAATGACAACTAAACAAAAGTATAATTCAAAAATTGGGAATATAATCGAGGTATGTAATTTTTTTTTTTTTGAATCCAACAATATTTAGGAGTAGAAGGATCCGAATCCATGACCTTTTGGTCATAAACATATATTTCATCAGTTTGAGCTATGCTCTTGTTGGCAATCAAAGTAATGTAATTCAAATTAGTTATGCTTAATAACTAATTAAATAGATACAAGATTGAATCTATAATTTAGCCCCATAATAACATAACCATATCAAATCAACATAAAAAAAAACAATAAATAAACCATAAGATAAATTACTATGTAAAAAAAATCATAACAAAATCTTGGTACTAGCTTTCAAGTATGGAAGAGCTAACGAAGATAACCTTGCTAATCGAGAACCTATCAATGTGATATAGACTGACGTTTACATGTAAGCAAGATTGACCTCATTCATGTGAGCACTATTAAGCTCCACAAGCTGAGCAACGATAACATAGAGGAGGAGGAGGAGGAAGGAACCATATATATCTGCTACAAAAAAGTTGAGTATTAGTGTGGTGCTATCAAAGACCTTTCCATGTTTAAGTCAATGCTTGTATGAAAAGCGGAGCTAGTTTAGGGAGATTTGAACATACTCCATTATCGGGTAGAGGCATCTTATTTATAATTAAGGAGTGGATCAACAATCATTGTCTTGTCACAATTTACAGGCTTAGGTAGTCATATCTGCCATCCTAGACGAACATAACTTTACTAGTCTATAGTGACTTACCTCGAGATGCATGCCTCTCACTTACCAACTAAGTCATTCTTTGAATTATAACATGTGTAATGAGGGAGAGAGTTTTATTACATCTATGATACAACCCTTTGATATACATAGGCCAAAAAACAAGAATAACAAACTCATCTATAGCCCAACAGATAATTTAACAAACTAATTAACCAACTGTAACTAAACTAATTGTTAGTGATTAGTAAGATAGCTAATACTCCCCCTAATGTTGGAGCATGAATATCCTAAACACCCAACTTACCCATCAAAGATGAAAAAACTCGAGAAGAAAGAGCTTTAGTGAACATGTCTGCCAATTGTAAATGAGATCGAATTGGAAGAAGCTTAAGAAACCATCCACAATCTTGTCCCAAATGAAATTGCAATCAATCTTGATATGATTTGTTTGTTCATGAAAAATGGGATTAAAAGTTATCGAGATCGCAGTCTAATTATCACAATATACAACAGTAGGTAGGATGCAATTAACATGTAAATCTTGAAGCAACTGCTTTATCCAAAGTAACTCACTAGTAACAGAAGTAAGTGCCCATATTCTGCCTCAGCAGATGATCGGGATAGTGTAGGCTACTTTTTAGACTTCCAAGAGATTAAAGAGTCATCCATAAAAATACAAAAACCTATGACTGAATGCCTTGTATCAAGACAAGCTTTCTAACCAACATCTATAAAGGTTTTAAGTTGGAAAATAGAAGTGGGTTGCATAAAACTCTCTGTCCAGGTGAACGCGTAAGATACCTTAAAAGGTGATGTGTAGGCGTGCAACATGATGAGAAGTAGTAGGCTCCTGTAAAAATCATTTTAACTAATGAACAGAAAAAGAAATATCAGGTTGAGATATCTATAAATACAGTAATTAATCGATCAATCTTCTATAACAAGTAACATCATCAGTAGACAAAGGAGTACTACCATCCTTTGAAAGTTGAAGATTGGGATCCATAGGTAAAATAGTAGGCTTTGAATCAAGAAATTCGGTATCTTCAAGAATTTGAAGACAATATTTTTGTTGGGATAAAAAAAAATCATTCTTCGATCGAGACAATTCTAGGCCAAGAAAGTATTTAACAGCCCTAAGTCCTTGAGCATAAAATGGGATTGAAGTATAGCCTTAACCGAATCAATTTCGTGAGAAGAATCGCCAATCAACAAAATATCATCTACATAAATTAAGAGAGCAATAAAAGAATTCTCATGTCCTCATGTAAACAAAGAGTAATCAAACTTAGATTGAATAAAACCATGTTGCAACAATGCATTCGAAAATTTGGTGAACCATTGGCGAGAAGCTTGTTTCAAACCGTATATAGACTTATGCAAATGACATACTAGTTTCTCCCCCTTAGTACAAGCACGAGAGACATCATATCCCAAAGGCAAATTGTTGATGTCCATTTGGGAAAGAGGCCAAGTAAAAGAAGTAGCTAAGGTCAGAATTACCTTAACTATTACAACCTTGGTACCTGGAGAGAATGTATCAAGGAAATCAATTCCTTCTTGTTAATTATATATGTTTGCTACAAGTTAGGCTTTGTAATGATCAACAGTGCCATTATACTTGTACTTGATCTGGTAAACCCGTTTGCAACCAATGGTGTGCTATCCAATTGGTAAATAAACAATAGACCAAGTCTTGGTTCGTTCCATTGCACATAAATCATCATTCATTGCTTGCTGCCAATGCAAACAAATAGAAAGAGCTCTCAGTCTAGTGCAAGTGCACACTTTCAAACAAATAGTAAATTGGAAATATTTCAGAGTATCGATCCTATAGAGAACAGATTCAACACAATTCAAAATAGTGGCAAAGATGTTCACACAAAGCAACCTCGGTAACCAATATAAATAAATTGGGAAGTTTGTATTCGTACTAAAAAGCAATAAGATAAAGATGGGATTCAAACATGCTTTTACCCCTTGAAAGGAATTGCGGCCTAATATGCAATTGCAATCTTTACTTAAGCACCAAAGTAATGTAAACAAGGTTCACTCCTATTCGAACTTAATGGAAAGATCTTTAGAAGCCTAAGCAATTAAACCGATATGTTTATGGCTAATAAGAATTTAGTTAAATAAAAACACAACCCTTTGGTCCTAGAGGCTTTGCCCCATGTCTAGGGTAAAAAACAAGGGCTTATTTCTAAACTCCTTTCCTCTATTGCTTTTATGAAAACCAAATCTCGTCTAACCCTTTCAGTATTAAACTTGATTTTTATATGTTCACCTAGGTGATCAAGTTAGACTCACAATAAGAAATTAAATCAATACAAGCAAACAATGTTATGGAATTGAGCAAAGTTACTTTTATATATTAGGCCTACCTTCCTATCTTTAGGACATTCACATATTCGAATCCCAAAGATAGGTTTAGCTCATAATGAAAGAAGGAAATATCAAAGTATTGAGTAAAGAAGACTTCATAATGAACTTGTAGAAAAATATAACGTGCTCAACACAAGAAATAAGAACAAAACTTTAAAGAAGTAAAGAAGCTTGCTGGAATTAAACTAAATAACCAACTTTATTAAAGTAACTTATTGTAATGTTAATTTAATAACTGAAATACAAAGAATTAAAAGTCTGGAAAAACAGAAGCAAAAATTGAAACTTAAAGAACAATACAAAAACTAAAACTTGGAGTCGAAAACAAGAAGGAAATACTGAAAATCAATGTGCTGCAACGATGACAAAATTGGAAATAAAATCCAAAAATAAAAGATAATTTTGAAACTTGAAGCGAGCTTCCAAACTAATCTCGATCTAACCCGATTCAACCTTTGTCAAGGAGAATCGGGGTTGTAACAATTCAAGACTTTTGAATGGGATTGGATTGGTACAAGTGTAGCAACTCGAATCTCCTTGAATCGACCAACAAAAACATATAAGAGTAGAAAATTGGTGTATGGAATGAGGGGTTCTCTTTGTGGTGTGTTTCTCCTCTAGTTATAGCCTCCAATAGCTAGGGTTTGCATGAAATATGTTTATGGAATGTCTCGAACCCTCAAGGTCTAGAATCATGGAGAAAATCTTCGAATTATCTTCCGAAAATCGATTTTCCAGATTTTCCAGAATTATATCTACTGGCAAAATTGCAATTGCAATCAAATTTCATAATTCTGGTCCGTTGACAGTTTTTTTTGCATAAAATTACCAAAAATTAGTAATTTTCAACTCTTTCATGTCAGAATTCTCATCACAAAACAACAGTTTTATTAATTTGGGCTATTCTCATATCACTTTGCTAACAATTATAAATATATAAGCATAAATTCTTGCAAATAACCTAAGTCTAAAGGGCTAAAAATGTGTAAAATATGAGAATCATCATAGAGTACCAGTAGAAGCAAAAATTTCTTGAAAAGATAATTTAGGTGCATTATTGGATCAAAAAGCCTTAACAACATTAGAAAATTGAGTTTCAACTAGTTTGTAAAAACGTGGTATAACATGCAAAACATCACTCCTATGTTTTAACAAATACACCCATATATAACGAGAGCAATCATCAACTAGAGTAAAAAAAATATTATTGTCCAGCATGTGTTTAGGTATTAAAAGGCCCCCAAATGTCACAATGTATCAAGTCAAAAATATTCTCAGCTACATGATTATTAGCAGGAAATGAAAGACGTCATTGCTTAGTCAAAGGAAAAATACAACATACATATTAAAGAGAATCAGAAAAAATGTAAACAATCCTTCAAAGTATTCAGTATGGTAGAAGAAGGATGCCCCAAATGTTGATGCCAAGTAGTTCTGATAATTTACATATCCAAGGTAGTAGCATGAACAACATTAGAAAACGACACAAAAGGCATACCAAGCAAATATAAGCCATCAACATAATCAACCTTGTCAATTATCCTCAATTGTAACTTATCCTGAATAAAGTAAGTGTTTTTAGAGAAATTAATAGAGTAGCGAGAATCCTTGAGTAATTAATTGACCGATGGCAAGTTATATGAAAATTGAGGAATGAACAAAACATTTGACAGAATCAAGTTTGCGCTCAATTTGACATCACCAACAAACTCAACCAAAAGATGTGTTTGATTAGGTAAGGTCACAGATGTACGAATAGCAGGATGTATGTTTAACAAAAAAGAGACTGATTTGAACAAATATGACTAGACGCCTCTGAGTCAATCACCGTTTTATGAAGTTGATGCCCAATTGTTGAAGGATAGAGAGGCAATTATCTGCGATGTGACTCATCTCAGATTTGGATCCAACATCAGACTTAAAATTAGCCATGTGAGTCTACAACATGCTCATAAGTTGTGTGTACTAATCGTTACTAAGGCTAGCAAAAAAGGTAGATTGAGTTGGCTTGACACCATTTGCATCAACACTTTTTTCTGTGCTTGTAGTAGGAAAAGTACAAGACAAATTTGAAGATGAAGATCTTTGATTCTGTGAAGAGCTATTGTTACCGAATTTGTAACTTGGTGGATAGCCATGTAATTTGTAACAATGATCGATTACATGACCTTTGATACCATAATGGGAACATATAGGGCGTTGTCTTTCCTTCTTTTTGAAGCGATCAATATTTTCATGCTTTGAATTATCGGTTGTTGCCCATAAACTAACTAATTCAACAGAGGATGATAAGTGTGCAGATCTCTGATGTTCTTCTTGAATAGCTAAAGAAAATACTTTGTTAATCCAAGGCATATGAGTTATCAACAAAATTTGAGCATGAATTGCTACATAAGACTCATTCCTTGGAAATTGAAGTAACTATCCAAGAAGTGATGATGTCGTTGTTGCATTGTCATGCGAACAAAAGATTTCCTCTTTCAGGTTTCTTTATAGTGTCATTGAAAAACCTCATTTTGTTCTTACCAGACAAAGCTAGAAGCAGAACTTTACTTCCACAAACATAATTGTTGGCTCCAACAAGTTGTTGTATAACCAGTGTTGTAGTACGTGCAATCGAATGATGCAGAAGGGTACAGATTCAATTGTGCTTTAACATCGGATGAATCCAAAATAGAAATTGTTGCAGAGGCAGTCACTTCAGCCATCGCTAAACAACGAAGAAGAAGAACGAAGAAACATAATGAAATAGAGAGAAAAACCTCTTGAAGACCCTCACATCAACACGTAAATGATAGTGCAAAAACACAAGTCGAGCCAAAAAAAAAAATCACACTTTAATACCATAACACATGTAATGAGGGAGAAAGACTTTTATTACATCTATGGTACAACCCTTTGATATAAATAGGCACAAAAACAAGAATGACAAACTCATCTACAACCCAACATAAATTAACAAACTAATTAACCAATTGTAACTAAACTAATTATTACCGTGATTAGTAAGATAGTTAATAAGTTAAGTCTTCGAGGTTGCACCACACTATGATGAACTCTCTCACCAAGGTATCTGGTTTCATCTAGTCTTGAAGTATGACCTACCACCTTGTTGGAGGTATTCCTAAGCAATAGGCAAGCTCATCTTACCTCTAAGCATGACCTTCCTATTCCTAAGTATGACATGAGGAATAGGTACTCAAGCTTGGTGGCTCGGGTCATTTTAGTTGGTCTTCATATGGTCCTCACCAGTTGATTCCACAAAACTTTTTTTTTTTTTATTATAGGAGAATTTTAACTATAACAACATATAAATATAATAATACGTTTTTTTTTGTTATATTAAATAAACATTTTGAGTAATTTGAATTATCAATTACATGCTCCATTAATAATTGAATTTTATTTAATCTTTATTAAAAATGTTTATTAAGTATAATTCAATAATTATTGAAAACTATCTAGTTATTATTGATTTTTTCTTTTTTTACAAAAAAAAAAGTTATTATTGCTTTTAATTTTTTAGATTCATAAACTTTGGTCTTTTGTTAATGCAATACTTTATGTGAAAAGTGTTGGGGTTTATGCCCTAAAGCCTCATAATAAATTATTTATTTAATAATTTATAATAATTTTGATTATTTTATTTGTAATATAATATTATCCATTATATAAAAAATTCAAGGTTATTCGTGTAATCTTGAATAGTATGTGGTTGACATACGAGAGGATCATGTTCAAGAAATAACCTAAAGGGTTATAGTATATGGATAAGGTTGGGTGCCTTATCCTGGTAACACTATTGATACGACCCACTTTGTAATAGTTACAAATGATTTGATCCAAATCGTTTATGTGGAGACCATGTGAGTGGATGTATCTTATACAATGAGTTTGTGTAAGACTGGACCACAAAATATTTAATCTCTCTTTATAAATCCGTTAATTGAGAAGATTAATATTTCATCAGGATGATCATATGCGACTCGATCTTAATCTTGAGTGAGTTATGAACTCCTGCCTGTGAGGGATTGTCCTTTGATTTGCATGGGTGAGAGTGGCTTTTGTTGCCGATTCAATATGCGTACCATTTTGGGGACTTGACCAAATAGGGAGTTGGGAACATAATCTCACAAGATGGAATTCACTCTTTCCCATATAGGGTAAGTAGATGAGTAGTTCCCTTAAGTGTTGATTTCGGGACTTGAACAATGGGTTCTCACCCTCTCACTGGCCCAATAGGGACTTAATTTATAATTAGATTATAAACATATTGTTCATTAGAGAATCAGTGGTACTTAAAGTGCAAGATGTAATTGCAGGGGTAAAACGGACTTTTGATCCAACTGTAATTATGAACAACTCGTGAATAATCGACTTGCACGTAGTGATTATATTCATGGACACAACTTATCCTACAGTGCATAAGAGTGCAATTCTAGGTCTATAATGGAGTGACCTATAGTTAATGAATGAAATTAATTATTTAAAGAGTTTAATTAATTAATTTTGTATTTTGGAGCTTATAATCTGTAGATCCATAATGTCCCCTTGCTAGCTCATAGTAATACTAAAAGATCAATTTAGTTAAAAGAAAATTTTGAAATGTTCAAATTAATATTTAATATATTAAATATATAAGAGGAAAATATATTTACTGTATTTGATACATTAAATATTAAAATAATTAATGTATATTAGATACATTAAATAAATATCGAAGGAGATTTGAATGAGATACAAATAAATATAAGATATATTTTAATATATTAGATATTAAAATATAATATTTTAATTATGACAAAGATTTTCTCTTGATCTCTATAAATAGGACCCTTGGGTTGAGCCATTAGACATAACACACATCTCCTCAATAGAGAATTAGAGAATTCTCTCTAGACTTCTTCCTCTTCAATCCCTTGTGGATTTTCTTCTAAGAGGCTCCCACAAGCCTTGGTCTTGTGTTCAAGTCATAGCCAAGAAGATTCTATGGAGGAGATAAAGATCCATTAGAAATATCTCCATATTTAATTCAAGTAAATTTGCTTAATCTTAATTTTTAGTTTAATTTTAAATAAATCAAAGACAATCCAATGCTTCCGCTGCAAAGTGAAACGTTCTTTCCTTCAAAAAGCTTGCTTTAATAATATTCAATAGTAGCACTCTACTAAATAGGAAAATGATAGTATTTTGAGAAATAAGCCTAATATACAATACAAAAATGCAAGGTTTAGAGGCATAAACAAAACCACATTTTCAACCCCAATCTCAAAGGGTTGTTATAACTTTTGATAAAAGTGTATAAAAAATAATAATAACTTTTGATAAAAGAGGAAGTTTTTTTCTAATTAAAAAAATAATCATCCATAGCATACAAAGTTTTTATCATAAAAGAATATATTTATCTATAAATAGGGAGAAGAAATAGATATTAATTTGAACTTCACATGCCATTTGATGAGATTGAAATGAAAAAAGAATCAAATTTTTTCTGTAAAATTTTGGATTTTATCTTACAAAATTAAATAAATTAAGAAAGAAACGTGTTTTAATTGAAAGTGTGTTATAGAATATTGGTATTCAAATCCCTATCAAGTAAGATTTTAGTGTAGGGAAGAAAAGTCATCAAACAAAACATCATCATCGCATGTTGAAGTTGAAGGGGTGATATTTTTCAATATTTTTATTTTAATATTTTATTTTTGAAAAAACACAATGATATTGAGAGGAGTGATGTTGATTGTGAAATTTCACCAACTAATGAATCCAATTTCATAATGTCACACTAATTATCATAGTAATAATATGGTTAAATTATAAATTAGTCCACGAACTTTAAATTTGTTTTTAGACTTTTGGTCTTATTATCTATATATATATACGACCTTGATTCTATTAAGTCTCTCTTATAAATTATGGTATTTTCTTAAAATTGAACCATTGTTAAAGTAATATTTTGTGAAAAGCTACTTTAGTAACATTCAATAGTAGCCCTCTATTAAACAGGGCAATGAAGTATATTTTTAAGAAATAAGCTCAATATACAATTCAACATTGCAAAGAAAAAGAATATTTTTATTAGAGGCATAAATAAGACCTCATTTCCAATGAAGTCTCAAAACTTGAAATATTATAATTTTTGAAAAAACAATACAAATCATCAATAGTATACAA
The DNA here is from genome assembly GCA_033996785.1 of Trichosanthes truncata. Classification (NCBI taxonomy): domain Eukaryota; kingdom Viridiplantae; phylum Streptophyta; class Magnoliopsida; order Cucurbitales; family Cucurbitaceae; genus Trichosanthes; species Trichosanthes truncata. Next base: position 46,295,973 of record JAWPNB010000013.1, read on the forward strand.
AGTCTTTATTGGAAAAGAATATATTTATCTATTAAGTAGGGACGGAGAAATAAATACTAATAGAACTTAGCCTCCTCACAAGTCCAAATTGAGTCTAATTTCAAAAGGAAAGATTCATACCCTATTCAACATATAAACACAGAGTCGTCCTAGTAAAATGTTTACTTTGCGTTCATGTCCAAGTTGGGTTCAAGCATGCCATTTAATGAGTCTGAATTGAAAATAAGAATTAATTCTAGGAGTGGTTTACCCATTAATGGATGCAATTTCACAATGCCTCACAAATTATAATGGTAATAATACGTTTATATTATAAATTAAGTATATGAACTTTCAGTGATGGATCCAAAAATTTATGTCAGAGGGGGGCACAACTACATATAAGGTTAAATTGCGAGTTTAGTATCTAAACTTTTAGATTGTCTATATGGTCCCTAAAATTTAAAAAGTGTTTAATCAGTCCCTGAACTTTGAATTTTGTGTCTAATAGATCATTAAACATTAAAAGAAAATCTAATAGGTCCTTAAATTTTCAATTTAATATATGTCCCAAAACTTTAATTTTGTGTCTAAAAGGCGTCCTTAACCTATTTGACATTTTTTTAAAAATTCATGTATCTATTAGATACAAAATTGAAATTTTATGGTCCAATTAAACACAAAATTAGAATTAATGACTAATGGGATAGTTAATTTTTAAAATTTTTGAATATGTTCGAGATCTAATGGATACAAAATTGAAATAAAATTGAGAAACTTATTAGACATTTTGACAGTGGAAAGACTTATTAGAAACAAAATTGAAAGTTTAAAGACCTATAAGACTAAACACAAATTTAAAATTTATGAGCCTAAACTTGTAATTTAAGCTTCGAATAAATATAATTTATATATGTTAATATATAACATTTAGATTAAGTATTACTAATAACAAAATTGTAATAAACCATTCCAAAATTATCTACATTAATATATAAAGAAAGAAATAAAATTTGAAATATTTACTTATATATTTTTTTAAAATAGAATTAAGCTCTTTTTATCCAATATTTTTTTTTAATAATTTACTAATAGTTAAGAGAAATTTTTATTTTTTTTAGATGAAAAATAAAAATACTTGTATATTGGTTTATATTTATATATATATCCATACACACAAAATTAAGAACTAAATTAAACAGCTTCCTCCTGTTTTTTTATTGTTATGTATGATAAAATAAAAAAATTGAAGTAAAAAATGATCAATAATGCATGCAGCAAATCTGGAACAGATGCTTTCCAAGACACCAATGCTGACGGGCATGCCCCTTTGAAAACGCAGCACACCTCTGCTTTGTTATTTTTAAAATACCTAACATATAAATACAGAAAAAACGCCCCTCTGGCCCCTATGTAGATCCGTCTCTGTGAACTTTAAATTTTTATTGTTATTTATTTAGTCGTTGAGTTTAAAAAAAATTTCAAATTTTTTTTTCTATAAAGTTTCTATTCATATTCTTCACTTATTATTGAGGTGACTTATTGATTAAGTTAATAAATTATGATTTAGTTCGTATGTTACAAAGGAACAAATTAGATATAATAAGAAGGATAGAGCAAAATTTCGATGGAACACAAAGAATAAAGCAAAAAGTGTTAGAAATTTTTGTATTGAAGGCATGAATAAAACCTCAATTTAAATTAGACTCTCAACTCTCAAAACAATATAAATTTTATTAACAAATAGAAAAGTTCCTTAAACAATAAGAATCACTTGTCACCTATAAATTATTTGGTTTATCATAAAAGAATCTATTTACCCATTAGTAGAAATAAAGAATAAATACGAATAGAACGGGAGAATCCTAATTTTTTAAAGGAAAAAAAAGACCTTGTATCATAAATAATTGAATAAACTAACAAAGAAAGAAGCTAGTTTTATTCAATGAATGTTTAGAATATTGGTATCCAGCTCCCTAAACAACTTTATGATTGTCATTATATAGAAGAAAAGTCATAAAACCAGAATTGATCATGTTGAAGTTGATGGGTATGAATTTTTCTATTAAGAATAATGGAGCCTAAAGGGCCCATATATGTCACATCACCTTTGTCTTTAACCTAAATATATATATGTATATATGTATATGTGTTTACCGCAGTGGGTTCACGAGAGGAAGGAAAAAAAATTTCTTGCGGCTGGCTTTCTTACGGAAACAGAAGAAGAAAAAGAAAAACAGTGAGCAGTTTTCTTTGGGTTATTTGCCAAAGCATTTTTTTCTTCGTTGAAGAGTTTTTAGAGCTATTGTAGAATAATTCGTGAGCCTTTTTCTTGAAAGAAAAGTGAGAGAAATAATTCTAGAGAGCATTGTAAACTCTTGTAATTTTCTTCATAACATTTTAGTGGGACATAGTCAACATTAGGTGAACCTGTATAAATTCGATGTCAATTTCTCTTCCCTTATCTTTTAATTATCGTTCTTGTTGCTTAGAAGTTTACGTTGGTTTATCTACTCTTTTAAGCTTGTGAGATCCAACTTTTCATTCCGCAGTATTTGGAACCATAATCTGGTCTGAAATCTGGTTGAGTGAATTTAGATTGATTATATTTTATCAGCCCCTAATATTTTCTTCCAATATTTATATTTAGATGATAAGTTATCGGTTAAAATTTCATTTTTGTCTCTGTATTTTGAGTTTCATCTCATTTTAGTTCCTGTACTTTTTGTTCAAATTTAGTCAATGTACTTTCATTAAATTTTAAAATTAGTTTCTACTGTTAGTTTAAAGTTGATTTTTATTGAAATTGGTTAAATAATAATAATAATTTTCTTACAAAAAATGACACAATATGAACATATTTCTAAAATTTATAAAGAGAATGCTAATAAAAAAATATTTATTTTAGAAAAGTTAATAATAAACTTATAGTACCAATTTTAAGTTTTATTAAAAGTAGAGTAACTAAATTTGAATCATAAGCACTAGAGAGACTAAATTTAAATATAAGTATCGCACATAAACTCAAAACGGTATTTTAACCTAAATGATTTCAAAAACAAAGAATGTAACGATGTCGATGAATGATTAGGACTGCGAGAAATGTTATCCAAAAATGGAGAAATGTCCCACAAATTATAAAAATAAAATGAGTAATAATTTCGGGTTTTGGCGTTTCGATGCAAACTTTCCAACTCCCACCATCTCCACGTTCTCTACTATGCTATTTAATCCCTTTTTTTCTCTGATAATCTGATAGCCTTTTACTAGGTAAAGAATAGATAAGACTGGTGGTTGAGTTTTTGCCTTCTTCTTCAATCTTTACAGGTAACACATGGCTATATTCCTCTTTCCTTGTGAGGATTTTCCTTTTTCTGTGTTTTTATTATGTACCCAGTTTCTTTAATTTCCATTTCTTTGCCTCGTTAGGTAGATTTTTGAATAATTGTTGTTTCTGATCATTTTCGGGGGTTCTGATTCAGTTCGAATTTAACTTGGCAACTCGATCGGGAATTAATTCTTCGCCCTTGAGCTTTGTGTTTTTTTTTTTTTTTTGCTTGAGAGTTGATGAATCTGCTGAATGGTTTGGTTTTTGTCTTCAACTTTACATGGATCGTTACTTTTATTCTGTTGTCATGTAGTTTTAAGAACTGGGTTTATTTTTTTGTTTCTCGATTTGTTTGATTCCCTACGTATTTCGATGGAGATTAGTGCTGCTACTTTGTGATGTAATTTTCATATTTCTTTTTCTGTGGGTACAACTAGTGAATTGAGGAATGGATATGCTATTTTGGGCCACTGATTTTGTTGGTTTCAGGAACTTCTTGTTAACACTACAAAATTTATGAGCTAATGTTGTAAAATTTGTATCCTATTGGGCATTAACTTTTACCTACCAATCATTTTCTAAGAGAAAAGGATGGGTTATACAGTGAGGTTTTGGTGTTTGGGAACATGAAGTGTAAAGAAGAGGATTGTTTCTGCTGAGAATCATACTTTCTGTTGCCACAAGTTAACGTTTGAATCTTGCAGATTGTTTGGGACAATTTTCCCTTTGGAATTCTCTCTGTAGTAGTGCTGTCACCAAGAATAGATCTTAGGTAAATGGGGTCAGAAGGGCCTCCATCGGTGACAATTCATGTAACGGGGTTTAAGAAGTTCCATGGAGTTTCTGAGAATCCAACTGAGACCATAGCGAACAATCTCAAGAAGTATATGGAGAAGAATGGTTTGCCAGAAGGTCTAACTCTTGGGAGTTGCAGCATTCTTGAGACTGCCGGGCATGGGGCTCTTGATTTGCTACGTAAGACATTGCAATCTGCAGTAGAGGGGAAGGGTTCTGAACCTACGAATTCCAGAAGAATCATCTGGGTCAGTTATTCCTGCCTCTAGTTCAAACCTTTCTCTATTTAATGCTTATTTCCTCTTTAACTCATCTCTGAAGTTGCCTTACTTTTTATCTATCTACTCTTGTTTTATCTTCTGTTACGAGATATGATCTGCTCTTCATTAGTTCTTTTGGTGTTGGTATCTGCAACTGGACAATCAAAGCTACAATGTAAATTACTCGGAAGATACATTACTCCGATTTGATATAGTTTAACTTTCCTGTATTTTTTTAGAAAGCTTCTGATCTTCAGCTGAGAACCTCCCAAGCTTGATGTTGTCTAAATCATCAATACGAATTTACCTATATCAATAATTTCAGTGTCTTTATAATGATTAGTCAATGGAGAGGATAATGATTCAAAACAACCACTTTATATTTGATAAGGCCTAATCCAATATTGGGGTCTTTATTGTACTTCTCAATTCATTTTTCTTTTGAGGTCTGGTTTCGTACAGGAGTACAATCACACAAGGAAAATACTAATAGAGGGAAAAAAAAAAGAAAGAAGGAAAAGAGAGGGAGATTGGCTTTGTATAAGATCATATACATTGAATTGACATTATCTTAAACGATATAGATATATGTATCATAATTTCTGAATCTATGCACATGTAAATACAGATTATTAAGTTCAGAAAGCATTAATCTGTCCTCATTTGCCATTTCCTTCGCATTACTGTGATTTTTGACAAGAGAAACAGCAAACCTTACAGGAGGACTTATGCAAGTTTGTGCCTTGCATCATGCTAATACTGTTTCTCTTCATTACTATTCTGAGTGATGACTAACAAATTATTACTATTCTTGCTTCAGCTTCACTTGGGAGTTAATAGTGGTGCTTCAAGGTTTGCTATTGAACATCAAGCCTTTAACGAAGCCACGTTTCGTTGTCCTGATGAAATGGGATGGAAACCTCAGGTAGATAATTTTTCTAATGTGTATCTATCTATCTCCTAGTCTTGGTGGAGTTTAGTTTGCTTGAGCATCTATTTTGCTGTGAGTTTGATCATTTGTTATTACTTTCACCTGCTGCAGAGAGTACCAATCGTACCCGAGGATGGTGAAATTTCACGTATACGAGAGGTATCATGAAATTTCACCTTGAAATTTTTTTTGACAAGTATACTACCATTAAGAAACTACATTCACGTCTTTTGGAGGCCACTTCTCTGACTATATTAGAACTTTAGGGAATGCCTTTCTTGCTTGAGTTGCTTTTAAGCGTTGAGAACCAGAATTTGCTTCTCTTTTACAAAATATAGAGATTAACATAGGTTAAAATTTGAGGGTAGTTAACCACCATGAGTTGACTTAGTGGTCAATACGCGCCATGTAAATAATAAAAGACTTAGACGGGAACTGGTTCAAGTCATGGTCACCTACCTAAGATTTAATATCCTGTTTGTGTCCTTGGCAACCAACTATAGAAGGTCAAACAGTTATCACGTGAGAATAGTCAAGGTGCACGAAGCTAACTCAAACACTCACGGATATCAAAAAGAAAAAAGATTTGAGGGTAATTAGCGGCATCGATGAAGCATGAACACTTTGGTTAGGGTTACAAGTCCATGTCTCACACATATTGAACACTCTAATTCTTTGATATTTGTCAGACATGTGTTCAACATTGATAGAGCACGTGAAACACATATATACATCGTCTATGTTTTATGTGTATGTTTTGAACACATTGGATGTGCATGTTTTATGAATATATGTTTGACAGTCATTGACACTTTTGAGCTAAAATGTTTTTTTTTCCTAAATAAATAAATTGATAGTTTAAGTGAAAGTGAGCATAGCTCAGTAGTAATTGGTATTTACCTTCGACCAAGAGATCAAAGATTCGAATCTCCTCAACTCCAAATGTTGATAAACTCAAAATAAATTGATACTATAAATGGTATATTGGAGAAAAATAATAAAGATTGAAGTATAAGTGTATAAACTCTACTGAATTGGAATTTCTATCTAATAAAATGTCAAGTCATTTAGAATAATGTTTGTTTATTGGAGAAATACGTAATCTGTTTGTTTAATTTTTTCAGTATTGCCTATTTCATTACGTCTTTCACCTTATCCTTAAGATGCAAATATCATTTACTAACAGCATACATTCGTGAAAATATTGAAATGTAATTTTAAATAACGTACTTGTTTAGAAATGACATCTCATTGTTCCTGTGTCCATGCCTTTGAAGTTGGTACAACATCGAAACATTATAACGAATTGAATTTAATCAAGGAAGATTGCAAAATTTATACCAAAATTTCCATTGCTTATACACTTGGAGATGGCATAACCTTTGATTTGTACCATTGAGGGTCTTATTAAATTCTTGATGCAAATCATAATTGTTCTTTTCTTTTTCCGGATTTCTTACCCAACTCTGCCGTGCAGACTTCTCTTCCAGTGGAGGAAATAACCAAGACATTGGCAAAGAAAGGATATGAAGTGACGACTTCAGACGATGCTGGTCGCTTTGTGTGCAATTATGTCTACTATCATTCCCTGCGCTACGCCGAAGAGAACGGCATCAAATCGCTATTTGTTCATGTCCCTCTCTTCTTAACTATAGATGAAGAGACCCAGATGCAATTTATTGCTTCCTTGTTAGAGGTACTTGCATCTTCAAGTTATTAGGCTACCAATGTATAGGAGGATGTATTGGGGTGATGCTTGAATAAAAGAAATAATAATATGCTTGCTTTAAGGGCTAATGTATGTATTTAGAAACATGCATTCATATGTTCTTCATACTTATCTTTAAAAGATTTCGGCTACTTGTCGAGATCAATAACATTTGGTTTATGAATGAAAAGTTCAGTTTGCTAGTGAAACAAAATCTCAGAATCAAGTGTTTGCTGAATTGCTTTATCGACTCTACTCATGACGATCTCAACAAGTTTAGAACACCATAAACTCGACATATCACAACTTGAATTTGAATTATAACATGTGCAACTAAATACTTGAACATTAACAGAAGATGAAGTTTATGACTCTTATAGGTGAAGCAAAGAAAAGCTCATTTGTCTGGATGTTAAAGAACCAAATATGTACAAATTGCTGCATAAGTAGAGTAGGGCAGAAACAGGAGAAGCCGAGGAGAGTTGTACCGATAACTGATATTCATGAATTATCCCCAATCTACAAAAGGGAGAGGTGGGTATCCACCCTCTGGAGGAGGCATCAATGATGGAGGTAAATTGCCCCATGATGTTCCCATGCTGTCCCTTACTAAACTACCTGAAAATAAATTTTTTTTTAAAAAAAAAAAAAAACCTGAAAACTATGAAAGATTGAAGTGACATCAAATCCTTGAACAAGTGATTCAATATAGAACTCTGAATGATTTTTAGATTCTTAAAGAATGATGGACTGGATGCTCTGTTCAAAATGGATAAATGAAAGAGGAATGGAGATGGGAATTGATTGATCATTCCTATGAATGGACAAATTTTGTCCAGTAGATGAAGTATTATGTAATGATCGATTCAAATTTTTACCAACAGGCAACAGCAGCATTTGTATAAATAAATAAATAAAACTGCCTGATGATTTCAATAATCTAAATTAGCAGTTACCTGTGAAAGAACAATTGCCCTCGACAAATTGATTCACCGGAATATGTGGGGCTTGATTATTTTCCGGAAAACCTGTGATTTAGATTTTGAATCAGACAGGAAATGGATCGAAATAAATAGAGCATTCGAAGTTGCACTACCTGCAATCGGCTGCGAACTCGAGAACTGCGGATTGTTGTTGGGATGAAAATATTTACAAGAATCACCGTATGGGCAAAACCCCTTTCAAATCAAGGCGAGCAAAGTAAGGCAGAAAAGCAAAAATTAGGTTTTAATAATAATAAAAAAAAAAAGGATGCGAAGAAGACTACCGTTGTGAGGAATCGATTACAGACGCCTCTTCCAAAGCCATCAGAGAAAGCTTGATTAAGGTCTGCAATGAAAACGAAGAAAGAGTGATGAAGAGAAAATGAGGGGAAAAGGAGAAAGCAGAGAGATGGAGGACCTCTGAAGGAGTCGAACCAGAGAGCTTTGGCCTTCTGATGGGAGAGGCTTTGAAGATGGCGTTTTCGAGCAAAAGGAGTGTCTTGGAATTGCTTCTCGCAGTAGTCGCAGTAATATTTTCCCAGTGGCATCTTCTTCTTCTTCTTCTTCTTCTTCGCAAATCTTCGACTTCTTTCTTCCTTATAAAGCTTTCTTACGCTCTTCTGTTTCTTATCATTTTCTCCTCATTTTTCCTTCAAAATCTGTTTGGACAAAATTTCATTTTTACCCCTAAACTTGTCCTCTTATATCAATTTCCACTCTACAACTTTTAATTTCATCTAATTGAATCCTAGATTTATTAGATGTTGCAATATTTCAAACGAAAATTTATCTACTTACAATTTGATAAATTTAAAAGTTTAGGGAAAATCTAAACTATGGTTATTTTTGTGCTTACACTACAATATTATGGGGGTTTGTGAAGATTTTTTTTTTTTTTTTTTTTTTGAGTTCAACAACAAACCACATTTAGACTGTGAATTCGAAGGTCTAACTTTTTTTTTTTTTGCTTTGAGCTATGCTCTAAGTTGCTAGACTTAGGAAAAGACTAAAATCGGACAAAAATTGATAATGGATACGACACCTATAGCCCAGCTGATTAAAAAAAATAAGATATTAAACTATCATTTTAATTTTATAATTTCACAAATTTACACAGAGAGAAAGAAATAGAGAGTAGTGATCATGCAAGTCCATCTCATTTCTCATCAATGTGATCAAGTGACAGAAGCTTTATTTATTAGCTTTCTGTAACTACAAAACTAAATAAGTTTACAACTGACTTAACCATAGTTAGTTAAGCTTACTTTAACTAATCATATTACAGAAAATGCATAGTACATACATTTCTTAATGTGCTCTCTTAACGCCCCCCCCCCCCCCCCCCCCCCTTCAAGCCAATGGAAAATGAAGATTGAACATTGAGCTTGTCTTTTAAAGATTGAAACTGTGCTGCTGATAGAGGCTTTGTGAAAACATCTGCTATTTGGGCATAGGCTAGTAAATGACAAATACGAAGTTTTCGCTGCAACACTAAATCTCGAACAAAATAAATATCGATCTCAACATGTTTTGTTCGAGAGTGAAGAACGGGATTGGCACTTAGATGAACATCAATGAGATTGTCACACCAGACAATTGGAGGATGAGAAATAGGAATATTCAAAATAGCAAACAAAGACTTGATCCATACCAAATCAGCAGACACATGGGCGAGACTTCGATATTCAGCTTCAATGCTAGATCTGGAGATAATGCTTTGTTTCTTGAAAGACCACTGTATTAAATTCCAGCCAAAATAGATACAAAGGCCCGAAGTGGATTTTCTATCATCTGGGTCAGAGGCCCAATCAGCATCAGCATATCCTTGTAAAAGTAAATCAACAGGCTTTTTAAACAACAAACCATGATCCAATGTACCCTTAAGATACCGAAGGATTCTTTTAACCGCCTGCCAGTGAAACACTGTAGGAGAGTGCATAAATTGGCACTCTTTGTTGACACTATGAGCAATCTCGGGCCGTATAAGCGTAGCATACTGTAAAGCCCAACTGTACTTCTGTAAATCCTGAAATTTCTCACCTTGAAAGGCAGAAAGAATAGAACCACTAATCATAGGTGCAACAATCGGATTAACATGACTCATATTAGTCTTATGAAGAAAATCATAAATATATTTCTTATGGGATAGAAATAGACTGTCTGAAGCCAAAGTAGAAACTTCCACACCAAGAAAATAACTCAAGGTACCAAGATCTTTGAGTGAGAACTTTTGATTTAAGACATTGATGACTCGATCGATAACCAATGAGGAACTTCCAATAATAACAATGTCATCAACATAGATGAGAATATAACAAGAACAACCATTATGATTGTAGATCAAGAGAGATGAATCCGCCTTTGGAATGAACAAAACCAATAGAACAGAGAAAAGAACTTAACCTTTCAAACCAAGCTCTTGGAGCTTGTTTCAATCCATATAACGTTTTCTTTAGCTTGCAAACTTGATGAGCATGAGTGGATGACACCATCCTAGGCGGCTTGCACATAAAAACTTCCTCAATTAGTAATCCATGCAAAAAGGCATTGTTTATATCCACCTGTCTTAATGACCATCCATATGCCAAGGCTATGGTAAACAACACTCTAATGGTAATTGGTTTGACAGCTCGACTAAATGTCTTTGTATAGTCTAAATCTTCTTGTTGGTGAGAGTCTTGAGCTACCAACCGAGCCTTGTACCTTGCAACGACCCATCAGAATGCCTTTTAATTTTGCAAATCCATTTGCAACCAATTACCATTTTCTCCGAAGGAGGATCAACCAAAGACCATGTATCATTAGCGAAAAGAGCATTATACTCTTCATTCATTGCCTTGACCCAATGTTCGCACTTGAGAGCTTCTTTAACATTCGGTGGCTCCACTTCAACATACTCAGACAAATAAACTTTGGGCTTAAACGTGCCAACTTTACCTCGAGTCACCATAGCATGTTTGTTTGTAGGAATAGACCGCGTAGACTCTTGTACAGATATGGTATTCAAAACATTGGGAGATAAAAGGTTGATTAGAGGGTAAAACAGAAGAAGAAGCTTCGGGTGTGATATTCTTCTCAAACTATTGGGAGTGGGAAGCAAAAGATGTACTCTCAGATGAAGAAGATAAAATAGGAGAGGATGGACTATTTAAACCAAAGGACCGAGTGGGAGAGGACAAAGGAGGAGCTGGCAGATTGGACAACACAGACTGCTAATTTGAAAAGCTTGGGGCAGGTGGTTTAGGTAAAGAACCATTGGATAAAGCACAAGGTGGGACAATGGATAAAGAGTTATTGAATACTGGTAAAGGGCTAGAAGTAGATAAGGACGAACTAATAAAAGCAGATGTTGGAAAAGTTGATTCATCAAAAAGTACATGTCTTGAAATGTACAATCTTCCAAATGAAGAAAGACATTTGTACCCTTTATGAAGAGCACTATAGCCAAGAAATAAACAAGGAGTGGACCGAGGATCAAGTTTATGATTATTATAGGCTCTTAAGGAAGGATAACACAGACAACCAAAAGTTTTAAGGGTGTCATGCCAAACAACTTCTCAATAGGAGAAATATCGTGATGGACTTTAGTAGGAAATCTGTTAATGAGGTAAACAGCAGTAGAAAAAGCGTCATCCCATAATTCCAATGAAAGAGATGCATGAGACAAAAGTGTAAGACCCATGTCTACAATATGACGATGCTTTTGTTCAACAATACCATTTTGTTGGGATATATAAGGACAAGTAAGTCCATGTTCAATACCGTTGGTTTTAAGAAATGGGATGAATGAACAAAATTCACCACCACCATCAGTTTACAAACGAAGGATAGACTTACCAAGGAGTTTTTCTACATGAGTTTTAAAAAGAAGAAAAGCTGGAAAGGGATCAGATTTGGAGTTCAAAAAATAAATCCAAGTATATCGTGAGTAAACATCAACAAAACTCACATAGAATCGAAAACCATTTCTATATGTTCTATAGGCAGGACCCTAAACATCAGCTACAATCAATTGTAAAGGTGCATCATATTGAGTAGACGAAGATAAAAAAGGTAAATTGTGAGATTTACCAATGGAACATGCATGACATAAATGGGAAATTTTATTAGCTGGAAAAACAATATTACAGCTATTTAGAACATGCTGCACAGTAGGAAAAGCAGAATGCTCTAACCTATTATCCCACAACTCAAGTTCAGTACATGGTTGAGAAACAAAAGATGCATTACAAGGAATTGAAGCAGAGGACAAGTGAGTATTATAAACTTGGGAAGACTGAGGGATAGAAGACCACTCATCAAATAAAGTGGAAGACGTTGGATAGCCAGCTTTTGTTAGTGTAAACCTATAAAGTCCCTCAACCAATTGTCCATGGAGAAGAGTTTTTCCTGTTGAAATGTCCTTCACAAAACAAACAAAATGATGAAATTCAAAGAAAACACAGTTATCTCTTGCAAATTGACTCACACTAATGAGATTTTTAGTTATGTGAGGAACATGTAAGAGGTTTTTGAGATGAAAGACAGTATTGGATGGGGATTTAAGAAAAAAAGAACCAATGTTTTGAATAGGCAAACCTGTGTAGGATCGTATGGCAACACTAGAGGGGGGTGAATAGGGTTGCTTAAAAAAATTAAAACATTTTTTTTAAGAGTTAAACCAAAATAATTTAATCTAAACTAATCAAAATAAGCACCCTAAAAATTCTAGAAATATAGAACAATTTTCCCATGCAATCTACTCACAAAAATATTAAGCAATGAAAATTTAAAAGAATAGAAAGGAATAGATAACACCGAAATTTTTTATAGTGGTTCGGAAATCCCTACTCCACTCCCCAAGACTCCTTCTTGGGTATTTTATTGTGATGGCCCTCTTACAGGTGAGAACCAAACCGATTGGCACTCTTTTTAAGGGTTCAAGAGTCAACCCCCAACTAATCCTTTTGCAGGATCAAATTCAACCTATATCGATCCTTTTAACGAGTTCAAGATCAAACCACTACGATCCTTTTACCGGGTGCAGGATCAAACCACTACAAATCCTTTTTCGGGTTCAGGATTAAACCGCTCACTCAAAATCCCAAGGTGTACCCACACCTTAATACAAAACCCAATTGAAATAGTAAAATAATTTAAAGACCCACAAAGAAACTCTCACAAAGAGTAGGTTTATAAGTTTTAGCTTAAAAGAAACAATCTAATCTCTCATATAAAATTCTCTCACAAGAAAAATAGAAAAGGATGGAGCTTTGAAGAATGATCAACAATGGAGAATGTTTGAGAGAAAATTTCAACAATTTTTGGGGATGAGAGTTATAAAATGAGAAAGAAAATGATGTTTAAATGGAGTTGTAAGGAATAAGTTTGATCCATTAGATCTAGGTTAAGATGGATCAAGGGTGGAGGAAATTTGGGAGGAAAATGACAAAAGAATGATTAAAAAATAATTTTAAAATGCCTCTAACGGCTATTTAAAATGTCACGTGTCGCAATATTATTCGTCCACGTCATTGCTAAATAGCAGTTTTTCTCAATCTTCTTTTGGTCATAACTTTCTCGTTTGAAATCCGATTTGAGCGATTCAAAATGCGTTGGAATCATCTTTTCGAGCTCTACACTGTGGATACTTTAAAACACTAAAAATAATTAGTAATTAATAGGTTTGTTATCATCAAAATATATAGTCATATGATTGAAGCTCATAAAGCTAACAATCTCCCTCTTTTTGATGATGACAAACTACTCAAGAAAAATATTCTCAAGGTAGATGAATAACAATATCAAAAGTATTCAATTAGTAAACATCATATTTAATAACTAAATATCACCATATATTTTTCTAACTAAATTCTCCCCCTTTTGTTATCATCAAAAGATAACAATTAAAAACATAATCAAGCTCCCCCTTAAAAGTAATCATAATAGTCATTAAAAGATAAAACTCCTCAAAGTAATAATCAAGTTAACTAATAATAATAAGTTCATTTAACCTCTCCTAATAAATGAAGCCAATCATTTTGAGCAAAAATAATCAAGAAATATAATAAACTCAATAACACAATAGAATCAATAAAGGCATCAAAGCACATAATCCCAATTTCAAAGTAATAGTAATTTATCTCAATAAATCAATTAACATTACTCCAACAAGGATATATAAGCAATCATGATATTTTCACAAGAAAATATATAGCTCCCCCTAAACATGTGAATCATATAATAAATGGACAAATAAATAAGTACTCCCCCTAAATATATGAGACATAATAAATATTACAAAGAGAGAACAACAAACACCAATTAGTTATTCAATCATCAATATAATTTTTCATAATAAATATAATTATATAAGCCACTAAATCATAATCAATCACAAATATCCCAAGATAAAACTTTCACAATTAAGCAAAAAAAAATCATTTTTAAGAGGCATTTGCTCCTCCTAAAAATAAGCATACTCTAAAAAAGAATATTTTTCATGGAGTTTCATAAGTCAACATAAAGAAGAATTTAAATTCTAATTGCTTTTTCAATTGCTCAATTAACCACAATAAGTGGGGCACGAGATAAGAGATTTCAATAGAGCATATCAATTTAAAACATACCAAACATAGAATTTAAATCAATGTATTAATAACACATACAATCTCATAAATACAGATTTCAAACATTTAGGCACTATGAGATACCAATTAAAAAAGGATACAAAACAATATTTAAACATTAACATCCAAAGAATTTCATACCACATACCAATTGATGAGGGTCAAATTAATTTATATATCAAATTTGTTTCATACAAAGATATATTATACAAAAAAAAAATTAACAGGATATCACTATGAGAGATAAAATAAGATATTAATTAACAACCATAATCAAAGAAATTTTGTTCATAAAAGGAAAAAGTTATCAATACATGAAACATGTCAATAATCAATACAAACAAAACAAATTTCATTTAAGAAAAAAAATTAAATTCAATTTCACAACCAATAGGATTTAAGAAAAGATAAGTAAATTAAAGCACTTTCCCTATTAAAAGGGATTTGACAACTCTTTTCCATGTCTCATAATAACATAAATAATCAAAACATAATGCTTTAATCAAGGAATAGACATTCAAGTTCATAAAGCATTTAAACCCTATTTTTAAACTAACAAAACTTAATACCAATTGTAAGAGTGGAACTCAAACAACAAAGTATCAAAGTGAGATAGTTTAAAAAGAATATTTCAAACAACTTCTTTCACAAATTAATAACAATAATTAATCATAATCAAACAATAAAGGAATTCACAAAAGTTTCCAAAAACAATTTAAATCATCAAGGATTCAATTTTGAAAGCCAACATGGAAACTAAAAAAAATAAAAATTTTCAAATACTCAAAATATCAATTATATTGGACAAAATTAAATTACAAATAATAAAAAAATAGTAACACATAATATGCCAAAAATAGATTTTCAAAAAAATTCCATGACCCGTAATTCTATAAAACAAATAACAAAGCAATAGAGATTATACATAAATTTGAAATTAATCAATCTCAAATTTCTCAAGAGCACATAATTATGTAGTCTATAAATAGACAAACAATAAAGATAAATGTCAAACTAAATATTCATAAATATCTCATGGACATTTAATCTAATAATCAATCAAGTTCAATCATCAATTCAAAAATACTCAAAATCAATATAGTAAGTTAAATCACAATTCAATAATAGAAAATTTTTCAAAAAAATTCAATAATTTAATTGATTCAAAAAAGCATTAATAAGAGGATCGTAGACATATTTCAATTCCACAAAATATCATAGTATTATAATTTACCATTCAAACACTCAAACTTCAAGGATAATATAAAATTCGAATTCCAAATATAAAACCTTTATAATAAAACAATCCAAGAATGGCAATTTTAAATTAATTTAAAGATAATATTACAAGATATTTCAAATTAACTCAATAGCCATTTAAAAGATAAAGTTACCAAATATAAATATTTCCTTTTGAAGCACTTGGAGAGTTATAAATATTGTATTTGAATTTTGAATAATTTTCATTTGGAGCTAAATCAATCCTTTGAAATTTGACTTTTGGAGCACACCAACAAAATAAATTAGTAAGTAATCTTTGGTACCCATACTTGTTTGGGTCCACATATGTTAGTCTCAATCTTTGGAGTCCATTTATTTTTAGTTCCAACATTCATAACATTCATACTATTTGGTTTAGGAAAATTATAACATGAATTTGATTTATGATCGAATTTGCCACAAGAGAAACAAGAAATATTATGCATAAATTTTTCATTCACATAATATCTATGCATGTTCTTTTTCACATAAGTGTTCCTTTTATAAGTATTTTGGAAAATTTCTTTATAAGAAACATTTTTCTTTCCATAACCATTAAGAACATTGTTCAATTTATAGCAATTTGGCCTAATATGACCTTTTACTCCACAATAATGACATGTAGGCACAAATTTTGCATTATGCACAAATCTAGCATTATACACAAAATTAGACTTAGCATGAAAATGATTTTTCACACATTTTGGTACACCATGCTTATGTACAAATTTTGGTACATCATGCTTATGCACATCACATTTTGGTAAATCATTAGGCAAAACATCATTAGACATAGAAGATATAACAAAAATAGTTTTGGAACTAGATGGAGTAACACTCTCATCAATATAACCAAGACCTCTTTTGTCATTTAATGGTTTGCCCATTTCAATAATTTTATCTAATTTTTGTGCACCTATTGTCAATTTCTTAATAGACTCTTTGGCACAATTAAGCTCATTCATAAGATTTAACTCTTTTTCTCTTAGAGTTTTAACAAGCTCATGTAATTCAGAGATATCATGCTCAAGAAATTTAATCTTATCTAACATAGCACATTTATCTTGATCACATGAATACTCAACATCATCATGTTTCACAACATTATTGGCATTTAATTTCAAGCAAGCATTTTCCTCAACTAATGACTTATTTTCAACAATTAAAGCATTCAAGTCATTTTTCAATTCTAAAAATGAGGAATTAATTTTCTCATGGTCTTCCTTCACACTACTAAGCTCATGCAACAACTCATTATTTTCATAAGCTAATTTAGAGGTCTTCTTTTTAAGAGACATGTATTTAGAGCCTACTTTTTCAAAATCAAGTTTAATTTCATTATAGGCATCCATAAGCTCATCATAAGAGAGATTTTCACTACTTACTTCTTCGTCGTTGCTTTCGTCATCAGTGTGAGCCATCAAGCACCAATGTGATAACTGAAAATCTTCTTTCTTCAATTTTTGACAATTTTCTTGATTTCTAGTTTTAGAAATTTCCTTCACATCAAGAAAATCATTAGAAATATAAGATGGAGATTCAATCAAATCATAATTAACTCTAATGTTTGCCATAAGCTCAAACAATTAAGTTTTCAAGAAAGGTAATTTTGAAAGAGAATTTAAGGAATATAATTTTTGAAAATTTCCTTCCAAACAAAATACTTTTTCAAAATTTGAATTTCAAGGAAAAAATAATTTTTAAAAAGTTTCTTCTAGACAAAAAGATTTCAGTGTCTAAAAAGTGAAGAACAAAAAGATTTCAAAGAAAAAAAAATTTCTAGTGAAAACGGATTTTAAAACGCAAATTTTCAACCTTTTTATTCAAAAACAGAAAATTTCAGATTTAATAAAAAATAAGAAAAAAAAAACAGTTTTTGAAATTAAAAAAAAAACAATTTTTCCAAATACTTTTTGAAACAAAAAACGAGCTACCCGCTCTGATACCAATTGTAGGATCGTATGGCAACACTAGGGGGAGGGGTGAATAGGGTTGCTTAAAAAAATTAAAACATTTTTTTTTAAGAGTTAAACCAAAATAATGTAATCTAAACTAATCAAAATAAACACCCTAAAAATTCTAGAAATATAGAAAAAATTTCCTAAGCATGCAATCTACTCACAAAAATATTAAGCAATGAAAATTTAAAAGAATAGAGAGGAAGAGATAACACCGAAAATTTTTATAGTGGTTCGAAAATTCCTACTCCACTCCCCAAGACTCCTTCTTGGATATTTTATTGCGATGGCCCTCTTACAGGTGAGAACCAAACAGATTGGCACTCTTTTTAAGGGTTCAAGATTCAACCTCCAACTAATCCTTTTGTAGGTTCAGGATCCAACCTATATCGATCCTTTTAACGGGTTCAGGATCAAACTACTACGATCCTTTTACCGTGTGCAAGATCAAACCACTACAAATCCTTTTCGAGTTCAGGATTAAACCGCTCACTCAAAATCCCAAGGTGTACCCACACCTTAATACAAAACCCAATTGAAATAGTGAAATAATTTAAAGACCCACAAAGAAACTCTCACAAAGAGTAGGTTTATAAGTTTTAGCTCAAAAGAAACAATCTAATCTCTCATATAAAATTCTCTCACAAGAAAAATAGAAAAGGATGGAGCTTTGAAGAATGATCAACAATGGAGAATGTTTGAGAGAAAATTTCAGCAATTTTTGGGGATGAGAGTTATGAAATGAGAAAGAAAATGATGTTTAAATGGAGTTGTAAGGAATAAGTTTGATCCATTAGATCTAGGTTAAGATGGATCAAGTGTGGAGGAAATTTGGGAGGAAAATGACAAAAAAATGATTAAAAAATAATTTTAAAATGTCTCTAACGGCTATTTAAAATGTCACGTGTCGCAATATTATTCGTCCACGTCATTGCTAAATATCAGTTTTTATCAATCTTCTTTTGGTCATAACTTTCTCGTTTGAAGTCCGATTTGAGCGATTCAAAATGTGTTGGAATCGTCTTTTCGAGCTATACACTATGGATACTTTAAAATACTAAAATAATTAGTAATTAATAGGTTTGTTATCATCAAAATATATTGTCATATGATTGAAGCTCATAAAGCTAACAACTTGCACCATTACCAACGTGAACCTTGCTGTCCCCTTGGTACTTCGTTCCAAAAGACATGTTGGATAGCTCATGAGTAACGTGATTAGAAGCCCCTGAATCAAGATACCACTGATTCTCTCTATTCATGTCATGTTGCAGGGTATATGTAGTAAACGACTGTTGAAACTGAGATTGACTGCTTGGAGCACCATTGAAACCAGCCAGATGTTGACTAGGGGTTGCAGAATTTGGACCTTGGTACTATTTCTCGTACCGAAAGTAACACCGCAGGGTTGTGTGGCCAAATCGACCACACAATTGACATTGTGGCTTACTATTGCTATTATTCCAAGGCTTTCAATTAGATATGTGGCCCTCATTCCCTGAATTATTTGGATCTCCCTAAGGCTTTCCTCTCTGATTACTATCATTCGCAACAAACGAGGAAGAGGATGTAGGCAGCGGAGGTTTTGATGAAGTATGTAAAGTCAGATTCACTGAGGGTAGTGTGCCAACAATATTGATGAAATTTGACGAATGACGTTGAAGTCTACTTTCTTGAGTGAGTAACATCGAATACACCTGCTGCAGATGAGGTGTTTATTCTCCACCAGTTAGCACAGACACCGTCGGATCATACTCAGGGCCAAAACTAGACAATATATGCAGAACGTGATCTTCATGAGAAATTGGTTTTCAAGTAGCAGTCAAAGCATCAACAACATTCTTTATTTTAGTAAAATAATCTTGAAGCCCTAGCTTTCCTTTCTTCATCATTTCCAATTTGGATTTCAATTCCATAACCCTAGCAACATGTTTTGAAGAGAATCGAGTAGATAAATGCTTTCATACCTCTCGAGATGTTGTACAGTCAAGTAATTCCGAGACAGTTGCTGTAGACATCGACCCTAAGAACCAGGCGATAATGAGATTATCTTGGCGAATCTAGTACTCATACTCTGGATTGGAAGTCTTTGCAGAAGCCGATTCTTTATCCAGTTCAATGAATTTCGGAGGAACATCATAGTCCTCATCGATGAACTTCTGCAATCCATGACCTTTAAGCGTGACCAGGACCTGAAATTTTTACATCAGGTAATTCTCTTCATCCAATTTTGGAGTCGACGACTTTCTCCCGGGATTTATAAACTTCGAATTTTGCACATGCAACGATTCCGAATGGATCTTCTCAGAGATGGAGGATTCCATCAAAAAGAAAAAAAAAATCAGGATCTTCAGTGGTTGTTAAACCTTCGATGCTCCGATACCATCACAAATTTACACAGAGAGAAAGAAACATAGAGTAGTGATCATGCAACTCCATCTCATTTCTCATCAATCTGATCAAGTGACAGAAGCTTTATATAATAGCTTTCTATAACTACAAAACTAAATAAGTTTACAACTGACTTAACCATAGTTAGTTATGCTGACTTTAACTAATCATATTACAGAAAATGCACAATACATACATTTTTTAATGTGCTCTTTTAACATAATTTAGTTAAATTTCTCCGATCATTTTTGTGTTCATTAAAATGTTATTGGATTTTTTTGCATAAATATTTTTGTTAGAGGTGGCCATTTCCAAGTTTTAAAAAACTAGTCAAGAAATACTTGCAGTGATCGTGGAATCCAATAATCTTAATTTAAAACAAGAGAAGATGATAGATTTTTATAGTATGTAATAAATAAATATTATATCTTTTTTTTTAATTACCATAAACTTTTTTAAAGTTGTTGATAAAAATAATGGATATCTAACTATATAGTATGAATATGGACATAATACTAGAACACACGCGTATCATACATATCTTTTAAATTTTAAAAACAATATTTGACATAGAGATGTTCATTTAACCCGTGGGGACCCGCCCTGAACAGGGCTGGGAATCCCAGATTACACGAGGAATGGGGGAGGGAGTGGGGAGACTTTTCTCCCCGTTGGCTAAGCGGGGACAGGGATGGGGAATATATTCCTTGTCCCCGACCCCGCCCCAATTAGTTTATATATATATATATATATATACACACACACACACACACTAATTATTACCTATAAATAGAAAAGTTAAAAAAAACTATAGTAAGAATTAGTTAAAGACTATTTTTAAAAAAAAAAAAAATTAAAGACTATGTTGTAATATTGAAATTTGAATTTTTAGAAATTAAGTTGCTTCGACATTATAATATTTTTACTTATGGTATATTATTGTTTTTATTAGCAAATTTTATTACATTTTCTTTAAATAAAAATTATATTGAAAATTATTCATTTAGAAAGAATTTCTATTATGGTTGAGAATAAATAAATAAATAAATAAAAGGGGGGAAAATTCCCCTCGGGGAACCCAATCCCCATGAAGTCCTCGCTAGGAATCACCGCCACGATCCCCGCAAAATTAAATGGGGAATTTCGCGGGGACGAGGAATGAAATGGGGAACCCATTCCCTGGCCCCGCCCTGTGGACATCACTACTTTGACGGTATGTTTAATAATTATCTAATCAAATTTAAAAATAAAACTGTTAATGAGAAATTTTGGCTAATCACAAATCACAACAACATTATTTATAATAGGGGTGTGCAAAAACTAAGTTGAAACGGACTTGTTCAGTTGGATTTTTATACAATTTTCTGTTTCCTCTGTTTATCCTTTAAAAAAACCAAGATTTGTGGTTCAATTCACAGTTTTATTCTTAAAAAAAAATCGAACCGAACTGAACTCCTTAAATTATCTTTAAATAACTATTAGCCCAACTCAGTAGTACCCCTCCACTAAAAGCCTACAACCCAAAGCCCATACACCTTATTTCCATCACTAACCCAGAAGGCCCAAAAGCCCATAGCCAAAATCTAGGGTTTTAATTTTTTAATCTAGATTTTCATTCCTTCTCCATTATGTTGTCAGAATAGAATCACTCATCCCCCTCCCTCCTTCACACTCTCTCTCCCCCTCACTCTTTCTCCCTCCCTCCGACCATCTCTGTCGCACGCCCCTCACAAATACCTATTGCCATCTCCGTCGCATGCCCCTCACAGATACATACTGTCATTGCCAACCACCGCTCACGCTCTCACAGCCACTTATTGCCACCGCCCTCGCACCTTCGAAATCACCCTACGACGTTCTCATCTCCACCCTCTGTCTCTTACTCTTTGTTCCTCACGATAAATCGCTCGTCTCTTTCTCTTTGTTCCAAATTCGCTCATCTCTCTCTTCGCTTGAGAGGCTGTCACTGGGCAAAATGAAGGTAAAATTCGGTTAAAAACCAAACCGAACTGGTTAAAACCAAAACCGATTGGTTTGGTTTTTAACCAAAACCAAGGAAACTTTGATTTTTTTGGTTTATGATGTTTGAGAACTATATGTTTGGTTCGATCACCGATTTCGGCCAAAATCGGGCCGAACAAAATCGTGAACACTCCTAATTTATAAACTAATGACAAAATTACATATTATTAAATTTGAGACTAATTATAAATTGACATATGTCCCAAATTTAATTTGAAGACTTCGAAGATTAAACGTTTCATGAAGACCTGAAAACTGAAACAAACTTAAATCTTGTTGAAGACTGAAACTAACTGAAATTCTTCTAACATGAAGACCTTCTATAAGCTAAAAGCTGAAGACCTTCAACAAACTACAAGCCGAAGACCTTAAAAAGCTACAAGCCAAAGACCTTCTATAAGAAAAAATCTAAAGACCTTCAACAAGCTACAAGCCGAAGATATTCAAAAAGCCACAAGCTGAAGACCTTCAATAAACTACAAGTTTAAGACCTTCAACAAGTTTGAAGCTGAAGAATTTCCACAAGTTCAAAGTTGACGATTCAACCTCGAGAACATGTGTTCTAGCCCTCGAATCAAGTATACATATGAGAGAAAGAATCAGAGGACCATAAATAAAAGATTGTACTCCACGTAAACAAGAAATTAATACAAATCAAAGTTTTATTCCACAAATTAAATTTTCCTGGAAATGTCATCGAACAAAAACGAATACAAATATTAGAAGACAATTATTCGATATAATCAATTAACACAATTACTCAAAAGAAAACTTCCACGAATCAATATGATAACAATAGAGATAATTTGTGAAGTTTGATTAAATTATAGGAACCAATTTAAAACTTTTGAAACTATAGAGACTAAATTGGAACTAAATTCAAACCATAGAGACTAAATTAAAGCTTTCAAAACCATAAGGACCAAATTGAAACTTTGATCAAATCAAAGGGATCAATTTGTAATTTAACCTATTAAATATTAAAAATTGTTGGAAATAATAATTCACTGTATATAAGAACTGAGTAACACTAGCAAATTTGATTACAACTTAACTGACAACAAACAATTACAGTGTAAACAATAGTACAAATACTGTATGTAATAACAATTTCAAAACTCAAGAACAAAAGATAATAAGTAGTCGAGTCACGCTTACAAAGCCCTATCCTAAAGACAATTATTCACTCTACATGGGTTGCAAGCAGACTACAACAATAATCTTAGTAAGATACAACGACTAACTCCAATAGAACAGTAACGTTAAACTACTTGGATTTGGCAGAACTCTTGGATACTTGCTCTCAACTTGACTCAAGATTAAAGAGAAGAAAGAGATGAGAGAAGAACTCTTCAATTGGAATGAGATACTCCAAAATGGAATGAGATACTTCAAATGAAGAAACAAGTTGTATTTATAGCCTAGCAACTTAGTAACTCTCCAAAAATAAAATTAATATAAACAATATAAAACATACATCAAAAGTAACTCAATTATGTAGTTACTTGTAAATTTTCAAACATAACTCACAAATTTAACTTTTAAGTTAAATTTGTAAAAGAAACATCAACACATTTTGATGTTTCAAACCATTTTGAAACTTTTGAATTTCAAGTCAAGTAACAACATAAATGAAACATCAATTCATTTTTGATGTTTCAAACCAACACTTTCTTTCACAAAATTTTACTATAAAATCCAATAATCCCGCACATGAAAGAAAGTTTGAAAATCAAAACAAAATGTTGAGAGCATACAAACAAGCTATGCATCAGGATAAGTGTCTTCTGGACTTGAACCTTCCATAGTGAATATCCATTGAACTTATCGAAGAAATAGTGAGACTAGCTCTGAAACTATCATTCTCATTGGTAAATTGAGACAACAGACATCACACATAACTCATCTTGTATCTTTGAGTTCTATACGTTTGTGTCCATTTTGGTCCTGGACAAAATTCTGAATTCATGAGAGCTTTAGAGAACATAAGCTATTTTAAAAGTCCTCATAGAAGCGACCTCACTTCTACTCTCACATGGGTGATATTGATTAAGAGTATTTTGTCATTACTCCTCTTGTAAACAAGATATCAACATAACCTTAGCATCAACAAATCACACACTCTACGACATCATAGAAATGGGAAGAAACTATAAGTTTCTTAGTGTGTCAATTATAAATTATCCAACCAGATTGTCTATTGAACCTAGATCTTGGGATCTTTAGTCAACTAGGTTAGATTACCATCAGATAATTCATTTCATAGGTTTTAGCCCATTTCCCTCGATGTATATGTCACTTGCTCTCTATCATTTCGTTAAAGGATCTGCAATATTCTCTTTTGATTTCACATAATGAATGGAAATAATTTCATTAAAGAGTAATTGCCTTATCGAATTATGTCTACATCTTATATGTCGCGACTTCCCATTATAGATATTATTCTTGGCCCTCATAGAGGCCGACAAATTGTCACAATAGATACATATTGCGCTTACAGGATTTGACCATAATGGAATATCTTCAAGAAAATTTCTAAGTCATTCAGCTTCTTCTCCAGCTTTATCAAGAGCTATAAACTCTGATTCCATGGTAGAACGTGATATACACGTCTGTTTTGAAGATTTACATGATACAGCTGCTCTAGCTAAGGTAAATATACACCCATTGGTTGATTTAGTCTCCATGCTATCAAAAATCTAATTAGCATCACTAAATCCTTCCAGTACATGTGGATCCCTCGTATAATGCGATCCATAGTCTGAGTGTACTTCAAGTACCTTAGAACTCTGACTAAAGCATTCCAATGATCATGCCCAGGATTGCTGGTGTATCTTGATAACCTTCCTACTAAAGAGGCAATATCATGTCTTGTACAATTCATTATGTACATTAAGCTACCAACAACTCTAGAGTATTCTAGAGAAGACACACCTTCATCATTGTTCTTCTTTAACTTACAATTTGGATCAAATTGAGTAACGGCTGGTTTACTCTCAAATTCTCTAGAGTATTCTAGAGAAGACACACCTTCATCATTGTTCTTCTTTAACTTACAATTTGGATCAAATTGAGTAACGGCTGGTTTACTCTCAAATTGATCAAATTTTCTCAACACTTTCTCTATATACAGAGATTGAGAAAGTACATATCCACTTGAATTTCCTGTTATATGGATTCCAAGTCTTGTTATATGGATTCCAAGTATAACATCAGCAAGACCAAGATCTTTCATATCAAAGTTGAATTTTAACATATTTTTAATAGAATCAATGACACTTCTATTTGTACCCATTATCAACATATCATCCACATACAAGCAAATAATGACACAATGTTGATCTATGGTTTTAATGTCATTGTTTTATTGATAGCTTCCTTCCAATAAGATGCATCCGAAGATGATACAACTTCTCGAAAAGTTTAAGGCTCACATTCAATCATATAAGTTATGAAATCAAGTCCAAAGGAAGTAGCTTTCTTAGCTTTTTTGCTTCTTCTAGGTCAGACTCAGTTTTCTTATTGTCTTGACCTTTTGAAGAGCTAGCCTCATAATTCCTTTTGACACCACTACTTCTGTGTCTTTTTTCTTTCAAATGAAATATATCCTCAAAAAATTCAGCTTCAATAGATTCCATCACAGTATTATTGTTTATATCATGTATTTCTGATTTAACTACCAGGAATCTATAAGCAACACTATGCATTACATAGCCTATAAATACACAATCAATTGTCTTAGGTCCCAGTTTGGTCCTTTTTGGTAAAGGAACTTGTACCTTTGCCAAACACCCCTACACTTTCAACATTTTATATAAAGGTAACTTTTTATTCCACACTTCATAAGGCGACTTATCAATCTTTTTATGTGGAATTATGTTTAGAATAAAATTTGTTATAAGTAAAGTCTCTCCCCACAAATTATGGGGTAAACCTGAACTATTCAACATGCAATTAACCATGTCCTTTAAAGTTCGGTTCTTTCTTTCAGCTACACCATTTTGATGTGGTGTATAAGGTGATGTAGTTTGATGGATTATACCATTAACTTCACAGAATTCATAAAGTGATGATGATTCATATTCACCACCTCTATCTAATCTAAGCACCTTTACTTTCTTCTCAAGTTGATTTTTAACTTCTGCCTTATATGCTTTAAAGACATCTAAGGTTTCATCTTTACTATGTAATAAATATACATAGCAATATTTACTACAGTCATCAATGAATGTGACAAAATACTTCTTACCGCCTCTTGTAGGAGTACTTTTCATGTCACATATGTCACTGTGGATTAAATCAAGAACCTTATTACTTCTTTTCACAGATGAAAATGACTTTCTAGCAAAGTTTGATTCAACACAAACTTCGCAATTGTGTCTATTATCAATGTTGAAATTAGGCAATAGTCCTAAATTTACCATTCTATGTAAAGAATGATAATTGACATGCTCCAGCCTAGAATGTCATACATCACACAACTCAACAATATAAGCAGAAAAATTGTTATTATTATTCTTGGGCATTTTTGGCAATACATTCAGTTTGAACATATCATCATCCCCTTTTTCAGAATAAATTTATCTGACTCAAATACAAGCTTGAACTCATTCTTATTAAGTAGAGTTCCTGACACTAGATTCTTTCGAATCTTTGGCACATGCCACACATTATTGAGGGTAAGCATCTTTCCAGAAGTCCATTGCAGCATGATCTTCCATTTGCCTTCCACAAAGGCAGTTGAAGCATTTCTCATGTATAGCTTATCGCTACCATCAAACTTCTCATATGAGGTGAACAATGACTTGTTCTTACAAATGTGCCTAGTAGCACCAGTATCAATCCACTATCCTTTGTCAGAAGCCATATTTACCTCAGAAATGACAGCAACTAGATCATCATTTTCCATAACATTGGCCTGATGGTTTTTGCTTTGTCCCTTTTTGTGTCGACAAGTTGTAGTCGTATGGCCACTCTTACCACAAACCCAATAGTTTCCACGAATGCACTTGTTGACGTCATTCCTTCGTCCAAGATTCACATTTTTCTTCTTGGATTGTTGCTTCTTAGGTTCACGCCTTGAAGCTTCAGCAACATGAGTTTTGGCTTCAACTTCTAGCGAAGTTTTGTCTCATTTTCTATGCAAAGTTTAACAGCAAGATTCTCCATGGACAATTCCTTTGGCTTGTGTTTGAGATAGCATTTGAAGTCCTTCCAGGAAAGAGGCAACTTTTCAATCACAGCAGCAACTTGGAATGGTTCATTGATGTTCAATCCTTCACTTTGCAAATCATTAATGATAATTTGCAATTTTTGCATCTGATTGACTACCAATTTTGCATCAATCATCTTATAATCTAAGAATTTTCCTACAAGGAATTTCTTAGTACCAGCATCTTTCAGCTTATACTTCTTGTCTAATGTCTCCCACAATTGCCCTGAAGTATTGTAGGCATTGCAATAGACATTATACAAGGTTTCTTCAAGACCACTAAGTATATAATTGCGGCATAAGAAGTCTGAATGCATCCATGCTTGACAGCTTCTAGTGGGGTAATTGGGCATTCTTCCTTCAAGATGTGAGCAAGGTTCAACGTAGTGAGATAAAAGATCATCTTTTGTTGCCATCTTTTGAAGTTTTCTCACTTGAATTTCTCTGATTTTTTAGCATGAGTTTTGAAGATGGTCGATCCCATCTTGGTAGAAACAGTACCATTAGTGGATGAGCTTACAGCCATTAGTTCATTAATTGTCTTCAGATTGTTGGAAATAATAATTCGTTGTGTATAAGAACTGAGTAACACTAACAAATTTGATTACAACTTAACTGGCAACAAACAATTACAGTGTAAACAATAGTACATTCACTGTATGTAATAACAATTTCAAAACTTAAGAACAAAAGATAATAAATAGTCAAGGCATGATTACAAAGCGTTGTTCTGAAGACAATTATTCGCTCTGCACGGATTGTAAGCAGACTACAACGATCGTCTCAATAAGATACAACGACTAACTCCAATAGAACAGCAACCTTGAACTACTCGAATCTGGCAGAACTCTTGGATACTTGCTCTCAACTTGACTCAAGATTAAAGAGAAGAAAGAGATGAGAGAAGAACTCTTCAATTGGAATGAGATACTCCAAAATGGAATGAGATACTTCAAATGAAGAAACAAGTTGCTATTTATAGTCTAGCAACTTAGTAACTCTCCAAAAATAAAATTAATATAAACAATATGAAACATATATCAAAAGTAACTCAATTGTGTAGTTACTTGTAAAATTTCAAACATAACTCACAAATTTAACTTTTAAGTTAAATTTGTAAAAGAAACATCAACACATTTTGATGTTTCAAACCATTTTGAATTTCAAGTTAAGCAACAACAACATAAATAAAACATCAATTCATTTTTTATGTTTCAAACCAACACTTTCTTTCACAAAATTTTACTATAAAATCCAACAAAAATAACACTAATTAACACAATGACTAAATTTGCATTGTAAAAATTAATTGAGATATTTTTTAAAAATACTCTGATCCTCATAATTTATTTGTTTATTTTTTTCCATAAATGAATTTAGATACTTGTTCCAACACTTTTTCGATCATCACAATATTTTCATATAATCAAATTTTCAACCATATCGATATTTGAATCAAAGTTTTATATTAAATTTTATATAATTTTTTGAACTTTTATAGACTCTATATTAGTCTCTAAATTTTAAAATATTTTATTTTAACCTTTGAATTTTGTATAATGAATCACTTTATTCAATGTTATTATTCTTTTTTTTTTTTTAATATTTGAATAGAAAATCTTACCTGAACGGTACATGTTTTGTCGCCTATCTGAGACAACCATTAAAAAAAAAAAAAAAAAAAGCTAACCCCCCCCCCCCCCCCCCCCCCCCCCCCCCACCTTTGAATAATCACTTTTGTACTTTGTCAAAAAATTATACTGAGCCATTGTCATTTTCACATCTTTGGAAGGTTTCTTCCACTTAAATACATCATACATGTCCCAACTCGACAAATGAACTTTGCATATGTACATTCATAATAGACTCATTGGGCTTATGTTTTGCTCTCTACTTTGTTATTTTCATGTGAACATGAGAACTCTAAGGGCCTATTTGGGACACTGAATGAGTTATAATAGTCTATAAATCAGACTAAACAACTCTGCATCATAAACACATATTATATAGCTCTACAGACTATTATAACCCATAGACTATTATAATCAAAACTATTATAACTCACTCAGTGCCCCAAACAACTCCTAAATAATCAAACTTCTTACAACGGAATTGTCAAGTATTTAGGTTGACGATTTCATCCAACTAATTGTCCTTCATGTTAAATTTGTAACAATTAATAGGAGCTGACACTTTGTACTTTCTAGATTTATCATGTTTTCAATCTTCAGCTACACGTCTACATATATATTTGGAATATAACAAAGTATGAAGAGGTATAATTTCGTCGCTCATATGACCATATTTGCAACATACTACTTATGATATGAATCCTACCATGCTATTCAAGACTAAAGAAAATTAGATTCAAAATGGAGTTACATTAAATGCACTTGAGTTTCATTTATGACGAACTCAAGTTAAAAGCAAGTTACATTAAATGCGAAGTCAAGTTTCATTAAAGTTAAACTCAAATTGCATTTAATAAACTCAAGTGCAATTCATCCTTAATTAAAGACAAGTCAAGCTTCGTTTATGAAACAAGGGCTTCAAACTACTTTTAAGTAGGGCTTCATTTACTCAAATGGTTACAAATTCTTGGTTGGTTGATTAGAAATAACTCCTCTTCTTGAATTTATGGTACCTTTTTTTGTTTTTTTAATGTATTTTCAGTTTTAAGTCATTCTACTTACTTTTTAGGTTACATTTAGTTAATAGTTGGTTATGGTCATAAAGTTTTGAATGTTACAAACTCTTAAAATACTTCATGAAAAATGTAGTAAAAAGAGCATTTGTGTGCTTTCTTTTAGCCTAGACTAGAATTATGTTTCTTTGGAATTCTATATAGTTTAGGTCGCATGGTTAGAATCATTCAAGCTTGACTTAATTAATCAATCATGCTTGTTGAGTGATTTAGATCTCAAATAAGGAATGATCTTCCTTGCATTGGGATATTTGATTATGCCGTAATTTGATTTTTACTTTCTTTGAGTTGATTTTCAAAGTCGTTTTTGGAGTTTTTGAGATTGAGTTTTATGGGTCTTGTCGTTTTGTATAGTATAGCAATGGCCATATATATAAGGTTGAAGTTGGCTCCTCCTTTTCTATCTAGCTAAGACATCATGCATGCATATAATTTATTCTTGCCCACTTCCATCTGATTCACATCTAATCTAATGGGCCAAATATAATGGAGCCTCCTTATTTACATACACATTTAGGCCCCGTTTGATAACGTTCTTGTTTCTCGTTTCTTGTTTCATGTTTCTGTTTCTCGTTTCTTGTTTCTGTTTCTTATAAACTAAAAACAGAAACATGTTTGATAACTATTTCTGTTTCTTGTTTCTTGTTTCTGGTTTTTTGGTAAAAATAAAATTTAGTACATATACTATAATAAAACATATAACATGCATTAAAATAAAAATAAAAAAATTATAAAGAGGTTATAATATTTTATTAAGGCCCAACACCTAATTAATAATAATAATAATAAAAGTTATCCTTCAAATTTTGTTCAAATTTGATTTGCAATGTTATTTCTTATTTCAATCAATTCACCTTGAACGATTTTGACTTACAAGAGTTAGTTCAATTAGACGAATTTGTAAATTGTCTAAGGTCAGAAAATCGAACATACCCACATTTCTTTAATTTAATAATAAACTTTATTTTTATTTTTCTTTAAAAATGCATTAGCCAATAATACACGCAAGTAAAATCAGAAAAAGAGAGAGAATGTACATATATTTTTTAAATTTAATGGTAAACATGAAATACATTATTAGTTTATTTATTTAATAAAAAAATAAAATTGTACCAAAAGAAAAAATAATAGAGAATTAAATAGAAAATAATAACTATAAGCTCGTTAATGTAAAGTAAAAGAAAATAAGAAAATGAGAGAGAAGAGAAAAACATAAACGAAAAGAAAAAAGTAAAAAGAAAAAAGAAAAAAAAAGATAATGAACTATTAAAAGAAAAAAGATTATGATGAAAGAGAGAGAACGAATAGAAAGAAATAAATCAAAGAAGAAAAAAAAATGAAGAAAAAAAAAGATTAAAAAGTATTAAAAGAAAAAAAATAGAATGGAAGAGAGAGAAAGAAGAGAGAGGGGAGAGATGAGTAAAAATAGAAATAGGAATACATGCATGAAAACTGGAAAAAAAAAACAGAAACAGAATTTGAGAAACTACTTTTTGAAGTTTCTCAAAATCTGCCATTTTTTTAGAAACGTTTCTAAAAAATTAAGAAACAAGAAACAAGATCGTTTATCAAACATGTCTGTTTATGAAAAATGAGAAACGGGAACAAGAAACAGGAAACAGGAACGTTATCAAACGGGCCCTTAGTCTCTCACAATCTTTATCAACCTTAGGTTCAATCAATCTGCTTTAAACTAGTTTCATTTTGAAAAAGAATATCTTCTTGAAAAGGAATAAAGGAAAAATAATATCTTCTCCAAGAAGAATGAAGTTAAACATAAACAAAAACCATGTGGGAATCTAAAAGTTACGTTAATATGAGAATATAAATGAGATATAGCCAAATGACCAAAGTGAATAAAAGAAAAAAGAGAATGAAGAAAAGAAAACACAACCTTAGACTGCAAATAAGGCAAGAATATAAAGTGAGCAAGAATGAGAGCGAGATTGAGACCTCTAAGGAAAAAATAATAATGGATTAAAAAAATTTTAAGCCCATTTGATAACCATTTAGTTTTTAAAAATTAAGCCTATATATAAATACTACTTCTACCTATGAATTTTCTTGTTTTGTTATCTACTTTTTACATATGTTTTCAAAAATCAAGTCAAGTTTTGAAAATTAAAAATAGTAGTTTTCAAAAACTTATTTTTGTTTTTGGAATCTGACTAACAACTCAATCTTTCTTTAAGAAATATGAAAATTATTGTAGAAAAATCGTGAGAAAACGAGCACAATTTTTAAAAATAAAAAAATTAAATGGTTATCAAATGGAGCCTTAATATTCACATGTTTTAACAAGGGGAAAATGTGAAATCATATGAGCATGATATTAATAATATTGAATTGTTAAAAACATTTCATTTTTAGTAAAATGGATTATTAAAACTTATCTTTGAGCCCTGTGATTTTGGATCCTTTAGTAAAAAGAATCCATGTTTCAAAATTATTTGATATTTTCTTTGGTAGTCCTTAGTACCATAAAACACTAACGAGAAAGGAAAATAGACTTTCCTCTACAGTGCTATAGTAGTGGCTCAATAGTTCCAGAAATTGTGTTTAATAGGTTGTTTTCAAATCTAATTTTTACAAATATCTTTAGTTTTTTATTTTTTTTTTCACATATAGGTTTGCTAGAATTTTTTGTTATATTTTTTTTACCATTTTATCCTTCAATTATGATTCTTCTTACACATTTATTAAGTTGATTCTGATTATTTATTCCTTATTATACCTAATTCAAATATGATAAGTATTATTCTAATTAAATATAGAATCAATATTTCAAATTATTTTTTCTCTTTTCAATTTCAGTTTTTTACGTTTTGAATTAGAATTCAATTATTCCATTGGTATGCAGTAACCATTTTTCATTCTCCAAAAATTTTCTCTATTATTCGGCCATTGCTCTTGCAATAAATTTCACTTATTTTATTTATTTGATTATGTTCTTTACTGCGGTCATATATACATGTATATTTGTACAGTTTATATAACATAAATTGGGGAGATTTTTCAGCATTTTTTCATCCTATTTTTAGTAGATAATATTCAATAAATTATTCTTTTAAATCGGCTTATCCACCAAAACTTTTATTCACAACATATTATAATCTATGAATATTGTACTCATATATTTTATATTAATCCTAATATAATCAAACTTATATTTTTGCATATCCTGTTTCTTTGAAAACGACTGACCAATTTCAACAAATGTATGTATTTCTACCACTTTTTTTTTTTTGAAGAAATGTATTTCTACCACTTTGTGAATATTAATTCTAATATAATCATAGTATATATTTTGCGTACCATGTTTAATTCTTTGAAACAAAAACTCTTACCAATTTCAACAAATGTATATATTTCCATCACTTTGTGAATATTAATCCTAATATAATCAGAATATATATGTTCCATAACCTATTTCTTTAAAAAGGAAATCTATACAATTTCAACAAATGCATATGTTTCCATAACTTTGTAAACATTATTCATAAAACTGGATTTTTGGGAACCATTTCACCACTTTGTAACTTCCATTTAAAAAGAAAAAGAATTTTACATGAAAAAACATTAATCAACTATAACAAAGTGGATCATCTTATAAAATAGCCATCAATTCTAAATTTATACAAAATTTGTGACAACAGGTTGAATGTTGGTCCATTGACAACTCTACATTCGCACCTTCTTAGTGGTTGTCTGACATTCACATCTTTTGTCTTACTATGTCATTTCTCGAATAGACCAGTTCCTCTTAATTGCAAAATGCCATTGAATTTATTCAGATATACAAAATATTTATTTAGATATACCAAATATATATATATATATATATATATATATATATATATATATATATATATATATATATATGATTCTACAAATCAAAGTGTAGGATGAAAAAACATTAATCAACTATAACAAAGTGGATCATCTTGTCCAATGGCCACCAATTCTAAATTTATACAAAATTTGTGACAAATGCATGTCTATTTATAACTCTACATATGCACCTTCTCAGTGGTTGTTTGACATTCACATCTTTTACCTTAAAATGTCATTTCTCGAACAGACTAGTCTCTCTTAACTGCAAAATGCCATTGAATTTATTCAAATATACCAATGTGTATATTTTTTTTATTACTCAAATATACCAAGCTATATTTCATATTTATATCACTATATATTACGTAAAAATAAACTATCACTATATATTACGTAAAAATAAACACTTACAACATGTATGTATGCAAAATTAGCATCAATTGGAATGCTTTCTTCTTTATTTTATGTACGCCCTACAACAATAGATATATCATATTCCAACATATCTTATTGCTTAGACAACATTGAAGCACATTGTAAAATAAATTAATTATAACAACAACATTGCTTACCATATAATTTAACTATATAACGATGAATATATAAATTATACCTCCCACAAGTATCCATATGAAACTATTGAGTATAATATATCTAATTGACAAATAGATATCTATGTAGACTTCATATTCCTTTTGTTCATTGCACACATAATTCTGCTTGAACTCTCCAATTTATTGGTAATATACATAACACATGGATATATATGTGGTATATTTTCAACAAAAATTAATAATAATATTCCTCCAGAAATATTACAAACTATAAAAATAAATTTAAAAAAAATCTACATTTGGTCCAATTGAATGAAAATTTTGGATTTCATCACAGAAATTTTCATACCGAAAGCAATTTTCTTAGAAATATCGATTTGATCGCAATAACACATGAAATTGAAAAAAAAAAAAAAAAAGAAGGGCTACTCCATCAATCCAATATATATTCTAGAAGCAAAAAAAGGCTACTTCACATAACAATTTTCCTATCTTGTTAAAAAAAAATCATACCAGAAGATACATATGCAGTGTATATAATGGTGACATTTTGGTCCGCAACTATGTTTGATAGACTGCAACATATATACATGTGTTGTCGTCGCTGCTGATCTTGTCGTACCGTTGGTCCTGGAGGAGGCTGAAGTAGTAGAGTGCAACAACATTTAGATTGAAGGAAGCTTTGTTTCCAATCTCGAAATTAGGCGATCGTACCAACTTAACATTGCATCATATGGCTCCCTCGTTATGAAGGAACGATTTCGAATGAAAAAATTTTTGGGAGACGATTTTAGTTGTTGGAGATTTTTTAGCGAGATTATTCTAGAAGGAAAGAATAATACACCTTGATGTTTTCCTTATTTTATTTTTTTGTTATTTAAAAAAAAAAAAAAACAAAGGTGGTAGGGTTTTATTGTAATTTGGCTAGACTTCTTGTGTTATAAAAAATGTTCATTAGACAGTTATGAACATTTTTTTCAACTACAACCATTACTTACTATGAAACAATGGTAGATTTGGCATAGAATTGAATTGACAGATTTCAGATGAGTGGTAGAAATCTTCCAAACTAACCCATCACACAGAGCAATCGATTATTTTCCACCAAAGCCACTAAATGTTGTTGAACTAAAATAATATTTGAATCCAATCTTCCACTTGTACAATGTTGATTTTTATCAGAGAGATGAGAAAACAAGATCAATGTTTGGAGGGAGAGCCGAATACACCAACAAGATTACTTTGCAATGGCAAAAGCTTTGATCAAAATCACTTCGATACGTCAAACATTTCAACCAGAGTTTCAAGGAATTAAAAAGAGCACTCAAAAAAGAAGTAAAAAAAAGAAAATACCCTTCTTGTTTTCTTACAATTCCCAGTGGCAGTTGGCCTTAATTCTCTATCAAGCAAAGTAATAGCAGAAGCAAGGCAGAAGGGTCCCCCCGTCCTTCATCATACTCTGAATCTGAGCAAAGGAAAGTGATTTTTAAATATAAAATATATACATACATGGGCCCTTCTGATCTGAGTGTGTGGGTGTGGGGACAAAGAAAAGATTTGAAGAGCAGAAAGATAGATGGAAGTCCATGTTCATAAAAGTGTACAAGAGGAAGTAGATACATCATCATCATCAACTGCACATGGAGATAAAAGGTTGATACATACTTGGCACACACATGTTTTTTCCAATAACAAGACTGTGTAGCCAGGTAAGCCAGTCCCGTCGAGGGCAGCCGGACCAAGAAATCCGCTGCCAACTTCACCTTAACACTACATCCAAATCCTAATACAGATTAAAACACTTGAACCCGAATTCAATACACATGGAACATTAGATAGAGTTGTTACCCATTCATTAAGAACATATCTAGATCTGCTCTTTCAAAACAAGGTAGTAGGTAATACAGAGATATACTGATAGCAAACAGAAGGAATAGCACAGACTGGGACACCCGCAGCTTTCTTTGTTGAGACGACACCACTGGTGAAACCGTTACGTTTCTAATCAAATTCACAACCCAAGAAATGGGCATTGTTTTCTTGCATGTTCTGGTATCAATTTCACCAATATCTCAACAGGCACACCCTTCAATTCTAGTCAAATGAAGCAGCACCAGTAGCCACAACATTAAATGCAGAAGATTAATTAATTAGCATGTCTACTAGAATAATATTTCGGATGAAAATTGTTTGCACTTATATTTTCTATAAAAAAGAATTATTTTTAACCATACCATGAGCTTTAAAGTTGAATAGTGGTGGAAGGAAGCGTCCATTAGGCAGTCGGGTATTCGGATCACGAAGCTCATCAAAAAATTGATGAGTCAAGGCATCCAACTGTATCATATGTCGAATGGAATTAATTAATTCTAACATTATAATTGAGAAACTCTTATTATTACCAAGTGCAGACATAAGAATATGAGAGCAGGTAGTGTCTTGCACATAAAGACAACAATGATTTCAACTATTCTATCCCAAAGGGCTAAAAGTCAAAAAGATTGATGATATCAAATTGAATTTCAGAGATCCTTTTTAGGTGGAAATATTTATATTGTTCGACAAGACAATAAAGATCACTTTTTGATAGCCACCCATTCCCTTCTTATATTTTATCATCCACCATCCACAACTAAATCTAAAACTGATAGAAGGAACCATGTTACAGAAGAGTGTCTTCTCCAATCAATGATATAGCATTTACAAATACAACAAAAGCAAGTCAGTAAATGATAAGCCACAAATGAGCAAGTAAACTGCTTAAACAGGCCAAGGTTAGGATCCATTAATGTATAAAAGAAAAAAGTTGAAGAAGATGACAGAAGACGACGAGGAGAAAAAACACACTATCATCAGAATTTTAAAGTAGATCAAGATAATAGCAGAAACAGTATATCTAACTTTCATTTCATCTAAACAGCCCAAATATGAAATATAGACGTTAAGCATTAGCATGGCAAGTCTCCAGTGAGACCAGATACTTACCGCTGTGCACCTTAGATTAGGAGAGTATTGCAATAGTCTTGACACAAGATCAACAGCTTCCGGTGGCATACGTTTGTGAAATATCTGCATGATAAATTAATGCCTAAATACATAGTTCAGAAAAAGTAATAAATAATACACATACAACATTTCCATATACAATTACCTTGTGCCATGGGTGAGCTTTAATTTGAGGGAATTTATACTCTGTATAGTTGGGATTCATGCATTTAATTTCTTCCCTGGTAGGAGTGCCCAAAACCTACAAAACCAGTTCTATTATACACAAAAAGTACATAAAGCTTAGAATAACCTTAAGGATAAAATAAAAACTGGAGGAAAATGGTAAACATCCTTGGGCTCGCAATATTAAAAGAGCAGTTTTGTGCCATCCAAGAAAAGTTCCAAGATATAACCAGCCAATACAAATCAATGGCTCAAGAGTTAAACATCAAACATTTAAAACACAAAACAGTATATTTACTTTTTTTTTTTTTAGAAAAAGAAAAATGTGATAAGAAGATTGAGGTTCATAAAATTCTAAGAGCCAATTTACTTTATAATACTCAGTCATCAAAATCTTGACGAGTCTTTGGATTTCCTAGACTAAATCATGTAGAAAAAACAACTTAACACTGTGAACATAATTGGGAAGTGTTAGAAGCATGAGTTGCAATATTTACTCAGAAATTTGAAATGTCAAAACTACCTTAATGATTTCAACAAGCTGGTCAACTCCACTCTCCCCAGGAAAAAGAGGCTGATACAAAATAAATAAAATTTAAAAAATCTTTAGTTTCCACAAAAACTCATACAAAAAACATTCAAAATAACAGACACACAACCAACTACCTGACCAAGCAATAGCTCAGCAAGAACACAACCTGCAGACCAAATATCAATTGCGGTAGTATACTCTGTTGCTCCAAAAATAAGCTCAGGAGCTCTGTAGTATCTTGAACAGATGTAGGATATATTTGGCTCCCCTTTTACCTATACACCACAAAGAATATAATAGTATCAGGTTAGTCAGACAACAATCAGCCCAACTGAGCTTCTTTTATTTCAAGAAAAAGAAGAAAGAACATACCAAGACTTTTGCACTCCCAAAATCACATAGTTTAACCTGGTGAGTATGTGGGTTCACCTGCATAAATTGATAGAAAGAAGAAACAAATTATATATAGGTCTCAGGAGCAGATAATGAGGACCTTTTTTCAGCTTACCAAAAGATTTTGAGGTTTAATGTCCCGGTGGCACACCCCAATACAACGGTGGATATATGACAATGCTCTAAAGATCTGCGAGAATACCATTCAGAGAGAGAGAGAGATAAAACCTTAGCCAATCAATCATCCACTATTACTTTCTGAAACATTAGAAAAACTGATTAACTAAAAGAAAAAAAGAAACATAAGAAAAACTAATGAGTAATAGAAGTGTACAAACCAAAGAAAGTGATAGTCCAAACCAAAACGAATGGAATGGAATCAAACTAAAATGGTTTAACTGGTTTTCTTTCTTGTTAAATTTACTTCCATCAAACAAAATAAAAAAATATTTATAAATCTAAGGGTTTAAATACTTATTAATTCAAGCAACTTTTAATTAATATTGTTACTTGACTTATTTATTAAAGTTACAATATTTTACAGAAAGATTGGTTAACTAAATCGATTTGTACTTTTAACTAAAACTTTTCATATACTGCATTTGTCAAAATAAAATAGTAGGTGTCTTAGAATGATTGATTGAAAATTGCAAATACACAGAAAACCAAACCAAACCAAACTAACCAATTGGTTTGGTTCAATTTTTCTTCTCCAAGGAGTTAACCTAATCAGTTGTAATGATTTGGTTAAAAACCAAACCAAATTTAACCAATGTACATCGCTAATGAGTAACACCATCTTTATCTAGCCTGAAGTAGCCCTTAAGTATCATTAACCAACTGCCCAATAATACGTTTCCTGACAAGATATTCAGAAGAACAATACCTGGTACATGTAAAGTTTTACATAGATCAGTGGCATCCTTTGGTTCAACTTGTTGTAGTGCTTTATCACCCTATGAACTGTTTCCGGGACATACTCAAGAACAAGATTGAGATACAGTTCATCCTTTTCGGTGGTTGAGAAGAAGCAGTGCTTTAATGCAACAACATTTGGATGGTCAAGAAGCCGCATAGTTTGCAGCTCACGGTTCTTGTACCTTTTGTCCTGAAGAACCTTCTTTATAGCCACAGTTTCCCCAGTCTCTAAGCACTTTGCCTAAACAAGATACAGAAAATGAGAAAAGCATATACAAAGTACACATCTCCAATATCTGAAAAAAAACTGAACATTTTTTTTAAAAACATGAAAAGGTAAAAAGCCGTCATCAGTTGGGAAAAAAATCGCAAACATTACTTGAAACACGACTCCAAATGATCCATGCCCAACAGCACGCTCTGCCATATAGCTGATTGTCTGCATTGCTAATACCAAATACCATTAGTGGCAAACAAACAATAAATAAAAAATAATAAGTAAAAAACCCATGCCAACTACGTAATAAGATATATTTCAAATTTATGAGAAGTACAAAATGTATAATGAATTTCAGCACTTAGAAGCAAAGATGAATGACCAACATATAATATAAATAATAATCATGCCATCTATGACAACTTTCACACTAGAAAATGTTGGTCAGCCCACTCGGACAAGTGCGCACACAATTATAAAAAGAATGTGAGACAAGGAAGAATTGAATATCGTGCATTTCATGCCTGCTTTGGGTAGCCATTTCTACCACCAATTGTCGTCACAATAATATGGCCCGTCTCCGTCCCATTGCCATCTACAACAGTTGCTTCCACTTCCTATGCCATTGTTTCAACTCATTAGAACTCATAGAGAAGGGCAAGAACGAAGATCAAAACTAATTCATACAAATGATAAGGATTAGAAATGAAACTTAAGGGCAGCAAAGATGCATGCGTACCTTGTCATCTCTAATTTTCATGTCATTCATCTCTTCAGGTAACCTATCAACACCAACATTATGACCAGCTGGTTCTCTCAAACTTGAAGTAGAAACAACACCCATAGAAGCCATTTCTTGAAATTGTCACGAGCTTTCTTCAGTGAATGATCCTTATAAAACTAACCATTCACCTGTTGATATCAAACGAAATAAAGTAACTTAATTATATATCTTCATTCCAATAACACCTACCACATTATTCAATCCTTTCTTCACAATTTCCGTGAAATATTGATATGATCTGCATCAACTATTTAACCCTGGCTTGGAAGAATAATTCTTACTTCACTACGATTTAGACTTAATTTATCCCACTGCACTTTCCTGGAAGTTCCCAGCTCCTATGACCCAGAAGAAAAAAACTAGGCTAACTCGGGCACATGATTCCACTATAAAGCCCACAGAAATCACAAAAATATTTCTGCTTTTTTATTCATTGACCATTTTCAGAAAATGAAACCGATGACACCAAAGGTGTTCATATCTATCATTCTCTCGCCTCCATATAGTTTCGGCTCAAACCATTTTGCATCCAAAACATCTCTAAACGGTAAAAGAACTTTCTCAAGAAATCCTCGCAAGAAACAATATGTGATCTGAGCTCAAACAAGGGTATAGGTCAACATATACGGTAGTCAGAGGAAAAAACCATAATATTTAGAGAAATAAAACTTGAAACTAAAGACTCGAGTTCATAGAAAAGCAAATACAACATAAAACATCTGATAATGAACCCACCAATCCCGTCGGAAGCTGCAAAAATCATCGGACCACAAAAGAAC
Organism: Trichosanthes truncata; assembly: GCA_033996785.1. Classification (NCBI taxonomy): domain Eukaryota; kingdom Viridiplantae; phylum Streptophyta; class Magnoliopsida; order Cucurbitales; family Cucurbitaceae; genus Trichosanthes; species Trichosanthes truncata. The sequence continues at coordinate 46,337,294 of JAWPNB010000013.1, forward strand.
ATAAAAGCACAGAAAAAGTAAAAAACATCAAGAAGTGGGTGATCCAGATAAATGACTCAAAATAATCCTACCCAAGATAAGCACGATCCAGATAAAGAAGACCCATTGAAAGAAAAAACAAGAGAAATATCAAAAATGGAATAAAGAAACGGAATCAGAAGAAGAAACCCATTACCGATCGAATATAAAATTTTGAGACATCAGGGAGAAAACAGAGAGGCACGTTGGTGGGTGAAAATCAAAGGGTCAGATCCGCGAGAAAAGTTTGCAGGGTGTGCCTGCGTATGCGAAGGAAGAACTGGGTTTTCCCTTTTGAATTCTGTGTTCGGAGAGAGAGAGAGAGAGAGAGGGAGAGAAGGAAGAAGAGAGTTTTTACTTTATTGTATGGCGAATACGCTATAATGCGCTGGTTACAGTCAAAGAAGAAGAGCCCAGCAAAATGGAGATTTCTTTCATACAAAATCAATTATTAAATAAACTTAATTATATTAATTAAGAAATTTAAGATGAAAATCTGTGTAACAAGTCCAGCTTGGCTTTTCTCTTTTGACCATTCAACCTTCCTTTACTCTCTCTCTCTCTTTATCTTTTGAGGAATTTTAAGGTGATGGAGAGACACCTCTGCTTCTTTCTGTGGGCACCTGATTTTCCCAAAAAAGGCTATTTCATTGCATGAGCTTTCTGATTTATTAGACTTCCAATTAGTTACCCCAATTTTCAACCCCCCCCCCCCCCCCCCCCCCCCTTTTTTTGCTTTCTTTTCCCATGATTTTTAAAACCATTTTGATTGAATTCATCATACAAGGGCATACTTGTAATTTCAGTATTGGGTCCCGAAATTGGTTTAGTTAATTGAAAAAAAAAAATTGGAAAGAGATGAACCATTTCTTTCCAGCAAGTCATTGTATGTGACTGTCATAATGTAGCTGACATCCATCACCGTGAGAACACTTAAAAATTTCTTATTTTTTTGGCAAATGAAAATACTATGAAACTACAATAATGGGCATCCTTTGGACTCCCTTGGAAAGCAAGGCATGGGAGAAATGGGAGGGGAGGTTGAGTTTGGGGCCTAAAAATGGAAAATTGAAAAGACAGCAGCAAAGGAACCTAGAAATAGAAGTATTGTAGAGCTGGAATGGCAGAAGGCTACCATTTGCATGAAACCAAAGAAGAAATATAAAACCATGTGAAGATTAGGTTGTGACCCAACTCCCTAGGAGTTCAAAAATGTGGCTGAATAAATATGAATAATAAATAATAGCTAGTTCCAGTTGTAAAATTACAGAACTTCCTTCAAACAACCACCTCAAGAAGAACCAGACCAAAATTAAAGCTGTATAACCAGACAAAATACAAACAAATGGCCAAAGTTTTTGCAACAATTCTACCCAAATCTAGGGGGTGAGATATAGACAACATGATATATTAAGAAAAATAAAATAAAATCTGATGTAGATATCCCTATAATGATGACAATCTCTCAAAAAGGGGAAAATTATTGTTAAAAGACCCCCCAAAAAAAATCTATCTGGCAACAAATTTATGAAGCAGCCGAATCCACGTGGCTTCCAGGAGCCAGTTGTTGAAGCTGAATCCCTCTCATGGCGTCCAGTAAAATCTTCCATTCTTTCCGAGACAACGTGCTTCTTATGCCAAATTCTATCCTGCTAAATTTAAAAACTGCATTAAAAAGAGAAACAAAGTTCTAAAAAGATGTCATATGGCTTTCATTGGTCACGTAACAACGATTAGACATTTTTTCTTGACCAAGGAGATCGCTGTAAAACTGTTTCATCATCCATCATCCTAATATATAACTTCATGAACTAACACAATTGATAAATTTGAATCTATATTGAACAGAGAATTGAGCTAGGTCATCCGAAAGTCTCAGCCACCAAAGTCTAAAACGGTAAAAGAAAAATGCAATGCAACAAGTGTCCTATCTGACATCATAAAAGTTAAAACTATGTTTTGTAACATCAATCGTTTTTCTTTGTTTAACAGGAAACAAATGTTTCATTGATAAATGAAAAAGAAAAAAGTTCAAGAATACAAACTCCTAAAAAGAAAACAGAACATCCAAGTAAAGAACAAATCTCCAAATATTACAAGGGCCTAAAAATAAAATATTGAAGAACAAAAACTCCAAAGAGCTTGACAAGATAATGAGCCAAAGTAACCAAAAAACCGCCATTTGAACTGCAAAAGCTGCACCTCATAATTAAATCTGAAAATCCAAGGACTCCAACCCCTAAGCCCCGAACTCCAATAATGGCAAATCAATCCTTTAAAGCAGCAACTACCTTCACCAGGCCATGGTAGAGTTGTTTTGCCTAAAGCTCACCTTGATAACTCAACTCTACCTTGGCCTGGTGAAGGACATTTACCATTGATGTCAATAATTATCCTTTTCTTTCACAAAACAAAAAAGAACAAAATAATAATAATAATAAAAGGAATCATTCCTCCGCATTCAAACTTACAAAAGAAGATAAATTTATTTCACTGTTGAGATGAAATGGTCAATCATAGTTGAGATCATACATTTGTTTTAAGTTAACTTATCATACATTTGTGGCTCCATGCTATAAAAATTAGAACTTTTAGGACTGTGAAAGACCCATGAGAAAGGTGTATGCTTTAATTGTTTGTGCTGCTTCCTACTTTCTGATGGCATAAGGCGACCAATAGCAAATGACTTGTTGATTCATGGGCAATTGATCATATGCTAGCTCTAAGAGCCCCCTTGGTTCTTTATAAATAAATTGAAAGATCAATGAAATTTCTGTTCACTTATAAAAATTAGAAGAAATTCGAGGTAAAAATTTTAAGGAGATACTCAGCGTGAGCAGGCACCTGCCTCCTGGTAGCAACAGTAGTTCTAACTCTTGTGGAATTTTAAGGATGTTAAGGTGGAATCTCAGTTTCAATAGAGTTCTCAATGTAAGAGAGGACATAGGAGTGCCTAGGTTAGATCCAAAGAACTTGAAATTTTCATGTTGGATCACGGAGCTTTATAAATGCTTAAGTGGGAAACCCGTCTCTTGGTATTAATCATTTAACTCCCCCACCCTTTTCTTTGCAAGTGACTAAATGTGCATAGACAACCTCTTCCACATAGTTAAAATATTCGGAGGAAGCTTCAGACCTCAACATCAATCTTAGTAAATTGATGAAAATGTGATGGAGATCACTGTCAACAGCTTTGGTTGTTAAAAGAAGACTATGGCCAAATTGGTCTTCGACTTTATGGCAAGCCTAAAACAGTCTTTTTGGCAACTTTGTAGCTGAATACAACCGTTTCTTTCCTCCCGACATCAATAGAAGTAGATAAACGGGAATTAATTCTAACTCCCCCATGATGGAAAATAGTAAGAGGTTTCGAGCAGAAAATGATCCTATTTGACCGCTATACATTGCTAACATTAGAAAATGTAATGTTGACGGTAATGTTGAAAGATACAAGGATAGATTAGTAGCTAAAGGCTTTACTCAAACCTATGGGATTGATTATCAGGAGACGTTTGCTCATGTTGCAAAAATCAACTCTATTAGAATTCTTTTGTCTCTTGCAGCTAATCTAGATTGGTCACTTCATGAGCTAAATGTTAAGAATGCTTTTCTCAATGGTGATTTAGAAGAGGAGGTGTTTATGAGTCTACCACCAGGATTTGAAATGGAACTCGAAAATAATAAAGTTTGCATATTAAAGAAATCCTTACATGGTCTCAACAGTCTCCAAGAGCTTGGTTCGAATGCTTTGGAAAAGTAGTCACTAGTTATGGATATCTTCAAAGTCAAGCAGACCATACCATTTTCTATAAACACTGTGGAAATAATAAAATTGTTATTCTAATTGTTTAGGTTATAATAAAATTGTTATTCTAATTGTTTAGGTTGATGATATTATTCTCACAAGTAATGATGAAGAAGGTTTGGTTGATCTTAAGAACGAACTTGCTAATGAGTTTCAAATCAAAGACTTGGGAGCCTTAAAGTATTTTTTTAGGGTGGAGAGATCTAAGAAAGGTATTGTTGTTAACCAAAGGAAATATGTTATTAACTTACTTCAAGAGACAGCTTTACTTGGCTGTCAGACAGCAAAAACTACTATCAAACTAAATCTGAAGTTACAAGCTGCAAAAGTCGAAGTAAAGGACAAAGATCGATATTAAAGACTTGTGGGTAGACTGATTTATTTATCTCACACACGTCCATATATTGCATTTGCAGCGAGTATGGTGAGTCAATTTATGCACTCGCCTGGACCCATTCATTTTGAAGCGATGTATAGAATCTTGAGATATTTGAAAGGAACATCAAGTAAGTGTGTACTATTTCATAAACATGGCCATCTCAAGTTGAAGTGTATATTGACGCAGATCGGGCTGGAAATACCACTGATAGAAGATCTACCTTTGGTATTGTTCCTTTGTTGGAGGAAATTTAGTTACATGGTGTAGTAAAAAACAAAATGTAGTAGCTAGGAGTAGTGCTAAAGTAGAATTTAGAGCATTAGCCCATAGAATTTGTGAAGGCATATGGATTAACAAGATAATGGAAGAGTTGAAATTTAACAGAAAATACCTATACGAGTCTATTGTGATAACAAGGCTGCCATTGCAATAACTCATAATCCAGTTCTATATGATAGGACAAAGCACATTGAAGTTGACAAGCATTTCATAAAGGAGAAAACTGATGCAGGTGTAATATGCATATCTTATCTTCCGACAACAGAACAAACAGCTGATGTGCTAGCTAACGGCCTTTGAAAAGGACAATTCAATAAACTTATCAACAAGCTGGCTATGGAAGATATCTACAAACCTACTTGAGGAGAAGTGTTGGATTTTCCTTTATTCTTTTGTATTATTAGCTTGTATCATGGGTCTATATTTATTATTTATATTTGCAATATTCTTTCTTTATTGGTAGATGGTCTTTCTTCTATATAAGAAGACCAGTATTTGATTTGAAGATAGAAGAAATACAATGTCTTTATTTCTTCCCTAAATTCAAGTGTCCTCTGTAGCTTCATTGGCGATGAGGGCTTAGCATAAGATTCGCCCACTGCAATGAAGGCACCTTGAGAGTCTAAGATCGTTGTGGGCCAGAACCTTTCTCAATTTATCAACCAGCACCTTTGCAATGATTTTATACACACTTGTCACTAGACAGATCGATCCGAAGTCCTTGATCCTCCTCACCCTTTCCTTCTTAGGGATGAGGCAAACAAAAGTTTTATTCAACAAACTATCCACAAACCCTCTCTCATAGAACTCACTAAACACCTTCCAAAGATCATCCTTAATACAATCCTAGTTGTCCTAGAAAAAGAAAAACATAGAAAACCCGTTAGGAACAAAGGGCCTTATTCCTATCAAAACCAAATACCATCTTCTTGATTTCCTCCAAGGAGAAGGGAGCGTAAAGAGAAGAGAAAACGAAAAACAACCTCCTCCTCAATCTCTTTATCCCCATACAACATCTCCCCACTATCGCTCTCCAAGGGACCAATGAAATTTTTACTTTTTCCCACTTGCTACGCTATGAAAATAAGCAGTATTGCAATCCTCGTCCTTAGCCCATTTCACTTTGGCCTTCTATCTCCAGCTTATAGCCTCCCTTCTATCCAACTCGTCGCTCCTCCCTTAGGACCTCATTAAACCCACCTTCCTCCTCAATGCCATCTAGGACCTTAAGTCTACCCAACACCTCTTACTTCATAATGTTCATATTCCTAAAGACCTCACAATTCCAATAATGAATAGCTCCTTTAAGAGCTCAAAGCTTATCCATAAAACAATAACCTTCCCACTTCCCTAGGACCTCCACAAGGGAGGACTTAAAACGGATGAGCTAGCCACATATTTTCGACCCAAAAGGGACATGAGCCCCACTTTGGAGAGCCAGAATCAAGACAAGTGATCCGACATAACTCTTGGCCCTAAGGGCTGTCTCACATTCAAGAAGACACATCCAATCTTCAGACAACAAAAACTTATCAATCCTACTACAAGCCCCAGCGTTTGACCCAGAAAATCTCCCATTCACAAGAGGCGGGTCAAAAAGATTACATTCCTCAATGGAACTATTAAACTGCCTCATGGATTTTGTCTCCCTACCACTCAACGCCTTTTCCTAAGGGGACCACATAACGTCAAAGTACCCCGCCAAACACCAACAAGAGCCACATTGGCCAAACAACCCTCCCAACTCATCCCAGAAAGCTTTCCTAGCCCTAGATCTAGGAGAGGCTTGTACACCCCTGACAGCCAACCTACCACATCCCTCAGGAACTTAAAAGGAGACTGACACAGAAAAATCACCTTTTAACAACCTCTAGTGAATTCACCAAACTTCCATCCCAAAGATAAGAATCCCCAAAGGCTCCCACAAACTCCAGATCAACCCACTCCACCTTCCTCCTTCCCCAAAGAGTTTTCACTAGCTCTCGACAATAACTTCCTCACTAGGTTTCCACTGGAATAACAATATCTGGGCTCTCCATAAAAAGGACCTCCTTAACTAACTCCATTTATCTCAGCCCCAAGACCCCTAACATTCCTGGTAAAAACTTTCATTATAAAACCACTGAAATCCCCGCTTCAACAGAAGCCTCCTTCCTATCGTAATTAATAGTGCACTCAAGGTTTTTTAGTTCCCTTTGCCCTTTTCTCCACCCCCCAGCTCCCTTACTAAAATTACTCTCTGGAGGGATTATTTGTAACTCTCTTTCATTAGACCTCTTGTATTAATATTTCATATCATCAATGAAAGATTTGTTTCCTTTTCAAAAACAAAACTGATAATTTCCGGCCCTTCTTTGGTGAGAACATGAAACATTGGTTATTTGATGCTTTGGGGGCTTTCACAGTTAAATCCCTCTTTGACTGCCTTAATAAAAAAAAAGGGGGGAAGCAACCTGACCAAATATATTGTGTGAGCTGATTTGAAAGGCAAAGTATCCCAAGAAGCGCAAAGTTTTCCTTTGGTCCCTATGTGCCTCCGGGTTGTCTACATATATCTTATTTGAAGACAAAATTGGCGGAATTATCTCTTTCTCCCGATTGGTATGTTGTGTCCCCAAAATTTGAGAGTCAACAACTGTTATAGTATATATGTAAATGTAGGAACTTATTCGTCTTTTGTCCTTACTTTATAGAAGGTGGATTCATCAAAATCTCCTTCTTAGGTATCCGGTTGTGTCATTTGGATAGAGTTCGGTTGTTTTTCGTGCAGTTCAGATCTTTTTTTTTGTTTTCTTGGGTTTATCTGCAGTCATGTGTTGCTGGAATACTCTCTAATTTCGTGATTTGCCATTTTATGTTATTCCAACCTAGTTGTGTGGTTATTTTGGTCATTATTGGCTCGGGTTAGACGTCGGTTTGGAAAATAATTAGTTATCTTTATTGGAAACTCCATTAATATCAGTTTTTCAGAAGTTGGGCAGTCATTTGGGTTTGGTCTCATGGTTTTAGATTGAATTTTGTGGCTTTACATTTGCCATTGACATATGGCTGCACAAGAACTCACATTGATGCCTAATGTGGTTCAATCACAGACTCAATCCATCCATGGTTCATCCAAGAAACCACTTGTTAATTCTATAGACTCTGCTACATTCCAACAGTACTAGAAATCATTGAAAGAATCCTCTTCATCATCTGTGCGTACCCCCTACTGCAACCATTGCTGGGTCAGGTAACATGTATCATTGTCTTCTTTCATCCTGTACCAAATGGGTCATAGACTCTGGTGCTACAGCTCATATGACAGGTAATCCCAATTTATTTTCCACTCTTTCTTCATCCACATCCTTTGTTGATGTTACTTTGGAAGATGGATCAAAATCATCTGTTCTTGGATCTGGCACAGTCAATCTAACCCCATCTCTTTCTTTGTCTTTTGTTCTACATTTACCTCAATTTTTCTTTAATTTGATCTCTATCAGTAAACTCACTTCTGACCTTAATTGTTGTGTTTCATTCTATTCTGGCTATTGCTTGTTTCAGGATCTTGTGACGAAGAAGATTATAGGTAAAGGACATGAATCTGGAGAACTTTATATTTTTTATCATCCAGTGTCAAACATTGTCTATTATGGAGTCGTTTCTCCTTTTGATGCTCATTGTCGTTTGGGTCATCCATCTCTTTCAACGCTAACAAAGTTTTGTCCTGAATTTCATAACTTATCTTTATTAAATTGTGACTCATGTCAATTTGCTAAATTTCATCGTCTTAGTTCGAGCCCTAGAATAGATAAACAAACAAGTGCGCCTTTCGAATTAGTTCATTCTGATATTTGGGGTCTTTGTCCGGTTGTGTCCAAAACTAGATTTCAATATTTCGTTACCTTTGTTGATTATTACTCTCATATGACTTGGTTATACTTTATGAAGAATCGTTCTGAGTTACTTCTCATTTTTGCAACTTTCATGCTGAAATTCGAACTCAATTTGATGTTTCCCTTAAAATTTTGAGAAGTGACAATGCTGGTGAGTACTTTTCTGAACCACTTAGGTCATACCTATGTAAGCATGGAATTATTCATCAATCATCTTGTGCCGATACTCCATCTCAAAATGGAGTTGCCAAAAGAAAGAATAGGCATCTTCTTGAAACTGCAAGAGCATTATCTTTTCAAATGCATGTTCCCAAGCATTTTTGGGTTGATGCAATTTCCACGACTTACTTCTTGATTAATTGCATGCCTTCATCTGTTCTTAAAGGTCAGATTCCGTATCACGTTTTATTCCCAACAAAACCCTTTGTTTCCTATTGAGCCGAAAATATTTGGTTGTACTTGTCTGGTTTGGGATGTTCGTCCTACTCTAACAAAATTAGACCTCAAATCTTTGAAGTGCATTTTCTTAGGCTATTCTTGTGTTCAAAAAGGATATAGATGCTTTTTTCCTAGTTCGAATAGGTGTATCTCGCGATGTTACTTTCTTTGAGAACAAACCTTTTGGTTCATCTTTTCCTAGTACGAGTCAAAGGGAGGATGATGATATTTTTATCTATACACTTGTGTCTCCTACACCCTCTCTCGATCCATCTCCTTTGACATCTGTCCCTACTTGTCCACCTATCACTCAAGTCTATTCAAGAAGACAACAACCTCCAAGTGAATGTCTTGTACCAGAAAATTCTTCGTCATCATATCTAGGACCGAGTGATGCTTCTTATTGCTCTTCATAAAGGTAAACGTTCTTGCACTTTTTCTATTTCTTCTTTTGCCTCTTATGACCACTTGTCACCTTCTATATGTTCCTTTATTGCATCTCTTGAATCTATCTCGATCCCTAAAACTGTTCATGAAGCCATGTCTCATCCTGGTTGGCGCAATACGATGATAGAAGAGATGAATGTCTTAGATGATAATGGTACCTGGGATTTGGTATCTCGTTATGTAGGAAAGAAAGCTATTGGTTGTAAATGGGTGTTTGCAGTTAAGGTCAATCCTGATGGTTTAGTTGCCCGATTAAAAGCACGCCTTGTTGCCAAAGGCTATGCTCAGACCTATGGAATTGATTACTTTAATACATTTTCTCTTGTCGCCAAATTAACTTCTGTGAGGTTATTCATTTCCATGGCTGCATCTCAATGTTGGCCTTTGCATCAGCTTGACATTAAAAATGCCTTTCTCCTGATGATCTTAAGGAGGAATGTTATATGGAGAAACCACTTGGGTTCGTTGCTCAAGGGGAGAATGATAAAGTTTTTCACCTTCGCAAATCTTTGTATGGGCTGAAACAAAGTCCACGAGCATGGTTTGGAAACTTTAGTCAAGCACTTGAGCAGTTTGGAATGAAGAAAAGCAAGTCAAATCACTTTGTCTTCTACAGACGAACTAAGAGTGGTATTATTCTACTTGCCCTTCATGTTGATGATATTGTTATTACCAGAAATGATACATCTGGCATTTTATCTCTCAAAACTTTCCTCCAAAGTCAATTTCATAGTAAAGACTTGGGCACATTAAAGTACTTCTTGGGTATTGAAGTAATAAGGAGCAAGAAGGGTATCTTCATGTCACAAATGAAATGTGTGCTTGATTTGCTATTTGAGACAGAAAAATTGGGAATCAAGCCATGTAATACTCAAATGATGCCTAATCTGCAACTTACAAAAGATGGAGAACCATTTAAAGACCTTGAGAGATATAGAAGATTGGTTGGAAAGTTGAATTATCTTACAGTGACATAACCAAACATAGCTTATTCAGTAAGCATTGTGAGTCAATTTATGTTTTCACCCACAGTGAATCATTGGGCTGCAGGACAACAAATTCTATGTTATTTGAAGGCTGCACCTGGACGTGGGATCTGATATAAAATCATGGTCATATGAAGATCGAGTGTTTTTCTAACACCGATTGGGCAGAATCAAGAGAAGATAGAAGATCAACTTCTAGCTATTGTGTTTTTGTTGGAGGTAATTTGGTTTCATGGAAAAGTAAGAAACAAAATGTAGTCTCGTGATCAAGTGTTGAATCAGAATACAGAATTATGACACAATCAGTATGTGAAATAATGTGGTTACATCAACTCTTGATCGAATTAGGCTTCAATATTACAATTCCAACCAAGTTGTGGTGTGACAACCAAGTTGCCCTTCATATTGCATCAAATCCAGTATTTCATGAACGAACTAAACATATTGAAATTGATTGTTATTTTGTTCGTCAGAAAATACAACAAGGTTTGGTGTCTACTGGATACATGAAGACCAAAGAACAATTAGGAGATATTTTCACGAAAGCTTTAAATGGAGTTAGAATAGATTATCTTTGTAACAAGCTGAGCATGATTAACATCTAGGAAGCACGGACACTTCATTTTAGGCCAAGTGTCCGTGTCAGACACGTGTCGGACACGGATACGTCCGGACACGCTCCGGACACGTGTCCGACACGCTATTTTACGTGTCCTTTTTTATTTTTATTTTTTTTAATTTCGGACACGGCTCGGACACCGCTTGGACACGGCTGGACACGGCTCGGACACGGCTGGACACGGCTTGGACACGGCTTGGTCACAGATCAGAAAAATTTTGGAAAAAAAAAGGCTCAAATCATTTAAATTTAAAAAAATAAAAACAAAAATGACATAAAATCATGAAATCTAAAACCCCTAACAAGTAACCACTCACCACTAGCCGTCAATTCTCTTTGACATTGTCAGTCCTTTTCGCCACCGATTGTTCACCTTTTAGAAGTATGTTTTTTTCCCTTAACTTTCTATAAGTTAAATTAAATTAGAGTAAGTTAAACTTAATTAACTTGACATTTTATGCGTTTTAGTGGAGTATATTTAGTATTTTATGTTAAATTTACATATATGTTAAAATAATAATAAATAAATAAAAAAACGTGTCCCCAACGTGTCCGTGTCCTAGTTTTTTAGAAATTGACGTATCGCCGTGTCCTGTCGTGTCCGTGTCCGTGTCCCATGTCCGTGTCCGTGCTTCTTAGATTAACATATATGCTCCAGCTTGAGGGGGAGTATTATAGTATATATATATTTTTGGATTTAGAAGTTTATTAGTCTTTTGTCTTTGATTGTAATTTACTATTATTAGTTTAGGGCTTCCATGTATGCCTACATATATTTGGCTCTATTGTATAGAATTGAATATGGATTCTCTCATATTTGGTCTCACAATAACACTAAGAACGTCCACCATGAGCAGGAAAAGAAAGGAGGACAAAGGGTAACCTTGCCTAAGACCTCTCGTAGCTTCGATTTTACTCCTAGGGCTGCCATTTAGGTCAAACCTATATAAGCACGAAATTATTCATCAATTACCTTGTGTCAATACTCCATCCCAAAATAGAGTTCCTGAACGAAAGAATAGGCATCTTCTTGAAACTGCAAGAGCATTATCCTTTCAAATGCATGTTTCAAAGCATTTTTGGGCTGATGCAATTTCCACGCCTTCTTTTTGATTCACCGCATGCCTTCATTTGTTCTTAAAGGCTAGAATCCTTATAATGTTCTATTTTTAACAAAATCATTGCTCCCTATTGAGCTGAAAATAATTGATTGTACTTGTTTTGTTCAGGATGTTCGTCCTATTCTGACAAAATTAAATTCTAAATCTTTGAAGTGCATTTTCTTAGGCTATTTTCATGTTCAAAAAGGATACGAATGCTATTGTCTTAATTTGAACAAGTATCTTGTACCTCGTGATGTTACTTTCTTTGAGGACAAGCTATCCACGTCATATTTTCCCGTACGAGTCAAGGGAGGATGATGATCTTTTTACCTATACACTTGTGTCTTGACTCTCCTACACCCTCTCCTGATCCATCTCCTTCAGATTCTATCTCTACTCGTCCACCTATTACTCAAGTCTACTCGTTTCAACAACCTCTAGGCGAATGTCTTGTACCAGAAGATTCTTCGTCATCAGATCTAGGATCGAGTGATGAGCTTCCTATTGCTCTTTGTAAACGTAAACGTTCTTGCACTTCCCCTATTTCTTCTTTTGTCTATTATGACCCGTTGTCATCTTCTACCTATTCTTTTGTTGCATCTCTTGGTTCTATCTCAATCCATGAAACTGTTCATGAAGCCTTGTCTCACTCTGGTAAGCCCAATGCGATGATAGAAGAGATGAATGTCTTAGATGATAATAGTACTTGGGATTTAGTATCTCGCCTTGTTGGAAAGAAAGCTATTCGATGTAAATGGGTGTTTGCATTAAGATCAATCTTGATGGGTCAAGTTGCTTGATTAAAAGTGCACCTTGTTGCCAAAGGCTATGCTCAAACCCATGGGATTGATTATTTTGGTTCATTTTCTCTTGTTGCTAAGTTAACAATAGTTGCATCTCAATGTTGACCTTTACATCAGCTTGACATTAAAAATGTCTTTCTCCATAGTGATCTTCAAGAGGAAGTTTATATGGAGCAACCACTTGGGTTTGTTGCTCAAGGGGAGAATGATAAAGTTTGTCGTCTTTGCAAATCTTTGTACGGGTTGAAACAAAGTCCACGACCATGGTTTGAAAATTTTAGTCAAGCACTAAAGCAGTTTGGAATGAAAAAAAACAAGTCGGATAACTCTGTCTTCTCCCAACGATCTAAAAGTGGTTTTATTCTACTTGTCGTACATGTTAGATGTTATTGTCATCATCGAAAATGATACATCAGGCATTTTATCTCTCAAAACTTTCCTCCAAAGTCAATTTCATTATAAAGACTTGGGAACATTAAAGTACTTCTTGGGTATTAAAGTAATGAGAAGCAAGAAGGGTATCTTTATGTCACAACGGAAATATGTGCTTGATTTGCTATCTGAAATGGAAAAATTGGGAGCAAAACCATGTAGTACTTCAATGATACCTAATCTGCAACTTACAAAAGATGGAGAACCATATAAAGATCCTGAGAGATGTAGAAGATTGGCTGGAAAGTTGAATTATACTTACAGTGACACGTCCAGACATAGCTAGGTAAGCATCGTGAGTCAGTTTATGTCTTCACCCACAATGGATCATTGGGTTGCAATACAAAAAATTCTACGTTATTTGAAGGTTGCACTTGGATATGGGATCTTATATAAAAATCATAGTCATATGAAGATTGAGTGGTTTTTAGATACTGATTAGGCGAGATCAAAAGAAGATAGAAGATCGACTTCTGGCTATTGTGTTTTTGTTGGAGGCAATTTGGTTTCATGGAAGAGTAAGAAACAAACTGTAGTCTCGCGATCAAGTACTGAACAGAATACAAAGCTATGGCACAATCAATATGTGAAATAATGAAGGTACATCGACTCTTGATCGAGTTAGGCTTCAATAGTACAGTTCCAACCAAGTTGTGGTGTGACAACCAAGTTTCCCTTCATATTGCATCCAACTCAATATTTCATGAGGCGGACTGAACATTTTTTTTATAAAGAACTGAGCTTTCATTGAGAAAAATGAAATAGGCATCCAAAAAACCATGCCCATAAGCTTCTCACAGGGTGCCATTTCAGGCCTTAGGCCAAAAGGAACGCTATTTATGTGTCATTTTGGGAGATTTAATTGGACAGAATAGAGAAATATTTCAAGATTTGGGTAGACAATGGCAAGAGATTTGGGACTTAGTTATTCTATTTCCTCCTTCAGGAGTTTTTCTTCTTCACTCTAATTACTTTTGTAATATAGTGTAGCCAACTGGAGAGGATTCTTGTAACTCCTAGTTTGAGTCTTTGAGGTTTCCCTGCACATATTTTCCATTTTATTGATAAAATATTATTTCTTCAAAAAAAGGGAAAAAAAAGTTGCTTCCCATTGGAGTACTTCCTCCGAATACTTTTTCATTATTATTCCTCTTCCTATTTCCCAACTGGAGAAGCTTCTTTTTCTTATATAATCCACCACCTTTTCCACCTTTTAAACTGGCTTTTGCAATTTAGAGCAACAAACAAATATAAAACCAATTAAATGTAAGCACGATGGTCATCTTCTTGGTAAGTTTTCAGCATAACAGTTTTTGGAAAATGTTTACACAGCTCTTTTACAAACGTAACAAATTCATTGTAGAACATGATATTATTTTGCATTTCAAACCATCACCAGACCATGCTTTCTAAATAAAAAAAATTAAAAAAGAAAAAACAATCATTAGATAAAAGCAAGGAAAAATGAGGTTTAAAAGAACAATTATATAGACATGTCTTTCACTAAAAGAAACAGATTTTAAAACTCAACTCCAACAATGCGTAAGACATTCCTCACCTTGTATTAAGCATTTTGCTGAACTTGCCGATGTATTTGTAGAAGCCAATCAACATAACCATTCGTACCACCCACTTGGTCCTCAACAAGATTTGCTAGAAGGAGGAAGCCTTCTCTAGGTTGTTCACCTTGTCTAACAAGATTAGATAGTTGATAGTATGAAGCGTCACTTTCTCTAAATTTCTGGAGCATCTCTAATAGTTTTCTTGACATTACATTATCATGATCGCTTAGGATGACCTGGATTTTCAAAAAAGAAAACCATTACTAACACCAAAGAAGAAAATTACAATTAAGTTAATTAATTGAAAAAATAGATAGAAGGGTAGAAATAATCTCAGTTCAACCATACACAAAATAAGCAATCAACCAAGGTACTATATGGAATATAAGAAAGAAAGACGGGGAACATTTTAGAGAGAGAGAGCGAGCATGAACTGCTGAGTAATCTTCCTGCATCTGGAAAAACACAGATGCTAAAAGCTCAGTATCACTATTCTGATATGGTGGAGCAGCAAAATTTCTTGAACCATGGTCATAACCTTTTTTCAAGAAAGGGTAGAGTTTTTGGTCCATGAATGATATTCCAACTTACGTTCTAGTTGAAGTTTGGCATAAAAGTGATTTTGATAAAGGTATTAAGGTACTTTGGAATAGTGTTTAAAAACTATTTTTCATTTATTAAAGTTTAATTTTTTTAATAAACAAAACATGTTTGGATGGAGAATATCTCAAATTGGTTCTTGGTTCAATTGTTATTTGTTTTTATATATATATACACATTTTTTTATGGGAAACAAGGAAATCAAATAAACATCAAAAGAGGAAGAACACAACCTAAAGGCCTTCGGGATGAGGAGTCCCTAAGCCTAAAATGGATTATCAAAAAATAAAAGGCATCCAATCTAGATTGATGAGCATTCACGGTGTATTACAAAAAGAATTGTGTAAAGCACTCCAAGTAGAGGCAGTAAACTATACACTTTCACAATAAAAATTGCTTGAGGAAGAGTTATCTAAACATAATCTACTGTTTTTTTCTTTCCATAAAGCCCAAAGAAGAGCTCTACAAGCATTTGACCACAAAATCTTAGCTTTCTCTTTAAACCACCAGCCGGAGAGAAGCTCATAAAGGCCATCAACTATATTTTTAGGGAAGCACCAAGCCAAATTGAAAGTACTCAGGATGAAACACCAACCCTTATAAGCAAAAGGGCAATGAAGGAAGAGGTGGGAACTTGTTTTAATATATATTAAAACAAGTTTACAAATATATATTATTATAAAAGATTAAATATGTTTATAAAATTAATTATTTAAAATAATAAATATTACACTTTTGAATTTTTTCTATTTCTTAACTAAAATGTATACTTGTCATACATTTTTTAATATTTAATTATATTTTTTATTTATAAAATAATTAGATTAAGAAACTATCACAAAATTTTCACCGTCAATTCCCATTCAAGGGATCCTAAAATTTGTCCTGATCTCCAACATCAAGAAATTTGATGAGGATAAGGATCAAATTCTCCTCTAATTGTTCCTACCTCGTCACTTTGCTAACTTATTAGCCCATAGCTTTGAAAAACATTGGAAAATTCAAAACAGAATAAAAAATACAGACCATAAACAACAGGAATAATTGCACAGGAACATATAAGAAATTCCTTTTTAAACATGATAATATTAAACATCACCTAAATCGTTTAAATTAGAGCTTAAATTCAGGCCAAAACCATTATTACTCAAAGAGGATTGTATAATGTCTATTGCAGGCTTTTTTTTCCCTAGTTTCTTTTGACAAGGAAACAAAAATTTCATTGAAGTAATGAAAAGAGACTAATGCTCAAAATACAAACTCCACAGAGGAGAGAATTTTTTCCTCCTTGTTTTGAAAAGTAAACGCAAAGAAGAAAAAACAAGTTATCCTAACGATTCAATCACTCTTTCCTCTTATTCAACTATGGAAATGTTTTATTTGAATTATAAAACAACTATATACCTTTGATAGTTCTGCTGCAAAGTCTGCCCCAAGTAAATTCATAGACACATCAGGTGAAAGCACTCTACCAAACCATACAATAAAGCGAAGGCCGTCGTCATATAAGTACAGGCCTCTGGAATCTAAGCTATCAGCAGTCAGCGGCAACCTTTTCTCTATGCTATTAAGGTCAATAGTCTGAGCGGGAGATGTCTGCAGATAAAGTAGAATAAATTTCATAGAAAATTCACAAAGTGAGAATATAAAACTGAAAGGGAAGATTTACCACCTTCAATAGATACTCATCGAGTCGAATTAATGAGGGATATAAAAGCTTCAATAGGTTTTTAACAGGAAGAATCATCATTGTGAGGCCTAATGCACACCGCTCGTCAAGCGCAGCATCAGCATAACCCCCTCGAAGAGGTATTGATTTGCACAATGCTAATCCATATAAAGGCAAGAACTTGAGAGACTCTGGATATATCATTCTGCCTCCCAAGCGATGCTGAACAGCATAGAGATTACGATACTCTCTCAAGGCTTTAAAGATTCTTTGTTGTACTGAAGTGCGAGCATCATCCAGCTTATGGGACAGTGTTTTCTCAATTGCTGCAAGTTGTTTCCGTTAGAATTTAGAATGAAAGATTAATAAGTGACCGGAGGGTAAATCTTAATAATTGAGGTTATCAAAATCTCACATGACCATGCATAGAAGTTTGTGCTCAACATACCTAGCCTACTAAACAAGGAAACAATGGCACCAACATCAGCCTGGCGGTACATCTCACCCAAATCTGTAACCACAGGTGCTCCTGCTGTGTGCACTCTAATACGTCTCTCTCCACAAGATGCAGTATATCTTTTTATTGTCAAAGAACAAACTTATCGGTAGAACCCTACCCTTGAAATAGAGAAAATAAGTCAATTTTCATTCTGCACACCTTACCCTAGGCACCAACTTTGGAAACCTCATTGAACTCGACCAAATCAAAAACAAAGAAATGCATGTGCTAGGTAAAGCCTACATTACAAAGGAAACAAGCAATCTCATGTGAAAACAACAGTTTCACGCACTCACAATCTTCATGTGGTTACTGGTTTAGATCAAGGTCAAAGTGTGCAACTAGTTATTATTGATCGAAAAATTGCTATTATTTAAGGTAAAATTTTCAAAAGTAAAGTGTAACATATGAATGTATTTGTTGGCCTAAAAAAGGGTTATTCACTATCCTGTAAATTGAATAATCAACATTCATAAATTATGACACAGCATTCCTAAAAAGAAGGAAAGCTGATTAAGATTGAATACACATTATGTGTTTTTAAATCTATCAAGAAACAATAACAGTACTCTACAGATCTGAAGAGAAATTCTTATATTCAAAACTAGAGAGAACCTCCGGAATCTGGCTGATATTCATTCTAATGCAATCCCAAACTACCATTATCGAACTCCATGACCAAATGCACGAAAATGAAGAAAAAACAAATGGTCAAACTGATCCAGAAAATTTAAAAACTAACGTTGAAGAAACTCATCGTGTGCATAAACCTACTTCATAAACAGCCGATAGTAATTAAGGACTATTAACTATTAGGGGAATTGATAGATGTTACATGGGTGTGTTATCCCGAACATTTTACAGTCAAAGGATACAGCAAGGCAACTTGAAAGTACACTGTCTGAGTTGTTAATAAGGTCTCCTCATAAGAAATTTGCATTGCAAATGCTTTATCACAATCTACAGCTGGAAGTGCCAATAAATCGGTGCTTCTTAACATAAAATTTCCGTGAAACGATGTAAAGCGGATCCCTAGGAGAGCAAACAAAAATGATGAGAAAAGTGTTGATAATGTAAGTGAAGAAGACAAACATTCCATGAGTACCAATTTAAAAGGAAAAGATCACCTTTTCCACATCTTATACGCATTACAGCTTCCCAGGCAGTTTCTCTAGTCAAGTCCCTTGCTAACTCATGTCTCAACTTTTCCCCATGAATGGAAGATTGGAAGCCAGGATAATAATACACCTGACCTCCAGTATATTTCGCCAAAGTCCCTAAATACAAGAGAGAAGTAAAAATAAATAAATAAATCCTCAGTGCACCAGAAGCGATATTTGCATATGTCATGTGGAAAAAGATAAAGATGGGGACTGTGTGGATTGTCATTATAGCCATCAGAACTATATCAATAATCAGTAAATTTGTAATTATAGAAATGAAGAAGGAAATAACAAGCAATAAGTTGTAACCTAAATGAGAGACAGTAAACATAAAAAGTAGATGCAAAATTTCAGTTTCCCCAAGAAGCTGACTGAAATAACAAATTTGAATGCACCAGGATTATTGTGTAAAAATTATTTGCTTAATAAACAAATAACCAGTATGCATCATTGTTCACAGAAGAAACATGGTTATATAAGAAGTTCCAAAAGTTAATCAGATCCTCCCAAACGAAGACAAGTAACCACAATGATCTTAAAAGCTAGACCAAAGAAGAATAGTTTTGGGAACTCAAAAATATATATTTTTTAAATGTTCATCGCATATTGAAGTGATTAAAAAAAAAAGGCACCAACAACCATAGCAATCCCTAGTCAATTCTTTTTTTTAGAGGAAAAAGAATTTGAGAGGACAAGCCCCATCAATTCTTAAGAATCAAATTCAATCATGTCACCATACATACATTCTCCGGAAATGAAAAACCTGAGGCATACCCAAGGTAGCAATATCTGTATACTTGTCACTAAATGTATAGACATTGACCCCAATCTGGAACTTCGTAAATTCAGCAGCCATTTGTTTGTAGAATGGATCCTCCGGCAGTCTTAGTAAATGTTCTTTGTCTGTTCCATAAACACGAAGATCATCCCCACGCAACTTCAAGCGGCCAACACCAAGAGATGGCAGTGTGTTTTGGAAAATTAACAACTTCCCCCCCAGTTGGCTCTGCAAAGAGGGTGGAATGAAAAGATAAACCGATGGTCATATCAAACTCTTTAGTCTTTAGTATAGATCAATTTGAATATAGATGAATTTACATGGGTTGTTTTTATCTTTGTAATTTTTAGTTTTGTGCTTTCATCCCCTCCTTGTAGAGTTTGTATCTTTTGAGCATTAGCCTCTTTTCATTTTATCAATGAAAAGTTTTGTTTCTTGTTAAAAAAAATAGATGAATTTAAAAAATTACCTACATGTTTGTATTTTAATTCATTGACAAGGAAATAACAATGTTCATATAAAAGTAATAGAAATACAAGTATGACAGTGGTGACTGATTAAAAAGGTGTAAATAACACACCATAACCATAAATGCTGCTTTAAGGGCCGGGCCGAAGGCAGATTCAACATTCACATTGTCCTGAAACATGGACGGCAAGCTATCTAGGAATGATTCCACGACAGTTCTGGATTCAGACAAGTTGACAAGGAGATCATCTGGCAAAGGTATAAATACGTCATCCAGATCGGAAACCACCATCATTTGAGGCTGAGTCAAAGTCGACTGTGAAAGAAACAGGACTTTTAGCATGAAGTATCAAAGTTGGGGTATAATATACAATAGGAACCTATATTTTCTACCTTCATATTATAAAAATGTATTGTGCTGTCAAAAGTCGCAAAACCTATTTGTGTTCTAGTAGAACCAGGCAGCTCGTCCAAGCATGATCTAATTGTTTGTGCCACAACCTGCAAAAGGAAAAAAAAAGTTAACACAACTGAAGATTATGAGTTTATTGTTTGGCAATCCCTCAATGAGTATTAGCAACACTTTCTTCTGGGACATCTTCATGAGGTTTTAAAAAATAATAAGAAACCAATTTTCATGAAGATAAATGAAAGTACACCCAATGAGGAGCAAACCAGAGAAACAAAATAACAAGAAATTGCTCCATTGTTGAGAATCAAAAATGAAGAAAAATTACAAAAGATACTTTTGATGAGAGGAAGGGTATGTGTACACAAGAAAGTCAGTTATGTTAAGAAAAGATATGTGTGAGTAGTTATGGGTGGTAAGAGTATAAGGGAGTTAGAAAAGAAAAGTTAGTTATCATTGTATTGTGTTGTAGGAACAGATCCCTCAAAGGTCTGCACTCATGTAATTCTCAACTGTATGCTAAATTAATGGAGCACTCTTTCAATTGCATAACACACTAAAAGCAAGCCACTGCAATGAGTTGCCTTCCAAACCTCCCCCTATGACTTATTAATATCTTTAGAAACTCTTATTTCTTCCAAACCCAAACCACAGAAGAAGATCTTTGGATAAAATTCACAGTGTCTTTCCTCTACAAGATAACGAACGAAGCTAAAGCTTTGAACTTCTTCGAAAGTTTGGCCTTCTGAAGCAAGGTGAAGAGTGGGGAGGGAGAAGGAATGGGATGAGACAGGCAAAACGAGACTTGCTAGAAAGGGGTCTAAAGGCTCAAGAGTCTAAGAACAAGAATCGTTAGCATTTGGAGACAAGCAGAACCCTTATAGCAACAAACGAAAGAAGAGTAAACAAGTCATGGAACTCAGGTTTTGCAAAGAAGTTTTCTAAAATGAAAATCAAAATCTTGGGGAAGATAGGAAGGTCAAAATTAAGAAATAAAACTGAATCAACAAATGCCTTTTCAATGAAGTGAGAGATTAAGTCTCTTTTCATTATATCAATGAAAAGTTTCGTTTCTTGTTCAAAAATGAAATGAGAATTTAAAGATGTGAGGAATAAGACTTTATTTGGAAAGGCCCCTCCAGAGAGAAAGGTTTTAACCTTGTCAATTGGAACAATACCTCCATGCCTATTCAAAATGGAGGGCTGGGAGTGGGGATGAACTTTGGAGATTTTAGAATAAACAAAACGCGCTCTGGAAAAGAATTATTGCCAGCAAATACTCTTTGGTGAATTGGAACCTAGTACCTAAATCTTCTACCCATTTCAAAGCCCCTTGGAAGGCCATTTCCAGATGCTGCCTTCTTGTGGACAAATGGTACAGTTGTAAGTTGGGAAAGGGAGCCAAAATTCTTTTCTGGGATGACCCATGGTGTGTTAACACTCCCATTAAAATTAGATTTCCAAGACTCTACAGAGTGGCTAATTCCAAAGGCTACTTTATAAATCAATGTTGGAAATAGGAGTCCGCCTCTTGGGACATCTTGCTGCGAAGGAATCTCACTGATGAAGAAGCAAATGAATGGGCTTTGATGATCCAAGCCTTGAACAACATGAGACCGAATCACCTGGAGGATATTAAGGTTTGGTCACGATCCAAAAATGGGGATTTTTCAGTCAGCTCAGTCACTATTGCACTTTCTAACAAACACAAAGACTTCAACCTTGATCTGAATACAGCGTTATGGGAAGCTAAAATCCCCAAAAAGGTTAATGTGTTCCTATGGATCCTAATCCAAGGTAAGCTTAACACAAATCATATGCTTCAAAGGAGACTTTCGATAGCCAGCTTGTCAATTAGTAAAGTCCCTTAGTTAGTACATCAGCAATTTGCCCTATCGCCGGAAGAAAAGGGATACATATTGCACCAGCATGAATCTTTTCTTTAATAAAATGTTTGTCAACCTCAATATGTTTTGTTCTATCATGTAGAATTGGATTATGAGCTATAGATATGGCAGCCTTATGGTCACAATAAATTCGAATAGGCTAAGTTTGAGGGAACTTCAATTCTTCAAGTATCCTTTTGATCCATAAGCCTTCACAAATTCCAAGGGCTAAGGCTCTAAACTCTGCTTCAGCGCTACTCCTGGCCACCACATTTTGCTTTTTGCTTCGCCATGTAACTAGATTTCCTCCAACAAATGAACAATAGTAGCCAGAGGTAGATCTTCTTTCAGTAGTACTTCCAGCCCAATCCACATCAGTATAGACTTTCTACTTGGAAGTGATTGTTCTTTTTGAATAAAACACCTTTTCCAGGAGCTCCTTTTAAATATCTTAAGATTCTATTGGTAGTCGAAATGAGTTGGTCCAGGTGCATACATAAATTGACTTGCCACGCTTACAACAAAAGCAATGTCTGGACGTATATGAGACAAATAAATTAATCTTCCCACAAGTCTCTGGTATCATTCCTTGTCCTTTATTTCTTCTTCTTTTGCTGCATGTAATTTTAAATTGGGCTCAATGAGAGTTTCTACAACTCTACATCCAAGTAATCTTGTTTCTTCAAGTCAAAGACATATTTTCTTTGATTTACAAAGATAACTTTCTTTGATCTCGCAAATTTCATCCCTAGAAAATATTTCACTGTTCCCAAGTCCTTGATTTGAAATTCACTTGCAATATTTTTCTTGAGATCAGCTAGACCTGTTTCATCATCACCCGTGAGAATAATATCATCTACGTAGACAATCAAAATTGGAATTTTATTATTCTCAATGTTTATAAAATATAGTATGATCAGCCCGACTCTAAAGAAATCCATAACTAGTCACAACTTTTCCAAACCGTTCGAACCAAACTCTCGGTGACTGTTTAAGGCCATAGAGAGATTTCTTTAATCGGTAGATTTTATTACATCCAAGTTCCTTTTCAAAACCAGGTGGTAAATGCATAAAAATTTCTTCCTCAAGTCATGTTAGGCCACCTACCACTGCTTATTACCAACAAAGGGGCAAGAAAGGAAAGTCACCAGAGACAGTTAGTTAGTAATCAGGGAGGGGAATGAGAGCGTATCCTTGTGGGGTCCAATATTAGTGTGGGGGTGAGGACCTTTATCTTTCGAGTACTGGTATCTTTTCTTTTTTATGCTTTTAGGTAAAGTTTTGCTTTAGGAAGCAGAGGAGGAGAGTTTCCCAGCCCTCTCAAATAGGCGGGGTATTTTGTATTATCTTATGGCATAAGATTTCTCTGTTTATCAATACAAGTAAGGGTGTTACCTTACATATTGGTATTAGAGCATTCAAACCTAGGGAGAACTAGGAGAATGGCTTAGAAAACGAAGGAGGATAGGATGGACATTGCGGATCGTGAAATACAAGAGATGAGAACGGAAATGGAGAGCATCCAAGAGAAGGTTTTGCGAATACTTGTAATTGAAGAGGGAATCATGTCGTTGTCGAAATCGATGGCCATGGTCATAGCTGAGTTAGCAGCCTTGAGGTCACGATCGTCAATAACGGGTGTTGAGGAAGGTTCCGATCACAAGCAAAAAGGATGGACGGAATCCGGGACAACATCAAGACTGGGAGCAACAGGCAATCATAAACCTTTGCTTTGCTGGAAAAGGACAACAAGAAAATTGGAGATCGGAATAAGTTTAAGAAAGTCGAAATGCCAATTTTCCGAAGAGAGGACCCTGACTATTGGCTCTTTCGTGCTGACAAGTATTTTCAAATTCATAAACTCTCTAATGCTGAGAAATTAATAGTGGTTGTGATAAGTTTTGAGGGGATAGCCTTAAACTAGTATCATGGAAAGGAAGAACGTGAGCCCTACACAGGGTGAGAGGATCTGAAATTACGTTTGCTGGCACGTTTTCGGAAAGCAAAGAAAGGTAGTGTGCTCGGGCGATTTCTGGTGATCAAACAAGAAACAATGGTGACTAATTATTGAAACAAATTCGAGTTGCTGCTGGCCCCTCTTCCTCAATTAGCAAAAGATGTGATCGAAAACACCTTCATGAACGGCCTATAGCCCGTAATCAAAGCCAAAGTCCAATGTTGGCATCCTGAAGGCCTTGATGATATGATGGAAACAACCCAGGTTGTAGAAGATCGTGAACTGGCCCAATTAAAAGAGTTTAAAATTGGCTCAAGCGGCCCAAGAGGAGGATCTCAGAACCCTAAAACCAATACAAGTGTGTGTGTGTTTTTTTTTGGGGTGGGTGGGGGGGGGGGGGGGGGGGGGGGGCTTCTGAAAGCATACCCACACGTATCATTCCCACACGTATCATTACGTTAACCGGGAATTCTACAATGATGCCACGTAGAGAAGGTGCAGCCTGACGACTAACAGATGCTGAATTTAAAAAACGAAAAGAAAAGGGGCAATGCTTTCGTTGTGAGGAGCGATATACGATGGGACACAAATACAAGGCAAAAGAGTTGAGGGCCATGGTGGTTCATGCGATAGGAGAAGAATTTGAAATTGTCGAGGAAGGAGCAGATACACCAGAGATCAATTCAAAAATTCAAGAAGAGGAAGGTGATGCTGCGGAGCTTTCCTTGAACTCGATGGTGGGATTGTAATCAGTATTGAGAGAAAAATACCACTTGTATTATTCATAAGAAAGACTAATATAAATAGGTACACAAGGAAACCCTAACTAAAGAATGTATAATTACTATAAAGGACATATATACATAATACTATATATATCATAACACTCCCCCTCAAACTGGAGCAAATATGTCAAACATACCCAGCTTCTTGCAGAGATAATTTATTCTTGCTCCATTTAAGGCTTTAGTAAAGATATCTCCCAATTGTTCTCCAGTCTTTACATATCCTGTGGACACCAACCCTTGTTGAATTTTCTCACGAATGAAATGACAATCTACTTCAATATATTTAGCCCTCTCATCAAACACTAGATTAGACGCAATGTGAAGTGCAGCTTGATTATCACACCACAATTTAGCTGGCATAGTAATACCAAAGCCTATCTCAGTCAAAAATTGATATACCCACACTATTTCACACACAGATTGTGCCATGGATCTATACTCCAACTCAGCACTTGAACATGAAACCACATTATGCTTCTTACTCTTCCATAACACCAAATTGCCTCCTACAAAAACACAATATCCAGACGTTGACTTTCTATCTTCTTTAGATCCTGCCCAATCAGCATCTGGAAAAACATTCAACTTTTGTATGACCATGATCTTTATATAGGATTTCATGCTCAGGTGCAGCTTTTAAGTAGCATAAAATTTGTTCTATTGCAGCCCAATGATCTACTGTAGGTGAAGACATATACTGACTTACAACACTTATTGAATAATAGATGTTTGGTCGTGTCACTGTCAGATAATTCAACTTCCCAACCAATCTTCTGTATCTCTCAAGATCTTGAAATGATTCTCCTTTGGTGACATAGTTTAACTTCTAGTTTTCCTGTCTCAAATAACAAATCAAGTACATATTTCCGTTGCGACAAAAAGATACATTTCTTGCCTCTCATCACTTCAGTACCCAAAAAATACTTCAGTGTTCCAAGATCCTTAGTATGGAATTGACCCTGAAGGAAAGCTTTCAAAGAAGATATACCCAATGTATCATTCCCAATGACGACGATATCATCGACGTACACAACCAATAGAGTTATACCATTCTCAGATCGTCGATAGAAAACAGAATGATTAGATGTACTTTTCTTCATTCCAAATTGCTCGAGTGCTTGACTAAACTTACCAAACCATGCTCGTGGGCTCTATTTCAATCCATACAATGATTTTCGAAGACGACAAACTTTATCACTCTCCCCCTGAGCAACACACCCAGGTGGTTGCTTCATATATACTTCCTCCTGAAGATCACCATGGAGAAAAGCATTCTTGATGTCAAGTTGATGCAAAGGCCAACATTGAGAAGCAGCTATGGAAATAAGTAATCGAATGGAAGTGAATTTGGCAACTGGAGAAAATGTGTCAGAATAATCTATCCCATAACTCTAAGCATAGCCTTTAGCAACAAGGCATGCTTTCAAACGAGCAACTGATCCGTCAGGATTAACCTTAATTGCAAACACTCATTTACACCCAATTGCTTCTTTCCTACAGGACGAGATACTAAATCCCAAGTACCATTACCATCTAAAGCATTCATCTCTTCGATCATTGCATAACGCCAACCAGAATGAGATAAAGCATTACAAACAGAGTTAGGGCTAGAGGTAGAATCAAGGGATGTAAGAAAAGAATATGCTGGTAGTGACAACTGGTGATAAGAAACAAATGAGGTAATATAGGATAAGTATAGGTGCGTTTACCTTTACGAAGGGCAATGGAAAGCTCATCACGTGTTCCTGGATAAGATGTTGAAGAATATTCTGGTACATGACATGTGTTTGAAGGTTGCGGTGGTGGACCTCTAGAGTAAACCTGAGTAATGGGTCGACGATGAGGGATAGATACTGAAGGAGATGGAGTAGGGATGGAGGATGAAAAGACAATCTCATAGATAAGTATGTCATCTTCCCCATAACACGGACTCGACATGGATGGGCTAAAGGGCATATCTTCAAAAAAACGTAACATTTGAAGAGACAAAATACTTGTTAAGACTAGGACAATAAAAACAATATCCTTTTTGAACATGAGAATAACCGAGAAAGATGCATTTTAAGGATTTAGGATCTAACTTGGTACGATGAGGACTGACATCTCGAGCAAAACAAGTGCAACCAAATATTTTGGGTGCAATAAGGAACAAAGATTTTGTTGGACAGAGAACACGATAAGGGATCTCACCATTAAGAACAGAGGAAGACATTCTATTAATCAAAAAACAAGCTGTGGAAACTGCATTGGCCCAAAAATGTTTTGGACCCTACATTTGAAAGGATAATGCTCTAGCAGTTTCAAGTAAATGCCGGTTTTTTCGTTCCGCGACCCCATTTTGGGATGGAGTGTCAACGTAAGAAGATTGATGAATAATCCCATTTTTACACAAGTAAGATCCAAGCATGTGAGAAAAATATTCCCTAGCATTATCAGTTCGAAAAACTTTAAGAGAGGCATTAAACTGATTTTGAATTTCAACATGGAAAGTACAAAAGTGTAAGTATTTCAGAACGATCTTTCATTAAATATAACCAAGTCAGACGAGAATAATCGTCAACAAAAGTAACAAAATATCAAAAT
The DNA here is from genome assembly GCA_033996785.1 of Trichosanthes truncata. Taxonomy (NCBI): domain Eukaryota; kingdom Viridiplantae; phylum Streptophyta; class Magnoliopsida; order Cucurbitales; family Cucurbitaceae; genus Trichosanthes; species Trichosanthes truncata. Next base: position 46,364,840 of record JAWPNB010000013.1, read on the forward strand.
CCAGTTTTGGACACTACAGGATAGAGACCCCAAACATCATAATGAACTAATTCAAACGAAGCACTAGCTCGTTTATGAACTCTAGGACTCGAACTAAGACGATGAAATTTGGCAAACTGACAAGACTCACAATTCAACGAAGACAAAGAATGAAATTTTGGATGAATTTTCTTTAATACGGACAAAGACGGATGACCTAAACGACAATGGACTTCAAACGAAAATGCAACACCAGAGCAAGCCATAGCTTTGGTATCTGCTGATCAAAAATGTAAAGGCCTTCAAATGCATATCATTTACCAATAATCTTCCTTGTCATACTATCTTGAAACAAGCAATAGCCAGGAAAAAATGAGACGAAACAATTAAGGCCACGAATAAGTTTACTAACAGAAATCAAGTTAAACGAGAGTTGAGACAAATGCAAAATAGAAGACAAAGGAAGAGAGAGTGTAAGATTAATGGTGTCTGATCCAAGAACAGAGGATGTTGATCCATCTGCCAAAGTGACAGTGGGAAAAAGCAGGTAACAAAGAGGTAGAAAATAAGCTAGAATTACCTTCACATGAGCTGTGGCACCAGAGTCTATGACCCATTTGGTGGAGGATGTAAGGAGACAATGATTCTTATTACCTGATTTAGCAAGAGTTGCAATAGGATTCAATGAAGAAGATGCTTGCAATGATTCCTGGTACAACTGGAATTTAGCAAACTCGTCTGCAGAAATAGTAACCGACCTCTCAGATGCATCATTGGTGGAAGCAAGCTGAGCAACTTGAGGCCATCGACCCTTATTCAACCATTTCCGACAGTCACATTTCATGTGACCAGGCTTACAACAATTTTGATATATCATCTCCTGTGAATCTTGTCGTCGATTATCAAAACCAGGTCTCTGAGTGTTGAGGCTCATCCCTTTAGTGACCCTTAGGATCATTCCGACTAATGAAAACACTGTTGGACTGAAGAGCAGACAGACCAAATGAAAGGTTTTCTGTATGGAGGACTCTACTGAAGGCATTGTCTAAAGAAGGGATCTCGGGGCCAGATAGAATTTGTGATTTAGCCATCCCAAATTCTGGCGAAAGTCCATTCAAAAAGCTCATGACACCCATCTTCTCTCATTGTGCTTGTTGAACCTTTATATTCGTACTAAATAGGAGTAATGTATTAAGTTCTGCACACGTCTTCTTAAGTTGCATAAAGTAGTTCGTAACAAATTGTTCTTTCTGTTTTGCATGAAAGAAAGTTGTGCAAACTCATACATTTTATTGACTTGTTCTTTTCCTGAGTATAAGAACTCTAAAAACTTGAGCAGTTCCTTCACAGAATCACAATGATTCACCAATCCAACAACCTCAGTCATGATTGAATTTTTTATTTGAATGTACAATCTAGCGTCATCACGAAGCCAAGCCTTCTTTTTGCCATCCTCTGGTGGATCATGATCAATATGATCATCCATCTCTGTACTTCATAGATAAAATCGAATGGTTCGACTCCAATCATAGTAATTGGAGCCATTTAACTTGTGTTCCATGATCTTTGACGAAAGAGGAACCATATTAGAGACCACCACAGGTCTCATCTCAGCCATTAGTTACAAAAAAGGTAGCAAATAAACCCAATAGAAACAAAAAACAGATCTGGACAGCAAGAAAAAACAACCTAATCGTACGCAAATAGTGATCAGTATCATCGAAATCAAGTTTACAGATTGGCTGGAAATATCAACCCGAGAAAAACACAAGCGGTGAAAAGTCGAACGGCGTGTTCACGCACCCTCATGCGCCAGCGCGTGGCAGCAAAGGCAGTGAAGTCTGGCGGAGTGTGTGGCTCACGCGCGGCTGTTTCCAGCGAATGGTGATTTGGCTTTCCTGATGGCGACGCTCCTCCTGAGGTAGGCGGTGGAGACAAACAACCACTCTAACATGATGACCCAAACTTCAAACCCTAACCTCACTTGAAAAAGAGAAAACCCTAATCACCAATAAAAAATTCTGAAATCCTAGGAGTGGCTCTGATACCATGTAACCAATATTGAGAGAAAAATACTACTTGTATTATTCATAAGAGAGATTGATCACTGTATCCACTTGAAAGAGGGAGCCAATCCAGTGAATGTTCGGCCATATAGGTATGCTCAAGTACAAAAAGGAGAGATTGAAAGACTTGTCGAGGAGATGTTACGAGCTGGAGTGATATGCCCAAGCTACAGCCATTATTCCAGCCCAATTTTGCTTGTTAAAAAGAAGGATAGGGGATGGCATTTTTGTGTCGACTATCAGGCATTAAACAATGTGACAATTCCCGACAAATTTCCCATTCCGATAGTTGAAGAAGTTCTAGATAAGCTGCATGGATCTCAGATCTATTCGAAAATTGATTTGAAATCTGGTTATCACTAAATACGGGTTCATGAAGAGGACATTGAAAACACATGAGGGCTATTACGAGTTCTTAGTAATGCCATTTGGTCTGACTAACGCACCATCTACATTTCAAGCGCTAATGAATTGTATCTCACAACCTTTCCTGCGTAAGTTCATTCTGGTATTTTTTTATGACATATTCATTTACAGCAAAGAAGATGATGAACACTTACGGCACTTATCTGTGGTTTTTGAGGTGCTGCGAGACAATCAGCTATATGCCAACAAAGGAAAATGTCAATTCGCACAATATCGAATTGAATACTTAGGCCATTGGATACCGGAACAGGGTGTAGAAGCCAATTCTAAAAAGGTACACGCAATGTGGGAATGGACTATGCCACAATCTATCAAGGAACTTTGAGGATTTTAGAGTCTGACTGGGTACTACTGCCGTTTTGTTCAAAACTACGACACCATTGACACAACTATTAAAAAAAGGACCATTTGAATGGAATGATGAAACGACTACTGCATTTGAAAAGCTAAAGAAGTCAATGATAACGCTCACTTTTTTGGCTTTACCAGACTTCAGCTGACCTTTAGTCATCGAAACGGATGCCTCAGGCACAGGATTAGAAGCGAAGTTAGCTCAAAACAAACAGCCTTGCTTTCTACAGTCACACTTTGTCCCCTCGAGTTCAGGCACGATCTATCTATGAAAGAGAGTTAATGGCCATAGTTTTCACGATTCAGCGATGAAGACCGTATTTGCATGGGCAAAAGTTCACAGTCAAGACAGATCAACTGGCATTAAAGTTTCTATTAGAGCAGCGAGTATTGCAACCATAGTATCAGAAGTGGGTGACAAAGCTTTTGGGATATGATTTCGAAGTTCGTTATAGATCGGGATTTGCAAATAAAGCGACTGATGCTCTGTTAGTGCATATTTCTGTTCCATTCATCTTAGATGTACACACAGTTCGGGAGGAAGTAGCAAAAGACCTAAAGTTGAAGAAAATTATTGATTCGTTGAAGGAGGATATTGATAGTGTCCTTAAGTTTTCATTGACACAAGGGACTCTTTTGTACAAAGGAAGGTTAATATTGTCTAAATCTTCTTCCTTAATACAGACCATTCTTCATTCGTACCATGATTCAGTCATTGGTGGCCATTCGATTTTTTGAGGACTTACAAACGCTTGACAAGGGAACTATATTAGGAGGTATGAAAGCCGATACCAAAGCTTATGTGGCTAATTGCTTGATTTGTCAAAAAAAATAAGACTCTAGCAATGTCACCCGCATGCCTGTTGGTACCCCTTGACATACTTGAGCGATCTTTCCATGGATTTCATTGAAGGACTACCTCATTCGATCGGGTACAATGTAGTAGTGGATCGTTTGAGTAAGATGGCACATTTTGTGGCTTTGAAGCACTCATTTACAGCAAAGATAGTGGCTAAGAGTTTCATTCGAGTGATACTACTACTTCACGGGTATCCTCGCTCCATTGTGTCGAATAGGGACAAAGTATTCTTGAGTCATTTCTGGACCAAATTGTTCCGAATCCGAGGTACAAAGTTATGTAGAAGCACTTCGTATCACCCACAATCCGATGGTCAGACCAAGGTGGTGAACAAATGTATTGAGACATATTTACGATGCTTTTGCAGTTAAAAGCCTAAAGGATGGAGTGTGTAGCTAAGTTGGGCTGAATTTTGGTATAACACTAAATATCACATCTCAATCGGTATCACACCATTGTAGGTTGTTTATGGCCGAACACCACCACCTCTACTGTCTTATGGAGCAATGAAGACTACCAATGCTACTTTAGAGCAATTATTACTTATCGTGATTCAGCACTAGACATATAGAAGAGTCATTTGTACGTTGCTCAAGAAAGGATGAAAAAGTTTGCTGATAGAAAATGAAGGGAGGTCATATTCGAAGGAGACATGGTTTTTTCAAAAATCCGACCTTATAGACAATCTTCACTAGCAAAGAAGAGAAATGAGAAACTCTCCCCCAAATACTTTGGGCCTTATTGCATAGAAGAAAAGGTGGGCTCTGTAGCCTATAAATTGCAACTTCACTCGACCGCAACCACACATCCTGTCTTCCACATTTTGCAATTGACACAGGCATTAGGCAAACATGCAGAAGTGTAAGAGAATGCTCCAATGTTGTCTAAGGATTTCAAATGACTTGCCGAACAAACTAAGTGTTTGCTTATCGAGAGAATGAAGATACTAGGGAAGAAGAGGCACTCATTAGCTGGAAGGGTTAGCCTGAATATGAAGCCACTTGGGAGGTAATAAGAGAGATGCAAAAACAGTTTCCCAATTTCAACCTTGAGGACAAGGTTTCTTGGCACCAGGGAAGTAATGTTAGGCCACCTATAGAGCTTATTACCAACGAAGGGGCAAGAAATGAAAGCGAAAGTCACCAAAGACAGTTAGTTAGTAATCGGGCAGGGGAATGAGAGCGTATCCTTGTGGGGTCCACTATTAGTGTGGGAGTGAGGACCTTTATCTTTCGAGTACTGGTACCTTTTCTTTTTTATGCTTTTAGGTGAAGTTTTGCTTTAGGAATATGAGAGTTTCCCATCCCTCTCAAATAGGCTGGGTATTTTGTATTGCCTTATGGCATAAGATTTCTTTGTTTATCAATACGAGTAAGGGTGTACCGGTCACCATTGAGAAAAACATTTTTCACATCAAGTTGGTGGGGAGACCACTCTCAATGCAAGAGACAAAAGGACTCTGATAGACTTAATTTTGGCAACAGAAGCAAATGTTTATTGATAATCGATCTCATAGGTCTGAGTGAAGCCTTTAGCTACTAATCTGACCTTGTATCTCTCGATACTACCATTTGCTTTACATTTTATGGTGAACACTCATTTACATCTTTTGGCAACTCTACTATTTTCCAAGTACTATTTTTCTTTAGAGCATTCATTTCCTCCATAACTACTATTTTCCAAGTACTATTTTTCTTTAGAGCATTCATTTCCTCCATAACTGCTACTTTCCAATTTGGATCTTCTAAGGCATGTATATTTCTTGGAATAAACAAAACCGTTATCCTAGATGTAAAAGCTCTATGACTATTTGACAAATTTTGATATGAAATGTAGTTTGTAATAGAATGTTTGGTACAACTCCGAATACCTTTTCTAATGGCTATGGGAACATCGAGATCAAACACAATTGGTAAAGTGGTTTGAACAGTGGAAGGTTAACAGACTTTCAGTTTCAGTTCTTGGAGTTTCAAATTGACTTTGTGAAGGAATAACTATTTGATCTTGGTTCATTTAATAGAATTTTCTTCTAATGTAAAACTTAAACTCAGGAACTTGATTAGTAGAATCATTTTGTAGTATTTCTCCCCCTAATTGAGAATGTTGTATACTTGGCATCAAAGGACTAGTAGAATCAGAACAAATAGGACTAGGAACAAAAATATCCCAAAAATTATCTTCCAAATTCTATTGCTCCCCCTAAGATAATTTTTGATAAAATATGTCGATTTTCTAAAAACGCACATCCATACTCACAAAAAGTTTTTTTGTTTGAGGATCAAAACATTTATAACCCTTTTGACTCAAAGAATAACCCAAAAAATACATTCAACAACCCTATGATCAAGTTTTGATCAAAAGTGACTAGGTATATAAACGTAAGTGGTACACCCAAAAACATTTTTAAAATACTCAATGGGAGTTTTGAAATTCAAGACCTTACTAGCCATTCTATTTATTAGGTAGGTAAATCAGAATATATGCGAGATGTTGGAAAAACATTTTTAAAATACTCAATGGGAGTTTTGAAATTCAAGACATTACTAGTCATTCTATTTATTAGGTAGGCAACTATAAGAACTACTTCCCCCCCCCCCAAAAAAAAAATTTCGCAACATGCATGGAAAACATTATAGCACGAGCTACTTCAAGTAAATGCCTATTTTTTCTTTCAACAATCTCATTCTGTTGAGGAGTATCCCAACAAGTAGACTGATGGACAATGCCTTTTTCTTTCAAGGAAGCACCAAAAAGTTCATTACAATACTCAATCCCATTATCATACTGTAAAATGCAAATTTTAGTTTGAAATTGGGTCTCAAATATGTTATAGAAGTGTTTGAAAATGTATTTCACCTCAAATTTTTGTCATTAAATAAACCCAAGATAGACGAGTATGGTCATCAATAAAGGTAACAAACCATCTTTTTCCACTATGAGTACTAATTTTAGAAGCACCTCAAATGTCACTATGAATTAAATAAAACAGTTTAGAAGCCTTGTAAGGGTTTGGAGGATATGTGGAACTATGATGTTTTGCTTAAATGCAACTTTCACAATCAAAGGAGGAATAATTAATTCTTTTAAATAAGTTTGGAAACAAATATTTGAGATAGGACAAATTGGGATGTCCTAGCCTAAGATGCCAAAGCATAATTTGTTCTTTAACTAAGAGAGAACTAATACTACTAAGACCCTGAGTTATTTTATTATTAAAAGTACTTTCATCAAAGTAGTAGATACCATCAAGCATCCTAGCACTTCCAATTATCTTCTTCGAGTCTTGATACTGAAAAATACAGTGAGATTGAAAGAAAGTAACTTGATAGTTAGAATCTCTAGAAAGTTTGCTGACAAATAAAAGATTACATGCTAATTTTGAAGGTGGACTTTAAGGTAATAGTCTCTGTCAATTTAATAGTTCCTTTTCCTACCATAGAAGAAAAACAGTAATCTGCCATTCTAATTTTTTTTATTACAATATGAAGGAGAATAGGAATCAAATATGTCATACGATTAGAAGCTCCAGAATCTATAATCCACAAAGATGAATTACTGCAGGAGAAAGCTTTAGGATAAGTATTTGTTTGTGCCAAGGATACACAAGAATTATTAGAAGGTAAATTGGTTGATAGCAATTTCAAGAGTGGATTAATTTGCCCTATACAAAAAAGACGTGAGTTATCAAACTTGTCATTGAGATTACTCTTACTTGCAAGAGTTGAATTTCTAGCCATTCCAATGGTAAAGAAGAGAAAAAACTCACAAATTTAATAAATTTTGATAGCCAAAAATTACCACGGTTGCATTGCCCAAGCTGGTGAATATTGACTAGCAATAAAACCACCCACAAATGCAGCTTATAAAGCCCACTTGGTAAGGCCCAACTGATAAGCCCACAACCAAAAAGAAACCCATGGATGTGTGAACACTAGAGGCACGATGCTAAGAAACCCACGGATTGACTAACAGCAACTGAACGGCGGTGTGCGAATCTAGCGACTAAGAGGCACGAACATTGGCGACCAAAAACAATTGAACAGTGCATACGTCAGCAACCAGAAACGAACTAAACTATCGGCGATCAAAAGCAGACTGTGTTGGCTGACGAAGCGTGAAACCAAAGGTGAGCTTGCGAATCAGATGAACTCGGGTTCCAACGAACTCGTCAGAACCAGTGAAAGCTACAAACTCACGAACTCCAAAACACCACACGAACGTGAAGATAGCAACACACGAACACCTTCACCTGCAAACACTGATACTTCGACCGGAAGTAATAGATTGCGTCATTTAAAGTCAGCAGCTAGGGGTTCCAGCGATTAGCAACTAGGGTTCCTATAACGGTGGCAGGGCTAGGTTTTTTTAGGGTTTTAGAGATGGCAAGGTTTAACTTGCTCTGATACCATCTTAAATTTAGGATAATAATAGGATGCTATTCAAATATGTGCAACCTAGGTCTTCTTATATAGGAAAAAGACCCTCTACAACATAAGGAAAGAATAACGACAATAAAGACTAAATATTGACAAGTACACATGTATAAAGACTAGAAATTTCAATAGAACATTATTCGCCTACATTCGTCATTTTGGTGTTCTCTCACAAAATGTTTTTTGTACTTATGATTTAATTCACATATCTGCCAGGAAGGCTTAGGCCTTTCACATCTCTGCCAATTGGGAGGCCTTTCTTTAGTCCATTGGCTTCGTGGAGATATCTCATTCCCCTTCTTTTGTATATGCCTCTTTGATCAATGTATTTCAGTTTCTTATATAAAATTAAAAAATAATCTTTTAAAAAAAGACTCAAAGGGAATTAGAGCTTATCCAAAAATCTTCACAAAAACAAATAGGAGACATAACCACTTATTGAGGAAAAGGGCTTGCAAAAGACTCCTTAATGTGCCTTTAGAAACCACATTCCAAATCCATATTTGCTCACGATAACCTTGTACCAACTATATATATATATATATATATATATATATAATAAAAAAAATCTTAAAGAAAAAAAAACGGCGAAACCACTTATTGAGGAGCTTATAGAGGTGAGGGAATCAACAAAGGCCCTTTCTACGAAGTGAGAGATTAAAGAGGTGAGGGAATAAGACCGGATCCAAAAATCTTCACAAAGATAAATGCAAGACCCATTTCCCTATAAGAATTAAATGAAGTTTCCAATACAGGGCAAAGAAAATGGCTTTCAAAGGCTTCCCTAATGTGTGTGCCTTTAGAAACCACATTCCCAATGCACTACAATTTGACAACCATATTTGCTCACGGTAACCTTGTACCAGAAAAAAATTGGGCTTTTAAAATAAACGTAGTAACCACTTTGCAAATGTCTTTTCTACGAAGTCAGAGATTAAAGCAGTAAGCAAATTAGGGCCAATCCAATCTTCGCAAAAATAAATGCAAAACTCATTCCCTTTAAGAACTAAATGAAGTTGCCAATACAAGGCAAAAGAAAATGTCTTTCCAAGGACTCTTTAATACGCCTTTAGAAACCACATTCTCGATGGACCTTGCAATTTGACAACCATTGATCACATTAACCTTGTACCACAAAAAATAGTCATCCTCACTAAACTCCTTAGACACATCATCCCAACTCACCTAGTGTGATCTCCCATCCACCTCCAACCTTCCCACAAAAAATGTCTCAATATTACCCACCTTAAAGAATAAGGCTTTCTCATAGTCGCAAAGTCTTAAACCCTCCCCTACTTGAGATTCAAACTAAAGGCACAACCAGTTTCTTCAAGGTCAAGGTCATTCAATTGTTGCACTTTTTCTATAGTTTCTTACTACTTCAACCATCAATCCTGAAAGATAAAACAATTTCACTCTACTTCAACATTCGAGAACCAAAGTGATTGGAGTTAGAGCTGATTTAAAAGGGTGGAAATGTCAATGTTTAATGGCGACAGACTTGACGCGTGGCTGTTCAGAGCTGAGAGATATTTCGACATCCACCAACTATCGGATTTGGAGAAAGTTAAAATCATGGCGATAAGCTTCAATGGGGTCGCGCTTCATTGGTATTGCTGGATGGAAGGAGGGACAAACACCATTCCAAGGCCGGAATGATCTCAAGAAGAAAGTGCTCAACCGATTCCGACCATCCCAAGAGGGATCCATGTGTGCCCATTTCCTCACCATGAAGTAAGAGACTACAATAGCTGAATTCCAAGAGCATTTTGAGGTTTTGGCAGCGCTACTGCCACACTTGCCAGAAGAAGTACTTGAAAGCACATTCCTCAACAGATTAGACGCTGACATCAATGTTGAAGTGTCGTGCTTTGAGCTTTCGGTCTAGAGCAGATCATGAAAGCTGCACAGAGGATAAAGGATAGAAACTTGGCAATTAACGCCAAAACGAGCCAAGGCCCACCCAAGATTGCTAAGCCCAACTCTCTCACGTTACATGCAACTAAAAGCCCAACGAAATCGTTAGAACCTAGTCCCATTAGAACGATTACTTAATTGGGCAAACCCCCCACTCATTTAATACCGGTCAATATCCTAGTACACGTAAGGACGTACCCCACAGACGTTTCACCAACTCTAAACTTCAATCACAAAAAGAAAGGGGGCTATCGATGCAGTGTTTTCAAAGCACAAGGTGCACCCCAAGGCGACAAGTCTCTTAATTGCCTTAAGGCGAGGCGACAAAAAAGCGTTACCTGAGTGAAGTGAGGTGCACTTAATAAAATCATAAACAAATATCCTCAATAACAATTTTATATAAAATAGTAAATACTCGGCATGAAAATATCAATATAACTATTTAATTTTCAAACAAAAATTGAAAAAAATATTAAGAATAAGTAAAAATATAAGTTTTTAAAGAAATATAGTAAGAAAGAGTGGTTAAAGAGAAGATTAAATGACCTCATGCAATTAAACAAAAATGAAACCAAAATTGTGGTGCTTAAAGCATTGATCATTGATAATTATTGCCATCTGGCAGTTTGGCTTCCCGATGGCCATTACTACCATGCATGTGACTATAGAATCACACTAGCACTAACACTCTTTACTAAGGCTTTAAAATGTAAGAAATGTGAAAAAGAAAAATAGAGATGATGAAAGACAGACGACTAAAGTTGGCACGAGTTACAAGTTCTTCCTTACCACTTAGATTCTTCTTCTTCTCCAACTCTTCTTCTTCCATTCTTCTTCTACTTCAATTCTTCTTCTTCATCTTTTTGTTTTGAAACATAATTCTTCTTCTTCATCTTCGAATTTTGATTCTTCTTTTCAATTAAAGAATTGACAAAGAAGAATTGTAGAATTGAGGTAGGATTGAAGAAGAGCATAAGACGAATTGAAGAAAAAAATAAGAAAAATAAAAAACAGACATGGAGAGGAGCACCTATGTCGCCATGAACATATGTGCATGGCAACTAGAAGGCGCAAAAGACGAGCGCCTTTGTCCCTCGCCATAGGCAAGCCCTGGGTGCACCTTGAAATCAATGTATCGATGCGATGAGAAATAGACAATGGGACACAAGTGTAAAAGCAAGGAGCTTTGCCTTATGATGGTGCACAACGACATCAGGGAAGAGGACATGGACGAATAAATAACCAGAGAATTTCTGGCCAATGAACAAATGAGAGACGCAGCAGAACTTTCCCTAAACACGGTGATGGGATTCTTCACACCGGGCACGATTAAGCTCAGAGGAAAGATCGAGAACGAGGATGTGGTGGCCCTTATGGATTGCGGAGCAATGCATAATTTCATTTCACACTGAGTGATTGAGAGGCTGAAACTGCCGGTATGGGAAACTACCAATTATGAGGTGATCATGGGAATGGGGACGGTCGTGAAGGGAAAAGGAATATGCAAAGAGGTGGTTGTTACCGTTGCTAACCTAACTCTAGTAGAGAACTTCTTACCGTTAGAATTGGGCAACATCAATTTAATCTTGGGCATGCAGTGGCTAAGGACACTAGAAAGTACGGAAGTAGATTGGAAATCATTGACGCTAACCATCGGAAATGGCGACTCTAAAGTGATCTTGAAGGGGAACCCGTCCCTTACCCATGTTAAGGTATCACTGAAGCAGTTGAAACAATCATGGGATAAACATGATCAAAGGTTCCTTGTAGAACTCCAGGCAATCACAGCGATGTTTGAAGAACTCGAAATCAGGGATGTTGTTCCCCCGTCGACGTGGCCGCCAGTCGTGGAGCGAGTGATCACTGAATATAGAGACGTGTTTCAGAAGCCTACAGGTCTTCTGCCCCCACAGGAATTAGACCATCAAATACAATTGAAGGATGGCCAGGCTTCCGTTACTGTTCAACCATATCGGTACCTATATGTACAGAAAGGGGAGATTGAAGGATTGTTCGATGAAATGTTGGCCGCCGAAATTATACGACCAAGCGCTAGCCCTTACTCTAGTCTAGTATTGTTGGTAAAGAAGAAAGACGATCGTTGGTATTTTTGTGTAGATTATCGCGCCCTAAATGAAGCTACAGTTCTGAACAAATTCCCCATTGTCGTGATCAAGGAATTGTTGGATGAGTTGAATGAGTCTCAAGTTTACTCCAAGTTAGACCTTCGATCGGGATATCATCAAATAAGGGTGCACGAATCCAATATCCCAAAGACCGCATTCAGAACACAAAGGGCATTATGAATTTTTGGTGATGTCGTTCGGATTGACTAACGCCCCCTCCACCTTTCAGGCTCTCATGAATCGAGTATTTAGACCTTTCCTTCGCCGATTTATCTTGGTTTTTTTTATGATATGCTAATTTATAGCCCTAATATGGATACGCACATAACACATTTGGACGTTGTTTTGAATGGCTTGCGAGACAATGCTCTGGCAGCTAATCTGAAGAAATGCAAATTCTCTCACGAGAGGATCGATTACTTGTGCCATTGGGTCTCTACAGTAGGAGTAGACGCGGACCCGAAAAAGGTTAGGGCGATGCTGGAATGGCCCCAACCTACAAATGTGCGAGTGTTACAGGCTTTATCAGGTTGACAAGTTATTATCATCGATTTGTTGCAAACTATGGTTCGATTACCCATCCTTTGAATCAGTTATTGAAAAGGGTTGCCTTTGAATGGATCGAAGCAACCACAACAGCTTTCGAAGCCCTCAAGCACGCAATGGTGACATTGCCAGTACTGGTGTTACCAGATTTTTCAATTCCATTTGTCATTGAGACAGACGCATCAGGTACTAGTTGGGAGCCGTCCTCACCCAAAACCAATGACCTATCGCATACTTCAGTTACACTCTTTCCATCAGGGATCGGGCAAAATCAATGTACGAGCGGGACTTGATGGCCATAGTGTTGGCAACCCAACGATGGCGCCCTTACCTATTGGGCTAACGTTTCATCATCCCTCTGACCAACAGGCCCTGCGTTACTTAGCCGAGCAGACAGTGATTTAGCCGAAATATAATAAATGGGTTTCCACTCTTTCATATACTAAGGGATTTCACTTGGAAAAGAAAATGTTTCATACTAATGGAAATACAGTATGAACTGAGGTTAGGTAATAAAGTTGTTGACGCCCTGTCACACCTTCCTCCAACCGTCCACCTCGCTACCCTCATCTCTCCGACGATATTAGACGTGAAGACCGTCCGATGCGAGGTCAATCATGATTCTATGCTCAACCAAATACGTACCAAAATCGAGAATGACCCTTCGTGCCACCCAAAGTTTACCATTCATCAAGGAAATCTATTGTATAAGGACTAGTTAGTTTTATCAGCTTCCTCCAGCTTGCTACCCGCCATGTTACACTCATACCACGATTCTATGTTAGGGGGGCATTCAGGCTTCTTAAGGACCTACAAAAGACTGACCAACGAGGTTTATCAGTATGGAATGAAAAATGATGTGAAGAGATATGTGGAGGAATGTGGGGTTTGCCAGCGCATACTTGCTTAGTCGATCCACAACCACCAGGATAGTGTCACATTCTTCTGAACAAGGTAAGCCTTCCACAAAGTCCATTGAGATGTCTTTCCATATGCGATAAGGAATGGATAATGGTTGCAACAGTCCGGCCTTGACTCATCCTTATACAACCAAGTCAGTGGCCTCTCTTTTCACCCAAAAAAAAAATTGTGCGGCTTCATGGATTTCCTAAGTCGATTGTGTCCAACCGCGACAAGATCTTCATGAGTCATTTCTGGGCTGAGGTGTTTCGTCTACAAGGTACCTGTCTTCGACGTAGCACCGCATACCACCCTCAAACAAACGACTATACTGAAATTGTGAATAAGTGCCTTGAGACGTATCTTCGATGTTTCTGTGGGGAGAAACCCAAGGAGTGGGTACAATGGCTGTCATGGGCAGAATACTAGTATAACACCACATTTCATGCATTGCTTAACACCACTTTGTTCCACATTGTGTACGGTCGTCCACCACCTCCGTTGTTGTTTTATGGAGATGAAAAAATGTCCAATGGGACTCTTGACCAACATCTCTCAAAAAAGGACCCAGTTATTGACAAACTTCGTTCTCAGCTAATGATGGCCCAATCTCACATGAAGAAGTTTGCCGATACACATCGCCAGGAATTGGAGTTTGAGGTCAACAAGTGAGTGTTTATCAAAATTCATCCCTATTGTCAATCCACAATTGCTCGCAAGCATAATGAGAAGTTATCTCCGAAGTTCTTTGGCCCTTACTGCATTCAAGCTCGCAACGGCATTGTGGCCTATAAAATTGAATTGTCGGTGTCAGCCCACATCCATCTAATCTTTCACATATCCCAGTTGAAGAAGGCTCTTGGGCAACAAGCCATTGTGGAACCGAGCCCACCAATCCTCACAAATGACTTTGAATAGGAAGCAGTACCGGTCGATATCATGGCCTATCACCAGAATCCGGACACCAAAGAATGGGAACTCCTCACCCAATGGAAGTGGCTACCGGAGTACGAAGCGATGTGGGAATCTCTTGACGACATCTGCCGCCAATTTCCAGATGTTCGCCTTGAGGACAAGGTGGCTTTCACCCCGGGAGATAATGTGAAACCCCCAATAGTGCATACATATGTTAGAAGGGCAAAATAAGGAAATTCACAGCCCATTTAATTGGTAATCGTGTGGGGGAAATATAAATAGCTTTTGTGATTAGGTGTTGGGGAATGTTATGTATTATTTTGAATGGTTAGCATGTGTGCTACAGTGTATGGAGACATTACCACCCTCTCAAATGTGTAGATGCTCTTGTATTTTGATATTATGAATATTGAAGTATTATCATCGTAAGTGGAAACCTTACACAATTGAATCAAAATTTGTGAGCTTCGTTTCACATTTCTACAAGAAAATCTCATCGCAACATCTTGCCCCTTTGAATCTAAATTGGATGCCCATATTTGTTTGTAATAGAGATTCGCTGAAAAACTCTATTAATCAGGTTGCTTTCATATCCCATAGGGTTTTTTTTGGGTAAGAAACAATTTCATTGATTGATGAAATTACAAAAAGGACGAAAATTCTATGGTGGTTACAATAAGCTTGCCCAATTGGTTAATAGGGTAGCATAATTGTAAGATGAAAAGAAATTTAGCATGATAAATAATGGAATCGAAGGGCTTGTCATAAGGAAGCTTCTTATCCAAAAAAACAAACTCTTTGGTTTCTTTCTTTCCAAAGATTCCAAAGAAAAGCCCTGATGATAGATGTCCACAGCAAAGTTTCATATCCCATAGTAGTTAGTTTATCTCATTTTCATTTTTTGTTCTTCACTCCTTCAATCCATCGTCGCCGTCGTCACAGATTTGGTCAATTCTAACCAAAATTGACGCATAAAATAGATTCTTTTATATAAGAAATGATGAATTTACATTGATAATAAAGAGGATTCTTTTTTATTTTTTGATGGGAAGAATATTCTTTTTTATTAACCCAAAAGAATCCCAGCAATTCAATGTCTAAGCATATTATGGTCATCTCTTTCAAAGATCTTCACCCCACAAATCTAGATTTTGGTCATTGTTTACAAAGCTTAAGACACACACTAAGACGACGGGTCTCTTAATTGCCTTAAGTCGTGAGGCAACAAAAAGGTGTTGCTTAAGTGAAGCAAGGTGCACTTAATAAAGTAATAAATAAATATCATTCAAGCAAATGGCAAGTGCCTTGGAGATGCACGCCTAGGATATCACTCAAGGCGATGGTCATGCACTTCACATCGCCCCTAGCCACAGGCAATTGCCTGAGTGCGCCTTGAAAGCATTAATTTTGGTTAACCAAAATAAAATGTTAAAAATGGTGTAGAATAAGTACTCGAACCATTAGTTGCTTGTTAGTTAGGTTGTTAGGTTGTTTGTTAGTTTTAAAAACAGTTAGAATACTGGCTGTTAATTGTTATTAGTTTAGATTTCAGTTGGTTATAACCATGGTATAAATACCACGGTCAGGATGGCAATGGACAGATTATCATTCAATATATTCAGAAATTTAGTTTGCGCCAAAGAAACCTTCCATGTCAACTTAAAAGCTACCTTTCACTTCATATTATGATCATTTTTTTTAGATTGGAAAAACAATTCTCATTAAAGAGAAGATATACAAAGAGGAGGAGGAGATGAGGAAAATAAAACTAACAATAATAGTAATAATTGCATAGAAATGTTTACCTCTAACATCCCACTTCTAACTGCAGCTATAGAAACATCGATAAGGAAAAAGTATAATGGAGGCATAGGTGGCCGAACCATATACTCCGTTGGAGCAACAAAATCCACACTACCCTTAGTAAGCTCAAGTCGCTGATCCAAATCAATTCTACGACCAGTGGCATCCAAATGGGCAAAATAGTCTCCTGGAACTGAATAAGGAATCAACGTAATTGAATATAAGCCAACAGGGGAAATAGTTATATACATAAAGAAATGACATTGTTCAGAAAACAATACAAATAGGTATATATTCTGCTTTCCAAAGAAAACGAAAGCAGTAAATGAAGAGAATGTTACACTCAAGTTCTACAGTAACACTAAATTGTTTGTCCAAGACAAGGAAGGGGAAAATGAAAAGAAAATTCTATACAGCTTACAACCTGCGGCTGAAATTCACAAGAAAGGACACGACTCTGGCTCTTAAAAATATACCTCCTATGCACTAGGCTTCCAAATAAGAAATTGTGACTGCATATAGCAATAGGTCAAATTTACTAATTCTAGTGTCCAGGAGCCATGAGAATTATAAGTCTTCATACCATCATTCAGCAAAGAACAAATGTTGCAGCGCCACTTTCTTCCTGCATCTGTGAATGTGGCATATGGATTTATATAAGTGCGACACCTCCTGCAGCGGATGACACCAGTTGAAGCAAAATTGATAACCGGCACTTCTTCCTAGTGGAAAATAAGAGAAATTTAATAAGGTAACTTTAGCATGCGCAGAATCAAAATAATTGTTATTTCTGGCACAGAGACACTAACCCCACTTGGAGCTTCTGCAAGTGGACAAACAATTGCTCCGAGAGGTAAATGCCACCTCGAGACCAGTGACTGGGAACTGGGTATAGCACTGGTCGTAAGCCGTAAATATCTTTGATCACAGTTCATAGGGTACATCTCAGAAAACAATTTAGGCTCTTCATCACCATTCAATGGCCTTGGAAGTGCTTTTGGATCAATTCCTGCATCAATTGATCCAGGAATAGATCCAATAGAAAGCGAGTTGAAATCTTCAGCTAATCCTTGAATGGAACCAAGAGGAGGCCCAGTGCCTGGATAGTGCTTTTGGTCCGTAGACAGCAAACCTTGTGAGGCTGCAGCAGGTGGAGGGGGAACATAACCTCCTTGTTGACTAAGGAATGGGGAAGCTGGTGCTGAAGGGGGAACATACTGCCCTTGGTGACTAACAAAAGAAGGTTGCATTTGTTGGGATTGTAAATCTGCATTGGGCTGCTTATGGACATAACCAGGCAAAGAGGACTGAAAATTAGGCCTGGCTGCTGGAAAATATGGATCTGACATAGGCTGTGGAACATTTGTGGGAGGAGGAGCTAAGCTTTGAGGAGGAGATCCCATAGGCACTGATGGAATCTGAGTCTGCTGGTGAAAAGAAACTGGAGGTGGTGGTGCATAAGCCGCAGGGGGTTGCCCCATTGGTGGAATTCTTGAAGGAGGTGGTTGAGTTGGTGAAGCAAACTGTGGAGCTGGGAAACGCTGGAAAGATCCAGCAGGTGCTGGGACGCTTGATGTTGGTGGTGGTGGAACAGATGGATCAGGGAACCTACTTGGTTGCATAGGTCTAAACCCAGGGGCCCCTGATCCAACTGCAGGACCAGAGGATGGAGGAAAAGGCATTGTGTTTGGAGGCATAGCAGGAGAGGCAGGTCTAAAACGAGTGGCGTCTGATCCAACTACAGGACCAGAGGTTGAAAATGGTGATGCGGTCTGAGTGGCAGCAAAAGGTGTGCCGACAGGTCTAGTAGGAAAATTCTGGTGAGCAGGATTTTCAGTCCCCATGGGTTCTATTATTGCACTCTCACACCCTTTGAGTTAGTGGGATGCTAGCATGACGCAGACCTGTGCAGCCAACAGCGAAAAAGAAAAAAAAAATTACCAATCGATACGGCAAATAAGGACACTCATAACATAAATCTTACTAAACAGTCAGACATCTGCTAACTCCGCGCCACAACGCATTTAAATTACAATGGAAAGATGAATGGGATGGGGGGAAAATAAACACAAAGAACACGAAAATGCAACCCAGAAAACCCCCAGATTCCATCTTTGTTATTGTTCAGACTGGTTCTTTAGCTAAACAGAAAAATTTCCGAAACCAAAGTTCAAAGGAGCTAGACATCGAGAGGAAGCATAATGGAAAAAGCCATACGCGAGTGAAACTTATTTACAAGTCAATTGGGTTTGCAAATAATTGCAGTGGGGGAAAATAGATTTGGAAGAAAAAGACAATGAAACAACAACAGCCAATTCTGATTCCGAGAAAGTCAAATTGGAGTATGAAATCGAGCTTGCGTGAAAAGAAAGGAGATCTACCCCAGGGAAGGAACTGAAACACACAATTGTAATCATTCGACTCCGAAGCAAGTGTTCCCACATCAATCCATGGCAATCAACATGGCTGCGTGCAATTCGATTGGCGAATCGTAAATCGGAGAGGGAAAGAGAGGTACCTTGTCTACGAGGGTCTGCAAGCAGTAACGAACACGGGGGGATCGAAGAGCTCGGCGGATCCGAAGTGCAAAAGAATGAAAGCCTGCAAGTGAGAGAGAGAGAGAGCCGAAAGAGAGAGGAGAGAGATCAGTGATTTTAACAAAGGTAACACCTCTCCCTTCCAATTCATTCGCAGAAGTCAATCTCAGAAGTTATTACCCCAAAAACCAGAAGCTTTCTTCAACTCAAGAATTTTGTTTCACCTTTGCTTCATCGATCTTCCTCGAATTTCTTTTAGTTTTTCTTTCTCTAATAATTTTTTTTTTTTTTTTAGTTTCTTTCTCTAATAAATTAGAGTAATTAGAGTAAAATTGTCTGCCTGTTTTTCTTTATTATTATTTGTTTATTATTTTTTAAACATATAATAAATATAGAGCTAGCTCACCAATTATTGTTCTAAAATTCGATATTTTGATCCAATTATTCATTTCAAAAAAATAAATAAATACACGAAAATAATAGAAAGAGTAGTATTTATATAATAAATTTGTAAAATAAAAGAGAGAGGCTTAGATGTTATAATTTTTGGGGGCACTTGCAAAAATAGCAAAAAATTAATAGTAATTTACAAAAGGGAACACATTTTCAACCATTTATTTCACAAATGACCCATTTAAAAAAATATATCAGTTTTAGCATGACTCATCCTTATAAAACTATTTTCTTACATTTATACCCTTAAATAAATATTAATTGAATTAATGTGATTTATATTAATGATATTAATGTGATTTAATGTTTCCATATTGAAATCATTCAATTTAGGCAAATCATTATATCATTAATTACATATATATTCTTTTTTATAATTTTAAGCACAGTTTCAAGTACTTCTAAAGAAACTGTTTAAAGACGAGATTCCCTGGGCAACATTGACCTATGGAGAAATATCAGCACATATAGTAAAATTTGGAATGGAGCAATGTCTCGTTAAAAGAGTTGTAGAAAAGGTAGCCTCTAGTGCAGACTATCGAAGAGAATTAGGATTATTCTGCGAGATGTATACACTCAAACAAATAGAAGAAGCTCCCTCACGAAGAGAAAAGAGGAGATTCAAGAGTAATAAGAGATTCCAAAAATATTCTCCAAACACTACCAGAATATATAGAGAAAGCAGACGACCCTTTAGGAGATCGTATAATTACGAAAAGAGTAAAGGGAAGAGGCCACAAAAGCATCAAAAAGAGGCGCCAAAGGCACCAACTGGCTCAACCAAAAAGGTACAATGTTACAAGTGTAAAAAGTACGGCCATTATTCTAACCGCTGTCCGCTTACAGGAAAAGTAAATGAATTACAAATCGAAGAAGACCTGAAACAAGATCTTTTGATGGCTCTAAGGTCTGAATCAGAAAATTCAGACATTGAAAGCAAATCCAATCTAGAAGCTTTAGAAATGTGGGACTTCACTGAAAGCTCCGACGAAAATAACCTTGACATTATCCACCAACCAGACTGCCGAGGAGGTAAAGTTTGTGGTTGCTGGGGATGCATAAATGTTATTACTGATCAAGAATTTTTATTAGATTTAGTTGATCACGTATCAGATGATTCCACTAAATTAAAAATTCTTAGTCAACTAAAAATTTCAATGAAAAAAGATATAGATAAGTTAGAGGATTTGAGTATAATCCCTATCTCAATAAATGATATTTATGATAAAATGAAGGAAGAAAAACCAGTCTCAATTAAAGATTTACAATTTGAAATCAACAATCTTAAGAAAGAGGTAATAAATATTAAAGCTAACAATGCTATTCAATTTGCAAAGATAGAATCTGATCTTACAGTCATAAAAAGGGAGAAAGGCAAAAAGCCAATAATAGAAGAAGATTCTCCAGAGGACATCATCCGAGAAGGAGTATTTCTCAATACCATCAATAAGGTCTCATATCAAAAATGGTACACACAGGTAACTATAAGAGTTAACGATTTTAAGTTAGATCTTATAACTCTTATTGACTCAGTTGCAAACCAAAATTGTATTCAAGAAGGACTAATTCCCTCAAGATATTACGAGAAAACAAAAGAAGCCTTAAGAGGAGCAGACGGAGCATCCTCAAAGTTACTTATAAGCTTTCAGAAATGCATATATGCAAAGAAGGTATATGCTTTGTAACTTCGGGCATGCTAGTAAAAGGATTAAGTCAATCCTTAGTTTTAGGTACACCCTTCATAACCCAACTATATCCGTTAGAGGTTAATGATGAAGGATTAGTCACTAAAAAAATGGAAAAAAGAATTTTGTTCGAATTTTTGAAACCCATATCCACTCATAAAATAAATTTTATGAGTAAGGAAGAAGAGTTCAAAATTATCGAACAAAAAGAAAATCAAATATTTTTCTTAAAGAATAAATTTCTTATGAAAAAAATAGAAGAACTTCTAGAGAAGAAAGAAATAAAACAAAAATTTGAAAAAGTAAGAAAAGATTTCAAACAAGAACTTTGTTTAGAAAATCCGAATGCTTTTTGGGATAGAAACAACATGTTGTTAGTCTTCCCTCTATAAAAGAATTCAGCGAAGAACAGATTCCGACGAAAGCTCGACCAATTCAGATGAATTCAGAACTCCTTCAGCATTGTAGAAAGGAGATCAAAGGATTGCTAAAAAAAAAAGCTAATTAGACCATCCAAAAGCCCATGGTCGTGAGCGGCGTTCTACGTGAACAATCATCGCAGAGTTCCCCGTACGGTAATCAACTATAAACCCTTAAACAAGGTTTTAAAATGGATTAGATATCCAATTCCAAATAAATCTGATTTATTAAATCAATTCTCAAATGCAAAAGTATTTTCAAAATTCGACATGAAATCCGGATTTTGTCAAATACAAATTGAAGAAAAAGATAGATATAAAACTGCATTCAATGTACCTTTTGGACAGTATGAATGGAACGTTATGCCATTTGGCTTAAAAAACGCTCCCTCAGAATTCCAAAAGATAATGAATGATATTTTGAAACCAATTAATACGTTTTCAATTATCTATATTGATGATGTATTAATATTTTCTGATAGTATTGAACAACATTTTCTACATTTGAAAAAATTCTTCAATACTATTAAGTATAATGGTTTAGTTATATTTGTCTCGAAAATTAAACTATTTCAAACCAAAATTAGATTTTTGGGCTTTGAAATTTACATAGGACAAGTAAGACCCATCAAAAGGTCCATAGAGTTTGCAAATAACTTTCCGGACCAGATTTTAAATAAAACCCAATTACAAAGATTTTTGGGCTGCGGCTGTCTCAATTATGTCTCTGATTTTATTAAAAATCTCAGGCCCATTTGCAAACCACTATTTCAAAGATTGAGAAAAAACCCAAAGCCCTGGACAGACGAGCATACGCAAGCTGTCAAAAGAATAAAGGGATTAGTACAATCTTTACCTTGTCTCAATCTTATCAATCCAAAAGCCACTTTAGTAGTAGAATCCGACACATCCGATATCGGATATGGTGGGGTCCTAAAACAGATTTTGGATAAGAAAGAACAAATAGTGAGATACTTCTCTGGTATATGGAATGATACCCAGAAGAACTATTCCACTGTTAAAAAAGAGATTTTAGCCATTGTGCTATGTGTTCAAAAATTTCAAGGAGATGTGATAAACAAACAATTTATCATTAAAACGGATTCTCGTGCATCAAAATTTGTTTTAGAAAAAAATGTCGAGAATTTAGTTGCAAAACAAATTTTTGCCAGAGGGCAGGCAATTTTATCATGCTTCGACTTTGAGGTTTTGCCTATAAAAGGAGTTCATAACCGTTTAGCAGATTATCTATCAAGAGAGTTCCTAAACAAAACCCTCTCCCAAAAAACTCTCTCTTTACCATCTTCTTCCTCTCTCCAAACTGATAGGAAAGAAAATGTCCAGTAGAAAGGGCAAAAGCCCTGTACCCCTGTCTCAAAAGGAAAAGAAAAAGCCTCAAGTTCGTCTCAAACTGCAAGTCCGATGACTGCAGAGCGATATGCCCTAGATACTGATTTCACACTGGTGGTCAGACCTAAGCAATGTTCTTCAGGAATCGTGATTCGCGATTCTATGGAGTCTTCTACTCCACCACCAAGGCCATCGGCCAACTTAACCAGACAGAGTAGACGACCTGTCTCTCCGTCTCCTTCGCAAAGTTCTAGAAGAACAAATGTTCAGGCTCCCTCTGCACAAGAATCAAGTTCGTCTCCAAGACCTATGTCGTCATCACGACCTACTACCTTTTCACAGGCAGTAGATCCAAACAGTAGGTTTACACCCAAACCTCAGGTGAAAGCCTACTTCCAAAAACCTATTGCTGTTGAAGAAACAGTGATAGAACCTGAAGCTGATGGAACATCTATTACCGATGTCATCAAAAACTATTACCCTACCGGTTTCTACTTCATGCCGGAGGAGATCTTCAAGACCCGAAAATTCTATGAGTTTATTTTGGTAGACACAAAGTCTGTTGAAATAACTCATATTGCAGATCGCGACAACCCAGATAAAGTCGCATTCTCAAAATTCAAAATCTTCAAAGTCCTGACTCCAACCCATTGGAATGAGAGTATTTTTACTCCTAGAACCTTGTCTCAAAACTTCAAACCTCAAACTTATACCTATAGAGACTACGTACAAGCATGGTACTATGTCCTATGGTATATCAAATTTGATCATTCCTGGTTTATTCAATTTTGCCAGAGAGCTCACCGTATGGAATATCCATACTGGTTTATCAACTGGTGGAAGATATTTGGGCTCACAGAAGATATATTCCCTGTAGAAGTTTAAGAAACTTACCATTTATTCCAACAAAATATAGGCAAGAACGAATTTCCAAACTTATTTCGATTCTGTTTATATTTTAAAGTCTCATGGATACTCAGCTGGAATTTCCAGTCTAGAGTAAAGGATAACATCAAAGAACTATCCAAGACAGTGAAGATAAAGTGGTGGGATAAATCTGATATTTCACATCTGTCTCAAGAAGGATTGAAATAGTGGTTCTCAAATAATCAAGAACTACTCGACCAATCAAAGAGTAATTCAGAATTTCTGAATACTCGGTCTCATTTGATTTCGAGGCTTGCCCAAGCAACCTCAGAAGAAGAATACCAGAGAATTCTGGAGGAAGCCAGAAGCAGAACTCCTTCCCATCACAACGAAGCTGATGATGATGAAGAAATGTCTCCATATGATCTAAATGATCCTTTTCTAGATTCACAACCTCCGTGAGTCTAGCTTTAAAAAAAAAAAAAAACTTCCAAAATGAGGGTAAACTAATGTATATATTCACTTTATTTTCTATATGTTTTTCATCTTTCCTATACATTCTTGTAATCATACATGAGTATCATCTTCATTAGGAAGAAGATCCTCTTTCTTTGTACAATTTCTTGTATCTTTTTGTACATTCTCTTTAGTTTTCATAATCGGGAAATTAATTCCTGATTATCTTTATTGTAAATTAATAGTATGTATAGTGTCAAATGTACAGAATCCCTTGTATAAGCCTAGATTCTGTATAGTACATAGTAAAATCATCATCCACTGCCAGTCTTGTGCCAGCGCATCAATAGAACATATGGCGTAATAAGTCTCTCTAGAGTTGCTACTTGGAAACAAGAAAGCGTGATCAGCCTCTTCAGAGTTGCTATTTGTTTCAGTGAAAGACTATTGCCTCAAGATATCAAAGGTTGAAGATGAGGACTTGCTGCGGATCTTTAGGAGTTGTGTTCCCGGTAGTAAGCCGCCAGGTGGGGGCTGTGAAACCGTTGGTAAGCTCTTCGGTGTATCCTTGCCTCTTCAACAATCTTGAAGTATCTGACAGAAGCAATAATGAAAGACTGACCCATCACTTTAATAAAGCTACTTTATTAAAGATAAAAGGACAAGCACAGTTGGAAAGATATGATGAAGATTCGTCTTTAGTTTACTTTTTCAAAGTTTATCATTTTATTTTGTCAGTTTGTAATCATTTTATCCGCTTTCCTTCATTTACTATTTACTATTTACTTTCCGCCTTTTACTGTTTTTGTTTTATTACTTTTGATAAAGAAGATTCCTCTACTTTATTAAAGTTATTTGTCTCCATTGAGAAAGTTTGGTTCACGCAGGGCATGTCTTGTCGGTCCAAGCTTATCTCTTAGCCAGCTTAGTTTAATTTTCGTTTCAAATTCGGAGTCTATAAAAGACATTCGAATGATTTTAACAAGGCATCGAAAAATCTTCTCAAGCTTTTCTTGAAAGAGTTTTCTAAAGCCTTCTCTAAATTGTAATTTCTTGTTGTAAAGATCCAAGGTGTCCAAGTTGGTATCAGAGCCAATAAAATTACAATTTTGTCTCAATTTTTGTTGATTTCAAATTTTTTCGAGGGGAGAGAGAGATATAAAGAGTTATGTCTTAAGGAATTGAAATATTATCAATTTCCTTTGTTATACTTTTCCTTCCAATTCTTCTTGCCATCGTCAGGTGTCAAGCTTGAAGGATTTCAGGTGTTGGGCAAGGACAAAGAGGTGTTCCCGGCAGCTGTTGTAAGTCTGTTGGTAAGCCGTCCGTTCCCCTGATAGTCGAGTGCCGGATTTGAGAAGAGTCAGAAGAAGAAGTTATCAAAAGAAATTAATTTTATTTCTTTTAATTACTTGGATCTCTTTATATGTCCCGACTATGGAAAGATCTCATCTCAAAAATCAAATCAAAAAATGAAGAAGACAAAGCTAAAGCTATCGTCTCAAAAAAGGTAGAAGCCGAAAAGAAGTTATTAGCAAATGCTGAGAAGCACAAATATGAAGAAAATAGTAGCAATGATCTAAAGATCGTCAATACTGCTACCACCATCAGAGATATCAAAAGACGCCTCAATCAATGGGGTCTTCCGATGCTAAATCCAGCAATGATGTATGAAATGGGAACATTCAATTTTTCCCAAAAGAAAGTTATTCGAATAGAAGAAAGGACTATTCCAATTCGGAAGAATCCTACTGCATTCCGGATATTCTCACAAGAAATGCTATATCCTCATCTACGAGATGGATATAGCTTTCTACATATTGCCTGTGTACAAGTGGGTATCAAACCATTGTACAGACCAGGACTCGACACTCCAATCCTTGTCTCTCTAAGAGATAAGAGACTCCTAGACTATGATAGTTCTTTACTGGGAATAATTGAAACAAATCTGATGCATGGACCAGCTTATTTCAATATATACCCAAACTATCCAGTCTCATTAACAGATCCAAAGATCTTAAACACACTAGTATTAGATCTTGCCTTCAAAAACCTTCGACCAGACGAAGACGTTCAAGGGTTCGTAGTGCTATTCAGGGTATACTACAAAATTATGAAGACTACCCTGGAACCAAGGTGCATCATCCAAGATCCGCCAGAAGGCAAAACAATACTATTTGAAGCAAATATTGAGAACTCCCTAATTGAAGTCCCAAAGACTTTAACCTGGGAAGAAATCACTAGAAAGTCAAAATGGACACTTGAAGGTGCCTATATCCCAGAAAAGCCAAGGCCAAAGACGTTAACTCAAATTGAACAAAGGCCAGATGGTGGAGTTCATATTGAATTCATAGATGAAGAAAAACCTTCAAGAACAAAGATAACTCATTTTGCCCCAGCCAGGCATAGTGAATCTAGTAGCAGAGCTTCAAGTTCAGCCCCTACGGGAATAAGGAGATCTAACTCTCTGAGAATTGATAGAGTAGATCTAGATCCAGATATTCCAGAAGTCCATTATCAGAGAACTAATTTGCCTACGCAGACTGATATGGAGGCGAATCAGCTAAACATGATTCAAGAAGAATTTCAAGTTAATATGGAAGCTTTAAGAGAAGACTTCCTCAGTCCCGTTATGAGAGAAGCACGAAAAGCCTTCTTTAAAGCATATGACGAAGAAGAAAGAGAAATCATGAAGAAAGAATGGATCCAGGTAATGACAAAACTGGAGAAAAACATACCCTTCTTTGATTGGTATATTGACAGAGAAAATTATCAAGATATAAGTATTAATGTCCTCAAAGAAGTCAAGTGGAAGACATTGAAGGGGACAGAGGTTAGTTCGATACATCCCCCTCTAGAAGCCATTCAATTCGAAAGTTGGGATCAAACGGTGACAGCAGTACCATTCAAACAGATCGATCCAAAAACAGAAGAAAATAATCCATCAAAAGGTATAAGAGGATTACAGCTACAAAGTAATTATATTAACAAAATCCTTTATACGATATCTGAGCAAATTGACAGGATTGAAGAAAAAGTAAGTAAAAAGGAAGAGATCTCTGCGAGCTTTGGAAAGAAGGATATTGCATCAAGTCCATTCTTTCAAGTTGACCTCAGTGGAAGCCTTCCACAGTCAAAGTCAAAGCTCGAAAGACAACTCGAAGAAGTTAACAGAAGAATGGCAAAGTTCACCATAAGTGACAAGGCCTCTTCTTCTATTAACGTGCTTGAAGATGATGAAATATCCCAAATGATTCAAAACATGAAGCATCTAGCCTTAGATGAAAAGCCAGATCAAGCCATGAAGATACAAAAGAAAAATACTGGAGTAGTTGTTCCTTATACAAGGAATTATTACTCTAGACCATCTCGACCCGACCAAGGTTATGAAGAAAGATCTACGATGACTTATAGATCGTTTGATGGAAATTCCATTTATGAATGGAATATAGACAGATTACCCGAATATCTCATTGTCGGGGTAGTTCAAGAAATGCTAGTTGCAGATGTCGCATACCGAACTCATTCTCATAAAGACCACGAGTCAGCCCGATTAATATCTGCAGGTTTCACTGGAGTCCTAAAAGGATGGTGGGACAAAAGATATACTGCGGAAGAAAGAAGATAGATCCTAACACATCAAACAAGAAAGCCAACGGCAGTTGGAGTATCAGAAAGACCGACTGAGTCTTCATCCTCGGGAACCGCAACAACCACAACTACTACGACAACTCGACAGGTAATAGAAGAAGTAGTTGATGATGCAGTAATCACGCTAACGCATGCTATTATTAAAACATTCATAGGAAGAAACGATAATTGGCAAGCTTAGGCAAGTAATTTTATATATAATCTTAAATGTCCAAAATTACACGACTTCCGATGGTACAAAGATGTATTTCTTACAGAAATATACAAAATGATGATTGTGAAAGTGCAGCTTGGAAGCAGAGATTTGTCGCAGGACTCCCAAAGCTCTTTCAAGCACAGTTTCAAGTACATCTAAAGAAACTGTTTAAAGACGAGATTCCCTGGGCAACATTGGCCTATGGAGAAATATCAGCACATATAGTAAATTTTGGAATGGAGCAATGTCTCGTTAAAAGAGCTGTAGAAAAGGTAGCCTCTAGTGCAGACTATCGAAGAGAATTAGGATTATTCTGCGAGATGTATACACTCAAACAAATAGAAGAAGCTCCCTCACGAAGAGAAAAGAGGAGCTGTAGTTATTGAACTTGATTCACTATGTTAAGTGTCAGTTAAGGTAAGTTGCATGTGCAATTTAGTAGTATTCTGCTTGAATCGTACAAAACTCGAATGAGACAGATGCGGGCGCATATGAGAAGTAATCTAAGAATAAATTGAGCTAATTTTTAATGAGTACTGACATAGTGCTGATAAACTGCTGATATAGTAATGATATACTTGAAATCACATTTTGAATAAGTGTTCATATACTATTGATACACCAATGTTATACTTTAAATGGATTTTGAATGAGTGCTGATAAACTAATGATGCACTAATAATATACTTGAAATTTCATTTTGAATGAGTGCTAATATATTATTGATATACATTACTGATATACTTGAAATGTATTTTGAATGTGTATTGATATATTATTGATACACCAATTTTATACTTGAAATAAATTTTGAGTAAGTGTTGGTATATTATTGATACACCAATGTTATACTTGAGATTGCATTTTGAATGAGTGATATTATACTACTGATACACTAATCATATACTTGAAATGCATTTTTAACGAGTAATGATATATTATTGATACACCAATGTTATTAAAATTGAATTTAGAATTAGTGTGATAGGAATGAACTATTCACCCCACACCGGAAGATTATGATTCCTAAACAATTTAGAAACTGAGTTGAGATCAGCTTTGGGAGTGCTTAGAGGTGAGTTCCACATGTTTAGTTCACTTTAAACAAGTTTTTTGTTACTTAAGCACTAAAGACGTCTTTTAGTCACATTCGAGTTTTTTCAATTCACTAAATGTGAAGGTATCCTTTGTTTTTTAGACCTTCATGCTTGACGTTTAACAATTGAAGGTTTATACATTATCATCAACCTTTACAATACTCAAATAAGAATGGTAATCAACCAAGGAAATTGGACCATTATAAGTTGATGACAATGTACTAGTGAAATAATACTTCAAAATAAATGAATAAGGATTCAATTTAAGTTCACAGATAACAACAAGTGCACGAGCACATGTTGGATGATAAATTTGATATATCGTTTGCATAATAATTGATATACTTTATATTTGGTATGTCAGTTACTGATATACCAAATATAAAGTATATCGGATAGACTATTGATATACCTACTAATACACCAATGAGGGTAAAATTAAAATTAAAAAAAATGGAAATAAGATTTAAGAAATTTTGCTATATTTGCAAATCTAAAAAATCATTGCCAGATTTGCAAATATCCTAATGTTTTTTGCTACTCATTACAATTCTTTTGTTTTTGTTTTTTCTGTTAATATATACAATTATAAGGGTATAAATTTAAAATTGTTATTTTCTTTTCATTTCTCTTGAGCATCCAAATAAGAAATTTTATTTCTAGTAATTTAAAATCTATTAGGTTCCAAACAAAAGGAATTAAAAATAATTTCCATTTCTATAACATCAATTTTATTGAGTTATCGCAATCGTTATTAACAATGGCAACACTTTTTGCAGCAATTTACAAACTATTGGCAGAAGCTATGTTATAGCATCATTTTTCAAAATTGTTGGAATGACATCCTACAACTGCTACAATAGTTACCCCTATTGCAACATTTATTTCTCTAATAATGCAACATTTAGTAGGATCGTTGCTACTAGATCTACAATACTTTCTTAACCGTTGGAAGTATATTATAACCTTCGTAATTGTTGATACTATAGCAGTAGTTTTGAAGTATATAACAACACTTTTTAAGCTTATATAGAAGTGATTGTTAGACATCTTATAAGACAACGGTTTTGCACGTGCTGTACAAAATATTGCAGCGGTGGTCGGACATCTTCTCATTAGTATTTTGCATCAATTATAAATTCATTTAATTATTTTACTTATTCTTATTTTGATATATTACAAAAGTTACCTTTGAATTATATATATCGCAATGCTTTTGTTTAAAAATTTAAATTAATGGTCTTGTATTTTTTTAGTGCATATCGTGGCATAATTGGTCAAATCCAAAAATGATAAGTTTATTCAACTGACTATAAATGTTATTCTCACACATCCAAATCAAAGGTCATAATCTCATAAGCAGGAGTTCATAATTAACTCAAGATTAAGATTGAATCTCATATGATCATTTTGTCAAATATTTATATTTATCCAATAATGGATTTATAAAGAGATATTAAATATTTTATGGTTCAGTCTTATACAAATTCATTGTATATAATATCCCCATAATTGTTACAAAGATGGTTGTATCAAAATAGTGTTATCAAGATACAGTACCTAACTTTATCCATATACTATAGACTTTTAAGGTTATTACTTGAACATAATCTTTTTGTATGTCAACTACATGCTTTTTTTTTCTTTTTTCTTTTTTTTTTTTTTTTGAGAAATAGAGACTTTCATTCATTAATCAAAGTGCCCGTTGGGCTACAATCAATAGTATCATAACACAAAACATTCAGCAGCCAGTCAGGTGGCTCCTCAATCCAACCCATTGAAATTTCATTCGACAAGGCCAAATTTGCCAAGTTATGTGCCACTTTATTTGTTGTTCTAGGGACGTATCTGATACCTTTGCAACGGTTTTAAATCATCAGTTCCCTTATATCCTCTAAAATTGTTCCCTGAGGAGCAGCTATCAATCCATGGGTATGGATTGCATGCACCAACGATTGTGTATCCGACTCTATCCAAAGATTGTGTATACAGTGGGTGGCAGCTAATTTAAGCCCCTAGAGCTTCCCTAAAGCTTCTGTCGACATCACATCCAACCGGTAATTCAGAAATTCAGCCTGAGCTACTAACATTCTTCCATTGGAGTTCCTTATAACTGCTTCAATTCCTGACTTTTGTTGATTCGAATGACAGAAGGCATCGATATTCAGCTTGAAAGTGTGCATTTTCGGCAACACCCACATGGAAATCTTTGCTTCTTCACCTTCTCGATTCGTAATGTCCCCTAAATTAGAAGACTGGATCGACTGGATTTCATTCAGATAATTTGAATCCATTTGATTTTTTCTTTCACAGCTGGAATTGGTTCTTTCATTTTTGCTTTATTTCGATCATTCCACATCACTCACATTCCAATATAGAATAGTTCAACTTCAAACTTAGACATCCTCTCCGTTGCTCTAGTCAATCTATCAGCAACTTCATGACTTCTTGCCCAAATATCTTGATGACTCGGTAGAAGAGTAGCCCAAATCTCCTTCGATCTTTTGCATTGGAAAAAGGTATGATCTATTGTTTCCCTTTCCTTTCCACACACTACACACCACGGATACACTAGAATATTCCATTTGCACAAGTTATGGTTGGTAGGCAGAATATTATGGTAAATTTTACATATAAAAATTTTGATTTTATTTAAAAATTTCATATTCCATAACCCTTTCCACTTCCGGCATTCTAATTCACTGTTTGAACTAGATGCTTCAATTCTCCTGTTAATATACAGCTTGTAGGAACTTTTCGTCGTGAAAATTTCGTCTCTTATATAAGGCCATATCCACATATCTGCTACCGATATTTGCATATAGGAATTGTGAGGATTTTATCTGTATCCACCTCCCACAGTATATTCCCATCCTTGCTTCATCCCACTGACCACTTACTGTTATCAAATCACAAACCCTCAAATTTCTAGTCATTTGAGAAGGGTGTGTTATGACTTTAAAGTCATTTTCCCTCGGCAGCCAAGGAAAATTGAAAACTGTTGTATCTTCCCCACTCCCAATCCTCTTCCTAATCCCCTGTCTTAGTAAATCTTGGTCCCATAATAGACTTTGCCACATGTAAGATGGATTATTACCCAAATTCGCTTCCAATATATCTGACTTAGGGTAATACTTTCCTTTCATCAACCATTCCACGAGAGATTGTGGATGTTGGAGTAACTTCCACATCTTTTTAGCAACTAGCGCTTTATTAAACCCTTCAATACTTCGAAAACCCAAACCTCCTCTCTCCTTAGGGTAGCTCAATCTTTCCCAATTCATCCAATGAATCTTTGTTTTGGTATGAGAAGATTCCCACCAAAACCTTGCCATATATTTTGTTATGTCCTCACATAAGTTTTTGGGGAGCCTGACACAACACATAACAAAAGTGGGAATAGCCTGTACTTCCGCTTTTATAAGAATTTCCTTTCGCCCAACTGAGAAAAAGCTCCCTTTCCAACTTGCAATGCATCTCTGTACCATTTCCTTCAAATAATTTAAATTTCTACTCTTATCTCTGGAAAAGTGAGATGGGAGACCTAAATATTTCCCCAAATTTTCTACTGTCTTCATTGGAAGCTTCAAGCTAGAGAATTCTTTAAATATGCAGGAACATTAGGACTAAAAAGAACAGTTGATTTTGAAATATTAATTCATTGACCTGAAGCTTTTCCATAAACGCCTAAAATATTTTTGATAGTTAAGATCTCCTGGGGGGATGCTTTGCAAAACAACAAACTGTCATCTGTAAAAAATAAGTGTGAAATAGAAGGACTCATTTGAGCTATTTGGCATCCTGTTATCAACTTGTTTTGTTGGGCTCTATTCAGTAAACAGAATAACCCTTCCGCACACAGGAGGAAAAAGTAGGGAGATAATGGGTCTCCTTGCCTAAGACCTCGTCGTGGAGTAATCATTCCCTTTGCTTTCCAATTTATTAAAAGGGAAAAGCTCGTTGTAGAAATAGAATCCATAATTACTTCAACCAAATATTCGTGAAACCAAGCTATTTAATCAATTGTTTCAAAAAAGCCCATTCCACCCGATCATATGCCTTACTCATACTGAGTTTTAAGGCAACCATTCCCTGTTTCCCTATCATTTTGTTCATAATGTGATGGATACATTTGTAGCTCACAAGAATATTATTTGATATAAGTCTACTGAGTACAAACGCACTTTGGGATTTTGAGATCAAGTCTGATAGGATTCTCTTCAGCCTGTTTGCCAATGTTTTTATAATGATTTTATATGATACATTACATAAACTTATTGGGCGATAATCTTCTACTTCCTTAGACTGAATTTTCTTTGGGATCAGGAATATATTGGTGTGATTTAAGCCTTTTGCCGAAGATTTTCGATTTAGAATACTCAAACACATTGCCACTGTTGTCTCCCTGATGATATTCCAATATTTCTGAAAAAATAAAGCTGGAAAACCGTCTGGCCCTGGAACTTCCGTTGGGTACATTGGGAATAAAGCTACCCTTATCTCTTCCTCCTTGAAAGGTGCCATTAGAATCTCATTCATGCAATCTGTGACTTTCCTAAGGACATGTTCCACAACAACAAGTAATTGATTATACTTGGATCATTCGAGTTGAAGAGATCAGAGATATAAGAGATAAAAACCTTTTCTATCTCTTCCTCTGTGGTTACCCAATTTCCATTGGCTTCCAAGACTCGTTGAATCTTGTTTTTTTCTTTACGCAAAGAGGCTTTCTTATGGAACCATCAAGTATTTTTGTCCCCCCGTTTGAGCTAACTTTCTCGAGATCTTTGCTTTCCATACATCTCCTCAGAAGAGTCTTATTTAATGCCTTCTCTATCCTTGTTATTTCTTTGAAATCTAGCCCACCTCTTCTGTTGTAAGCCTGCTGTAAAAGATCCCTCTTATTAGTAATTTCTCCAAAGATTTCCTTCTTTTTTGTATTACCCTAGAATCTTAACTCCTGTCTACACTTTGCAAGTGACAAGTTCAGCAATCATATTTTATTCAAACATTATTGGATAATCTCCCTACACTAAGAGTTATGTGACCAAAATTCCTCAAATCGAAAAAGATGTTTCTCCATTCTATTGTTTCTCACCTGGTCATTCATATTCAAGTCAATGCGAATAGGTTAATGATTAGAGGCATACTTGAGGGGGAGTGTTAGAGTCCTTATATTAGTATAATTGTATTTTTGTAAATATATTAATTAGGTTGTCCTTTATTGTCTTTTCATTTTCTCCTACTTAGGCTAACTTTGTACACTTGTATATATATCTCTTTAGTGAATGGAACATAGTATTCTAATTCTCTCAAACCTTTAGCATTAACATGGTATCAGAGCATTAGGTCAATAAGGGTTTTTGTTTGGTTAACCTAGGGTTTTTTAGAACCTTTGGTGTTGAGGTTAGAATCCATATGTTCTTTGGGGTTTTGTGGTTTTGTGAGCCCTATTTTTCGATTAGCATCAAATTCCACCGCTGTCGCCCAACCACCGCAGCCGCTAGTGACCGCCGTCGTCGCCGTCGATTTGGTCTTTTTTTGTCGTCATTCTGTCTCACCTCCAGCACCAGTAGAAAGTCCATCCTTCGGTTAGCCTATCCCCAAAATCTGGTCCCGATCAGATTTGCGAGTGACGTTCACGTGTCGTCGTCTTCTTCTGCCCTATTCTTCACGCGTCGGCGCGTGTGGGAGCGTGAACCGCCAGAGTTTTCTTATTTTTGTGGGTTTGTTCAGAATTTCCTTCTCCCTCTAGTGGTGTACTTGTTTCGGTCATATATTGCTCGGTTTAGGGTCGGTTTAAGAAACATCTCTTTGGCATCTTAGGGTTTCTGTGGTACAGTTTTTTTTTGGGATTTAAATATGTTTTTTTCCATCTGTTTTTTTAGGTTATGGCTGAAATGAAGGCTCTAGTGATGTCAGAAATAATTCCAATGGTGTCAAAGATTACAGAACACAAGCTCAATAGATCTAACTTTTATACATGGCGAACAAACATTCGCCATTATCTTCGGAGCCTTGATATGGATGATCATGTGACCTCAAAATCACCACTGACAGATGATACTAAAAAGAATTGGCTACGAGATTATTCTAGGTTTATTTTACAGATAAAAAACTCCATTGAGAGCGGGATAGTTGGGCTAGTTAACCATTGTGAATATGTCAAAGAGCTCTTGGAATACTTGGAATTCCTTTTCTCTGGGAAAGGAAACATCAGTCAAGTGTTCGATGCGTGTAAGACTCTCTTTTAACATGATCAAGGTGAGAAATCTCTAACGAGTTATTTTATGGAGTGCAAAACAACGTACGCAGAATTTAATGCTTTGTTGCCAGTTAGTACTGATGTGAAAGTTCAGACAGCCCAACATGAACAATTATTTATTATGAGTTTTTTGGTTGGTCTTGCCTCTAAATATGATATGGCCAAAGATCAAATTCTGTCTAGCTCAGAAATCTCTTCATTGGAAGATGCTTATACTCGAATACTTCGTACTAAGAAGTCACACAAGATCTTCCCATTTGAGTCTAATAGTGCCTTAGTTGGACAAACATGTGAGTATAAAGGTAATAGAGGGGTTGGACCCAACACGTTCAAAGGACATTCGAACACTCAAAGAGCAAATTTAGGAGATATTGTTTGCCACTATTGTCATAAGCCTAGACATATGAAATGTGATTACAGAAAATTGTTGACTAAGGGCCAAAGGTTTCCATCTGCGCATGTTGCCTCTACTTCTGATAACCCTGACAAGTCTATCACGATTTTGGCTGAGGAGTTTGCTAAATTTCTACAGTATCAAGAGTCATTAAAGGCGTCATCTTCTACTCCCATTAGTGCCATTGCTGACACATGTAACACATCTACATGCCTTATTTCCTCCTCTTCAAAATGGGTAGACTCTGGTGCTTCTGATCACATGATAGGTAATCCTAGTTTATTCTCTAACACTAGTCCATCTAAATCCTCCACTAATGTTACTATAGCCAATGGAACCACCTCTCCTGTTTAGGATCAGGCACTGTCCATCTTACCAGCTCAATTTCATTGTCTTCTGTTTTAAGTTTACCACAGTTCTCCTTTAACTTGATTTCGGTTAGTAAACTCACTCGCGATCTTAATTGTTGTGTCTTATTCTTTCCTGGTTATTGTTTATTTCAGGATCTTTTGAAGAAGAGGACTATTGGTAAAGGGCGTGAATCTAGAGGTCTCTACATTTTTGAACCACAAATATCCACAACTGTTACATGCTCTAAAGTGTCCTCTCCCTTTGAAGAACATTGTCGTTTGGGTCATCCATTTATTTTAGTCTTGAAGAGTCTTCGCCCTTAGTTTAATAATATGTCTTCCTTAGATTGTGAGTCATGTCAGATTGCTACATCGTCTAAGTCTGTATCCCAAAGTCAATAAACGAGCTAGTGCTCCATTTGAATTAGTTCATTATGATGTTTGGGGTCCTTGTCCTATTGAGTCCAAGAAAGGATTTCGATATTTTGTTACCTTTGTTGACGATTTTTCTCGTGTAACTTGGTTATATTTAATGAAAAACCGTTCTGAGTTGCTCTCTCATTTTCGTACCTTTCATGCTACAATTCAAACTGAATTTAATGGTT
This sequence comes from Trichosanthes truncata, assembly GCA_033996785.1. NCBI lineage: Eukaryota > Viridiplantae > Streptophyta > Magnoliopsida > Cucurbitales > Cucurbitaceae > Trichosanthes > Trichosanthes truncata. The sequence continues at coordinate 46,401,486 of JAWPNB010000013.1, forward strand.
CTCTTAAAGTTCTACGGAGCAATAATGCTAAAGAATACTTCTCCTATGCTCTTAGTTCTTATTTACGTGAACATGGAATTCTCCATCAATCCTCATGTGTTTATACTCCATCTCAAAATGGGTTGCAGAATGAAAGAATCGCCATCTCCTTGAAACAACAAGAGCCTTAATGTTTCAGATGAAGGTTCCAAAATATTTTTGGGCTGATGCTGTATCAATGACTTGCTTCTTAATAAACCGCATGCCCTCTTCGGTTTTTAAAGGTGAGATACCTTATCATATTTTGTGCCCCAAACTCCCTTCATTTCCTCTTACACCCAAAATCTTTGGTTGTACTTGTTTTGTTTGGGATGTTCGCCCTTAACTCACCAAACTAGATCCAAAGTCCTTAAAATGCATATTCCTTGGTTATTCTTGTGTCCAAAAAGGGTATCCGTGTTATTGTCCTAGTCTCGATCGTTACTTTGTCTCTCTTGATGTCACATTCTTTGAAGATTCTTCTTTCTTTTCTTCATCTTCGAGTCAGAGTAAGGGGGTGCTTAAAGTGGACGAGGATGATTTTATTGTTTACACAATTCTCTCCTCTTGTGACCCCTCTAGAGATTCATCTCCTTCTGTTCCTGTCTCTACTCACCCACCTATCACTCAGGTTTATTCTCGATGGCCACCCTCTTCAGTTTCATGTTGTGCCAAAGGTTTCTTCGTCATTGGATCCAGGAACAAGCGATGATCTTCCTATTGCTCTTCGTAAAGGTAAGCGCCAATGCAGATATCCCATTTCCTCTTTTCTTTCATATAACCATTTGTCATCTTCTACCTGTTCCTTCATTGCATCCTGATAACTCTTAAAATAAGAGTTATAGAGTATCATTTTAGGACTAAATTGTCGATTTTTATCTCATTATATTTTAGAAAACTCCAAGCTTTGATGTATTTTGCTCTATGATTAATTTTGATATAGTAATATTATTATTAGAGCAAAATTATCTTAATTAAGGTGCTTTATGTGATTAATACAGGTTTGATTAAGGAGGATTCCAGAAGCCAAGAGCAGCAGTTTTATAACTGTTTGCTGGAGCAAACTTTGCGATTCAGGCTTATACGAATTTCGCACGTGGGAACTGTTATTCATTAAATGAGTTGGCAAATGTCAGATTACTAAGCCAACTTCAGACAATGGGAGCCCGCCACGTCGTCAGGACCTGTCTAATCAGCCATTGTTTTCATAAAGAAGGGAATATATGTGTGGGCAGCCGTTTTCTTGGAGAAGAAGAAGCTGAAAATCCCGAAATAACAGAGAGAGAAAGAGAAGGAGGCGGGGAACTCCGATTTTCGAGAAGCCATCAACGGAAGTTTACCCAAAACGGAAGGTTTCTCCAAGGGATCAACGTCGATGCTGAGTCAAATATTTTGGGGCAGCTTTCCGATTTCTTCTGCTACGTTTGCTGCTTTTATTTAGTTTATTTTATGCAGCATTTCCATTATGTCTACATTTCGATTTCTTTTCTGTTTTTCCTGTAATATGAACTAATCACCATAAGGTGAGGATTAGAGGATGATTGCTTTTAACTAATGTTATAGCTGAGTATATTTTATTTCATTCGATTTGGTTTTTAAGAGGGCTTATTCATAGTTCATGTCTGTTTGGCCAGCCGATGTGAGCAGTGTCCCTTTGATTTCTGGGAAGAATAGGAGGGGTTGAGAACTTAAAAACCACGTTAGCTCCTTGTTAGAGTTAGTAGCTAGCTAAGTGAGTAGGTTAGGGATAATCACTCACCTAACGCACACTAAATACAGAGGGTTAATTTGTGCTGAAGTAATGAAAATGAAACAGTATATTTAGGTGATTCGGGAGAATGCCATGAATTCTGTAGTGGGTCGAATGGAATGAATATGTACTCAATTCGTAACTTAATTAAAGTATGATTTACCTCTAATCTGAGCCTTTGTTTAAATTGAAAGCACTTAGCCCAATTTTAATTTGTTCTTTTACGATTCCTCTGTTTTCCCTGCTTTAGCATTAATTTTGTTCCAGCAATAGTGACTTATTTTATTTCATTTCTTTGACAAAATTGAATGGTTACAATTTGAGTTACTAGGAATTCATTTAGAGTAATTAGAAGAATTAATAGTCCCTTTGGATTCGATAATTTACTTATCACTTGCTACAAAAGTATGTGTACACTTGCGCATAGACAACATAATATTGCATAATTATTCACGTCACTCTAGCAAGTCATCAAGTTTTTGGCGCCGTTTCCGGGGACTAGTATCATTTTCTTTTTACTTAATTTGATTCTTAGTGAACTGGTGCTTTATTGAATATGAATTAGCTGTTTGGTTTCATTTTCAGGTGTGTTAGTGGTGTATGAACAAGTCTTCTGACTTGGAATTTCGAATTGATCCAGAAATTGAGAGAACATTTCATTTAAGGAGAAGAGCTCAAAGAGCTGGTCAAATAGATAGGCGATATCTAATGGAAAGACAAGATCCACTTATACCGCCTGGACCCCGAGTAGGACCTGCTATCGATGAAAATCAACCACAACCTGAATTGAGAGGAAATCGACCAGTTAATCAGGAAAATATGGCTGAGAACCCTGTTCTTTTAGCCAATGACAGGGAAAGAGCTATCAGGGCTTATGCAGTACCCACATTTGATGAATTATTTCCTGGAATTGCTGGACCAGAAATTGAAGCAGCAAATTTTGAGATGAAGCTAGTTATGTTTCAAATGTTGCAAACGGTGGGACAATTCCATGGCTTACCTTCTGAAGATCCACATTTGCATCTTAAGTCTTTTCTAAGTGTGAGTGATTCGTTTAAGAAGCAAGGAGTATCGAAAGACTGTTCATGAAGCTTTATCTCATCCTGGTTGGCATGCTACAATGGTAGAGGAGATGACTGCCTTAGATGACAATTGTACTTGGGATTTAGTTTCTCTTCCTGCAGGAAAGAAGCATATTGGTTGTAAGTGGGTCTTTGTGGTTAAAGTCAATCTAGATGGGTTTCTAGCTCGGTTGAAAGCTTACCTTGTTGCTAAAGGCTATGCACAAACTTATGGGGTTGACTATTCTGACACTTTTTCTCCTATTGCTAAAATGGCTTATGTCAAGTTATTCATTTCGTTAGCATCCATTCATCACTGGTCATTGCATCAGCTTGATATTAAAAACGCCTTTCTTCATGGTGATCTTGGGGATGAGGTGTATATGGAGCAACTTTCAGGGTTTGTTGCTCAAGGGGAGAATGGAAAGGTATGTCACCTTCGTAAATCGTTGTATGGATTAAAGCAGAGTCCACGAGCATGATTTGGAAAATTTACTCAGGTGATTGAAAGCTTTGGAATGAGAAAGAGCAAGTCCGATCATTCTGTCTTTTATAAGCGGTCTGAGAGTGGTGTCATCCTGTTGGTTGTGTATGTTGATGATATTGTTAGTACATGCGACGACACATTGGGAATCCAATCACTCAAGACCTTTCTCCATAGTCAATTCCACACAGAAGATTTGGGAATGTTGAAATACTTTAGGACAAATACCAACAAAAACCTTTATATTTATATACATACACGTATGTATATGTATATGTCTATACATATCTTCAACCTTAACTTCTTCATTGTTGTTTTTTATAGCGGTGACACTACTCGAATGCATTATCTATGGTCGTGGGAAAAAGAATAAAGATTATGGACGATATCAAGTTGAATTATGAGAATTGCATGAGAGAGAATATATTAAAATAATTTCAACAATTATATATGGGTTGTACCAGTCTTTTTTTTTTAATTTAAAAAAGAAAATGATCAAGAAGAAATTTGTGCACAGCCCCTAGCTCGCTGGGATGACACTGTGGTCAATCTCAAGTTCCAATGCTCTTCCCCTTTCTGCCATTTAGGGATTTCATTTTGATTTTCTATTGGAAATACCTTAGCCGCTGCCATTTAGATATTTCTCCTCCATTTTTTAGAACAAAATGAAGCAAATAAGAGGGAGAAGTAGATTGAGAAAAAATCCATTTAAGCAAAAAAAAAAAAAAATCTTAAGTCTTACTTCGTTTCAAAACCTTAATGACAAATAATCAATGAAGTAGTGATAAACCAATTTTAGCCCAATCACAATTAATGATTGATTAAACTTTTATAAAAATTCTCGTACCTTCTTTTATCCAAGTCTACCGTTGTGAGAATTCGACTCACCAGGACTAAAGTAATCATTACCCAACGACATTGAATAAGGCCCTGTTTGATTTGTGATCCGAAAATTTGTTTTCGAAAACAAAAACAAACTCTTTATTTTCACTGTATCTGATAACATGTTTGGTTCCAATTAAAAAAATTTAAATTTGAGTTCAAAATTTGAAAATTGTGTATGGTTTTGAATTTGATAATGTAGGAAAAGATTAATGTGTTAAGTAAAATCCATTTTTTGAAGAAAAAATTAATTTAATATTAATTATTTCTTATTATAATGAATTTGAACTCTATGTTGTCGGTAAGAGAAAGAAAGATGGTGGAGATAATGAAGAGGGAGAAAAGATTTTTTGTTTCTTGAAATACAAGTACTAAAATTTATAAGAGGAGGAAGAAATTCTTTTCGATAAGAGAAAGTAAAAGAAACCATTTATTGAAAAGGAAGATATGACAAATTTTTAAGATTAGTATTTATATGACGTTGCACTAGTTAAATTGATGGTATAATCATCTATAGACATGTTCAGTAACTTTGGTGGTTTGTTGATTTTTGTTATTAGGAGTTTTTATAATAAAAAATTCTTCATAAAAATTGATGAGAGATCCACTTTGTAGATAAAAGTGGGCTTTTGGATTTTGAAGAAAAAAGAAAAGTCATAACATTGTATTTGTTGTTTGACGGAAACATGTTTGCCGAAGAATGCATCCATTGTTTTCATAATTTAAAAACAAAGAAAACAATAATTTATTGTTATTTTTTTTAAATAGGCTATTTTATAATCGTTTTTGAAAATAAGTATACAAAACATATTTTCATCATTTCCCTTGTATTTTTTATTTTAAAAAACATAAAAATGAAAATGGATCATGCACCAAATGGACCCTAGATTTTTCTTAAGGAAAATTGTAATGGGTGTAAAAATTGTTTGCCATGTTTGTAAATATATCGCACAAATAAATAATTTGTAAATATAACAATTTTTTTAAAATTTTTGCGCGCTTATTGAAATATTTTTTCGTAATTCTTTTTTTTGCTCCCATTTATCATTGATAGACTATAATCATTAATCGACATCTATCATTGTCTATCACGATAGACCTTTACCACTGTCTATCACTAATAGACCTCTATTACTATCTATCACTGATAGACCGTTTTTATTTTTATCACTAATAGACCATCATTACATCTATCACTAATACATATTTATTATTAGTAGACCAATTTTATGTCTATTGCTGATAAATAATTTTGTGTCAATTGTTGATAGACCATTAATATGTCTATCAGTGATAGTTTTCTATTACTAATAGACTATTTTTATGTTTATTAGCGACTATTTCTACAGTTTGATAGACTATTTTTGCTTTTCACTTGCTTTAATCTCGTTGGGCTAAATTGTGCCTTATTTGCAAATACTTTTAGCTTGTGCTATATTTACTATTCTTTTGTGTTAGATTTCCATATATGCAATTTCCCCAAATATAAGCGTGTCATTTTATTAATATTTTGAGTATACTATCAGTATATCAAACATCAATCAAGATTCATTTGAGGTAAAACATGGGTGATCATTTTATTAATATTTCGAGTATATCAGACATCAACAAACATTCATTTGAGGAAAAATATGAGTGTATCATTTTAGTAATATTTTGAGTATATCAACAGTATATCAGACATCAAATGAACATTCATTTGATGTAAAACGTGAGTGTATCATTTTAGTAATATTTTAAGTATATCTGTAGTATATCAGACATCAATCAAGATTCATCTGAGGTAAACACATGGGTGTATCATTTTAGTAATATTTTGAGTATATCAATAGTATATCAGACATCAATCAACACTCATTGGAGGTAAAACCTGGGTGTATCATTTTATTAATACTTCAAGTATATCAGCATTATATCATACATCAATCAAGATTCATTTGAGTTAAAATATAGGTATATCATTTTAGTAATATTTTGAGTATATCAGACATCAATCAACACTCATTGGAGGTAAAACTTGGGTGTATCATTTTATTAATACTTCAAGTATATCAGCATTATATCATACATCAATCAGGATTCATTTGAGTTAAAATATGGGTATATCATTTTAGTAATATTTTGAGTATATCAGTAGTATATCAGACATCAATCAACATTCATTTGAGGCAAACACATGAGCATATCATTTTAGTGCTATTTTAAGTATATTAGCAGTATATTAGACATCAATCAACATTCATTTGAGTTAAAACATAGGTGTATCATTTTATTAATATTTCAAGTATATCAGAAGAATATCATACATCAATAAGCATTAATTTGATGCAAACACATAAGTATATCATTATATTAGTATTTTGAGTATATCAGCAGTATATCAAACATCAATCAAAATTCATTTGAGTTAAAATATGGGTGTATCATTTTATTAATATTTCAAGTATATCAGAAGTATACCAGACATCAAGGAATTTTTCGACTTTTCTTATGGGATGGGCTAATATTGTGTTATATTTGCAAATGGTTTTAAAATGTGATACACTCAGATATGTGAATCCTTATGTATATGGATGAATCAGAGGAGAAAGTGATTGTGTTCATTATGAAGTACATCAATAGGCTATCAGACAAATGTGTATCATTTTATGAATTTTTGAAGTACATCAGCAGGCTATAAGACATGAGTGTATCATTCTATCAAATTTTAAAGTACATCATTAGGCTATCATACATGAGTGTATCATTCTATGAAATTTTCAATTACATCAGCAGGTTATTAAACATGGGTGTATCATTCTATCAAAATTTCATGTACATCATGAAGGGGTTAATATTAAGAATGCGGAAGCAATTTTGGATCTTGAGCACTCTAATTTGAGCACTCTAATTTGATCAATTTTATCATACAAAAAACATGCTCAAAACTGGAAAGTATGAACACATACCTTTGTAGCTCAAAATCTCCAAATTCTTTGCAAATCTTGGATCACCAACACTACTTGGACCACCACTAGAGTCTTCCCTACTATTCTCAGCCCTTGGAATGGATTGTGGGATCTTTGATTGAGAGAAATTGGGAGAAGAATGAGTAAAGATCTAAATAAAAAAGCTAGAGAGTTTTCTACAAAAATCTCTTGTTTTTCTAAACTCTCCACCTATTGTGTTTCTTCTCTATTTATAGAAAGCCACAAGCTTAGTGAAGAAGCCAATTGAATGAAGATAAACTTCAAACAAGAAGCTTTGTGAAGAAGCCAATTGAAAGAAGATATGCTTCAAACAATAAGCTTGGTGAAGAAGTTATGAACTTGGTCCATATTTCATTTCCAAATGAATTTGAATTATCTTTTAATTTTAATTCAAAATTAATATAAAATTAATTTTAAATTAAAATCAATTTTTAATTAATTAAACAATTTAATTAATTTTAAATAAATATTTAATTTAATATCAAATATCAAATTAAATAATTGGACCAATCCTAATTTCTCAAAACGAACGTTCGAACATGAATCCCTATTCATGTTTTAAACCGAACGAATATTTAAATCATATTTAAATATTTCCACCTCTTCTTTATCATAGTTTAATTCATAATTAAGCTATGATACGTTAAGTATATCGCATATAATTAACTTTTTCTCCCAAATTCGAATTTGAACAATTCAAATTCTTTTCTCTCAAATTATTCCAAGGCTTAGTCTGAGCTAGTAAGGGGACCTAATGGACCTACAGATCATGAGCTCCATCGATACGAGATTAACCGGCCAAACTCTTTAGCCTAGCTAATCAACATTCGTTAACCATCGGGACACTCCACTAAAGCCCAGTGGCTGCACTCTCCTCACTGTAGATATATTTCTGTCCACTCGATATAACCATGATTAGTTAGTCGATCCTTCACAGGTTGGTCGTAATTACAGCTGGGTCAAATAAACCGTTTTACCCCTGTAATTACTTCTTGTTCCTTAAGTCCCACTGATCCTCTAATGAACAATTTGGTTTGTGGTCCAACAAACAAACCGTATCCCTCTCGGGCCAACGAGAGGGTGGGCCCATTGTTCAAGACCTGGAGTCAGTACTTAAGGGAACAACCTCTCTACTAAACCCTAAAGCGGGTAGGAGTGAATTCCATCTCGCATGACTATGTTCCCAACTATCTATCCGGTCTTATCCCCAAAATGGGAGGCTTATTGAGTCGGCGATCTCGGGCCACTCTCACCCATGCAGATCTAAGGATAATCTCGAATAAACAGGGTTCATAGCACGCTCAGGATTAAGATCGAGTTACCTAGGTCATCGTATGAATATAGTCAGTTAAAACAGTAAACGGAGTTAAAAAGTCTAAGTGACTATTTCGCGGTCCAGTCTTATGCAAACTCATTGCATAGGACGCCCCCACTCGCATGTCTCCACATGAACGATTTAGGATCACATCGTTAGTACTATACAAAGTGGGCCGCGTCCATAGTGTCCCTAGGATAAGGTACCCAGCCTTATCCCTATACTATAGACCATTTTGGCTATTACTCGAACTTGATCCACTTTTATGTCACACATAAAGTTCAAGTATACATCTTATAGTCAAGGGTTCTTAATTTATTGGATTTGGGTTATAGAATACACAATTCACTTTATTCAATAACACATTTACTGAATAAACCTCAATAACATCTTTATAGTAAAATAGAATATACATTCAGTTTAGAAAACCACGAGTTTTAGGACATAAAACCCAACACATCAGCAGCCTATCGTACATGAGTATATCATTCTATCAAAATTTTAATGTACATCAACAAGTTATCAGACATGAGGATAATGAGATAAAAGGGAGAGAAATTGATGGTGGTTTAGAAAAAAAAAGAAAGGGAGAAATCGATGAAGGATGAAGGGAGAGAAATTAAGGAATGGTAGTTAGGCCTGAAATCGCAGAATGTGGGTAGGGAAATCGTGGGATGAAATCATATTAGGGCTGAAATGGGCGTCTAATGGACTGATGGACTTTTTAGTTTTTTTACATGAGTTGAAATTAGTTTATGTCATATTTGCAAATTTTTTTTGCTTGTGCCATATTTGCCATTAATTTGGGTCAAACTACTTAATTTAGAATAATCATTATAAATATTTTTTCTTTTTAAAATATTAAAAATAATTATTAATATCTTAATCAATTGAGTTATGCTTATGCTTTTTTTTTAAACACAAGTTATACATGTTAACACTATATTATATTCTTAAATTAATTGTTTTCATAAAGATTATTTTAATGGGCCAAAAAAAAAACATACATTGACTTGGGTGAGTACATATAATTTCACTAACTTTTCCTTTTGATTTTTAGTACAACAAATGTGAAGGTAGGGATTTCAACCTTTGATCTCAAAGGAAAGAGAAGATGCCTTGACGCTCATGTTGGCATTTTACTAATTTTTAATTTTAACATTCTTTGTTACTTTTATCAACAAATGTAGCATGCTTTTCTTCTAGAGGTATATATGGTGACCTTATTGTCATCATCTGCCTCAAATAGTGCCTTGGCTAGTAGGGGTGGGCAAAGGAAGCGAATAAACCGAGCCAACTGATTGAAACTTACTGAACCACCTTTGGTCGATCGGCTTTTTGCCATAGTTGGTCGGAGGTCGGTTTTGCACCGTCGATCGATCAGTGAGCCTAAAAAAGGCTCAAACCAATCAAACTATGGGAAACTAATCAAACCAATCGAACTTGAGAAGTCATGCCTGCTGAAGCAACATTTTTGCTGTTGCACTCTATAGTACATCATTTTTTCTTATCTTCTTCCTTTCTTTCTTTCTCACATTTTTTTCGTTCATCTTGTCATATCCGCGGTTGGTTGATCGGTCGGCGTAACCAACCAGTCTAAAATTGACTAGAATCGATCGATGAAAATCGACGTGTCAGTGGTCGGTGTTAGTTTGGGCCCAAAACTGACCCCAACCGACTGATGCTCACCCATATTGGCTAGGTCCCAGTTTAAGTGAAGACACACCATTTGAAGCCTAAGTTTCACACGATCTTTATAACCAGGTAGGTAAAATCCCTTATGCCAAGACTAAGCTTTCGAAAATAAAGGATTTAAAAATAGAGTTGTATTATGTGTTTTTAGTGTTTTTGAATATCTATTTGGAGTACATTCAAAATTTTAATTTCAATGTAAAAAGTTGTTTGAAATGTTTTTAATAACATATTTCTAAATGACAAAAAATAGAAATAGTTACCAATTACACATTAAGTTGAATCTCAAATATCATTAATAAATTATTAACATATTTTATGTTATAAATTTTGTATAGTCATTATTTTATAATATTAGACTATAAATATTTTAATTTCAAAAAAATTAAATAAGTTTATAACATAAAATAATATGTTAATAAAAAAAATAGAATTTTGGTTTTTTTTCCTTGAATGTCACCGTTGGCATGAAAGTCATTCTTCAATCAGAGAATTTTCTCTAGACTTTTTCCTCTCCAATTCCTTGTGGATTTTCTTTCAAGAGGCTCCCACAAGCCTTGATCATGTGTTCGAGTCATAGTCAAGAAGACTTTGTGGAGAAGATAAAGACCCGCCTGAAAAATCTCCATATTATCTCAATGGTATATTTTGCTTAGCCTAAAATTGTGTTTTAGTTTAATTCTAAATAAATCAAATATGATTCAATGCTTCCACTGTGAGTTTAATTCGATTATGTCCTTCACCTACTTAGAGCAAGAAGAAGGTTGGGGAGAGTGGTAATGGCAGTGAGAATAGAGACGTCTCGAAGACTGATAATAGGGTAGGCTTTTCATCTACCATCAGCCGCACTCAACCGACGGTTAACTCTATGCACTGCACGACGATGCTGAGCCTGCAACAACGATAAGTAACGTGTTGGGATTTATGCCCTAAAGCCTTGTAATTAATGATTTATTTAATAATTAATAATAAATTTGATGATTTTATTTGCAATATAATATTATTCATTATATGAAAAATCCAAGGTTATTAGTGTAATCTTGAACAGTATGTAGTTGACATACGAGAGAATCATGTTTCAGAAATAACCTAAAGGGTCATAGTATATGGATAAGGTTAGGTGCCTTATCCTGAAAATATTATTGATACGACCCACTTTGTAATAGTTACAAATGATTTGATCCAAATCGTTCATGTAGAGACATGTAAGTGAGGGTTTCTTATACAATGAGTTTGTGTAAGACTGAACCACGAAATATTTAATATCTCTTTATAAATCCGTTAATTGAAAAGATTAATATTTCATCAGAATAATCGTATGGGACTCGATCTTAATCCTGAGTGAGTTATGAACTCTGCCTGTGAGGGCTTGTCTTTTGATTTGCATGGGTGATATTGGCTTTTGTAGCCGATTCAATATGCCTACCATTTTGGAAACTTGACCAAAAATAGAGAGCTGGAAACATAATCTCACAAGATGGAATTCACTCATTCCCATATAGGGTAAGTAGATGAGTAGTTCCCTTAAGTGCTGATTTCGAGACTTGAACAATGGGGCCCCATCCTTTCACTAGCCCGAGAGGAACTTAATTTATAATTAGATTATAAATAGATTATTCATTAGAGGATCAGTGGTACTTAAGGTGCAAGATGTAATTATAAGGGTAAAACAGACTTTTGACCCAGCTGTAATTACGAACAACTCGTGAAGGATCGACTTTCATGTAATGATTATATCTATGGACACAATTTGTCCTATAGTGCATAAGAGTGCAACTCTAGGTCGATAGTGGAGTGACCGATAGTTCATGAATGAAAATTAATTAATTAAAGAGTTTAATTAATTGATTTTGTATCATTGGAGCTTATAATCTGTAGGTCCACAAGGTCTCCTTGCTAGTTCATAGTAACACTAAAAGATCAATTTAGTTGAAAGAAAATTTTGAAATGTTCAAATTAATATTTAATATATTAGATATATTAAATATATAAGAGGAAAATATATTTATTGTATTTGATACATTAAATATTAAAATAATTAATGTATATTAGATACATTAAATAAAATATATTTATAGAATTTGAATAAGATTCAAATTAATAAATATCTTAGGAGATTTGAATGAGATTCAATAGATATAAGATATATTTTAATATATTAGATATTAAAATATAATATTTTAATATAATATTTTAATTATGGCAAATATTTTCCCTTGGTCTCAATAAATAGGACCTTGGGTTGAGTTATTAGACACAATACATATCCATTTAATAGAGAATTAGAGAATCCCTTCTAGACCTATTCTTCTCCAATCCCTTGTGAATTTTCTTTCAAGAGACTCCCACATGCCTTGGTCCTGTGTTCAAATCATAGCCAAGAAGATTTTATGGAGGAGATAAAGATCCGACAGAAATATCTCCATATTTACTCCAAGTAAGTGTGCTTAACCTTAATTTTTAGTTTAATTTTAAATAAAATCAAAGACGATCCAATGCTTCCGCTGTGGAGTGAAACGTTCATTCCTTCAATTGGTATCAGAGCCATGGTAAAAACCTAGCTGTGTGCCGGAAAAATCCTCAAAGTGGAATAAATATTAGTGAGCCTCATGTTGACATTGTGGATGAATCTCATAGAGCGAACAAAAAGTGCTTGGAGCAGGAAGCAAGTAATAACTCTATCAAGTTCCACTGGTGGTAGAGGAGTAGATCTTTGTTCGAGGGGGAGAAGTTGGTAGATGGTGTGGTAGGTGATCGCCACCATCAAGGAATATCCCACAATGTGATATGTGCCTTGTGCTCTATTGGATGTTGCCTCGAGATAAAGAGCAAGCTCTCAATTGGGAGTGGATGGATTTGTTTGCGGAAAGGCTTAAGTTGTTGGTACTTTGTTCAAGAGGAGGATTGTTAGGAGTGCTAACAAAGTCCCACATTGGTTAGAGAAGGAAGAGATCCATGGTATATAAGTGAGGACAGTTATCTCTATTGGTATGAGGCCTTTTGGGAGAACCAAAAGAAAAGCCATGAGGGTTTATGCCCAAAGTGGACAATATCATAACATTGTGGAGATATGTTGAGGGTCGTTGTCCTTATCATAACGTCCCCTTCAAAATGGAGGAACAAATCAAGATTAAAGGGAAGGCTGTTGAGATTCCACAAGCCAATCTGTAGGCATTGGTGGCTAGTTTGAAGGCAACTATAAACGATGAAGATTTGGGGAATAAGGTACGTGTACACGTGGCTCAATCTGAGTTACGTGGGACTGAAGGTAAAATTATGTCTGAGAAGTCTACTTTGAATGTGCAAGGCACGTGGAAGAGGAAGAGTAGAGTGAGGTCCACGCCATTGACTATTTTGACATATGATCGAGTGGCAAAACACAAGGGCACAAGGTGGATGGTGTTGAGCCGAACAAGAAGGCAAAGATTTCTGTCTCAAAGTTGCCGCATCTATATGAAAGAGGTTATGTTATTGCTACTGTATTTGTAGAGGCTGTTGCATAGCCCTGCCAGGAGTCAGGAGTTTAAAATGTTAGAATTTTTTCGAGATGGGGACCCTAAGAACTTTTAAAGCTGTAAGCGACGTGCTTAGTTTCCCTAATCCCCATGTCCTATTTTTAGTGAGATAAAAACCTGTGATTTGTTAATGAATAAATTGAAGAATTGTTTGAATTATTATGGTTGCTTTTCTTTTGCTAGTAGAGGAGCTAGTGGTCGTCTGTGTTTGCTTTGGAAAGAGGGGGTAGATGTTACAATTCGATCATTTTCTCCCTTTCACATCGATTCGAGTATTATTTGGGATAATAAAAGTTGGAGGTTCACAGGAATGTATGGCCAATTGGAGGGTCATCTCCATAAGCACATGTGGGAATTATTTCAGACTGCATAATCATGATAAGTTGGCTTGGGTTATTAGGAGAGGCTTAAACGAAATTCTCTGGGATTCTAAAAAATTAGGTCGAGTAGACAGAGATATTACGTTGATGGTTGATAACTCTCCACTAGTACAAAATTGGGTTTTAATGACAGGCATTGTTCGTCATTAAAGGGAAACGATGACGGACGCGTGCCCGTCATCTTTTCGAGTGTCATTGTAGGCTACAATGACGGATGAGTTTTAATGACGGGCATTGCCCGTCATTAAATCCAATCGTCATTAAAAGTCTGTATGCCATTAAAAGCCTGTCTGTCATTAAATGTCCGTCATTAAAAGTCTGTCTGTCATTAAATGTCTGTCATTAAAAGCCTGTCTGTCATTAAATGTTCGTCTGTCATTAAATGTCCGTCATTAAAAATTTGTTTGTCATTAAAAGTAAAAAAATAATGGTTTTCAATGACATGCAATACCCGTCATCATTTCGTCGGTAATTTAATAAAAAAAATTATTGATTACACACGTGGCTAACTTAACAAAATAAAATTTCAATAGTATTATATTTTTACACAACAATTAACTTAATTAACAAACATAATTTTACACAACAATTATCTTAATAAACATAATTTTATTTAATAAAATATATAATATGTAATACACTTATGTTGTTGAACTAAAATAAGAGAACATAAAATTTCTCTTTATACATCCACACATAATACAAATATGACTTTTTGTCTCTCTAAAAACCACATCAAACTTATCAAGAGAAGCAAAATTGCTAATTAAAATAAACATAAAAATAAAACCTTTCAACTTGAGCTTATAAAAGACCAACTAACTGAAGTAGACAAGTGGTAAAAGGCGTGGCAACTCGACTTGGTAAAAGGTACTCCTTAGTAAGCTGAATGAATAAGTATTTGGAAAAATAAAAAAGGCATTCATCAGTCACCAAAACCAAAAAAAAAAAAACATGAAAAAACTTAGAAAATAATCTGATTTACGACTAGCATTTGGAAAAATAAAAAAAAATGAGACAAATAAGCATAGAAATAAAAGTGGGGAATATGAAATGAAAATATTTGCATCATTGTAAGACACTTACTCGCATGAAGTTGCAAAAAATCTAAAACTATCTGCTTAAGGCTCTTCCAACCATCAACACCTGCTTGACAAGCTGAGTACTGAAAAATGATCATCAAAAGGATGTATAAACAAACCGTAACTCATCATATGTGAATTAAACCAGAATCTTACTGAAAGCTTAAAGCTACCACCAAAATAGAGAGAGTTAAGAATATAATATCCTAATCTAGTAACATTCATGAGACAACTCATGAGAATTTTGTTTATGAAAACAAAAAAAAGGAAGAAACTAAATATGCAAAAAGTTTGTTGTCAAATAAAATCAAGTTGCAGCTAATAACAGAACATGGGATTTGAACTTATTCTAATTCAAAATTTCATATCATGTATGAGATAGATTAAGAAAAGATAGACTAAAGCATGGTTTTCTTAAATATATCACACATCAAAAGTGCATTCAGCTAGTGACCATCTTTTCAATGCACCATCATGACTCCCAATAATCCCAACCATCAATAGAAGTCTTTGGCATATAGCCAAGCAATTTATACTGAATTCTTTAGCACTCAAATAATATGTTGTGCAACTAATAAACTAATTGTTGTTGAGTGCATACCAATGGATGAAAAAGGCCATCAGGTTTTCTCCCTTGCTATTGCAATACTCCAACCGGTGATTTCTTAGCTGCCCCACTGCTCTGGCTTTATCCTAAAAAACCAAAAATACACCTTAATCAATCACATATGTTCAGAGGTGGGCACCATATTCAGACCTTACAATGTGGAGCCAAAGAATGTAATCTTGTACCTTCAAAATTCTACACTAAGTTTTAGTGTGCCTTCAAAGTTATACACTAAGTACTTTCAAAAGAAGTTTTCTTCACACTAAAGGCGTGTTCCTTGCTATCACTATTCAATTGAAGAATATTAGTGGCATAGAATTTGAGAACATAATATGAAAAAGGAATTTCAAGTATGGTATATGTTACAGCAAGGAAAATTTTTTTGACTCCTGCAAATTGTGACAACAGTAAAAAAAAACTATTTGTTACAGCTTAAGGTAAAGACCATAACACAAAAAAGAAAATTGAGAGTGAAGTAATTACCTTTGCATCTTATCCAATTGATAGTGATAGCAATATCATTGAAGACCAAACACAATATTATACCTGCAAATGTAGCCAAATATAGAATGTAGAGTTAAAAATAACTATGTTGCATGACATATGCTTAGAAAAGAAAATGTCAAGGATGAATTTCTAAGTGAGGCGAGAACTTGAGTGCGGTGAAGAACATCATATACACATAGAAACACAACTCTTTCAAGAATGTTTAAACTAAAATATTTGGATATAAAGTTTATACAATAACAAAAAGGGGGTGGATATTTTTGTCGATGATAAGAAGCTAAAGATGGAAAAAAAATGAAAAGAAATATTTTATCAATTGAAGAATATCAGTGGCATAGAAGTTGAGAAAATAATATTAACGCCTTTTCTGTTAAGATCATTTGGGATTGGGAGAATTATGAAAAAACCAAAACATAAGAACGAAGTGAAATAAACCTCACTAGCTTATACAAAACTACAGATATAACTTCTAATAAATTACAGTGCAAATCAATTTCAATCATCGAATCACATTGTCTCGAACTCGTAAATAAAGAGCATATTGGAAAAAACCACTGAGACTCTACCTTAGCTGCCCTGGTGGAATTGTAAAGATTTTGAAGCAGCTGATGGCATTGAATTTCAGTTTCATCAGCCAGGATCGCTTCCATACTGAAATGCCCTAATTTGATCATCAAGGCCTGCAACACAACGAACATAAGGTGACAAAAAAAAAAAAAAACACCAGTTGAATTCCACTAACAAGGAAAGCTAGAATCACAAAAATAGTCCAGAATTCATAAACATTTCAAAAGAACGATTGAAATGAAAGTGAAAGTAACCTATTGCTGCTTTGCAACCTGTTCCTTGAATTTGCTGACTTGCTTCCGAATAGCCTCCATACTAAACAATCAAAAACTTCCAAAACAAAGTGATTCACGATTTGAGAAAACAAGGAAGAAGACTATCTAAGTCTTCTTTTCGAAGATTCTCGTGTCGCCCTAACGTCGTACCGAAATTTGGCGTTTGCGGCAGAGGAATCGACCTCTTGCCTTCTCCCCTTTTTCGAAGATTTTCGATTTAGAAATGGAGGAGGAGGAGTCATGAGATTGGCAAAGGAAATGGAGAGTTTAGGGTTAGGGCATGGAAGCAGAAGAGGTTGAAGACTCGAAGGTGGGGAGGCGTGAACGAGAAAGAAAATAGAGAGAGAAATAAAATGTTATTATTAGGGATTTTCTTTTCGGAAAAATAATAGAGGGCGCGCGGAAACCATAATTTTAAGCCCGCCAGTCAATTTTTAATAGCATTTGATGTCAGTTAATGACCGACATTAAAGACAAAGAAACAATGTCGGTCATTTTGTAGCTTAAATTTATTATTTTTTTAATTTCTGCGCATTTTTTAACCATTCCGTCATTGTTTCTATGCGTGAAATTTTTTAGACCGTCATTAAAGGTCAAATTTGTTCTAGTGCTCATTTATGAGGGTTATTTAGCTCTAAAACATAAGTTTATTGTTTAGAAAATAAGTGTTTATTATCATAAATCATGTCATTTAGAGTGAATTTAAATAAAAACAAGTTAAACATGTGTTTGTAATCAGGAATTGATAAAAGTTAGTAAATGGGTGTAAAAGGAAGCAATTTTGTAAAGAATTTGTTAAGTTTTAAAGTTTTTGTGCAGAAACTGTAAAAAGGACCCATATGCGCCCAAGGATGCAACTGAATATTGAGTCAGAAGGTGAATTTCAGCTGAAGCAGGAAAACATGAGATATGCACCCGACATGCGGCCGCAACTGGATCTAATCGACAGATCTTCTAGAAATTACAGATTTAATAGATTTTTGAAAGATTTTCCACTCAATCTCCATAAATCACGGGACTATGGTCGGCCACAGCCACTCACACTAATCTCAATAGAAACCCAAGACCTAAGAGGTCTATAAATCGAAGCTAGAGCTCTCATTTTAATAACTCCAAATCTCTCCACAAGCTTTAGTCTTAGATAGTTGTTGCTCTTATTTTTTATTCGCTAATCCGAGTTCCCTAGTGGTGTTTAACCTCCGTTAGACACTTTATTCCAAAGAAGAAAAGTGTACACACTTGTCTCTCCTTGAAAAAAGTTGAGCAAGTTAAATAGAGGAACAAGCTAAGTCTGTACTGTTTTTCTTTCTTTAGTTCAATTTCCGTTTTTTTTTTCATTTTAGTTGTTGTTCTTAATTCATTTATTTAGGCCCCATTTGATAACCATTTAATTTTTAGTTTTTGGTTTTTGAAAGTTATGCTTGTTTTCCCATCATTTCTCTACAATGAGTTTCTTATTTCTTAAAAAAAAAAATTGGAATTCTTAGCAAAATTCAAAAAACAAAAACAAGTTTTTGAAAACTACTTTTCTAAGTTTTCAAAAATTGGCTTGGTTGTTAAAAACATATGTAAAAAATACATAACAAAACAATGAAACTCATAGGTGGAAGTAGTACTTATAGGTGACGCGAGCTTGTCGAGAGTTTGTCAAATTACAATTTATAAACTGCTCCTAAGCTACTTGTAGTATTGAGTAGACCAGGTCGATCTCAGGGAACCAAATATCATTTCTCAAATTAAATTTGCAAGAAAAATAAAAAAGGGGATTTTTTTTTTTTTGCAAATAAAATAAAACTTACACATATAAAAACAAAGATAGATCAAATCTTACCAATATCCATTCCATACGTACGGTTCATTCAATTGCAATATCGATCATAGACTTACATGTAGGATCGTATGGCAACACTAGAGGGGCGTGAATAGGGTTGCTTAAACAAATTAAAACTTTTTTTTTTTAAAATTAAACTGAAATAATGTAATCCAAACTAATCAATATAGACACCCTAAAAATTGTAGAAATATAGAACAATTTTTCTAAGCATGAAATCTACTCAAATAAATAATAAATAGCGAAAATTAAAAGAGCAGAGAGGAAGAGATAACATCAAATTTTTTTATAGTGGTTCGAAAATCCCTACTCCACTCCCCAAGACTCCTTCTTGGGTATTTTACTGTGATGGTCCTCTTACGGGTGCGAACCAAACCGATTGGCACTCTTTTTAAGGGTTCAAGAGTCAATCCCTAACCGATCTTTTTGCAGGTTCAAGATCCAACCTATATCAATCCTTTTAACGGGTTCAGGATCAAACCACTTCGATCCTTTTACTGGGCTCAGGATCAAACCACTACAAACCCTTTTTCGGGTTCAAGATTAAACCGCTCACTCAAAATCCCAAGGTGTACCCACACCTTAATACAAAACCCAATTGAAATGGTGAAATAATTTAAAGACCCACAAAGAAACTCTCACAAAGAGTAGGTTTACAAGTTTTTGCTCAAAAGAAATAATCTAATCTCTCATATAAAATTCTCTCACAGGAAAAATATAAAAGGATGGAGCTTTGAAGAATGATCAACAATGGAGAATGTTTGAGAGAAAATTTCAACAATTTTTGGGGATGAGAGTTGTGAAATGAGAGAGAAAATGATGTTTTAATGGAGTTGTAAGGAATAAGTTTGAGCCATTAGATCTAGGTTAAGATGGATCAAGGGTGGAGGAAATTTGGGAGGAAAATGACAAAATAATGACTAAATAACAATTTTAAAATGCCTCTAACGACTATTTAAAAATGTCACGTGTCGCAATATTATTTGTCCACGCCATTGCTAAATAGCAACTTTTCTCAATCTTCTTTTGCCCATAACTTTCTTGTTTGACATCCGATTTGAGCGATTCAAAATGCGATGGAATCGTCTTTTCGCGCTCTACACTGTGGATACTTTAAAACACTAAAATCATTAGTAATTCATATGTTTGTTATCATCAAAATATATATTCGTATGATTGAAGCTCATAAAGCTAACATTACACAAATAAATTAATCATTTTAATCTAAGCACTTAGTCAACCTAATTGGAAAAGCCAAATTAGAATTTATTGCCCTAAGTCTATTAATTCCAACAAGGCATTGCAATTAAACTTATTACTTAATTTACTAGTTACGATTGCATTCCATACAAATCAAGCAATTGCATTAAGAATGATGGGAGGACTAAAATTGATTAACCAATTGATATAGCACAAACCAATTAATCAATCTTTCTTGTTTCCTAAGATCTATCATGCAAACTATGTACTTTAGGAAAAGCCTTAGATACACATACACGAGCCAATCCTATTGCTACTGTAATTAAGCAATCAATCACAATAATTACGGATTGTAATTTTTATGCATAGCAAACTTGTAAATAAACACATGCAATTGAGTTGTCAATTTGATAAATGCATATATACAATGATTAAAACAGGAAACAAGAATACTTAGATTAAGAGAGCAAAATTCAATACAACTCAAAGTCTCACAACATTGCAACTAAACTACACCGACCTATGAATTGGAACACTTACCTTAGCCGCTCATCGTGATGATGTAGCCAAGGTTAGTCATTGGTTCGATATAGTGCCAAAAGAAAAGTAAAGGAAAAGGGAGAAAAACTCTAAAAACTATTGTCTATAAAGATTACACTAGGAAGCTCCCTCTTGCAACTGTCCAAAAGAAGGCTTAAATATTCTTGAAGTAGACAACTTGCACAAGTAAGAAACCCTAAATTCTAGAAAGATATTTTTTCAAAATAATTAGGGAATAATATTCAAAATAAAATACAAATAAAGTAAATCATTTCCTATTTTACAAAATTCTGGAAAATACATCCAAAAATTGAAATCATTTTCTAAATTCTCAAAACAAACATAGAAGGTTGCAAATAAGGAAAGTTTCTGAATTGTACAGTCTTTAGTATTTTGCCAATAACTTCTTCTCCAAAACTTGGAATGACATGATCTTCGTATGGCTAGAAAGATCTTTAAGAGAGTTTTAAAATAGTATCTAATATGACTATATTCCCAACGTGATCAGTAACATAATGGGAACGGAAATTGGCACAAAGCATTCTCGGGTACAACAGTTTTTTAGCAGGAGCAGTGATCACTCAAAATGTCATGACTTTCATAATAGTTAATGGAATGCAATGAATCTTATACCAGTTGAAAAATAATTCAATAAGCTTCGATTTGACACCAAATTTGAATATATTTTCATGTCAAAAGTGAAGGAATGAACTTTTCATCCTGCAGCGGAAGCATTGGATCGTCTTTGATTTATTTAGAATTAAACACAAATATACAAGGTTAAGCAAAAACTTACATTAAAATAAACATGGAGATATTTCTGGCGGATCTTTATCTCTTCCATAAAGTCTTCCTGGCTATGACTCGAACACAGGACCAAGGCTTGTGGGAGCTTCTTGAAAGAAAATCCGCAAGGGATTAATGAGGAAGAGGTCTAGAGAGAATTATCTAATTCTCTCTATTGAGGAGATGTGTGTTGTGAAGAATACCCAATGGCTCACCCCTAGGGTCTTATTTATAGTGGTCTAGGAAAAATAATTAAATAATATATTTTAATATCTAATATATTAAAATATATTTATCTAACCAATTTGAATCTTATTCAAACCATTTAAAATTCTCCTACGACATTTATTTCCTAATTTGAATCCAATTCAAATTTAATAAATATCTTTTATTTAATGTATCTAATATACATTAATTATTTTAATATTTAATGTATCAAATACAATAAATATATTTTCCTCTTTTATATTTAATATATCTAATATATTAAATATTAATTTGAACACTTCAAATTAAATATTAATTTGAACATTTCAAATTTTTCTTTCAACTAAATTGATCTTTTAGTGTTACTATGAGCTAGCAATGGGACCTTATGGACCTACAGATTATAAGCTCCAATGATACAAAATTAATTAATTAAACTCTTTAATTAATTAGATTTCATTCATTAACTATAGGTCATTCCACTATAGACCTAGAGTTGCACTCTTATGCACTGTAGGACAAGTTGTGTCCATAGATATAATCATTACATGCAAGTCGATCCTTCACGAGTTGTTCGTAATTACAGCTGGGTCAAAAGTCCGTTTTACCCCTATAATTACATCTTGCACCTTAAGTACCATTGATCCTCTAATGAACAATATGTTTATAATCTAATTATAAACTAAGTCCCTCTCAACGAGAGGGTGGGGCCACATTGTTCAAGTCACGAAATCAGCACTTAAGGGAACTACTCATCTACTTACCCAATATGGGAAGAAGTGAATTCCATCTTGTGAGATTATATTCCCAGCTTCCTATTTGGTCAAGTCCCCAAAATGGTAGGCATATTGAATCGGATACAAAAGTCACTCTCACCCATGCAAATCAAAGGACAAGCCCTCACAGGCAGGAGTTCATAACTCACTCAGGATTAAGATCGAGTCGCATATGATCATCCTGATGAAATATTAATCTTCTCAATTAACGGATTTATAAAGAAAGATTAAATATTTCGTGGTCCAGTCTTATACAAACTCATTGTATAAGATACCACCACTCACATGTCTCCATATGAATGATTTGGATCAAATCATTTGTAACTATTACAAAGTGGGCCGTATCAATAGTGTTACTAGGATAAGGCACCCAACCTTATCCATATACTATGACCATTTAGGTTATTTCTTGAACATGATCCTCTCGTATGTCAACCACATACAGTTCAAGATTACACTAATAATCTTGGATTTTTCATATAATGGATAATATTATATTGCAAATAAAATAATCAAAATTATTAATTACGAGGCTTTAGGGCATAAATCCCAACAAAAAGGGCATAATATAATTGGTCAAATTTGGTATAGAAATTTGAAACCACAGCAAAAGATTTCAATGGATGAGATTTTGAGGAAAGTATGGCTTCTAATCGGGGCATTTTGGCCATTTTCATCATTTTTCTTGCTCGGTTGCTCAAATGACCTCCAATTTGGTCTGAATTAACCCTAAAATGCTGCAAACTCTTCAAAACACGCCAATTACTCGCATCCTTACATAATAATAATAAAACACATAAAATCCTTCTAACTAACAAGAAATAAGTGTGATTAAATAGGACTTTATAGATTCTATCAATAGGCTTGATTTTCAAAAACCAAAAATAAAAAATCAAATGGTTATCAAACGGGGCCTTAGTTGTTGTATGTTTACTTCCAAACTCAAGTGTAATCCATTTTTTCTTACATAATGAATTCAGTTTTTAGTCTTTCAAGTTCTATTCTCTACTTTTTGAGTTTTACTTTCTTTCAATTATGAGCTAAGTTCCTTCTTGGAAATTCAAAGTTGTGGATACCCTAAGTAGGAAGAAAGCCCCACCTTGTGCATAAGCAACTTTGCTCAACACTTAGCACTGTTTGCTTTTATTGAGTTTAAGTTTCATTGTTAACTTAAACTGATCACTTAGGTTAGTATACTATGAGCGAAACTCAATACTAAAAATGTTGGGTTGAGCACGGTCTTCATAAAAGTAATATAGGAAAAGTACCTAGAAATATGACTTTGTTTTTGAACCTAGACATAGAACAAAACATATAGAGTCATTTAAGTTGTTTGCTTTTATTTATCTAAGTTCAATTAGTCATAAATATATGTGTTTAATTACTTAGGCTCCTAAATGCACTTAGAAAATGACTGAATAGGTGTTGAACTTGACTCACGGTTGTAAGTATCGATTAGGGTATGTTGCAGGCATATTCAAATCGCATTCTGCTAGAACCATACATACCCAAAAGGGTGAGATACGAGCACATATGGGCAGCAATCGCTGATGAACCTCACCTAGTTGAGATGAGTTGTGGGCACATATTCCTCTAGAGTTGAAACAGATTTGGATCACCATTCAAATAAGTGTTTTTATCAATCTTTTGCATTTCAATTTATTTTCTTTCTGTGTCACAAAACCAACAACATCCTCTATTATTTTTTGGTTACCTTTGTCCAAAACTTTGAGGACATCTTTGTTGCGAATTGAATTTTTATTAGCATCGTTCCCTGGGATTCGATACTTGCACTAGGTTGTGAAGCCGTCCATCAATGGCCAACTTTCGAGAGGCCCTAAAGGACTTTAATTTGTACAACCTCGAGTACGAAGAGGATGTCTTCACCTGGTGCAATCGTAGATTGATCTCTAAACAAATTTTGTTAGGCTCGATAGATTTGCAGGGAATGATGCTTTTAGGTTGCTCTACCCAAATCTTCAGGTTTCCAATCTTGATTGGGATTACTCAGACCATAGGCCAATCAAATTATCCCTAAATGGGGAAATGACTGGGCAGAACCAAGGCAGGGGTAGTTGAGGCTTTATGTTTAATGCACACTAGACTTGTTTTAAGGAATGTAGGAGACTTATATAAGAACATGGAAGCTAGAACACCAATGTCCCCCATTCTCATTAGGGATGGCAAAAATACTCGCAGGTCCTTACCTTGAACGAGGTAGAGAATCCTTAGTTTGACTAGGTATAGGGGTCAAACAAGGGTGCATCCTTTTTGGGTCTTTAATTGGGGATGGGGCGGGGAAGAGAATG
Source organism: Trichosanthes truncata (assembly GCA_033996785.1). Lineage (NCBI taxonomy): Eukaryota > Viridiplantae > Streptophyta > Magnoliopsida > Cucurbitales > Cucurbitaceae > Trichosanthes > Trichosanthes truncata. The sequence goes on from JAWPNB010000013.1 coordinate 46,426,239, forward strand.
GTGTCTCTGCCCCATCCCTGACCAACCCGCCATGAATAATATTTTTTATTGATTTTTTAAAAAAATTTATTATAATTATTTGTAATAATAATATTATATTATTAATAACGTTATATATATATTTTTAAATCCTTAATACAATAATGTGTTTACTGCATTTCATCTCATAATATAATAAATTTTATATTAAATTTATAATAAAAATATTAAATATTTTTAAAAATTAATAATTCTTTAACATAAAAGTATATATCATTTTAATATTTTTATCGATTTTTAATTAATCTCTAATAAAAAATAAAAAATGAGGATTTTTTCATGCAGTGAGTCAATCTCCAAACAGGATTCCCTGACGCTAACCCCGATTCCTCGAAATGGGGAATGGGGTAGGGACAGGGATGGAGAGTGCATCCCCGTCCTTGCCCCGCCCCATTGCTATCCCTAATTCTCATACACTTGAACATAGCCTACTCAAATGTTCAGTGGCTTTATGCAAATGGGGAAAGGTACTATTATTCATCTTGCTTCAAAAATTAGAAAGCAAAGATAGGTTATTTAGGAAGCTTATAATAATATGCACCTTGTGGGTTATTCAGTTGTACATGGGCTGGAGGCGGAGTTAGGGAAATTTTTGGAAGAGGAAGAAATTTACTAGCATCAGCGATCAAGGGAATGTTGGCTTAAGTGGAGAAATAAGAAATCCATGGGCATATTTGACGAAATTAAGGGCATATTTGACCAGAATGGAAGTTAGGTGGATTCAAAAGAGGATTTGGAATCCATTTTTTGTGTGTATTTTCACAACATCTTCTCTACACTAGGCCCTATTGCAGAACATATGGATGTCATGTTGAATGCCATTCAGCCAGTTATATCCTGTGAAATGAATTTGAAATTGTTGAAGCCTTTTTGTAGAGCCGATATTGAAGGAGCATTGCATCAGATGTTCCCTACCAAGGTGTCGAGGCCATATGGTTTCCCCGCTTTGTTCTATCAAATAACTTACTAGGATATAATTGGAGGTAAAATAGTAGAAGGGTGCTTAAATGTGTTGAATCGTCCGACAGTCAATTGGTAGATGGAACAAAACTAACATTGCCCCCATCTTGAAGGTTAGATCACCCAGTGCTATGACTGATTATAGATGAATTAGCCTTTGTAATGTCTCCTATAAAATCATTGTGAAGGCTTTGTTTAATAGGATGAAGGAGGTCCTCCAACATGTGGTGTCAAATGCTCAATCGATTTTCATTCCTAGGAGGGCTATTTCTGATAACATTGTTATAGGACATGATTGCTTGCATTATATTAATCACAGAAGAAGAGGCAGAGTTGGGTTTGCGGCTGATGAAGATCGCAATGGAACCACGAAGATACTACGACCTTAATGCAAGTGCACACTGCCTTTTCAAGTAATAAAATTGAGAGTAATTTAAGCATTGAATCCCAAGGGAACGATGTTCACAAAAATATAATTTTAAAGCAAAGACCTCCTCTAAGCTTGCAACTGAGGTTACCAAAAGTAGTTGTAATTGTTGTGGGTTTTGAAAAACAAAAAGTAAAATAAGGTGAAAATGAAAATTGAGGTGTAACACTAGTGAAAGAAGAAGGATCCAAATATGTATCAACCTTAGAGGAAAATGCGCCCACCTATGCGCTCACAATTTACTCAACTATGCAAGGTTCATCAGCAATTGCTGCCCCATATATGCCTGCATCTCACTCTTTCAAGTTCTATACAGTTCAAGCATAATGCGATCTAAATGTGCCCGCAACCTACCCTTTTCGACACTTATAGTTGTGAGTCAAGTTCAACACCTATTTAACCCTTTTCTAAGTGCTTTTAGGAGCCAAAGTAATTAAACACATATGTCTAAGTCTAATTGAACTTAGATAAAGAAAGCAAACAACTCAAATGACTCTATAGGTTTTGCCATATGTCTAAGTACAAAAACAAAGTCCTATTTTTAGGTACTTTTCCTAGATTGCTTTTATGAAATTGTACTTCATCCAACCTTTTCAGTATTGGATTCCACACATTTTATGCTAACCTAAGTGATCAGTTTAAGTACTTTCTTCATCTTTATCTTTATTCACTTTTAGTAGTTTAGATTTACTTGCTTTCACTAATTTAGTGTACTTGCATTCCATAGGTTAGAGTTATTTGTTTTTCTTGTTTTGTTTGTTTTTACTCTGTTGGGAACACTTTCTGATCAAAATGATTTCTATACACCTTGCATATATATGCCACAAAATCATGATTTAAAAACAAGTTTGCAAAATGTTTTCTATGGTTGTTGTGTTGAAAAGCCCTTGATGATGATGCTTAGAGCTTGCTCAACTTTCAAGTACTTTCACACACAACTTTGAGTTTTTAAAATCATAAAACTTTATCAATTTCTTTTCTCTATAAAACATTTGAACCCTAACTCCCCTTGTGATTATTCCACCTAATGCACTTATGAGAGTTTAGCTTCAATGCTTAACAAGTGTAGTTCCATAAATTCATCATTCAACCCCCTATTTTTTCATGTTTTAATCAATGGGGACATTGACATGTTTAAGTTTGGAGGGAGAGGGGTGAGTTTGTGCTTAGAATGTTGAAATATGTTGTAATGTTGTTGTATCATGTACTACACTGCTGCTAGGGTATTAAAAAAAGAGAGAGAGAGAGAGAGAGAGAGAGGGAGAAAGGAGAAAAAGAAAAAGAGAGAGATATTCCTCCTTCTAGAGTTAACAGAATAACCAGGGGTAATCATGACACCCATAATTTTCTTTGCATGAAAAGTTAACTTAGGACGTGAGTTTGGGAAAATGGTCTTAACAGTGATTTGTGCTTGTAGTCAGTTACTTTCATTACAAAGTGTTAGTATGTTGGAATGAAGGTACAAGTGACATCGAGATTCTCTCTAGAAAAAAATGAGAAAAGAAAAAAAGGAAAAGAAGCCTAGCAGCAACTTTGAATCAGTTTGGGGGAAATAAGAATGCTTGTTAGTTAAACTTAGCTTGTTGAATAAAGAAAATCACCCTAGACTCTATGACTAAGACTTAGATAGTGTAAGCATGATGTGGGTTTGCATAAGATTGTTTTGTCTTCAAAAAGAAAAGTAAAGGTTTTATGTCAGAAAATTTCAAAGTTGTGTAAGTACTAAGGGGCTATTTGAGGCGTGGGTTATAATAGTCTGGGTTATAATAGTATGTGGAGTACTCTGTACCCCAAATACAGACTATTATAACCTAGACTAAATAACTCTGCATCATAAACATATATTATATAACTCCCCAGATTATTATAACCTAGACTATTATAACTCACTTAATAGCCCCAAACAGCTCCTAAGAGTTTGAGACCTCTCATGAGAGGCAACTTTATTTCAAAGCACCCTTAAGAAGCATTTAGTTAACTATTTACTTGTCGTTTTTGCTTAAAATTGCTTGGGGACAAGCAATAAGCTAAGTTTGGGTTGTGATAATGCTCATTTATGAGGGTTGTTTAGCTCTAAAAACCAAGCTTATTGTTTAGAAAGGAAGTGTTTATTGTCATAAATCATGTCATTTAGAGCGAATTTAAGTGACAAGTTTAGCATGCATTTGAAAGCATGAATTTGTAAATAGGTGTAAAAGAAGTCATTTTTGTAAAGCATTTATTAAGTTTTGTTGCTTTTGTATAGAAGCTGTAAAAATGACCCAGATGTGCCTAAGGATGCGACCACAAATGGAGAACAAAAACAGAAAATTGTCTAAGTACATAATCAGGCGAAATACACTTGCGGCCACAACTGGACCTAATTGACATATTTTCCCTAGAATCACAGATTTGACAGATTCTCGAAATATACTTCATCAAATCTCTTCAAATCAAGCAATTATGGTTAGCTAATGCTTCTCACACTGACCTTGACTAAAACCCTAGACTTGGAGGTTTATAAAAGGAGGCCAAAGCTCCATTTTTAAGGGGCACGGATCGGAGGATTCTCTTCTACATTTATGCTATTTTTTTTATATCCGATTTCTTTTCTTTTGTTATCACCACACTGAGTTCCCCTAGTGCTGTTCAAGCTCTGTTTGGACACCCTATTCGAAAGAAGGTATAAACATTTGCTTCTCCTTGAAAAAGGTTGAAAAGTTAGAAGAGAGAAACAACACTAAGGCTTTTCGTTCTTTCAATTCCAATTTAGTACTATTCATCAAGTTGTAGTTGTAGTTGTAGTTATTGTGTTACTTACCTTTATTTCTTTTAATACCTTGAGCTAAAGTCCTTGATAAGCCTTAGAATTAAGGCTTATTTAAGTCCCAATTGCTTAAAATATTTTTGTTTGTCCTAAGATTAATTGAAAATAGTGGAAGATTGCTTGAATTTAAGGAAGAATTTAATGTGATAGCATTTGGAATAGAATTCTAAATAAATTGATTCTTTTTGCAGAAATTATGGAAATTGCTAAATCAGATTGCCAAATCTGATTTTGCAATTGTTTCTGGAGCAGGAATTGTGGAAATTGCCAAATCAGATTGCTAAATCCGTTTTGGCAATCCTGGGCAGAACATATATGGAAAAATTACACCCGCGTGAATGACGAAACCCATAAATGGGAAGAGCAATTTTCGCACAAATCAAGGGATTGGAGTGTGATTCTTGGCAGATTTGGACCCTAAGAAGATCTACAAAAGAAGAGGAAAGAAGCGGGAAGCTCTAGCTCGGATTTCCTTGGTCGATTTCAAGAATTATTTCGTGGGTTTTTCGGAGTTCGTCAAGCCTCTGTTTTCATATTTTGCTGCTGTTTTTGGTCATTTTATTCAAATCTCAACTCGGTTTCTTTCAGTTTGTATCACAGGAGCATTGTTTAATTTACTTCTATTCTTAATTTGATGTATTTTGGTTAAAGTTTGAGTTAACTTTCAATTTATATTAGTGGGTATTTTTTCTCAAGAAACATCCTTTGTTTTCTTTGTTCTTCTTCATCAAGGATTTATTCACAGTGGATCAAACTCTCCTTCTTATATGATGAATGGTTATGGGAATTATCCCTTGTTCTCAACTGGATTCAAGTATGCATCACTTTGTAGGGAATTCGGAGTTCATTAGAAACTTCTTTTAGAATTCTTTCTTCAATCCATTTTGCTAAATTAATTTCTGCACTTTCCTTGGGGTTTCCAATCCGATTCAAGAAGTTCTTGAATCGTTAAGATCAATCATTCTCTAAAAGTGGAGGAGATTGGATCGATTGGATTGAAGGGAGTTGTGGTTGATTATTGGATTGGATTAAAAGGAGGGACAATTGTTTTACTCTGTTTTTTTTTTATTTTCAGTTTTACAGAAGTTGATTTTCCTTTTTTGCATATTATTGTTTTTGTGGGAATTGAAGGCAGAAGGAAGAAAACACATTAATACCCTTCATTCCTTGTTTCAATTTTAATTGAGCATTTTTCCTTGAATTTTTGGCCACTGCCCAGAATTTTACTACAACTTATGGTTTTGATGGTTTAATGAGCAAGTTGCCGAGATAAATTTTCCCATTAATTCAATTTGCCCATCATTAGTAAATTGCTCAAATTTCTAATATGAGTTTTTCTTTAGTTAATTGTTATATTTCTATTTTTAATATGAGCTAAAACTTCTTAGGGGGTTCAAGGATGTGAATTCCCTAAGAAGTAATTGTAGCCAAAATTCCAATAAAAACCAAGCCTACATCTCAATTGTTTGCTTGTGTTGATTTAATTTCCGTTGAGATCCTAGATTGATCAATTAGGGTATCAACTTAAGCTTAGATCCAATACCGACCGGGTTAGGGATAAGCGGATTTCACACAAGTAATGGAGAAAAAGAGCTTAGACATAAGCCATTCCTTACCCTAGACATAGGGATTAAGGACTCCAAGACCCATAAAATTGTGAGCCAAAATTATCTAAGATAGAGGGACTATAGACAATAGGTCTCCCACTTAGCCTCCTAAAAACCTAGATTCAAGGTGAATAGGAGATGCAATTTTGGTTTACAATTGAGTGTGGAGTAGGTTGGAATTGCAATTTTGGTTTGCAATTACAACTTAGGGCAATGACATTCTTGAGCCCCATCCTTTATCATTTCATTTTCTAAGTTCATGTAATTTGCTATTCAATATTGCCAAATTAGATTTTGCAATTCAATTCTGCAATTTCTGTCTTTCGATTATTGCCATTTCTAGATTCGACAATTAGATTTTGCAATTTCTGTTTTTCACCAACAAACCATCCCTACTTTATTTTTGCATTTTTACTTTTCAAGGTTGCAATTTTCCTTACAATTTTGCTTTACAGTATTTCTGTTACTCCGTTCCCTGTGGGATTCGATACTTGGTACTCATATACCATTTTATATTACTTCGATCGCGTGCGCTTGCGTGACCACCGATCAGTCCTTCTTGGGAATTCAAAAATGTGGATATTCTAAGTAGGAAGAAAGCCCCACCATGTACATAAGCAACCTTGCTTAACACTTAGCACCATTTGCTTTTATTGAAGTTTAAGTTTTATTATTAGCTTAAATTGATCGCTTAGATTAGCATACTTTGGGTGAGACTCAATGCTGAAAAGATTGGGTTGAGTACGCATTTTCGTAAAAGCAATCTAGGAAAAGTACCTAGAAATATGACTTTGTTTTTATAGAGTCACAAAAGTTGTTTCCTTTCCTCATCTAAGTTCAATTAGCCATAGACATATGTGTTTAATTACTTAAACTCCTAAAAGCGCTTAGAAAATGGCTGAATAGGTGTTGAACTTGACTCACGGTTTTAAGTGTCAATTAGGATAAGTTGCAAGCGCATTCAGGTCACTCGTACAGAACTCGAAAGAGTGAGAAACGAGTGCATATGGATGGAAATCATTGATAAGCCTCACCTAGTTGAGCAATTTGTGGGTGCATAGGTGGAGGAATATTCCTTGGAGTTGAATAGATGTGGATCCCCCTTATCTCATTATTGTTTTCTCATCCATTTCCATCAATTTGTATGCTAAGATATCTAAGTTTTAATTAGCCATAGAAATATGTGTTTAATATCTTAGGCTCCTAAAAGCACTTAAGTAAGGGTTGAATAGGTATTGAACTCGGTTCATGGTGTAAAATGTTGAAAAGGGTACGTTGTGGGTGTAAACATGTTACATTCTGCTTGAACCATTATGTTCCCGCGATAGTAAGTTGCAAGCACATATGGGTAGCAATCCCTGTTGAGCTTTGCCAGTTAAGAAGTATGTTATGGGCGCATAGGTGAATGCAAATTCCTTAAGGACTAAAACAGATGTGAATCCTCCAATTTTTTCATCAATTATCATCATTTGTTTTCCTTTCTCTTTTGTTTAATTTTCGTTTTCATAAACCAACAACCTTCCCAATTATTTTCTTGGTTACTTTGGTTGCAAACTTTGAGGAGGTCTTTTCTTTTAAATTGAACTTTGTTATACCATTCCTTGGGATTCGATACTTGAAGTACTTTCATTTTACTACTTAGTAGACAGTGTACACATGCACTTGGCTAGGATCTTTACAATACTTCACTGCCACTGCCCACATCATTGCCTATTCCTGCAAAAAGTTTTATCAGAAAAGGAATTCGAGCTCTGGTGTATGGGATGTTGGGCTTTATGGAATGACCGTAATTCATCATGGAAGGTGGGAAAAGTTCTAGATCTGAGTTTTAAATGCCAGTGGGTTGTTAATTACTTTGAAGCCATTGTAAGATCGAGAATGGAGTTAGTAAAGGAGGATAGGGCTTTACCAGAAGTTGGCGGCCAGTGAGCAGAGGATGGCTCCGACCTTGTTCGAGTTGGTGCAAATTAAATGTTGATGCTACCTGCCCTAGAAATCTATGAAAAATAGATGTATGAGTGATTATTAGAGATGATAATGTTAGAAAGCAGAGGCATGGGAGTACGATTAATCAAAAAAGCAGCTGTCAATACACAATCTCCCCAAAATTTTAGAGGAACACGTGACTGAAACAAAAGAGCTCTAGCAACACTCAATAGATGCAGGTGTTTTCGTTCGACAACAGAGTTTTGTTGAGGTGTAGCCACACAAGAGAACTGATGTTGTGTACCAGTAGAGGCAAAAAATTCATCAAAGCGCAACTCCGGAGCATTATCTGAACGAAAAATCTTGATCACTTTAGAAAACTGTGTTTCTACCAGCTTAAAGAAACGTGGTATAATGTGCACAACATCACTTTTATTCCTCATGAGATACACTCATGTGTAGCGTGAACAATCATCAACTAATGTTAAGAAGTAAGAACAACCTGCATAAGTTTGGGAGCTGAAAGGATCCCATACATCACAATGAATCAAATCAAAAACATTGTCTGATACATGGTTATGGGCAGGAAATGACAAGCGTCTTTGCTTAGCTAAAGGGAAAACATGACAAACATTATTACGAAAGGAAGAATCAGGTAAATGCAAAGAATTTTTTAAGGAGATGAGCCTTGCAAATGAAGGATGTCCCAAACGTCGATGCCATGTAGTCGAACATACCCGGGAAGTAACATTAGCAAAATGAACAGCAGAATTATTAGGTGTGGAAAATAAATAAAGGCCTGCTACACAATCAACCTTGCCAATCGTCTTCAATTGTGACTTGTCCTGAATATCACAAGAATTTCCAAAGAAATTAATACAATAACGATTATTCTGGAGTAAAGCACTGACGGACAGTAGATTGTAAGTAAATTTGGGAAGAAACAACACATTGTGAAGAACTAATTCATCTGTCAAGTGGATGTCTCCAATGAACTCAACCATAAAACGGGCATGATTAGGTAATATGACAGAGACATTATATGCAGCTCACAGATTAACAAAGAGAGATTTGTTATGACATATATGGCTTGAAGCTCCAGAATCCACTATCCAAGAATCAATACTTTGATTGTGATGCAAAGAAGATACAGAGAAGCAAGTATCTGCAATGTGGTTTGCCTCTTTGATAGGCCTAATTCCATCAGTATTGGCTTCAACTAAATGAGTTTGAAGCAAACTCATCAATTGGTTGTATTGGTCAGCATTGAGACTAGCAAAGAAGGCTGATTGATTGCCCTTAGATCCTCCTACCATTGCATCAACACTTTTCTCATAAACTTGATTGACAGCGATTTGTCCAACATTTGAGGTCTGAGATCGTTGATTATTTCCAAATTTATACCTGGGGGGGGGGGGGGGGGGTAGCCGTGCAATTTATAACATCGATCAACCACATGACCTTTAATCCCACAATGGGAGCAAGTAGGACGTTGCCCATCTTTCTTTCGAAAACGATCATTTGCACCTTTCTTTGAGTTGTCAACTGCTAAAAGACTAATTGTCTGTGCAACCCCAGGTAAGTTTCCAGCAACCCTTTGGTGTTCTTCTTGAATTACTACGGAAAATACCTTGTTGATTGGTGGCAATGGATCCATCATAAGAATTTGTTGCCGAATTGGTGCATACGACTCATTTAGTCCCATAAGGAATATCATCACGTATTCTGAATGGAGATATTCAAGCAAAGACTTCGTACCTCCACACGAACATTCATCGATTGGTCTATACTCCGTGAGTTCTTGCCATATTGTTTTGATCTTGGTGTAGTATGCTTCAATCGACATCGATCCCTGAGAGGCAGTGACTAGTTGCTTTCGGAGTTGATAAATCCGTGGACCATTTGTCTGACGAAAACGCTCTTTCAATTCATCCCAAATGTCCTTAGCACCATCTGTGTAAACTAGGCTACTAGCAATTTCTTTGGAGACTGAATTAATGATCCAAGAAGTGACAATGTCATTATTACATTGCCATGCTGCAAGCAAATTACCTTTCGGCTTCTCTATGGTGCCGTTGACAAAACCAACCTTATTCTTTCCCGATAGTGCAATGAGCATAGCTTTGCTCCATGAAATATAATTGCTTGCACCAACCAACAACTGTGTAACAAGGGCTGTGGTTGGAGTGATTGAATGATGTAGCAAATAAGGATTCAATTGAGCTGTAATCGATGTTGAATCAAGAGAAAAATTTTCAAGACCTTCAACCATGGTATCAAGATCTTCGGCCATGGTAGATGAACAGAGGATGAAAGAAAAAAAAGGGAAAAAAAATGATCTTCGTAAATGTGAGAAAGAAAAAAAACCTTCACCAATTAACCTCAATTCAACACGTAAAAAGAAGGGAAACACGTGTCAATATCCACGCTCTGGTATCAGAGTAGGAGGTCTTGAGTTCGAACCCCTGTGAAGTTATTTCCTCCCCAATTAATATTGATTTCCACTTGTTGGGCCTCTTACAAATTTCCAAGCCCACAAGTGAGGGGGAGTGTTAGAGTGTTGATATAATTAAATTTACCATAACCTATCAGCTTAAGCTTTTGGGTTGATTGGTGATTTAACAGAGAATGGGAAAATACCAGCGGCAGTGGAAAGAGATTTCTGGTTGACTACCCACTTTTGATTGGTGAAGCTTTAGCCGTGATAGAGGGGTTGAAGCTGGTGGAACATCTGAACATTCTCTCTTTGATCATTGAGTCAGATTGCCTCACTGATCTCCAACGCTCTCTAATTGCTTAAGGAGAAAACAGCTCTAGTTGAAGACATCAAGCTTTTGGCTGGAGTGTTCACACAAGTTGAATTTGTGCACATACCCAGTCCAAGAAGGTTGCCCATTATCTTGTGAAGAAAGGATTTAGAAATGGCCTTTTCTTTTGGTTGTCTAATTTTCCTATGTGGTTAGTGAGTATAGTGGATGGTGACGACACTCATATGTCTTGTAGCCCAGTGGCTTTATTTAAGTTTAATGAAATTGTTATCGACATAAAAACAAATTATCCTTTTAAGTAAAGTAATTCTATTATTTTCCAAATTTCTACTTTAAAAAACATTCCATGAAAAATGCATTGTTTTTTTAATTTAAAAATATATGGAAAATGTTTTTTTTTCTCATATTATATATTTTTACTTCTTTGGAGAAAGATATTAGGGTATTAATACATTGTTGGTCCCTAAGACTTGAATTTAGTTTCTATTTAGTCATTGAGTTCTCAAAACTAACACTTTTGGTCTTTTAGATTTGAATTAAATTATATTTGGTCCTAGAGATTTCAAAAGTGACATGTTTTATTCTCGAGATTTGAATTTGATTTCTAATTGGTCATGAAGTTTGAAATTGGTTTCTAATTGATCATTAAGTATAAAAAAATAATAATAATAAATTCTAACTCATTTAAAAAATATATATGAATAAAGTTTAGTAAACATATGTTAACTAGGGGTATGTAAAGTGAAGGGAATAATTAAACTAAACCCACAACGGAAACGTTGGAATCGACTTTGATTTTATTTTAGAATTAAACGAAAATAATTTTAGGCTAAGCAAAACATGCCTTGAATGAAATATGGGGAATATTTTGGCAGGTATTTTTCTTATTGTGCTGAGGTTAAACTCCAAGACTTCCACAAAGTCTTTCTTGCTATGACTTGAACAAAGAACCAAAGAGGTTTGTGGGAACTTTTTTGAAAATAGAGAGAGGAAATGAGAGGAGAATTTCAAGAGTTCTCACCTCTTATATAGAATACCCACAATGACTTACCCCTAGGGTCCTATTTATAGTGGTCTAGAGCAAATAATTAAATAATATATTTTAATATTCAATATATTAAAATACATTTATCTAACCAGTTTGAATCTTATTCAAGCCTTTCCAAATTCTCCTATGACATATATTTCCTTATTTGAATCTAATTAAAATTTAATAAATATCTTTTCTTTAATGTATCTTAATATATTAATAATTTCTTTGATATTTAATGTATCATATACAATAAATATGTTTTCCCTTATGTAAAATATATTAAATTTTAATTTGAATATTTCAAAACTTTCTCTCAACGAAATTGATCTCTATTTGTTCATATGAGCTAGCAAGGGGATCTTATGGGCCTACAGATTATAAGCTTCAATGATACAAAATCAATTAATTAAACTATTTACTTAATTGATTTTCATTCATTAACTATAAGTCACTCCACTATAGACTTAGAGTTGCACTCTTATGCACTGTAGGACAAGTTGTGTTCTAGATATAATCACTACATGCAAGTCGATCATTCACGAGTTGTTCGTAATTACAGTTGGGTCAAACCTCTGTTTACCCATGTAATTACAGCTTGCACCTTAAATACTACTGATCATCTAATGAACAATTTTTTATGATCCAATCAAACTAAGTCCCTCTCGGGCCAGTGAAAGGGTGGGGCCCCATTGTTCAAGTCTTGAAATAAGTATTTAAGGGAACTACTCATCTACTTATCTAATAATTTTGAGAATTATTTGACTCTTATACTAGGTTATTCTTGCCATTTTTTTTTGGGTATTTTAATGATGAAAGAACAAGCCTAAGGTAGTTTTGTTTAGTAATATATTTAAAAGCTTGTGTGATTAATGAACAAGAGAACATAAGCTAAAACGAAGTTGAAATTACACTGATTAGTTTTTTTTTGTGTAGGTTTGTGAGCAAGCATAAAAATGCAATTGCATTCCAGAATGGAAATGCAATTGCATTTCTGAAAAATTCTGGTAGATCTGGAAAATAATGCAACAGAAATTGCAATTACATTTATGAAAAAATCTGGAGATGGCGCAAATCATGCAAATCACGAGATTTTGGGATATTTGGGAGATTCTCAGCACGATTTCAGCCCTACAAGTTGACCCAAGGTTGTAGAAGAGTAATTAAGGAAACTCTAGCCTAATAAGCTTATAAAAAAGGGAAGAAACGATGCAAAAAGTGGCTAGATTTTTCTGCACGCCCCACGTCCTTCTCGTTTTGTTATTTTCAGCTGCTGTAATTTTGTTCGTGACCCGTGAAGCTCCAAGTTTAATCTCTCTCCAACGAAAGTTAGAGGAGATAAAGACCCGATTGCCTTTGAAGGTGTAATTGTGTCGATTAAAGCAAGGAGTGAAACGAGTTCTTTAGATTCTGTTTTGTAGTTTCATTCTATTCAGTTTTAAGAGTTTATAGTTGCTGTTATTTTCTTGTGTAATCTTTTCTTAAGATAGGAAGTTGTTGCACTTTATGCTCTTCATTTGAATTTGTTATTGTGGAACTTTCTTTTACTCTTGCTGTTCTATTTATGAATTATCAACCCTCCAAACTGTTTTTTACACTTTTCATGATGAGCTAAGTTTCTTTTAGGGGTTCAAGTTGGTGAATGTCCTAGAGGAAAAATGTAAAACTTAAGAGCACTTGTAATCTAGCTAACGCTTAAACTTTGTTTGTTTTTGTTGAGTTTAATGTTGGGTAAACCTAACTGACCATCTAGTGTTGCTTGTCAAGCTTAAACTTAATACCGAAAGGGTTAAGGGAAGCGGATGTCACAAAAGCAATAGAGAAAAAGGCTTAGAAATAAGTCCTATACATCGACCCTTGACATAGAGCGAGACTCCAAAATCACTAAATTGTGCGCGAAATTATCTAAGTTAGATTAGTCATAGAAATATAGGTTTAATCACTTAGCCTCCTAAATATTTTGAAACAAAATTGAATAAGAGTCGAATTCGGTTTACTTAGTTTTCTTAAGTTAGCTACGATTGCAATTGCATTTTAGTTGCATTTCTTTCCAAATGGGCATGAACAACTTGAATTTCCCTTTGTCATACTTATTGGTTTTTTAAATTTATTTCTTTAGCAAAAACACCTCTCCACATTTTTATAACCTTGGTTACTGAACTTGCAATTTAAAAATAATTTTTGCTATCTTTTGAATTTTGTTGTATCTGTTCCCTGTGTGATATGTACTCTAGAATACTTTCAATTTTATATTACTTGCATCGACAGTGTGCACTTGCATTGAACTGGAGCTTTGTTTTTAAACTAAAAATCTTTTCTTAAAACCCCCATGTTTTAGTTCGATCATTACCTTGTATGGGAAAGAGTGAATTTCATCTTGTGAGATTATGTTCCCAACTCCCTATTTGGTCAAGTCACCAAAATGGTAGGCTTATTGAATCGACTACAAAGCTATGCAAATCAAAGGACAAGCCCTCACAGGCAAGAGTTCATAACTCACTCAGGATTGAGAACGAGTCGCATGTGATTATCTTGATAAAATAATAATAATCTCAATTAACGAATTTATAAAGAGAGATTAAATATTTCGTGGTCCAATCTTATACAAACTCATTGTATAAGATACCTCCACTCACATGTTTCCACATGAACAATTTAGATCAAATCATTTGTAACTATTACAAAGTAGGTCGTATCAATAGTGTTATCAAGATAAGACATCCAACCTTATCCATATACTATGACCCTTTAAGTTATTTCTTGAACATGATCCTCCCGTATGTCAACTATATACTCTTCAAGATTACACTAATAACCTGAGATTTTTTATATAATGGATAATATAATATTCTAAATAAAATAATCAAAATTATTATTAATTATTAAATAAATCATTAATTACGAGGCTTTAGAGTATAAATCCTAACATAAGGTTCGGTTCGATCCAATTTTGGGCAGAACCATGGACCGAACCGAACATGTCAGTTTTTAAACTTGTTGAATTGAAAAAAATCGAGGTATCTCAGTTTTAGTTTTTGAACTAAACAGCCCATGGACGGTTCGGGTCGGTTCGGTTCGATTATAACCAATTTTTAATAATAATATACTGAACTAATTTTGCTTCCAAAAAAAAAAAAACTGAACTAATCTTACTTCAACAAAGAAATATTTAACTGATCTTGCTTCAACAAAAAAAAATTGAACTGATCTATAAGTACTAAAAAAATGATCTATAAGATTTAAAACATACAAATGAAAAAAAAACTAAAAAAAAAAACCGACCTTTAATATAAGAAAACAAGAAGAGCAAACTGAAAGGGAGAAAAAAAATTCTCAAAAAAAAAAGGAAGAAAGAAAGACAGAGAAAATGGTGTGGCGAGTGGCGATTGCTTCAAAGGCTAGTATGGTGGGTGGATGGCATTAGCATCGATTGGCCGGTGCTAGCAATTGACTGACGGATGTGTGGAATCAATGGTGGTAGCGTGGGGTTACGAGATGTTTGAACTTTGAACTTTGAAGAAAGAAATGAAGAGAAAAGATGGCGAGGAGGGTTGTCGTTAGGGAGAAGTGAGAAGAGAAATAAGGGGGAAGAAGAAGAATGAGTAATTAGTGTTTCTCATTTTTGAAAAAATAATAATGAAAAAATAAAGTCTTGAGGAACGTGAGTGAGGAAAATTGAAAAGGAATATAATTCAATTTTAATGGGCAGTTGGCCTCGTGGACTTGTGCCACATTCAATTATAATGGTCAATGGGCTAGAAGTCTACAATACTATATATATATATATATATATATATATATATTACGGTTCGGTTCGGTTTACCTAAGTTTTTAAAGGTTATGAATCGAAAACCAAACCTAACTAGTTGATTTTCTCTCATAAATCAATCCTCACAATATAATAATCTGTCTTAAGAATAAAATGAAAAGGAAAAATTGAGAGCTTGGATAGAGCAACAATGGAAGCTTTTGAATTTTTGGAGGATTGAAAGTTGTAAAGATTGTTGGAGACTTTGGAGAAGAAGAATAGTTTAAAAAGATAGAGAAATGAGGTAAAAATCAGAATTTAATATGGGCTATTGGATTGAGGTAACAATAAAATCAATGGTGAAGATTAAAAGAAATAAAAAGGAAAAAGTAAATAATAAATTATAGGTTAAATTACAATTTTGGTCCTTATGGTTTGAAGAAAGTTATAATTTAGTCCCTATGGTTTTAAAAATATTAGAATTTCGTTCTTATGGTTTGATAAAACCTCACAATTATCAAACCATAGGGACTAATTCTAATATTCTTAAAACCATAGGAACTAAATTCTAACTTTCTCAAAATCATAGGGACCAAATTTGTAATTTAACATATATATATATATATATATATATATAAAAGAAAAACAGTCCAACGGTTGGCAATATTAAATGCTACCATTATTTTTTTTTTTTAAATTTAAGAAAGGTAACCATGACACACATATAATAATATATAATTGTTTTTTTTTTTAATTTTAAAACAATCAAAAGCTACTATGTGTCCCTCCTCCATAGCTCCACGTATCGCCTTCTAATTGGTCCACGACGATGATTCAACTGCCACGTCATTGTCACATGTATTTTTCGTTCATATTGTTTTGACCATAACTTCTTCGTTTTAGCTTCGATTTGAGTGATTCAAGAGGCGTTAAAATCGTTGTTCCGAGCTCTACGCTATAGATACTTAAAAATACTAAAATTATTAGTAATCAAAATCATGTTTGTTATCATTAAAATATTAAATAAATAAATAATTAATTAATTAAAATTAATTCATTTGAGATTAAGGGCCAAAAAGCCAACATTACTACCTATCTAAAACCAAATGTCATTATGTTTGAACATCCTTGGCCACATACAACTTAATTAGCAAAATGATGTGGTAAAAAGGAAACATATACATATTGAGGAAATGTGACTTGCATTTCTTGCTCAAGCATCAATACCCTTACGGTATTGGTGAGATGACTTCTCTTTCAGCTGCTTATTTTAGGTCATCTATCACCATGGGAGAAGCTTTTATAAAAGAAAACCAGATTACTCCTTGAAAGTATTTGGGAGTGTATGCTCTCCTTGCCTATGACCTTATAAAACATACAAATTTCAATCTCATAGTACTAAATGTATGTTTCTAGGTCATAGTGATAATCATAAGGTTTGGATCTCGTTCTTTTTTATTCCCTATACTTTCAAATGTCTAAATCTAGTTCATTTACTTTCAATAAATCTTAAAATTGGTCTTTACTATTAGTTTAAAGTTAATTTTTATCGAAATTGGTAGATAATAATAATAATTTCCATTCAAGAAAAGACAAAATGTGATGATGTTTAAAAATAGGTTAAATTACACATTTAGTCCCTGAACTTTGAGGTTTGTATCTATTTAGTCCCTGAACTTTCAAAATTACAAACTTAGTCCTTAGACTTTCGAATTTTTTAAAATTCACAGATCTAATAGACATAAAATTGAAATTTTAAGATTCCATTAGACATAAAATTTAAATTTATATCTAATAGATCAATTAATTTTTAAAAATTTCGAGTTTGCCAAGGACCTATTAAACACAAAATTTAAAGTTAAGGGACCTATTAGACACAAAATTGAAAGTTTAGGGACCTATTAGACACTTTTGAAAGTTTAGGGACCAAATAGACACAAGCCTGAAAGTTCATGGACTAAACTTGTAATTGAACCTTAAAAATATATGTAGAGGGAAGGCTAATAGAACCTATTCTTTTTTTCCAAAAAGTTAACAATAAACTAGCAATAGGAACTAATTTTAAGATTTATTGAAAGTATAAAGACTAAATTTTGACATTTAAAAGTACACAAACTAAAATAAAATAAGTCTTAAAGTACAGAGACTAAATGATATTTTAACCTAATTTTTACTGTGAAGTTTTTTCAGCCACCTACAATGTTAGACTTACATATGATGAAAGTCAACGAAGTACCATCATAACAAACAAAAAATGTCATATTAAAATTTAGTCTACAACTTTAACTACTATATCTACTCAATTATTTTGTTAAAGAAAAACTTAATTTTTAAAATTTAAAAGATTTTAATTTAGTCATTCTAGACTTGGTGTATCAATCAAAACATAGTTAAGTGATTTAAGGCACAATTATTTCTTCTTTAAAGGTTATATAAACATTTTAAATATATAATAAGGAAACATTTGGAATGAGTCCAACGTGTATATAATTGTTTTTTTAGTACAACAAATATGGGTATGAAAATTTAAATTTTCGACTTCAAAAAAAGAAGTGCATGTCAATTACGCTGAACTATGCTCACACGATGTGTGTATAAAAAATGAGTGTATATAATTATTAGATGATTTTGCAGAATGAAAGAGAGTCTATTATTCAAGGGATACCATAGCCGTTTACAATTACAACTAGGACCGAACACAAGGTTCCAAGGGTATTAGAGTAAATGTGCTCCGTTGACCGTTAAATAGTAGAGTCCGACGTCGTTTAATTCATCGTGAAATGTAGCGCGCAATCTCTTTCGGTTGGTCTCAACTTATCTTTCATCACAATTGGAGGAATTGAGTCACCTACTCACCTAACCAAGTGTTAAAGACCTTCCTCCGCCCAAGCCTTGTTCACAGCTCTTACTCCTTCTCTATCTCTCTATTTAATCTTCCATCCATTTTCCCCTCTCTTCCACATTCGTTGAAATTTCGACATTTTGTCAATCGGAAGTGGGTAATGGCTAGGAAGAAGATTCGAGAGTATGACTCTAAGAGGCTTCTGAAGGAGCATCTCAAACGCCTCGCTAATATCGACCTCCAGATCTGCTCTGCTCAGGTTAATTCTATATGGTTATGTGTTCTTATGTTTAGTATCTATTTGCCCATCTGATATGTCTTCGGTCTTCGCCGTTGTGTGCCGAGAATTTCTGTTGGTGTTCATTTGGGTTGAATTCTCTTCCTGTTTTTGTTCGTGGGTTGGTGCTAATCTATCCAATTTTCCCAATCTTGGGGTGAATGTTATGTGGGTGTGATGTAAAAGTTGGAATTTCAATTGGTCAGCCGGTTTCTTGATCTAGATTTTTATGAGTTTACTTTCTAGTTTGGATCGGTTTTATGTTGTTGGATTGGATCATTGTTCTAAATTTGGATTTTTAATATCCGGAGGTTTTGTTTTCCATCTGGTATTTTCATCGGAAACAGTAACCGGTTGGTCTTGGAAGCATTTTCCAGTTCACAAATGAAAATTGCAATTTAGATGTTTGAAATGAAGTTCCGGGACTTCATTTTGTTCATTTGGTTTTTTGTTATGTTCTCTATTTGAATTATTATGAAGGAGGATCAGATTTGAAGTTGTGCCAATACGTTTTTCCTTCTTCCCATGCTAAGAGCAATACTCATACGTGATTTTTTGGTTTGATATATTCACTGTTTTTTTTGTTAACATTACCTTTCATCTATGCTTAAGTCATGAAAACACTTAATCCCCATTTCCTTTTAAGAAGTTCCTTTTGTACATTTCTTGACTAATAGTCATTTTGATGGATGGTGTAAATCAATCAACCAAGTGCAATCGATCATTTTGTTTGACTTATTGTCAATTTGTTTGACTAATTGTTTTATACATATCTAATGTAATTTGCTGCACCATAGGTAAATCAATCGACCGACTTTGCCGAGCTGACAAATAATGAACCATGGCTGTCATCCACTAGGTTGGTAGTGAAACCAGACATGTTATTTGGGAAACGTGGAAAGAGTGGCTTGGTAGCTTTGAATTTGGATCTAGCTCAAGTTGCTGATTTTGTTAAGACACGCCTTGGTGTGCAGGTGATTATTCTTTTGCACCTTCATGATTTGTTTTTTCTGTCTATCTCTGCTTCATATAAAATAAGTGTCCTTTTATGATAGGTTGAGATGGGTGGTTGCAAGGCTCCAATTACAACATTCATCGTTGAGCCATTTGTTCCCCATGATCAAGAGTATTACCTATCTATTGTCTCTGAAAGGCTTGGCTGCACAATAAGTTTTTCAGAGTGTGGGGGGATCGAAATTGAAGAGAACTGGGATAAAGTAGGCATTGGTTTTTTATTAAGTGCTTCTTAATACTTAAAATTATAACTTTTCATCTGAGATTCTGGTGGTAAATTTTATTTGTTTTCATTCAGGTCAAGACTATTTTCCTTCCAACTGAAAAACCTTTTACACTTGAGGCATGCGCTCCGTTAATAGCTACGCTTCCTTTGGAGGTCAGTTCCGTTTATACTTGTTATGGAGTTTAATTCTCTTTCTTCAAAATCATTGTAGCTTCTGTATTGTTTCTTTTTTGGGTATTTTCCTTGTTGATAAGTAAAAGTTGTATTGATAACCAAGAATATGACAGAGAGGAGACTAGATGGCCTCCTAGAGGAAGCCAAGGAGCTTACAGAAACACTCTCAAATTAGCTTAAGTATAAACTAAAGGTAGATTAAAAAACTTTTTGCCGAGGAACTCATTAAGAAACCTCAAAATAAATAAGATCCCAGTCCTTGTCACTTCTCTCCTCCTATCATACTGATTCCCAAGAAAAGGCCAAGAATTAAATTAACTGCAAAAAGGGAACCTCCCCCCCCCCCCCCAAAAAAAAAAAAGAAGAAAGAAAAAGAAAAGAAACGAACAAATTGACAATGTCAGTAAAGAACTGCTCAAGAATTTCCTGGAACTCTCAAGGTTCAAAATTGACCTCAGTTGAGAGAGAGAGTCATCTAGACTGAAGTGAGTGGGGCCACTGATCTACTTTATAAGGAATCAACTCCTATCTCTGTCCACATTTTGTTGAAAACTAACCATCTTTGTGAATTGAAGCTCGTATTTGCTTCAATGCAATGCCAAAAGGAGGAAAATTCATTAGAGACTTAGAGTATCTAGAAAACCACTTACAATTACAAAGCAATGGTTTTCCTGATGGTGTTGCCTTTGGCTAGGCAACTAAACATCTTAGTTTTAATAACAGCTATCCAACCAGTCAAATAGAATCCACTGATCTGCCTCACCTTTTCCCAAAGGCAATCTCTATTGATTCTTTTAGTTTAATTAGCAGCTATGGATGGGAAACTGAACAAGATCAATAGTAGATGTGAGGGTTGCAGAGAACAGATTGAATAAGTGTCAGTCTTGTGGCCTTTCATAGGGAACAGATTGAAAAGTGTCATCCATCACAAAGCAGTGAGATGTTAGCTTAGCCTTCACATAATATTTTTTAGGATGCTCTAGAATGGATAGCCCTGTAGCGATTGGACCTACAAGGCTACAACAATCTGAGATGTGTATGCAGTATGTTTCAAGTTTAGAATACCTGTGTGAAAAAGTTCCACTTGCCGAGGAAGTATATGTTGTAGTCAAGGACATCTCCATTCAAGCACCTATTGCCCCCTCTTTTCTTCAATTTTTTTCATGGCCATGCTGGTATGTATCTTTGACATGGCGAATACTGGAAAGAATGCCACTTTCAAATACATTGACTGTACTTATCTCAGTTATAAATAAAATTCTCTGAAGTCTCATTGTGAATGTGCCACATGCTAGTGTTGACTAACGCTTTACAATTTAGTCTTCTTTCCACTCAACCACTTTTGATGGTTTAATTACAAAGTTCCTGTATTGCTTCCTTTCCTATATACTCTTAACTTTCTCACGCTTGAAAGAGTCCTTTAGCTCTGTTAATTTAATTAATGATTTTTTTTCAGTTCTGTTTTCCTCTTGCTTCTAGTTTTGTTGTACTTACTGCACAATCTGTATTTTCCTAGATTCGAGGAAAGATTGGTGACTTCATAATGGGTGTATTTACTGTATTTCAAGGTACAATATCTGATGTTGAAATCATGTTCTCATAAATATTCTAGAGATGATATTAGGCATATATATGTGCCACTTATCTATTGAGAGAATAACACTGTAGCTATTTTTTTAAAAATAAATTTTCTGGACATCCACCCATATGCTTTCAGGCATTTTTTTCCTCAAAGAATGCAGAATAATGGCATTTGACTCTAGAGTGACTTAAATTCTCTACAGATCTGGACTTCAGTTTCCTGGAGATGAATCCATTTACTCTGGTCAATGGGGAGCCGTATCCACTGGATATGAGGGGGGAATTGGATGACACTGCTGCCTTCAAAAACTTTAAGAAGTATTCATTGATAATATATATTCTTAGTACATTTTTTATTTACTAATGTGATTCTCATTTTTTTTCACTAAAGTTTTCTTATCTTCAAGACCTGTTCATTAATTCTCAGTTACAAAAAACTTTTAATTACCATATCAAAATGCATCCTTTTGTGGTGTCTAATTTATGATATGCTGTTCTCAGATGGGGGAACATTGAATTTCCTTTGCCCTTTGGTCGAGTGCTAAACCCTACAGAAAGCTTTGTCCACTCTTTGGATGAAAAGGTAATTCATTTCAAGTCATTATTGATGCTTAGAATTAACTTATGTTTTCACTTCTCAATATTTGGCTGAAAGGTCACTGATGATATAAAGTTGTAAATTAACCACTAGACAACATTCCTTTGAATCATGGGTTCAAACCGTTTCTTCTTATGATAAATTTGGTCAAATCGGGAGTTGTTCTACAAGATTAGTCAAAGGGTAAATAAGGTAGTCCAAATACTCACAATAAACAAAAACAAATAGTGTATAAAATTAGAATTTGCATACAGCAGAAGGCAGCAGTTCTAATCACATTATAGTGCTGATCTTGCAGACAAGTGCATCCTTGAAATTTACTGTTCTGAACCCAA
Organism: Trichosanthes truncata; assembly: GCA_033996785.1. Lineage (NCBI taxonomy): Eukaryota > Viridiplantae > Streptophyta > Magnoliopsida > Cucurbitales > Cucurbitaceae > Trichosanthes > Trichosanthes truncata. The sequence continues at coordinate 46,448,597 of JAWPNB010000013.1, forward strand.
AAGGGCGCATTTGGACGATGGTGGCAGGAGGGGGTGCTAGCGTTATATATGCCGATACTGTAAGTGGTCCTAGTCCAATGCATGGACTTCATAATTTTTCTCTGGCTGAAAGGATGAAGCTGTGTAAGACTCTTGATGATTACGAAGTGTGATCCAAAGACATCTCTATATGTAGGTCGGAGATTTGGGTTATGCATCAGAACTTGGTAATTATGCAGAGTACAGTGGAGCTCCAAACGAGGAGGAGGTGTTGCAATATGCCCGAGTTGTTATTGATGTAAGAATTAATGTCTACTCATCTTCAGTTCGAGCATCTCTATATGTCGGAGGAATAACTTCTTTGTCATGAAACTATTTAATTTTGTATCTTGATGGAATTCAGTGTGCTACTTCTGACCCTGATGGGCGTAAGCGAGCCCTTCTAATTGGAGGGGGAATAGCTAATTTCACAGATGTTGCTGCTACGTTCAATGGAATTATCCGAGCTCTAAGAGAGAAAGTGAGTTATTGTTAGAATGATTTGTTCTTCAGTTTAGTTTTTTTTTCCTTAAAAAAAAAAGTTATAATTCTTTTGTTATCTACCAGGAATCAAAATTGAAGGCTGCAAGAATGCATATCTATGTTCGAAGAGGTGGTCCAAATTATCAAACTGGTCTTGCAAAGATGCGAACTCTAGGAGAGGAACTTGGAGTTCCCCTCGAGGTATGATATCTTGATTCGTAATTCTTCCCTACCGAAATTGAACTTGTAACCATTTTGGCTTATTCATTGAATCGTCACATAATTTGAAGTGGGGTATTGGAATGAATTCGATATCAAAAAAGGGGAAACCAAAGGACCACCCTGGAGGGGGAGGAGTTTTTATGAAATGCTTCATTTAGATTCTAGGATGGATGAACAAATCCCCATTCTCCGCCATTACTTTAGATTGAAAATGATTGGGAGGTTAGCTGTCTGTGTTGCAATAGGAGATACCCATTATTGGCTCAACTTATGTTGGAGATATGGAATCTCTGGAAATATATTCTCTTTAATAGACTTTATTTGCATCATTTAGAGCAAAAAGGGGTGCATTGGTTGGAGGGGTGATGTTGAAGAATACAAAACTGAGTTACAGGCTCCTCAGACTCAGTATTGATATGCTTTATGCATTTTGATAACTAAACTTTACGGTGTAGAATCGTTTTATGCTGTGGCTGAAATGTCCTGATCTTATTTTGAACTTATCCGCCCTCGCCCCATGCAGGTTTTTGGCCCGGAGGCCACAATGACTGGTATCTGCAAACAAGCAATCGAGTGCATAATGTCTGCTGCATAGTTAGTTCCACATATCTTTTGCAGCTGATGACTGAGTTGGAAGATGCAATATATGTCCTTTAGCTTATATATATTATATATCTGCTGCAGTGGGAAAGGGAAAGGGAAAGGGAGTTGTTGTATTTTAGCTCATTTTTGTAGTCTTTGGAAAACAATCCGTTCATGTTGCTTTGCCGTATGAACATTATGGCAGAGTTGGATGTGTACTCCTTTTGACTCAGTTTGCATCCTGTGTGTGCAATTTGCAATTGATTATAAATTAATTTAGTAAAAGTACTTTTTTAATTATGATGATTTGCAGAATCCGATTAAGACTAAAAAAATTTGTGGATTTGCTAACTATTTATTCTCTCGTAAGCCTACACATTGTTTAGACGTGATTCACCATCAACCCTCAATTTTTTTGCTTCTAGTATCTTATTTTTAATTTAATTAAAATTATTTTTTCTTACTTTTTTTTTTATTAAAATTGAAATAACATGATTTTTTTATGGAAGTTGTTTTTCTTATCAAAATATAAAAGTATCTAGACAAAATATAATATTATAATTTAAATCATAATTAATTTAACTTTGAAATTAAATATCAATATAACATTATGTATTATTGAAATGTTGTTATTATAGTTAAGCTGCAATAATTTAATATTAATTTATCAAACACTTTAACCTGTCTTTTCATCTTTAATACTGAAACTTACTAAACACTAATATTCTTCGTATTATAGTTGATTTTTTTAAAATGCCATTGACAACAATTATTTTAAAAGCCCTTTGTAAGAAAAAATAATTATTTTAAAAGTTGCAACAATCTCATACTAAGTCCAACTATCGAAAAGTTCTCTAATCTTAATATCCCAAATTCCAAAGTCTCAAGTCTCAGAACAGTACCTTTTACATCTTCAGTGTCAATTTTGTTCTTACATTTATAAAACGTATAATGTTAGTTGGTATTGTCAACTTGAGTATCATTTAGTTCGTTAAGACATACACTCAAGCCAAAATATCTCAAACCCTCTCACCCACACATATTATAAACTCTCTCTCAAAAAAAAAAAGTGAATTGGTATTTGCCAACTTGTGCATAGAGTAGTAGTTAAAAGTTAAAACAGATATACTATATTAAAATGCTAGAAAGTGTGAAAAACATTTTTGGTCAATTTTACTCTTTTAATTTTGAGTTAATTAGATTTCTAACATTTTTAGTGCTTGGTCACAAATTAAATTATAGCTTTGATGAATTATAAATTAAATTATAGAAATCGTGAAAATATCATTGAATCATTTTAGAATTCAATGCTTAAATGAATTATACAAGCTAAAATTAACCACTACCAACTTAATCTATAATTCAAGATGATTATGATTAAATTAAAACGACTAAATTTGTAAAGGCTGAAAATTGTAAACATCTAGTAAAAATTACCGATTAAATTAAAACGACTATGAATTTATAAAGGCCGAAAATTGCAAATGTCCTGTAAAAATTACAAATTAAATTAAAACTGTGATGAATTTACAAAGGCTCAAAATTGTAAACGTCAGTAAAAATAGTAAATGTGGAATCATTTCATAATTTAATAGTTATCCTAAAATGTAACTGTGAGATTTCAAACTTCTCTAAATTTGAATATATAAATGCATTTTTCACCATGTGGCATTCAGACCATCGAGAAGAAAATTGAAGAATTGTATATATCAAATTCTATCATGTTGTGAACAAGAACAACTTAAGAAACACAAGAACACAATGTAGAAAAAGAGAGTAAAGTAGATGGATTTCTTATTGCCAAGTGAATTTTCTTTTTTGGTATATCTTCTTAAAAGCTTGATACTACACATATTTATAATGTTCCAAGTGAGTAGGCTCTAAGTAATTCAAGTAGGCTCCAAGTAATCCAAGTAAGCTTCAAGTAATCCAAGTGAGTAGACTCCAAGTAATTCAATGGATATCTACATATACAATAGTGTTTTTGTAACACTCCCCCTTAGATATCCATTCTATATAAATTAGATGTCTCGTTAAAACCTTATTAGGAAAAACTCAAAGGGAAAAAAACCTAATTAAGGAAAAAGAGTATATTATTTATATACTTCAACAACTGCCTCATTTAAAAACCTTGCTAGGAAAACCCAGTGGAAAAATGTTGGGATTTATGCCCTAGAGCCTCGTAATTAATGATTTATTTAATAATTAATAATAATTTTGATTATTTTATTTGCAATATAATATTATCAATTATATGAAAAATCCAAGGTTATTAGTGTAATCTTAAATAGTATGTGGTTGACATATGAGATGATCATGTTCAAGAAATAACCTAAAGGGTCATAGTATATGGATAAGGTTGGGTAACACTATTTATACGGCCCACTTTGTAATAGTTACAAATGATTTGATCCAAATCATTCATGTGGAGATATGTGAGTGGGGGTATATTATACAATAAGTTTGTATAAGACTGGACCACGAAATATTTAATATCTCTTTATAAATCTGTTAATTGAAAATATTAATATTTCATCAAGATGATCATTGCGACTCGATCTTAATCCTGAGTGAGTTATGAACTCTTGCATGTGAGGGTTTGTCCTTTGATTTGCATGGGTGAGAGTGACTTTTGTAGCTGATTCAATATGCCTACTATTTTGGGGACTTGACCAAATAGGGAGCTGGGAACATAATCTCACAAGATGGAATTCACTTTTTCCCATATAGGGTACGTATATGAGTAGTTTTCCCTTAAGTGTTGATTTCAGAACTTGAACAATGGGGCCCCACCCTCTTACTGGCTCGAGAGGGACTTAGTTTATAATTAGATTATAAACAGATTGTTCATTAGAGAAGCAGTGGTACTTAAGGTGCAAGATGTAATTATAGAGGTAAAACGAATTTTTGACCCAGTTGTAATTACGAACAACTTTTGAACGATCAACTTGCATGTAATGATTATATCTATGGACACAACTTGTCCTACAGTGCATAAGAGTGCAACTCTAGGTCTATAGTGGAGTGACCTATAGTTAATGAATGAAAATTAATTAATTAAAGAGTTTAATTAATTAATTTTGTATCATTGGAGCTTATAATCTATAGGTCTATAAGGTCTCATTGCTAGCTCATAGTAATACTAAAAGATCAATTTAGTTGAAAGAAAAATTTGAAATGTTTAAATTAATATTAATTTGAAGTGTTCAAATTAATATTTAATATATTAGATATATTAAATATAAAAGAGGAAAATATATTTATTGTATTTGATACATTAAATATTAAAATAATTAATGTATATTTAATACATTAAATAAAAGATATTTATAGAATTTGAATAAGATTTAAATAAAAAAATATCGTAGGAGATTTAAATGAGATTCAAATAAATATAAGATATATTTTAATATATTAGATATTAAAATATAATATTTTAATTATGACAAAGATTTTCCCTTGGTCTCTATAAATAAGACCCTTGGGTTGACCCATTAGACACAACACATATCTCCTCAACAGAGAATTAGAAAATTCTCTCTAGACCTCTTCCTCTCTAATCCCCTGTGGATTTTTCTTTCAAGAGACTCTCATAAGCTTTGGTCTTGTGTTTGAGTCATAGTTAGAAAGATTTTATGGAGGAGATAAAGATCCGCCATAAATATCTCCATATTTACTCCAAATAAGTTTGCATAAGTCTACATTTTTAGTTTAATTTTAAATAAAATAAAAAATGATCCAATGCTTCCGCTATGGAGTGAAACGTTCATTCATTCAGAAAAAATCATAGTCAAGGAAAAAGAGTATAGTACTTTTACTCCCCCTCATGGAAACATCATTTGAGATCTCTGAGCCGTCTCATTCCAATGTTGTGCACCAACTTCTCGAATGTTGTGGTAGGTAATGTCTTCATAAATAAGTTTGCCAAGTTATCTTTTGAAGAAATTTGTTGAACTGTGATTTCACCATTTTCTTCAAGATCATGGGTGTAGAAGAGCTTTGGTGAGATATGCTTCGTTCTATCTTGTTTAATATATCCTCCTTTGATTTGTGCTATACATGATGTATTGTCTTCGTATAATATTGTTGGACAATCTTTGCCACAAGGCAAGCCATATGTTTCATGAATGTGTTGAGTTATTGATCTCAACCATACACATTCTCGACTAGCCTCATGAATTACAAGAACTTCAGCATGATTTAAGGAGGTGGCTGTAATGGTCTGCTTTACAGACTACCATGATATAGCAGTTCCTCCACATGTGAATAGATAACTTGTTTAAGATCTAGCTTTATGTGGATCAGATAAATATCTCCCTTATGCATAACCAACTAGATCAAAGTTCGATTTGTTCGAATAAAATAAACTCATATCAATCGTCTCTCGAAGATAACGGAGTACATGCTTAATTCCGTTCCAATGTCTTTTTATGGGAGAAGAACTATATCTAGCTAATAAATTTACTGAAAATATTATATCAGGTCGTGTATTATTAGCAAGATACATAAGTGCGCCTATCGTACTAAGATATGGTACTTTAGGACCAAGTAGTTCTTCATTATCTTCTCGAGGCCGAAATATGTTCTTTTCCATTTCCAGTGATCGAACTATCATTGGAATGTTCAATGAGTGTACTTTGTCCATCTAAAACTTTTTTAAAATTTTTTCTACATAAGTTGACTGATGAATGAATATTCAATCTGCTAAATGTTCAATTTGCATACCAAGGCAAAACTTTGTTTTTCCAAGATCTTTCATCTCAAATTCTTTCTTAAGATATTCTATTGTCTTTGGAAGCTCTTTAGGAGTTCCAATTATATTCAGATCGTCAACATATACATCAATAATTACAAATCATGCTGTGATTTTTTTATAAAGACACATGGGCAATAGGGTTATTTTTATACCATTTTTTCAACGAATATTCACTAAGACGATTAAACCACATTCTTCCAGATTGTTTTAATCCATATAAGGATCTCTGTAATTTGATCGAATATAATTCTCTAGCATTTAAATTATATGATTTTGGTATCTTTAATCCTTCAGGAATTTTCATATAAATATCATTATCTAAAGATCCATATAAATATGTTGTGACTACATCCATTATATGCATGTCATGCTTTTCATATACAACCATACTAATTAGATATCTCAATGTTATTGCATCCACCACAGGAGAATATGTCTCATCATAATCAACACCAGGTCTTTGCGAGAATCCTTAGCAACAAGTCTCACTTTATATCTTGTGACCTTATTCTTTTCATTTATTTTTCTTACAAATACCCATTTACATCCCACAAGCTTGACATCTTATGGTGTCTGAACTATTGGTCTAAAAACCTCACATTTTGAAAGTGAGTTTAATTCTACCTAGATTGCTTCTTTCCACTTTAGTCAATCCTTTCTATGTCGACATTCTTCGATAGATATTGGTTCAAAATCATTATTTTTATGAATAATATCATGGGCAACATTGTAAGCAAAAACGTTGTTGATAACTATATAATTTCGGTTCCATCTTTTCCTTGTTATGACATAATTTATGAAAATTTCATTATTATCCTCAAGTATCTGACTTTCATCAATATTTTTATGAGTAGTTGTATTCAAGATTTTTTCTGGAATATCCACATCCTTAATTGGGTTATTTTGATTATTGACTACTTTTTTTTTCGAGGATTTTTATCTTTGGAACCCATCGGTCGACCATGCTTCTGGCATGCCACAGACTCATTGGTTGTAGCAACTTGCTGTATTGAGATTTCAATTCTAGATGGAGCATTTGCAGTTGGTATGTGTGATTTGGTCACTGTCTTAATATCTGTAAATGCATCTGACATTTGATTTGCAATATTTTGTAAATGAATTATCTTTTAAACTTCTAGTTCACATTGATTTGTTTGGGGATCAAAATGAGACAATGACGATGCATTCCATTTAATTTTATTTTCCAACTTCTTCATTCCTCCCCTAATGTTGGAAAATTTGTCTCATTAAAATGACAATAAGCAAATTGTGCTGTAAATACATCACCCGTAAGGGGTTCGAGATATCTAATAATTGATGGGGAATCAAATCCAACGTATATTCCTAACCTCCTTTGGGGACTCATCTTAGTACGCTGAGGTGGAGCAATTGGAATATATATTGCACATCCAAATATGCGTAGATGAGAAATATTTTGGCTCTTGCCCATAAGCCAATTACATTGGGGAGTACTTATGATAGACTGCTGGCCTAATGCGTATAAGTGATGCTGCATGCAAAATTGCATGACCCCATACAGATATTGGAAGCTTTGTTCTCATAAGCATTGGTCTAGCAATTAATTGCAAACATTTTATAAATGATTATGCTAAACCATTTTGAGTATGAACATGAGCTATAAAATGTTCAACATTTATTCCAATTGGCATACAATAATTATTGAATGCTTGATATGTAAATTCATCAGCATTATCAAGACGAATACTTTTAATTGTATAATCAGGAAATTGTGCTCTTAATTTGATTAATTGAGCAAGTAACCTTTCAAATGTAAGGTTTTAACTATAATAAATACACATGTGACCATTTGCTAGATGCGTAAATTAGAACCATAAAATATCTAAATGGTCCACTTGGTGGGTTAATAGGTCCACATATATCACCATGGATTCGTTCAAAAAATGTAGGTGATTCAATTCCCACTCTAGCTGGTGATGATCTAATAATTATTTTTCCTTGAGAGCAAGCAGGCACATGACAATTCATTAGTCTGAAGAATCTTCTGGTTCCTTAATGGATGTCTATGTGAATTTTCAATAATTTTTCTCATCATTATTGACCCTAGATGACCCAATCGATCATGTCAAACAACGAATATATCTAGATCCATGAACTTCAGGTTCATTGTTGCATAGGTTTCAATTACTCGTATATGAGTATAATATAATCCATAAGAAAAAGCAGGCAGTGTTTCTAATATACGTTTTTTATGTGAAATAATAGATGTGGTATAGAGACACTCTATATTATTTTTACTATTAGTCTCAACATGATAACCATTGTTACGTATATCTTTGAAACTCAATAAGTTTCTTTTTGATTTTCTAGAGAATAAAACATTATTAATTGTGAATTTTGTTCCTCTAGGCAAGATAAAGTTTGTTTTTCCAAAACCTTCAATCAAGTTTGTAGAACCTAATATAGTATTGACATTTGCTTCAAGCATTATCAATTTGGAAAAGTATTTTCTACTTTTAAGTATGGTGTGCGTAGTTGCACTATCTGCCAAACATAAATCTTCATTGTTCATCTTTGGATAAGCTAAAATATGAGAAGTGATCATGATTCTTCATTTAAAAAAAAACGATTACAGTAAGTCTTAGAACTGAACTAGAAAAAAAAAACTTACAGTAAGTCTTAAAACTGAACTAGAAATACATACAAGAAAGATACTGAAATTAAAAGTAGCACTAATATTGGATATTTTCATATGAAGTATTTCCTACTTCTTTAATTGCATCAATTCTATCTTCAGGAGATACAAAGAAGTCAGCAACATCTAAATGCGCCGTGTTAGAAAGGTCAAATACATCGTCTTCTTGAAATGCGAAGTTTGATTCTACATTTTTTCCTTTCTCCTTCAATGATGTTTGATAGAGGTCTACTAAGTGCTTAGACGTACGACAAGTATGAGACCAATGCCCTTTCATGCCACATCGAAAGCATTAGTTTTCGACACTTTTAGAATTATATCCTTGAGGAAATTTTTCTTTATGATCATCATTATTTGTGGTCTTCTTAAAATTTGAATGACGACCACCATGGCATGAATTATTATTTCTTCCTCTACCGTGGTTACAACCTTGACCACGACCACGATTATTGGACACTACAACATTCACTTCAGGGAATGGTGCTGCTCCAGTTGGTCGAGATTCATGATTTTTCATCAATAGCTTATTATTTTGTTCAGCCACAAGAAGACATGAAATAAGTTCAGAATATTTTTTAAATCATTTCTCTCAATATTGCTGCTACAAGAGCATATTCGAGACATGGAAAGTAGAGAATGTCTTCTCTAGCATATCTTCATCAGTAATTTTCTCTCCACATAACTTCAATTTTGAACTAATTTTGAATGATGCGGAGTTATACTTGCTTACTGATTTAAAATCCTGCAACCTTAGGTGCATCCAGTCATAACGAGCTTTTGGAAGCATAACATTTTTTTGATGATCATACCTTTCTTTCAAACTTTGCCATAAGTTGTAGGGATCTTTTACTGTAAGGTATTCTATTTTCAATCCCTCATGAAGAGGATGACGAAGGAATATCATGGCTTTTGCCTTTTCTTGATTAGATGCATTATTTCATTCTTTAATTGTTTCCCCAAGATTCATGGCATCTAAATGAATCTCGGCATTGAGGACCCATGACAAGTAGTTATTTCCATTAATATCAAGAGCTGCGAACTCTAGTTTTGTAAGATTTGTCATTGTAAAACTATTAGAAAGAAGTATACTTACATTAGAATTTTAATAAGTACACCATACATGCATACTAAAAAAAATTGTAGTATTGTTATATTGCATTCTGTTTATAAAGCACATATCCAATATATATAACGTGCTTTCTCTATGAAAAGATTACTAAATAGCTTATTAAAAAAATCCAATTAACTACTACATTACCTAGAACACAAAATTGACTAATTTACAACTCTCAGGTCAGTTCCTAGATAGAGGTGTTTCCTTTTGTCAGCTTAAATACCTCAGTGTAGACAGACTCATCCATAGACAGAGTGTTTCTTATAGTCAATTTTTATGTTAAAATCATCAAATAATTAATAAGAATTAGAAAAAAAATGATAAGAGCATTTGAATTTTATGAATTGAACTACACATCAAGTTCAACATGTAAAATCATAAACTATGAATTCAATTATAGAATTATGAAAAAAAAATAGTGATCATTTTGACCATAATTTATTAAAAATGACATGGTCAACATGCACAAAATAATAGAATGTCAACGTTCACCACACAGTGTAAATACAAGGTATATAATGTAAATACACTGTATATATATGAAATGTACATAACACAAATCATGAAAACAAATTGGAGAAACTTACCTATAGTAAAGAAAATGGTAGATCAGGCTCATGCTGATAACGTGTTGTGAACAAGAACAACTTAAGGAACAAAAGAACACAATGTAGAAAAAGGGAGTGTTCTTAAAAGCTTGATACTACACATATTTATAGTGTTCCAAGTGAGTAGGCTCCAAGTAAGTAGGCTCCAAGTAATTCAAGTAGGCTCCAAGTAATCCAAGTAAGCTCCAAGTAATCCAAGTGAATAGGCTCCAAGTAATTCAATGGATATCTACATATACAATAATGTATTTGTAACATATCCATTATTCTTACACAAGAAGAGACATCACCGTTCAAGGTAGGTAAAAAGAAATTTAGTTTAATTTTGTTATATTTTACTAAATAATAATTGTGTAATTAATTAATATAATATGTTGGTTTGTTTCCTATTAGGTGGCAGAAATGATAATCACTGATCTAAAACCATTTCAAAGAGGGTGGTCAACAATGGTTACTGTTGTTCAAAAATTTCTTAAGCAATAATTCAAAAATAGAAAAGAAGAACCTATCAACATACAAAAGTTCATTGTTATTGATAAGGAGGTAAAAATAGTTTCCAATTTATCGACATTCTTGTTAATAGGATTGATTATATAAATTGTATTTAAAATATCTTTGTAGGGAGAAGTTTTCAGGTGACTTTATTTAACGAGTTGATTGAGAAATTTGCTGCAAAATTAGAAAGGGAAAAAACATATCGAATATTTGATGGAAGTATAAAACCGATTGATACAAGATATCATAATGTTAATAACAGAATTGAGATATCTCTGTCATAATCCAGTGAAGTACAAGAAATTGAAGGAGAGATATATAATCTGAAGAAGATAAAATTTGTGAACTTTGAATTGCTGGCAAATGGCAACGACACTAATTCTCAAACGGGTATGTTTGAATATTATAAATTCTTTTTCTTAAACTTATTATTTTAATTTATTAATTTCTTTGCAGATGCTATGGCTGGAGAAATACAAGTGAAGTCAATGATTATTAGAAAATGTCATGCAAACTATACCAAAAAGCATGAACTTCAAATCATGGATAACAAGTATGTACTATTTAGTTAGATTTCCATTGTAATGTTTTACACTATTAATTCGCAAAATTGGACTAATCATTTGATATGTGTGCAGATTTAATATTATAAAATTGACATTATAGGATGATTTGGCTGAAGTTGAAGGACAATTCTTAGAAGACAATTGTAGTCAAAATAATATAATTCTCAGCACAGATATCAAAAGAAGTAACTATGAAGGTAATTTTTTTTTTTTTTTTTTTTTGTATATTTTAAATTCAAACCAATATAAATCATATGTCTAATACTAATTATTTCAGGTGAAATTTTGATATCATCCACTAATATGAGTGCGGTTGCAATAAATCCATCAATCGATAGGGCAGAGACATTGAAAAATAGGCAAGTATTGAAATAACTTTTATGGAAAACGAAAAGTTAGAAATGAGAACATTATCAGTTTAAAATAGTTTATTTGGGTTAATTTTTCAACTTCATTTTTGTAGGATGTAAAGTCTTTCAAGAGATCAAATACTTAGAGACCTTTTACATCCATCAAAAAAATTGGTGGAAGCAAAAGATGTAATAATCGAAGACATCATAAAAAGAAAAGTTGAAGATCTTTATTGTTCTTTTATTGGAAGAATTGTAAAAATACAAAACAAGGACAATCCATAGTTTAAAAAATGCATTGCATGTAACGAAAGACTACATCCTATGGAATATGATTCAACAGCATCTTGTCCAACTTGTGAGAACGAGAAGTCAACAATTGTGAGAAAATATTTATTGAGATTAATCGTATTAGATGGTTAAGAAGAAGCTTATTTGAAAATATTTGATGCTGCTGAATATTTGATCAAATGTAGTGCCACAAAATATTTTAATGATTTGAAGGTAAATGAAAAAAAAAAAGTTTTATTTTCATTTTCTTCAAAAAAAAAAATTGAATTGTATTATGCAGGCTACCAAAAAGGAGAAGCAAGTGTTATAAGAATTTGGTGGCAGCGGAAGATAAAAAATACTACTTTTTGGTGAGAATGGATAAAACAGGAGAGCATGATCGAGCATGAAAGCAAATTGTTATCCAAGAAGTTTGCACTGTTGGTTCAATGGCAAGCAAAAGACATGGGCAAAAATTAGAAGAAAATAATTCGAACCAGGACAAAAAAAGACAACAAACGTGCAAAATTGGCTGATTGAATGGAAAATGGATGAAGAGATGTTACATGTCCTGTTATTCCTTACATCTTTCTATGTTTCTTGTTTCATGTTATGATGTTCTATTTTTAATGAATTTGAGTTTTGACCTTGTATATTTAGTTAGGTTGTGCTCAATGTTCAAAAAATCAAAAAGTTATATTGTTATTTAATCCATTAGAAAATTGAATTAGAAAGCAAAATGTAAATAAAAAATAATAATTATTATCTTAACAACCAATTTACCGAATTTCATCATTCAATTTAATTATCTTCTAACGATAAAATAGTTTCCTTAAAAACATAAAATTAGTTCAGTACTTCATCGAAATTTAAAAAGTAACATAAAAAACTAAAACAAAATAAGACAGATTATATAAATTAATTTAACTTTAAACTTTGAAATTCTCTCTACTAGACCAAAACAAATTTCATTTTTAAACTGGAAAGAAATTTAAAATTTGAAATATATTTTAAAATATCTACAAAATTCATGACCAAGTAATTACAATTATAAAAATATTCAATCAACCAAATTGGATAAAAGAATAATGAAAAATAATTGCAAATTATTTAAAGATGTTAATTTAAAATAAAATAAATTAGTCGTAGTAATTCTATAACTAAACATCTTAAAAAGTCCCATCCCCAAAACACCTTCTGATGGTAAAATCATTGTCAATCAATGATGTTCAATAAAAATAATAATGATTATTATTAATGTAAGAAACATAACAGTTAAAATCAAAATACAAAAGTCATTCTTTATCTATTCCACCTTTTATGTAAGTTTAATTTAAAGTACAGTGAAGAAAAATTGTAGAAGCTAAAAAATTAAAGTTAAGGACTTAAATTAAATTAAGGTGGAATCATGGTAGAATTAACGTTATAAAGGCTAACAAATTGTAAACTTTAGAACATATTAAAAGGTGGAACCATGGCAAAATTTAATAACTTAAATGAATTATACATTTAATTTTAATTATTGATTATCCCAAATATACTTAATTTATATATTTTTTTCAAATTCAAACCTTTCAAACGTCTCTATTATTCAGTATATTAATACATTGCAAAACTTGCCTCTGAAACAAAAAACAAATTGAAAAATGGTGTGTATCAAGATTATGTCCAATGTTGAAAGAAAATTTTCAATTCTATTCTAGAATTAGAGAGAAATGGATATCATACTCTTTCATCGTATTTAGGTAATTATCTTAATTAACTTTTGCGTATTATGAAATTGATTTATCATTTTAGGATTTGTTTTATGTACATAATTTTCCAGCAAATCCGATCTAAATTTTTTATTTAATGTCGAGTTTAAAAGTGTGCAATTTTAAATGACATTTTTTTCTAATTATAATGCTTAATCTTTCTTCTTCTTCTTCTTTTTTTTTTTTTTGTAAAAATAGGTTTAGCAGATCATTTTTTCTGTTTGCCCAAGATCAAGAAGAAGTTAAATTCGGTAAGTTCTACAATATTCAATTAATAACTTATTTATGCAATGAAAAATCCATTCATTTATGTATTACATTAACTAATCTACGTCTTCTGATGTTCACGGGATTAGAAATTCTAGAGCAACCATTTCACTCTCCTATACATGAGCTTAAAAAGATTAGACCTTGTACATTTTGTAAGGCAATAAAATTTGAACACGAGACTCCAACATTTTGTTGCTTCAATGGACTGGTATGAGTTTCTAAAGATAAAATCATCTATGAAATATTGTATTTAGTAGACACATTAATTTTTAATCATAAATTTTTATTTATCATCTAGGTACATCTTGCTGAAACTATAGTACCTGACAACCTTAATTATTTATATACATCAAAATCTGAGGAAGGGCTTTTATTTCGGAAGAATATTCGAGCTTATAATAGTATTTTCTCTTTCACATCATTTGGGGTAAATTTAGATAGAGATCTAACATCTTCAAATAAAGGAGTTTACACGTTCAGAGTACAAGGTCAAATATATCATAATCTCCCAGGTTTATAACCAGAAGAGAAGCCAATATTCTTCCAACTATATTTTTATGGTACCATGAATGAAATTAAAAATCACATAGAAAGATTAAAAGATGTTTGGTTGAATGAAAGCCTTATCGAAAAATTGGTAGAAATATTAAAAGACAATTCATATGCCCAGTTTTTTAGAAGCTTAAAAGATCTCCATACGATTGAAGATGCTCATATACATATTGCTACGGATATACAAGTTGATCAACATGTCTATAACTTGCCTGGAGTAGACCAAGTAGCTGCTATTTGGATTGAATGAAACAATAACAACATTCCATTTAAAGGAGACATTGTGGTACATGAACATTATGAAAAACGACACAGAGTACAACATTATTTTAGTTGTTATGATTTCTTTTCAATATCATTTACTATTTCCAAATGGAGAGGCTGGCTGGCATCAAGACATCAAAAGAAATGTTAAGCAAAATCATGACAATGAATTATGCAAGGTGTCCATAGAAGGAACATCCAATATTCTACAACTTAACATCATTGAAGATATCATCAAGAGTGAAAATCAAGGTTTGTTCAACCTATCATAGTACAATTTACATAACTTATATCTACTTACAAATTTTGATTAATATATTATTCATAATATAACAATTTATTATACAACTTTCACAGAAATTTCAAAAGGTCGATTGTCCACAAATTTGTGCAGGGAATATTACTGCTATAAGCTACAAATACGTCAATCTACTAAATCGGTATTGCTTCTAACTAGACAACTTTTCCAACAATATGTTGTTGATATGTACATAAAGCTTGAAACAACTCAACTTGATTTTTATAAAACGCAACAATCACACATCCGATCTAAGTTGTATCAAGGGATTGTTGATGTTGTAAATGCAGGAGAAACAAGGGGAGATAAGGTTGGAAAGTGTGTTGTTCTTCCTTCAACATTTATTGGTGGCCCTAGAGATATGCGGCGTTGATATTTAGATGTTATGGCCTTAGTACAACATTTTGGAAAGCCAAATCTTTTCATAACAATGACATGCAATGCCGAATGGAAAGAAATAAGAGAAGCACTGATGGAAGGGCAACATCCTCAAGATAGACCAAATCTAACTTCAAGAATATTTAGAGGAAAGTTAATGGACTGAAAAACCAAATTGTACACAAAGAAAAATTTAAAAAAGTTGTTGCTTTGGTATATGTTATTGAATTTTATAAACGAGGTCTTCCACACATGCATATGTTGGTCATATTGAAAAAAGATTTCAAGATCATAAATGCTGACCAATATGACAACTACGTTAGCGCAGAAATTCCAGATAGCCAAACAAATTCTGCCATTCACAATGTTGTTGTAAAGCACATGCTCTTGGACCATGTGAAGAAGATAACAAAAATTGTTTGTGCATGATTAATGGAAAATGTAAATTCCATTATCCAAGACAATTTTCCTAAAACAAATGCAAGGAAATGATGCATACCCAATATAAATGAGGAGAGATGATGGAACACAAGTATTTATAATAATAGCAATTATTTATTGATTTATTTTTAATTGTTTATAATATACTCCATAATAGTAATTAAGTTGCTAAATTTATTATTTAATAATAATAATATTTTTCTAATTATATTAAAATTTTCAAAATTTCAAGGTAACAGTAAGGAAGAAGGCTTTCGATAATCGATGGGTTGTCCCTTATAATTCATATCTACTTTTGAGATACAACTTCTACATTAACGTAAAATATGTTCTGGGTTAAAAGCAGTTAAATATTTATACAAGTATATTTATAAAGGACATGATTGAGCAACCGTTTATATATCACATGATGGTGATAATAAAAGTATTGATGAAATATGAGATTATCAGGATGCAAGATGTGTATTGCTCAAGAAGCTTTATGGAGAATTTATGATTTTAGACTAAATGAAATATCTCTTCCAGTGATAAACTTACAGCTCCATCTTCCTAATATGCAATGTGTTTCTCATTGGAAAAATCAAAATTTGAAGAAACTAATCCATTGGGATCATATCTCGAAGACAATGCTAACAGAATACTTTCATATGTGTCAAAAGTATGAAATTGCCCGAAATATGTTATATAAAGAGTTTCCTGTACATTATGTATGGAATAAACAACTACGAATATGGAAGGAAAGAAAAACAGGAGTAGTTGTATCACGCATTGTAGGAGAAAATCCAAGAGAATGAGAAAGATATTACTTGCGTTTGTTACGAAATCATGTTAGAGGACCAACATCATTTGAGTTCTTCTTAATTGTCAATGGAAAAAGTGAATGACATTTAAAGAAGTAGTACAAGAAAGAGAACTCTTAGATTCTGACCAAAGCGTAAATTGTGGGAACCATATAATGGATTGCACTGAACCATTTGATAGAAAAGTTGTTGTATTTGAAGGAGATTTTCGACAAGTGTTACATGTAGTCCCACGAGTAACAAGACAACAGACTGTTAATAAAAGTTTGGTAAAGTCATATCTTTGGGAGCAAATGAAAAAACTACAGCTGAAAAAAAAAACATGAAAGCTCAAAGTGACAGTGAGTTTGTAGAATACCCTATTAAAGATTGAAAATGGAACAAAACCATTCTTAGAAGATGATTATATTTGCCTCCCACACAATATTACCACTACAAGTGAAAATGATGAAGAGGCAGTAATGAAGTTACTAAATATTGTTTATCCTGATCTTCAACAAAATGCAACTTTAGCAGAATACATAACAAACAGGGCAATTCTATCAACTACAAATGAGTATGTTGATTAGATCAATGAGAAAATGATAGAACTATTTCCTGAAAAAATTGAAGAATTCATGAGTTTTGACGAGGCAATTGATGACACACATAATTACTATCAAGAAGAGTTCCTCAATTCATTATTGCCTAATGGTGTTCCTCCACACAAATTGTTGTTGAAAAAAAAATTGTCCAGTTATACTATTGAGGAACTTAGACCCAGCTCATGGTTTATGTAATGGAACTAAAATGGTTTGTCGTGAATTTTGTAAAAACATCATACATGTAGAAATAAGAGCTGGCAAAAATGCAGGAAAACAAGTTTTTCTTCCACGCATACCTATGAATTCTGCAAATGATGAAGGATATTCATTCAAATTCAAGAGAATTTTTTTTTTCGAATGACTATTAATAAGGCTCAATGACAGACAATACCAAATGTTGGAGTTCATCTTCCTCAAAATATTTTTTCGCATGGGCAACTATATGTAACACTATCGAGAGGAATCTCTATGGCAACAACAAAGGAAAATTGGACAAAAAACATTGTCTATAAAGAAGTTTTGACTATGTAAATCTATTTGTTTACCATGTACTTTCATATTATGTAGCACAATTATTATAATATATTTCATTCAATATGTCACATCTTCTTTTTACTCTCAATTTATTTTCTAACGATGTTTCAATGTCAATTATTTTTTGTTTTTAAAAAAATGTCAGTTATTTTTAAATATACATTTTTTTGTGATAAATATTAATAGAGTAAATAAACATGTCACTATAAACTAAAAAGAACAATGATAAAAAAAAATGTAATAAAAATGAAATTAACAATGAAAATACATACAACGGTATTAAATTTGTAACAAGTTTATAGTATGTGAAATAACAAAAAGTTAAAAAAAAATAAAAATCAATTAAAATACTAAATAATATATGATTGATTTAAAATTAAGTTTTCTTTTTTTATTTCGGGCATCACCCGTGGTGAAAACTAGTATTCTGTAAAGTTGAAAGTTTTTTCTCTCATTCCCACATTTGGATTTTTAAAATAAATAAATAAAATAAAACATTTTTAATTGACTATAAATTAATTTTAATATATGCAATCTTCTGTCTCAATTTTTTCGACATTTTATTTAGTTCAAACAGATGGGTGTTCAGGTTGAGCTTACAATATTTAAGAAAGATTACTAATACTTAATTAATTGAATGTTAAATTACAAGTTTAGCGTGTAAACTTTTAGATTTGTGTCTATTTGGTTCTTGAACTTTTAATTTTGTGTTAAATAGATCATTAAACTTTAAAAAGTATTTAATAGATCCTTAAATCGGTTAATTTTTAAAAATTTCGAATATGTCAAAAAAAATTTAGATACAAAATTGAATGTTCAGAGACTTATTAGATATTTTTAAAGTTCAGAGACACATATTAGATACAAAATTGAAAGTTCATAGATTTATCAGACATTTTTTGAAGTTTAAGAACCAAATAGACACAAATTTAAAAGTCGATGGACTAAACATGTAATTTAACCTTTAATTGAATTATATTGAGGTTGAGACTTTTCTTAGTTTATAGTATTTAATCTCTTGAAAAGAACAATCTCAAGTACCTTAATATTATAAAGATGAATTATTCCTTTTTTATAATATATATATATATAATTTAGCAGGAGCATTATTAGATGATACATTAAATTAGGCAACATTATGTTTGTTCATAATAGTATATAATGTAATATCTTGTCGTGAAGTTATATTACTCGTAAGTCGTAACATTGCTTGTGATTCATAATTTTCATAAAGAGACGTTATTTTTAAGCAATATAATTCACAGCGACTTGATAATTTTATATGATTTTCAGAAAATATGCATGGTTTAAATTTATACATTCTATAATTGGTGGAAAAGAAAACGTTTATTTAAAAAAAAAAAAAAAAAAATCATTCCTATTACTCATTATACGCGCAGAGCAAAGAGAAAAAAAATATATTAATATGGTCCCGGCGGGGCTCGAACCCGCGACCTTCGGCTCATAAGACCAACGCTCTAACCAACTGAGCTACGGGACCTGCTTGTTTGATGAAAGAGGTAAAAACGAATAAAAGAGATAAAATGCAATAAATGGAAAGTTGGGTTGGTAGGAGGTTTTATTAGATGGAAATAAATCATCAAGAAATCTGGAAAAGGGGATTAATTGAAATGCAGAAGTGAGCTCTGTTCTGTCTCATAAAAGAAAACCACATCAATGTTGTGGTAATGCTTTGTAAATATTAGGTGAAATTGCCATAAATTCAACACTTTCAAACCTACCCCAAAATTTAAAACCACTGTGAAACCAAACGAGGAGTAATTTTGTTAAAATTTTCTGTTGCTATAAATCCCTGTTCTGGTACAAGGGTCTCTCTCACTGAAACTAAAGAACAGAAATCAGAGATCTAGAGAGTGAAATGGGGAGAAAGGGAATGGTGGGTCTTAGTGCTGTAGTTGTGGTGATTGTGGCCCTGATCATGACGTTGGGTGGTGAAGGGGCAAGGATGATGAAGGAGAAGGAAGAACAGGAAAGTTATCGGCCACAGAACTTCATAGTGGCAGGTGGGTTCATACCCACAACTCCGGGGACGCCAGGCTTTGCCACGGGCTTTGGATATGGGCCATCGGGCTTCTGTGCCTTCCCAGGGAGCTGTACTGCTACTAACAACGTTCCTGCTGTTCCTCTTCCTGCCGCTGGAGTCGGATCACATTCACCACCATGATGTTGATGTTGATGTTGATGTTGGTAATGGATGATTATTGTTCGATCTAATGGCTAATGTAGGGATTTGTATTCGTGTTTACTATTTAGTAGGCTTTTCAGTTTCTGTTCTTCGTGTGGATGCGATGTAACTTTTATAATTTTATGTTAATTGATGTTGTTTGCATTTTAAACATTGGAGCGGGGATAGCTCAGTTGGGAGAGCGTCAGACTGAAGATCTGAAGGTCGCGTGTTCGATCCACGCTCACCGCAATTTTTTTTTAAATACTTAAAAGTAAGTAGGGACTTTGTCATTATACCATTAGTGAACAACCAAACTGGGTTTTTGAAATAATCAAGCATGGTTCAAATTTTAAATATAAAGATCAAAGTAAGGTAGAGACTTCATTATTTTTGGAAGCGTGTCAGAAGATTTAAAGGTTGCGTGCTCGATTCACGGTCATAGCAATTTTTAAATATTTAAAAACAGGGTACAAACAAACTTCGTCATTATTTTTGGGATACCTACTATTAAAGGAGTCCGATTTTTTAAATAATCAAGTCTTTTGAATATGAAGGCAAGATAACTCAACTAGGAGAGTTGGTAAAGTGAGCATAGGTAGATGGTAATTGACATGTACTAAAACGTCAAAAGTAATTCAAATCTCCATACCTCCAAATATTGTTGAACTCAACAAATAAATAAATAAATAAAACTCAATTGGGAGAGTGTCAGACTGAAGGTCGTATGTTCGATCTACGCTCGTTGTAGTTCAGTTAGGAGAAGGTTAGACAAAAGATGTGTCATACAAAAATGTCATGTTTAACTAAACATTCTTCACTATTTAGCACACGTACATAAATCATTATGTTATTTTTCTATGATGATATGTTTCTTAACATAAAATACTTTGCATCGCATCAAATATCACATAACAACAATTCAATCAGAAACATATTCAAGCAAACATGAAATAACACAAACTAAGTTTACAAACAATTTGATAATTTATGATAGAATATACTTGCAATAGTTAAGAATAAAATGATAAAACATATCTGGTCGGGTTGTCGAGGCCCGCAAAATTAAACTGACTTCCTACTCTAACTTGTAGAAGTAGTGGACCAGGTCGATTTTCCAAGGGAACCAATCAAATAGTTTTTCAATGTTAAATTTTAATAAAAAGTAATGGGGGGTTTTGGATTTTTGAGAAAATAATTAAAATCAACATAAAGCAATTAAAACAAGTGAAAATCAAATTTTACAAAATTTCAATTCAAAGGTACAGTTGTATCCATTTGCAATATCGATCACAGGCATACAAAACTTGCTAACTTTATCATGCAAGCACTTAGTCAACTTATTAGGAAAAGCCTAATCAAGTAATGAATTCCCTAAAGTAATTGACTCTAACAAAGCATCACAAACAAGTATTAAGCACTTTGAAACATACCAAGATAAAGGAATTAGGCGAGATAGCTACGACCTAACTGATTTATTTTTTTAATTCCTAGAATTAATCATGCAAGCTATGTGATTATAAAAAAGCCACAAAAACACACACATGAAATAATCCTAATGCTACTAGATTCATTCAAGCACGACAATTACGGATCATGTAGCATCCATTCATACAATAACAATGAAGGCGTCAACTTAATCAAAATTGCATGCTCATAAATTAAGAAATGGAATTAAAGAATACTTGCATTAAAAATAAAACTATAATAAGGTTTAAGCCTCACAACATTATAATTGGACCACAATGAACCTCTGAATCAAAAACGTGAAGTCTAGCCACACATCATGATGATATCGCTAAGATTCAACATAGGTTCGATTAATTACAAGGAAAAAGTAGACAAAAGGAAGAAAAGCTCTCGAAGAGTCTAAAAGCAAGTGTTACACAAATGAGGCACCCCCTTGCCCTAGAAAAAAAAGAGTATTTATAGTAGGCGAGGCAATGTCTAGATGCCAAGGATAGCATCGAGACGTTGCCCTTTACGACGCTGCACTTTACAAATAAGGAAAAAATCATGAGAATTGACGTAGCATTTAGACGTTGTAGGAAGCGTCTAGACGCTACCAGCATTGAGTCTAGCATCCTTGTAGCGTCGAGTGAGCCCCTATTTGCAATTTTCCTAGCATCTAGATGCTACTCCTTCGAATCAAATGACTTGAGAAGCTTTAAATCTAATTCTACCATTCCTTGCGTGCATGTGTGCTAGCCTTTCCTATTCTAGTCTTTATAAGTTCGGGCTTGTTTTATGTAACCCTTAACTCATCTTCTCTCTACTCAGACTTTAAGTTCTAATTTTCAAGCTTTCCTACACTAAAAAGTGGTAATATGCCGCTAGGGTGCCTAGGGCCCGGGGTAGGTCCACCCCCAAACTTAAATTTTGCTTTAATTTGGTGAACTCTAGCTTTCTCACATCCTCTACAAGGACCCTTACGCAGTGTACTCGCTCATAGGTGGCGTAACTGATCATAGAAAATGTAGTTCTTTTTGCCTTTAATCTTTTAAAAACAAGCACTTTTGATTATTTTCATTTCATTTTTTTAGAAGTTATGTAAACAAAGCGAAATCAATCATGCAATTACTCCTCAGTGTCACATTACTCAATATCATGCAAGTAGACTCTCTAATCAGTTCCTAAAAACTTTTGAGGTGACAACAAGCATATGGGTCACATAACCTAAGTCTAAGCCTTCAAAACCATGAATAGGTAGACTAAGTACTCTTTCAAGTTGCAAGGAAGTCAAAAATTTTAGATTCAACTCTACCTTAAATCATGCATATCAGTCACATACCTCGAGAAGCTGCAATTGATTCTAAGTCCAAAATTAGATATCATCACAAGCTGTCATAGTCACAACAACAACAAAGTACAAAAATGTAGTTCTATCTCCAAATAAAACATCCCAAAATAGTAATGAAGTGGAGTGTCAGAATATAATGGTCTAAGTGATAATTAGAATTAAATACCAACCAATTATCAAAATAAAACACCCACAACTTACAAGATTACATTGCCCTCAATGTAATACAATAGAGACAAAAATTAATGCAGGAAAGAAGACAAATGTCATATACAAAATGAAGGGGGAGGGGGGGGGGGGGGGAAGAAACTACCCTGAATAGATACCCTCATTCCTTGTCAGATGAGGCATATGGCAACATCGGAGGTGGAAAAGTAAGGTCGCCGCTAGCCATGTGGTGCAAACACGTGTACAGGTGCTGATGGTAGGCTTCATTGCGTTGTTAGTAGCGTTCTATCCTATCAAATTGTGCTGACAAGGCTACCTAGTCTCTAATCGGTCCTTGAAGTGTAGGTGGGGGATCCTGTGGCTACTCGTGCATATCCTCATCCTCCTTATCGTGAGCTGCTTCCCCTCTCCGTGGAGGATCCCAACCACATAGTTCCATAATGAAATTCCGATCCATGACAACTCGTGGCTGGATGAGCTCCTCATTTAGGGCTCAGGTGGCCTCAGAGAGCATGCACAGATCTATAATCAAGGAGGCATGACCAAACTTCACGGTGGTCCCCCCACGTCGGATGTGCCTGATGGAGCGCCAAATGAGCTTTCCCACATTGATGGTCTTTCCTGTCACAATGGCATAAAGGAGAATGACCATCTCCTTTGTGACATCAGTGAGGCAAGATACTGGTAGGAGTTTGGCGCATATGAAACTATGCCACACTCTATTGGTGACACTGAGATGTGAGGCTCTGAACCTGATGAACTCACCTCGTGAAATGGTCCATTCTACTTCAGGTCGACACAGTTGCTAGATAATCTGTGCATAGTCGACTTGCCCAGTGACATAATCGGTGTACTCATCCTTGTCATATTTAGGCAACTGGTAGTGCCTGTTTATCGAGGTTGCATCGAATGGGATATGACAACCTTGTATGTATGAGTAGGAATCTCCATTTTTTAGGTTGTTGTAAAACTCGCGAACCACTACTACTACTCCAACATTAGGGTGTTGGACTAGGATGCTCTATCCTTGTTATAAGATGATGTCGTGTAGCTAGTAGTGGTGTGAGTCATCAGAGGGAATTGCTCATTCTGCAACCATTGATCTCGAAACTATGTGGCTCTGGTACCACTCTACTAGCCTCATAGTCTACGAATTTGTAGGAATCGAAAGTATTCCTAGAAGTAGAGGCACCCTTAGATCTTTTTGGTGGCATGGTGCAACTCAGATGCTCACCCAATCAAGAAATATAAGAAATCAAAGTTTACATTCACAATCCCAAACGTCAAATGATACAATCTTCACATCTAGCCACCCCTAAAACTTTTTTTTTCAACACAATAATTACTTAAAATCTATAAACCTACACTAATCTAAGCCAAGGTGATCGAGAAGCTCAATGAAAAAGTAAAAATCAAAGAAGAAATACTAAGGGATGATCTCGCAGATTTGGGCATGAATACCCAAAGATTTGATGAAGAAATCTCTTCAAACTTTGAGCAATCTACAAATTAGAGAGTGTATATGTGAGGTTTGAGTAGAAACAAGAGTATTTGAGTGAAACTTTGGGAGAAATTGAAGGGAGAAGGAGAAGAAAGGAGAGAGACGACATTAGGGTTCAAAATGGGGGATGTCTTCTACTTTGCAAAGAAAAAACTGGGTTTTAAAATCACGACGATGTCTCGACACTATGCTTGTGGTCCATTGCAAATGCGCTGCATAGCATCTAAATGCCACACGCTGCTCCTTTTTACATGATTTTTTTTAGAATTAAAAGAAACACAACTAATAATAATAAAAACTAGAAATAAACAAATTAAAAAATAATAATAAACTAAACAACCTAAAGAAAAAGAAAAATAAATAAAAAGAAATAAATAAAAACTAAAGAAAAGGATAAAAATTGGGTTGACTCGCAACAAGCACTTGGTTTAACGTCTCTAGCCCGATGGATCTTGCACGATGGTCATGAATCCATGTAGTTGGGTGGCTCCAAAGAGAAACTAACCAGGCACGACACGACATCACCCTCATGGAAGATTTTCAATCTTTGTCCATTTACCTTGAAGATTTTGTTAGACTCCAAGCTTTTGATTTCAACTACATCATAGGAAAAAATGTGAGTAATAACAAATGTGCGAATCCACCTAGAACGGAACTTACTTGGCATGAGCTTCAAACGAGAATTATAGAGGAAAACTTTCTTACCAATCTCAAATTGCTTCCTAATAAGCATGTTATCATAAAACAATTTGGATTTTTCTTTATAAATCCTCGAATTCTCGTAGGCAACTGGCTCATCTCCTCTAATTCTTGCAACTATAGTAGTCTTGATTCTTTTGTTTTGTCTATGTCAAAGTTGTATCGCATCATTGCCCAATAAGCTTTATGTTCGATCTCTACTGGCAAGTGACACGTTTTTCCAAAAACCAACCTATAAGGAGACATTCCTATGGTCTTGCTATAGGCCCATAAAGCATCATCCAAGTGAAGGCTCCAATCTTTCCTTCCTGGATTCACAGTATTTTCCAGAATATACTTGATTTCTCTATTGGAGACTTCAGCTTAATTGTTAGTTTAAGGATGATAGGCGGTGGCGACATGGTGATTCACTCCATATTTTCTCATCAAAGCCTCTACAAATATGTTGCAAAAGTGGGTTCTTTGGTCACTGATGATGGCTCGTGAAGTCCCAAACCTACTGAAAATATTAGTCTTGATAAAACCTACAACAACTTGAGAATCGTCAGTCCTGATACATAATTCACACCAAAAAGAATGTAAGAAAAACCACAAGAGGAAGGAAAAAGACCCATAAAGTCAATGCCCCATACATAAAATATCTTGCAAATAAGTGATGACTGCTGATGCAAAAGAGCGCAAGTGCACACTGTCAAAACAAGTAATATATGGAAGTACTCCAAGTATCGAACCCAAGGGAACGGTTAAATTTTTTTTCAATTAAATCAACAAAGACCTCCTCTAACTTGCAACCGAAGGTAACCAAGAATGATAATTTTGTGAGGTGAGTGAAAAGGTAAAGAAAAACGATGAAATAATAAAAAGATGAAAAAAAACTGATGAGAAATGGAGGATTCAATTCTGGTTCAACCCCAAGGAATATACGTTTGCCATGCATCTGCAACCTGCTGAACTACGCTCGGCTTGTTCAGAGATTGTTGCCTATATGTGCCTGCATCAGTCTCTTTCGAGTTCAGTACGATTTAAATAGAATGCTACTGAATTGCGCCCGTAACCTACCTTCGACAATAAACATAGTGAATCAAATTCAACACCTATTCATCCCCTTTTCCAAGAGCTTTTAGGAGACTAAGTAACTATAACACATATGTCTATGGCTGAATTGACTTAGGTAAATCAAGAACACAACTTTAAGACTCTAAAGGTTTTTGCCCTATGTTTAGGCACAAAAAGAAAAGTTCTATTTCTAGACTCTTTTCCTAGATTACTTTTATGAAAACGCACGTTCAACCCAACCTTTTCAATATTGAATATCATACAACCTATGCTAACTAAAATGGCCAGTTTAAGCTAACAATGAAACTTAAACTGAACAAAAGTAAACTATGCTAAGTGTTGAGCAAGACTACTTAAATATATGGTGGGACTTTCACCCTTTTTAGGGTATTCGCGTCATTGAATCTCCTCCAAGGAGTTTTAGCTCATAGTGACAAAGAAAATAAAAGTGGAAAAGAGAGAAGGGAGATTTGAATGTAAAGAACAATACTTCATTGAAAATAATAATGAAAGCACATTGTTGCGATTTATGCCCTAAAGCCTCGTAATTAATAATTTATTTAATAATAATAATAATAATTTTGATTATTTTATTTGCAATATAATATTATCCATTATATGAAAAATCCAAGGTTGTTAGTGTAATCTTGAACATTATGTAGTTGACATACAAGAGGATCATGTTCAAGAAATAACCTAAAGGGTCATAGTATATGGATAAGGTTGGGTGCCTTATCCTGGTAACACTATTGATACGGCCCACTTTGTAACAGTTACAAATGATTTGATCCAAATCATTCATGTGGAGACATGTGAGTGGGGGTATCTTATACAATGAGTTTGTATAAGACGGGACCACGAAATATTTAATCTCTATTTATAAATCCGTTAATTGAGAAGATTAATATTTCATTAGGATGATCATATGCGACTCGATCTTAATCCTGAGTGAGTTATGAACTCCTGCCTGTGAGAGATTGTCCTTTGATTTGCATGGGTGAGAGTGGCTTTTATAGCCGATTCAATATGCCTACCATTTTGGGGACTTGACCAAATAGGGAGCTGGGAACATAATCTCACAAGATGGAATTCACTCCTTCCCATATAGGGTAAGTAGATGAGTAGTTCCCTTAAGTGCTGATTTCGGGACTTGAACAATGGGGCCCCACCCTCTCACTGGCCCGAGAGGGACTTAGTTTATAATTAGATTATAAACAGATTGTTCATTAGAGGATCAGTGGTACTTAAGGTGCAAGATGTAATTATAGGGGTAAAACGGACTTTTGACCCAGCTGTAATTACGAACAACTCGTGAAGGATCGACTTGCATGTAATGATTATATCTATGGACACAACTTGTCCTACAGTGCATAAGAGTGCAACTCTAGGTCTATAGTGGAGTGACCTATAGTTAATGAATGAAAATTAATTAATTAAAGAGTTTAATTAATTAATTTTGTATCATTGGAGCTTATAACCTGTAGGTCCATAAGGTCTCCTTGCTAGCTCATAATAACACTAAAAAGATCAATTTAGTTGAAAGAAAAATTTGAAATGTTCAAATTAATATTTAATTTGAAGTGTTCAAATTAATATTTAATATATTAGATATATTAAATATAAAAGAGGAAAATATATTTATTGTATTTGATACATTGAATATTAAAAATAATTAATGTATATTAGATACATTAAAGAAAAGATATTTATTAAATTTGAATTGGATTCAAATTAGGAAATAGATGTCGTAGGAGAATTTTAAAGGTTTGAATAAGATTCAAATTGGTTAGATAAATATATTTTAATATATTAGATATTAAAATATATTATTATCTTCCCTAGACCACTATAAATAGGACCCTAGGGGTGAGCCATTGGGCATTCTACACAATACATATCTCCTAAAATAGAGAGAATTCTCTCTAGACCTCTTTCTCTCCAATCCCTTGTGGATTTTCTTTCAAGAGGCTCCCACAAGCCTTGATCTTTTGTTAGAGTCATAGCCAGGAAGACTTTGTGGAGGAGATAAAGACCCGCCAAAAGAATCTCCATATTTGGAAGGTATGTATTGCTTAACCTTGTATTTTAGTTTAATTCTAAATAAATCAAAGACGATTCCTATGCTTCCACTGTGGGTTTAATTCGATTATTCCCTTCACAACTTAACGTTTGTAAGAAAAAAAGTACAACTAGAATGAAGAACAAAAGTGAAATTACAACTTTAACTTTGAATTAGAAAAGCTAAACAGAAACTACACTTGAGCTGAAAATAAAAGTCAACAACTAAAAGTTTAACAAAAATAGAAACTACAAAAATAGAAACTACAAAAATTGAAAGAACAAAGGTCTTAGGCTTATTCCTCATTTCTATCTTGTTCAATCTTTTCCAAGGAGACAGGGCTTTACACCTTCTTCTTTCGAAGTTGGTTTATGAATGGAGTATGAACAGAACCTAGGAGGAACTCAGAGTGGCGGCTGAAAAGAAAGAACACGTGATAGAATGTTGGGAAGTATAGGGATACGAACTCTCCTGAAAATGAAGTTTGAGCCGCCTTTTATAGACTTCAAGGCCTAGGGTTTATTGCTGAGATTAATGTGATAAGGCTTGGACGACAAGATTCCTTGATTTGAGGAGAGTTGCTCTAAAATCTACTGAAAATTTGTTAATTCTGCAATCTGGGAAGTTCTGTCGAATTAGGTCCAGTTGCGGCCACAAGGCTGGTGCAATCTTGTTGTTTCAATACTTAGAAAATTTTCTACATTGATTCTCAAATCGCAGTCGCATCCCTGGCGCATTTTTACCCATTTCCATCATCTGCACAAAAACAACAAAACTTAATACTTTTTTTTTAGCAAAATCTATTCTATTTACACCTATTTCTTTATTATTCACAAATAATTCATGCAAAGCTTGTTTTTACTCAAACTCATTCTAAATAGCATCAAATATAACAATAAGCACTTGTTAAGTTTAGTTTTTGGAGCTAAATAACACTCATAAATGAGTGTTATCAATAAGAATAGGGATTTGAGGCATTTCATTCCTACAAGTTACTGTCCCTATCATTTGACATTTCTCACAAGTCTTGCAGAATTGATAAGCATCCTTAAATAAAGACTCCCAATATAACCCATTGTCTAAGACTTTTCTAGTAGTTCTTTTAGGCCCAAAATGTCCCCCACTGCATAATCATGGTAGAAAACTAGAATAGACTCAAACTTATTTTCAGGCACATATCTCCTAACTACTTGATCAACAGATAATTTTCATAGGTAATGTTCACCCTAAAAATAATATTTAGCATCACTCTTTACCTTGGCTTTTTTAGACTTAGAGAGATGGTGAGGAAAACTACCTGTGACAAGGTAATTTACTATATTTGCATACCAGGGAGTTACAATTTGAGTCTAAAATAGGTGCTAATCAGGGAAGTCATCATTGAATGGTAGTTTGTCCTCTTCCCATACCAGTCTGCTCAAGCGATCTGCAACAAAGTTCTCAACTCCTTTTTGGTCCTTGATTTTCAAGTTGAATTGTTGAAGGAGCAAAATCCATTTGAGTAGCCTTGGTTTTGACTCTTTCTTTGACATAAGATATCTCAAAGTTGCATGGTCAGAGAAAAAAACTACTTCAAATTCAAGGGTATATGAGCGAAATTTATCTAAAGCAAAAACAATGGACAAAAACTCATTTTCTATTGTGGAATAATTGCACTGAGCGGGATTCAGAGTCTTGGAGGCATAATAGATGACATGGCTTTTCTTGTCAATTCTTTGGTCAAGCACTGCTCCAACTGGATAGTTGCTTGCATCACACATGATTTTGAAAGGTAGGTCCCATTGAGGTGGGTGAATGATAGGCGCACTGGTCAAACATTCCTTAAGCAAGTCAAACTCCTCTTTGCATTCTTTTCAAACTCAAAGAGAACATCTTTCTGCAACAAATTGGTCATGGGCAAGGTAACCTTGGAGAAGTCCTTAATAAACCTTCGATAAAAACCTGCATGGCCAAGAAAAGAATGCACTTCCCTAATATATTAAATATTAATTTAATATATCAAATATACATTAATTATTTTAATATTTAATGTATCAAATACAATAAATATATTTTCTTCTTTTATATTTAATATATTTAATATATTAAATATTAATTTGAACACTTCAAATTAAATATTAAATTTGAACATTTGAACTTTTAATATTTAATGTATCAAATACAATAAATATATTTTCCTCTTTTATATTAAATATTAATTTGAACACTTCAAATTAATATTAATTTGAACATTTCAAAATTTTCTTTCAACTAAATTGATCTTTTAGTGTTACTATGAGCTAGCAAGGGGACCTTATGGACTTACAGATTATAAGCTCCAATGATACAAAATTAATTAATTAAACTCTTTAATTAATCAATTTTCATTCATTAACTCTAGGGTCACTCCACTATAGACCTAAAGTTGCACTCTTATGCACTGTAGGACAAGTTGTGTCCATTGATATAATCACTACATGCAAGTCGATCCTTCACTTGTTGTTCGTAATTACAACTGGGTCAAACGTCCGTTTTACCCCTATAATTACATCTTGCACCTTAAGTACCACTGATTCTCTAATGAACAATTTGTTTATAATATAATTATAAACTAAGTCCCTCTCGGGCCAATGAGAGGGTGGGGCCCCATTGTTCAAGTCCCGAAATCAGCACTTAAGGGAACTACTCATCTACGTACCCTATATGAGAAGGAGTGAATTCCATCTTGTGAGATTATGTTCCCAGCTCCCTATTTGGTCAAGTCCCAAAAATGGTAGGTATATTGAATCGGCTACAAAAGCCACTCTCACCCATGCAAATCAAAGGATAAGCCCTCACAGTCATGAGTTCATAACTCACTTAAGATTAAGATCGAGTCACATATGATCATCCTGATGAAATATTAATCTTCTCAATTAACGGATTTATAAGGAGAGATTAAATATTTTGTGGTCCAGTCTTATACAAACTCATTGTATAAGATACCCCCACTCACATATCTCTACATGAATGATTTGGATCAAATTATTTGTAACTAGTACCAAGTGGGTCGTATCAATAGTGTTACCAAGATAAGGCACTCAACCTTATCCATATACTATGACCCTTTAGGTTATTTCTTGAACATGATCCTCTCGTATGTCAACCACATACTGTTCAAGATTACACTAATACCCTTGGATTTTTCATATAATGGATAATATTATATTGCAAATAAAATAATCAAAATTATTATTAATTATTAAATAAATTATTAATTACGAGGCTTTAGGGCATAAATCCCAATACTACAACTATGCTAGTTTTCTTGGGAACTACATGAATAGGGCTTACCCACTTGCTGTCAGAAATTGCATAGATAATACCCGCATCTTGGAGCTTGAAGATTTCTTTCATTACCACTTCCTTCATGGTTGGTTTAACCTTCTCTATGGTTCTCTTAATGGTGTAGCATTATCCTCCAGTAGAATCATGTGCATGCACATAGCTGGACTTAGACCTTTTATATCAACTAAAGTCCAACCAATCGCCAACTTGGGCTCCTTTAGAATTTGCACTAGTTTCTCTTCCTCCTCAAGTGTGAGTTCCTTTGAAATGATAACAGACAATGTTTCAACATCTCCTAAGTACACATACTTAAGATGTTATGGCAAAACCATCAGTTGTACTTTAGGTGCCTGCACAATAGAAGACAACTAATATCTTGTTAGTCTGTGCAGAAATCTCAGCATCAGAATTAATTAGTTCAGAAAGTGTTGCTGAAGACAACTTTTTTAGACCAATCTCATCATAAACATCATCCAAAGAAAATTGTTCATGTTCATCATGCTCATTAAAATTAGATCCAAGTGAATAAAAATATCAATATGACAAATAGAATGAACATTATTAAGGTATTTCATGGCATCCAAAATATCAAACTCAACAACCTCACCATCAAACTCAATTGATAAAGTACCCTCATCAACATTGATTTTGGTCTTAGCAGTTTTCATGAATGACCTCCCTAATAGAATAGAAGCAGAAGTAGGAGAGGAATTCACATCC
Organism: Trichosanthes truncata; assembly: GCA_033996785.1. Lineage (NCBI taxonomy): Eukaryota > Viridiplantae > Streptophyta > Magnoliopsida > Cucurbitales > Cucurbitaceae > Trichosanthes > Trichosanthes truncata. The sequence continues at coordinate 46,481,104 of JAWPNB010000013.1, forward strand.
ATTTCCAAGATATAGAAGTCTACAGGAAATAATAATCCTTTAACTTGCAATAAGACATCCTCTATGACTCCTAAGGGGGGGGGGGGGGGGGTGAATGTATGACCTATCAACTAATTATATTACAACACCAATTTCTTGCAGTTCATTCCGTTTAAGCTTTTGATAGATAGAGAATGATGACATTGATGGATGCACCTTAAGTCTAGCATGACATGCTCTATCTTTTTATCCCCAATCACACAAAGTAAAGAAAACATACTTGGGTCTCTGCATTTCTCTGACATGTTTTTCTTGAGCATGATTGATACATTCTTGCTCACTAACACCCTCTTTTTATGTTTGATTTTCCTCTCATTAGTACACAATTCTTTGATGAATTTGGCATACCTGGGGATTTGTTTAATTGCATCCAACAGAGGAATATAGACCTGCACCTTTCAGAATGTATCTAGAATTTCCTTTTCCTAGTCTTCTTTCTTTGGCTTTGCTAACCTACTAGGAAAATGAGCAACTGAAGGGTGTGAACTGATAAGCAAGTTGGATCAAAACTTACCCCTTTGGAAGCCTTTATAGATCATTCTCCATAATCTTTTTCTCTATTTTGTCGCTCTCCTTTGGTGGAGTCCTTGAAGGGATTTCCTTTCTACTTCTATGAGCGATGACACTTAAATTCTCTCTAGAATTTTCCTCAGGCTATGAAAGCAATTTACCAGAATTCTGTCCTTCCAACCTACTCATTGATGTAGCTAACTAGGTGATTTGATTGTCTAGATTTGCATTCCTACCTGTGTTTCCTTTCATAATTGCAATGTGTCCTATTGAAATTGAAGAGTGTTAGATGCTAAACTCTTCACAATATCTTTTAGGGACATACCTGACGTTGAAGTCTGAGCTTGTGTGGAAGCGTGTGGTGGTCTATTACATTTTTGAGGAGGTGGTCTCTATTGGCCTCCTTGGTTTCCATAACTAAAGTTTGGATGATCCCTCCATCCAAGATTGTAGGAGTTAGAGTAGGGATAATATATCCTTTGATTATGGCCCTGAAATCCTCCTATAGTGTATGCTTCCTAAGTAAAATCTTGTTGACATTGACCTACAACCATTTGACGAACAAGAGTAATTAAATCAAAGATTTGACTTTTCCATTCATTTACCTCTTTAACATGATGTATTGTTCCACCTCCTCTTGTTCTAAACTACTGTGAGTTTTCAGCCATGTTTTGAATCAGCTGTTTCGCTTCGGTAGGTTTCAGTGCTTCTCCACTTGCTACATCAATCATACCTTTGTCATTTGACAGCAAACCTTCAAAGAAATATTAGATCAGGAGTTAGTCTGAGAATTGATGGTTTGAGAAGCTAGCGCACAGTCTGTTGTATCTTTTCTAATATTCATAAAGTGTCTTCCCAGTAATTTCCTGAATACCATAGATCTCGTTCTTGAGGGCTGCAGCTATTGAGGTAGGAAAGTAATTTTCCAAGAAAAACCTTTTCATCTCATTCCATGTATTGATGGTCCCTGACAGTAGAAAATACAACCAATCCTTTGTCTGGTCCCTCATAGAGAAAGGAAAGCCCTCAGCTTGATTTGTTCCTCAGTCACTCCATAGGGTTTCATCCCAGAACAGAGAATGTGGAATTCTTTGGGATGTTTTTGAGGGTCCTCACCTGCACAACCACGAAAAACAGGAAAGACTTTAATTCAAAATCACATGGAACAATAGGATAAATGATGCATAATGGCTGCTGGTTGAGGTCTAGTGCTGTCAGCTGCTTCAGTGTCCTTTCAGCCACCTTCTCCTCAACTTCAGTAAATATTGAGGATTCGTCGATGGTCCAGTCAAAACTGATATCTTCTTTTAGTACTTCGTTCTCTTTTTTTTTGCCTCTCTTTTCAATATGTGCTTCTCCTTCCCAAGTTTAGGAAAATACTGCAATTTAATATTATGAGAAGAACGGGTCATATACAGAGAGAAACAAAGTGAAATCCAACAATAAGAAACTAAATATGGTTCCTCGACAAAGATGCCAAATTTTGGTAGAGTTGTCGAGGCTCACCAAAATTAAACTAGCTTCCTACTTTAACTTGTAGAAATAATGGACCAGGTCGATTTCCCAAGGGAACCAATTAAATAGTTTTTCAACATTAAATTTCAATAAAAACTAATAAGGGGTTTTTGAATTTTTGATAAAAATAATTAAAATCAACAGAGAGCAATTAAAACAAGTGAAAATCAAATCTTACCAAATTCCAATTCAAATGTACAATTGTATCCAATTGCAATATCGATCACATGCATACAAAACATGCTAACTTTATCATGCAAGCACTTAGTCAACTTATTAGGAAAAGCCTAATCAAGTAATGAATTCCCTAAAGTAATTGGCTCTAACAAAGCATCACAGTCAATACTAAATACCTAAACAACTGGGCACGATAACATTCTATATTACTCAGACAAAAGCATTAGTCACTTTGAAAAATACCAAGATAAACGAATTAGGCGAGATAGCTACGACCTAACCAATTTATTTGTTTAATTCCTAGAATTAATTATGTAAGCTATATGATTATGGAAAAGCCACAAAAACACACACGTGAAGTAATCCTAATGCTACTAGGTTCATTCAAGCACAACAATTACGAATCATGTAGCATCCATTCATACAATAACAATGAAGGCGTCAACTTAATCAAAATTGCATGCTTCTAAATTAAGAAATGGAATTAAAGAATACTTGCATTAAAAAGAAAACTACAATAACGTTTAAGTCTCACAACATTACAATTGGACCACAACGAACCTCTGAATCAGAAACGTGAAGCCTAGCCGCACATCGTGATGATATCGCTAAGATTCAACATAGGTTCGATTGATTACAAGGATAAAGTAGACAAAAGGAAGAAAAGCTCTCAAAGAGTCTAAAAGCAAGTGTTATACAATTGATGCACCCTCTTGCCCTAGAAGAAAAAGAGTATTTATAGTAGGCAAAGCAGCATCTATGCTACCCTTTAAAAATAAGGAAAAAATTGCGAGAATTGATGTAGCGTCTAGACGTTGTGGGAAGCATCTAGACGCTACTAGTATTGAGCCTAGTCTCCCCGCAACGTTGAGTGAGACCTTATTGGCATTTTGGCTAGCATCTAGACGCTTGAAATAGCGCCTAGACGCTACTCCTTCAGATCAAATGACTTGAGAAGCTTCTGTAACGACGTCTTATGCCCAAATTGACGTCTAGATGCTATGGCCTCATGATCTTATGCTTGAAATCCATATGCAACAGCGTTTTGATGCCCAAAGTGGCGTCTAGACGCTCTCTTCTCAGTTCATTTGACTTGAGATTCACCTTCTCTTGACTCGATCACTCAAATTAAGTCTAGTTAGCTCTCTTTTAAGTCTGATTTCGTCTAAAGTCCCCAAAATGATTCCTAATTTCTCAATCCCTACAAAATAGATAAATAAATGCATGAGGGTCGAAACTAGCATGAATTAAAGTCATAAAATAGCACTTTTTAGGTTCTATCAATATCACAATCAAACATAACAATCAATAGATAACTTTGCTAACACGAGCATAACTCAATGGTTGAGACAATACTACTTTTTTTTTTTTTGAGTTTGTTGAGACAATACTACTTACTTTGAGAAGTCATAGGTTTGAATCTCCCACCTCACATACGATAAAGTATTTTAAAAAAATCAACCAAACTTATGATAGAAGCCACTAACCTAAATCTCCAAATTAAAAACCCTTAAAACTTCCTAAATATAATATGTAGCATAACTCAACTAGTTAAGACATATGCCCTCGACCAGATTCAAATCCCCCATCCCCACTTGCTATTAAACTAACAAAAACAAATGCAGCATAATTAAAAATGTGTGTTTAATAAACTAATTTTAGTTTACTAGCTAGATTCAATAATTACTGGCCTAAATTCCCTATCGAAGGTGTTTTCGTGGGTCAATATCAAGGAGAATCTTTTGAGAAAGTATTATAGTAGGTGGGAGAAGGAAATGTGTCAACATATCCTACGGTCTCCATCATTGGTTTACATTGTGAGATTCATGCAGTGCCTCGTGGTGGCTTTTGGACATTCCCCTACGGAAGGTGTTTGCATGGGTCAATATCAGGGTGAACTCTTGAGAATGATAAGATTGTAGTTTTGTTTCCAATACTTGACCTACCCTACGACGACACTTGTTGGGATAAAACTACGGGATCTAAAATGATGGGTTACACTTACAAATGGCTCATTAAGGTTGTTAATGATGTCTTTGACCAAACTAATGGTAACTAAATATTATAGGAATAAGAGTTATTCTGGTATAATACTTGGTTGAGATTGTCTCAGTTTAGTGAAGGAACACTTGACCTACCCTATGGCGGCACTTGTTCTAACTCACTAAAGTACCATAGTATTAGAAATGATTTATAGGGTTCATTTTTCAAATTGTTTGATTTCTATGCTAAAATTGAATGGATAATTGTTTGCATGGTGTTAAATAATATATATATTTCAATATTATGTCAATTTCTCTCTTGATTTTAATTTTGAATACTGATTTATGAAGTGAGAAAATTTTATTACTTGGAATAGTAACATTAACGTTATAATGGTAGTGTAAAATATTTTTGTCTTTATTGAGAAATGTTCTCAAAACCTGTTGTCAATACTAAGCGAATTGTTCGTGAAGCACATGATTAATGAATCAAAGCTAACGAAATAGTTTATAGATATTTTCTAGTTGACATGTTAGATGTCAAGCTTAAAAGATAAAGAAAATGACAACAATATATAAGATGTTGAAGTCAACAGAAGCTGAATTTAGAAAATTGTCTAAATGATCTAAAAAATTAAGTGTTACAAAAATCCAAGAAAAGAAACCAAATGACTGAAGTTGTATAAAAGGAAATAGTTCCTAAATTAGCTAGGACCAGTCATAATGAGAGGAATTTTTTGAAATACCTCAGTGGGAAGAAAAATATAAATGAAAGTAAATTTGATTTACTAGATTTTTAGTGAATAATAAATAACGACATATGAATAGTTGATACAAGATCCACTATCAAGATTTATTATTTTATTACATTTAATATGTAATTCTTGAAAAATACTTAACATGTAGAATAGTTTCTACATGTTGGCACCAGGAAGCCCATCTCAATTAGTGTAGTGGGAGATATTAAGATGTCATTAAGTAAAAATTGTTACTTATGGCTGAATATGGTGTTTTTAGTAACCATAAGAGAAATTTTAATTTCTCGAACTTTTTACTAAAATGTTCATATAGTATGAATTACTTTGAAGTATGAAATTTTATATTTTCAAACTTGTTTGAAAATACATTCAGCTGAAAATAAGAACAATATGTATATGTTAAAATGTTGACATATACTATACTACAAAATACTGAGATATTCAAGATTATAGAATTCATAATAGAAAGACATTGTTTTCTCTTAAAAGATGATATTTGACTTTGGCTGTTAAGGTTGATTAACATCAACTTGAATAAAATGAAAAGACTAGTAAGAGGTAATTATCTAAAAAGTTAGTTAATTACTGTACCTGTTTGTAGATCTTGTTTTTCATGCAAGAAAATCATTATTTATTAGATAAGGCTACAAGGGCAAAAAATACTTTGGGCTTACACATTTTGACCCAAGTGGTCTGGTGAATGTAAAGGTCAAATAAAGTCATGAATATTTCATCACTCTAATTGATGATTATTCAAGGTACAAGTATCTTTACTTAATACAACATAAGTCTAAATTTTTTAAAAGTTCAAGAAAATTAAGATTAAAGTTGAAAATTAATTAGGTAAATCTATCAAGATATTATGATCAGATCATAATAGAAAGTACAAGAACCTTACGTACTAAGATTAACTGATAGAAAATGGGTTTTTTTATCCCAATTATCTTAATACAAAGTACAATTTTGTGAAATTGTGCTGCAAGAGGAGAAACATGACCTTGTTAGACATGGTCACATCAATACTGAGTTACACATCATTACCAAACTCTGGTTAGGAAATGCAATAGAGATTGCATTGGTGAACATGATTCCCTCCAAAAGTGTCTATGAGACAATTTTAAGATTATAGAAGAGTAGCAAAGCTGGTTTACAACACTTTACCATTTGGGAATGTTAAGCTCACATACTGAAACAAGTTTTAAACAAGCCTAAAAAGCTTGTATATGTTCAAAGATAAGCCTAAATGTAGGCCACCCCTAAGGAGTACAAAATGGTTTTTTATTTAGTCATAAAACGAATAAGGTATTTGTATGACAAATATCATTTTTATAAGGAATGTCAAATAAAATATTACAAGCCTTTAATAAGGTGAGATAGTATTCATAAATTGGTTCAAAGTGAAGCCACTAAATAGTTAACAAAAATTATTAATAATTTAATTTACAGTTGAAAGCCAAATGGATTCTAGTCATGAATTGGATAAGCCTTATCGTAATGGGAGAGTTATGAGATGACTCAACCTTTACAAGAACTTAATTGAAGCCCAAACTGTCATGTTAGATGACAAAGTTGAAGGTTTATTGCTCTCAAAGTGAGACTAATAGCAAATGGTTAGACCTAATAGGAGAAAGTAGACTAAGAGTAAACTTTCTCACTTGTTGCCATAATAAAGTCTGTAAGCATTATTTAATTCATTATTGCATATGGGATATGAAAATGAATGTTTAGAATTCTTTTATAAAAAGAAATATTAGATAATGCATCTACACAAATCAATCAGAGAGATTTATTTTCAAAGATCAAAAGAATAAAGGTTTGCAAAATAGTATACGTTCATTTATGAAATGAATTTTACAGTTAAATCTTTGAATATAAGGTTTGATAAAAGTATCAAAACCTATGGCTTTGGATAAATATTAATGAAGCCTGTATAGACAAGAAAATCATTAATTACTTAGTGGATTTTTCTCATGTTTTATGTTAATGATATTTTACTCATTATGAATGATGAAAGACATCTATCTAACATAAAAAGCTGCCTAAGTAACCAATTCCAAATGAGTAATTTAGAATGATTCGGTATATTTACATATCCAAAATGGAGATTTTAAAAACAAACTGTTAACTTTGTCTCAAACATTTTATATTGATAAAATTGTTGTCAAATATTTGATATTTATGTCTAAGGAAGAGTATCCTAAAACAGCTCAAATGTTGAGAACAAATGATTAATTATCTACTTTAAGTGAGAGACAATTAATGCATAAATAAGACTTAACAATTAATATACAATTGGTTAGCATATATCAGTTAAACGAAAGGTATGACCATTGAGTAGAAAATTAAAAACTTTTTCAAATTATCTATGGATAATGAGAATTTTTTGTGTATGGAGTAAAAGATTTGATCTTTACAAGATACACTGATTCTTACAAAGATTTAGGAAATCTATATTAAGATAAATTTTACCTTAGGTGGTGGAGTATGATAAACAAGTTAAATTGTTTTGCTTGTGAAGCAACAAAAGGACTTGTATGACTCAAATAGTTCCTTGAATATCTGAAAGGTGTTTCAGATAAGATTTAGTCTATCATCTTTATTATGATAATAGTGGTGCAAAGACTAATATTGAGGAAATTAAAAAACACCAACATATAAGGAATCATATCGAGAGAGAGAGAGCATCATGGTAGTGACCAAGATGGTTTTTAATGAAAGTCGTTTAGATCTATATAAAAAGACTCTCTAGGCTAAAGTGTTTAAGAGTCACTTAGAATGTCTAGGATTATGAGACATGTTTTGTCTTCGCTAGGGCAAGTGGGAGAACATGTTGGGTATAGAGTATGCCTTAGGAATGTCTCGTCGGCTTTAGTGCAAGTAGGAGATTGTTGGGATTTATGCCCTAAAGCCTCGTAATTAATTAATTATTTAATAATTAATAATAATTTTGATTATTTTATTTGTAATATAATATTATCCATTATATGAAAAATCCAAGGTTATTAGTGTAATCTTAAACAGTATGTGGTTGACACACATAAGGATCGTGTTCAAGAAATAACCTAAAGAGTCATAGTATATGGATAAGGTTAGGTGCCTTATCCTGGTAACACTATTGACACAGCCCACTTTGTAATAGTTACAAATAATTTGATCCAAATCGTTCATGTGGAGACATGTGAGTGGGGGTATCTTATACAATGAATTTATATAAGACTGGACCATGAAATATTTAATATCTTTTTATAAATTTGTTAAGTGAGAAGATTAATATTTCATCAAGATGATCATATGTGACTCGATCTTAATCCTAAGTGAGTTATGAACTCCTGCCTGTGAGGGCTTGTCCTTTGATTTGCATGAGCGAGAGTGACTTTTGTTGCTGATTCAATAAGCCTACCATTTTGGGGACTTGACCAAATAGAGAGCTGGGAACATGATCTCACAAGATGGAATTCACTCATTCCCTTATAGGGTAAGTAGATGAGTAGTTCCCTTAAGTGCTGATTTCGGGACTTGAACAATGGGGCCCCACCCTCTCAATCGCCCGAGAGGGACTTAGTTTATGGTTGGATCATAAACAAATTGTTCATTAGAGGATCAGTGGTACTTAGGGTGCAAGATGTAATTACAGGGGTAAAACGGACTTTTGACCCAACTGTAATTACGAACAACTTGTGAATGATCGACTTGCATGTAGTGATTATATCAATGGACACAACTTGTCCTACAGTGCATAAAAGTGCAACTTTAGGTCTATAGTGGAGTGACCCTAGAGTTAATGAATGAAAATTGATTAATTAAAGAGTTCAATTAATTAATTTTGTATCATTGGAGCTTATAATCTGTAGGTCCATAAGGTTCCCTTGCTAGCTCATAGTAACACTAAAAGATTAATTTAGTTAAAAGAAAATTTTGAAATGTTCAAATTAATATTTAATATATTAGATATATTAAATATAAAAGAGAAAAATATATTTATTGTATTTGATACATTAAATATTAAAATAATTAATGTATATTAGATACATTAAAGAAAAGATATTTATTAAATTTGAATTGGATTCAAATTAGGAAATAGATATCATAGGGGAATTTTAAAAAATTTGAATAAAATTCAAATTGGTTAGATAAATATATTTTAATATATTAGATATTAAAATATATTATTTAATTATCTTCCCTAGACCTATAAATAGAATCCTAGGGGTGAGCCATTGAGCTTTCTTCATAGAACACACATCTCCTCAATAGAAAATTAGAGAATTCTCTCTAGATTTTTTTCTCTCCAATCCCTTGAGATTTTTCTTTCAAAATGCTCCCACAAGCCTTGATCTTGTGTTAGAGTCATAGCCATGAAGATTTTGTGGATGAGATAAAGACCCACCAGAATATTCTCCATATTTATCTCAAAAGTAAGTTTTCTTAATTAATATTATTTTTAATTTAATTTTAAATAAAATCAAAGACGATCCAATGCTTCCACTGTGGGATGAAGAGTTCATTCCTATCAATAATAATATGTGAGCAAAAGCGATAAAACTAAAATATTAAATCTCCAATTTCACAGGATAAGCCAACCAAACAAGAGTCACAAATAATAATAAGAGAGATAGGGAAAAAGTTGTAATATTACCTTTGACCTTTCATAAATGTTTCAAAACTATCATTGGAGTAGAAATCCATTAGAATAGAAATCCATTAGAATATTAGACGAAAAATTAATGTGACGATGACCCGAAATGGCGGTGACTAAGGATGCTTGTATGGATTGGTATGAAGGAACGTCGACTTTTCGTTCAACATTCTGATGATAAACTTACATGACTCAATGCTAAGAGATAAGTGATTGGCATAAATTTAGAAGAGGAAAAAGGTCACCTAAGAGATAAATGTTTCTATTTTGTAATTACTCATCAAATTTCTAAGAACTTAGTAGAATTTCGAGTTTTTTTCTCTTAGATAACATTTTAAATCGTTGCCAATATACTAAATATTATGTTAGGCACGTTTATCATCAATCAATTTTAACATTCTCCAACAATGAGGAACTAGATTGACAAATGTTAATACAGAAGAAGTTGAATTGAAAAATTTTAAACAATAGGTACTATATTGAAAATTTTAAATAGAGACTAAATTGAAAAAATATTTCAACATTATAATCTAAAACATGTATGAAACTATTTTTTTTTAACTAAAAAAACATTTTTTTGGCTAAATTATAAAAATATCTCTGAACTTTGTCTTTGTTTAAAAAATACTCTTATTCTTTCAAAAGTTACAATATTATCATTGACCTTTTACAAACATTTCAAAACTACCATTGGAGTATAAATCTATTAGAATGTTGGACAAAAAATTGACGTGACAATAACTTGAAATGATGTGGCAGTGACTAAGATGCTTGTTTGGATTAAGTCTGATAGAATAACATTCAAACAAGTCACTTTATATTCAACAATCTAATCATTTTTGTGTTTCAAAGGTAGTTTTGAAATATTTATAAAAAGTTAATAATATTTACACTTTCTAAAAAATAGAAGTATTTCTAAAACAATGGAGAAAGGGGCAAACTTTAGGGCTATGTTTTATAATTTAGCTTTTTTTTTTTTCAGGGATATTTAAAGGCTTGTTACATGGATAGCTCATATAGGAAGCCTATATTTTATTAGTAGCCAAATCCACTATTTTTTATGTTGTAACATTTTAATATTTAATTAGTTTTAAATATGAGTTTCTTTTTAGTTTTTAATTTGTGAGAGTTTTTCACCTTTTTAAGGAAGAAAAACATATTGGTAAAGATGTTAAAAAGTTTACAAATTAATTACTTAATTTTGTATTAAATTCCTAGATCTAAAATTCTAGTATAAATACCTCTCTTACCACACTCTCAAACACACAACATTTTCAATCTTCACTTCTCTCTAAATTCTCATATTTCTCTACTTTGCTCTTTTAAGAGCAATTGACCAAAAAGAAGGGTGTTCTTTGTTGTGGAGCTTTGAGCTCAACCTCATAGTGCAGAGTGGTTTGAGCTACACAACGTTTCAGTTGGGTTGTTGTATCCTGGAGGGGATAGGCCAGAGAAGAACTGATGCACCGGTGGTTGATAAATAAATTACACCGCAGAGGGCTTGAATCTCCTTAAAGAGAGCGAGATACCCGCGCCTCAACCTAATTGTTTACGTGTTTTTTTCTCAATATCTATCTCAATATTTACTCCATTTTTCCTCTGTTATTTGTAATTCCCCCAACAATTTTAAGGAGATTCATCATGGAGTCTACAATTGAGAAGCCTAATGAGAATGTTGGAGATCTCAACAAGCCTTTTCGATTTAAAGGAGCACACTTTAAGAGATGGAAGGGAAAAATGTTGTTCTACCTTAATTTTCTCAAAGTGGCTTATGTTCTCACAGAAAAAAAAACCCAAAGAAGATTGATACTGAAGCATGGGCATTGAAGAGTTCATGGAACACCAAGAGAAAATTGATAAGTATGAGAAAGATGAGTACAAATGTCGGTACTATATTTTAAATTGTCTTGCTGATCATTTTTATGATTATTATGATACTACTTTTACATCAGTCAAGAAAATATGAAAAGCTTTGCAGAATAAATATGATACTGAAGAAGCAGGCGCGAAAAAATATGTTGCAAGTCGCTTATTTCGCTTCCAAATGGTAGATGGAAAATCTGTAGTAGAGCAAGCACAAGACTTTCAGATGATAGTAGCTGAAGTAGCATCTGAAGGAATTAAGATTGGAGACAATCTTATTGTTGCTGGCATAATTGACAAGCTTCCACCATCATGGAGAGAATTTCAGAAAAATATGCGTCATAAGCAAAAAGAAATTTCTCTAGAAGCGCTAATTACTCTCATTCGTGTGGAGGAAGAGGCAAGAGGGCAAGATGCATTGATTCAAGAAGGCAATGAAAATTCCACCAAGTTAAATCTAATATCTTCTAATGATAGTTTACCTAAGGGTTAGATTCCTAAAACTAGTCATTTAAAGCCAAAGAAGAATTATATGAAAAAGAATAATAAACCTCATAAGAAAAATCCAAGCCAAGTGAATAAGAATCAAGTATATCCTCAACAATCAAGAGCAATTTGCTTTGTTTGTGGCAAAAGTGGGCATATTGCTAGATTTTGTAAATTTCGGAAACATGAACCTGTACCTCAGGCTAATGTTACCGAAGAACCATTTGTGGCTATGATAACTGATATTTATATGGTTCAAAGTGTTGAAGGATGGTGGGCTGATTCTGGAGCCAATAGACATGTTTGTTATGACAAAGATTGGTTCAAAGTTTATACTCCTTTTAAGGAGCCTAAAACAATAATGCTTGGTGATTCTCATACTACCCAAATTATGGGAACTGGTGAGGTTGAATTAAAATTCACCTCTGGAAGGGTTCTAATTTTGAAACATGTGCTTTATACAGCCTCCATGAGGAAGAATTTAATGTCGAGTTGTCTTCTTAATAAGGCTGGCTTTAAACAAACTATGGAATCTGATCAATATGTGATAACAAAAAAAGGAATTTTTGTTGGGAAAGGTTATGCTTGTGATGGAATGTTCAAATTGAACATTGAGAATATTAATAAAGCATCTACCAGTTCGGTTTATATGCTATCTTCTTTAAATTTTTGGCATGCTCGTTTGTGTCACATAAATAGTAAATATGTGGGGGTGATAAGTATTCTTGGATTAATTCCTAGTTTAAAAAATGATTTTGAGAAATGTGAAATATGCAGTAAAGCTAAAATTACAAAAGGACCTCATAAAAGTGTTGAAAGAAATATCGAATTACTAGAGTTAATTCATACAGACTTGTGTGAATTTGAAGGAATTTTAACTAGAGGAGGAAATATATATTTTATCACTTTTATTGATGATTTTTCAAAATATACTCATGTTTATTTATTGAAAAATAAAAGTGATGCTTTTGAGAATTTTAAAAAATTTCTCCTCGAAGTTGAAAATCAATTCGGTAGAAAAATTAAAAGAATTAGAAGTGATAGAGGTCGAGAATATGAATCATTTGAATTCAATTCATATGTTGAATCATTGGGAATAATTCATGAGACTACTGATCCGCTAACACGCAAGTGCACGTGATCGAAGTAATAAAGAAACTGGAAGTATTTCAGAGTATCGATCCCACAGGGAACAGATACAACAAAATTCAAGAGAATAAGCAAAGATGTTTTCAAATTGCAATTGTGGGTAACCGATGCAAAATAATAAGTGGGATGGTTTTTGTTGTTTTTGAAAAGAAGAAATAAATATGCTAAAAGAGGGATTCAAATATGCTTTTGCTCTATTGAAAGAAATTGCGGCCTAATTGCAATTGCAATTCTTTGACTCAACACTTAAGCTTTGTAAACCGAATTCAACACCTATTCGACCTTCTATGAAGTATCTTTAGGAGGCTAAGCGATTAAACCTATATTTCTATGGCTAATACGAACTTAGTTAATTTTCAAACACAATTCTTTTGGTTTTAAAGGTTTTTCCCTATGTCTAGGGTCAAAAACAAATTCCTATGTCTAGGCTATTTTCCTTTATTGCTTTTATGAAAACCCAATTTTTATCTAACCTTTTCATAATTAGACTCCAATTGTTGTATACTAATCTAGGTGATCAATCTAAACTAGTAATGAAAATTTCAATCAATAAAAGCAAACAATGCTATAAGATTAAGCAAAGTTGCTCTTACATATTAGGCCTTTATTCCTTTCTCTAGGGCATTCACATGCTTGAATCCCAAAGAAAGACTTAGCTCATAATTAAAAGAACGAAAAACAATGAATGAAAAGAATTAAAGTGCATAACTAAAATAGAAGCAATATGTGATAAAAATTTCAAAGTTAATAAATAATTGAATAACAACTTAATAATAAGGAAAGAACAACTAAAATTCCATTAATCGAAATAAATTCAGAAACTATTTAGTCTCGTAAACAAAAGGAAAGAACAAAACAGTAGCTAAAAGCTTGAAATTACAGCAGCAATTAAATTCCTAAAACTGAAGCAAATAAACATAAAATAAATTCTAAGAACGGGAAGAACACAGCCCCTTTTCTGCTTCTTATTCAATCGACTCAACTCCACTTTTTTCAAAGGGAATTGAGCCTTCACTTCCTTCAATTTGCATTGAGGAAGGATTGAATTTCGAAGTTGAAAGGGGCTGGAAAACAGAAGAAAAACAGCAGCAAACAGAAATAAAAACAGCTGAAATTTGACAGCAGAAATTTTGACAGCAGAAATTTGACAGCTGAAAATCGTGGACAGCAGCAACTGTGGCCGAAAATGGCAGAAAAACTGATTCCCCTCTTGAGGCTTCTTCTCCAATATTTATAGATGAATGGGGCTAGGGTTTCCTTCTTTGAATGAGGCACAATTATGGCTAAAATCTCAGCTAAAATCGTGGAGCCAATATCTCACAAAATTCCTAGATTTTAGGAGATTTATAGATTTTCCTTTAATTTTCAGATCTATCAAAATTGCAATTGCAATGCAATTGCATTTCTATTGCATTCTTCAAATTCCTGCACAAAAACATCAAGTAAGTGTGTTTTCATTTTCTTTTGCTTTATTCTCTCCATTTACTTAATTTAAAAGGCTTCCAACAATAATTCAATTTAAACCAACTATTTGCTAGCCTTTTTATCTAACAACACACATAAAATAACAAGAATAACTAAGTATAAAGGCCAAATAATTCTCATAAATGAGAATTATCACACCCCCAAACTTGAGTTATTGCTTGTCCTCAAGCAATTGCAAAATAAATATAGAGACAACAACACAAGCCAAAGCAGATTCTAAGAATAATTCTTTTGAAAAATACGCCTCTCAAGGGAGGTCTCATGCTCATAACACTTTAACTTTACTTGGATGCTTCCACTACATGCAACTTCCATGTCTCCCTTGTCTAAATAAAACACTTTCATCTCACAATCTCACCTTGGATTCATACTACCTATTACCTTTAGTCAAGTTTTACTTAGTTGCTAAACAAGCTAACGTTACATGCTTTTCTTAACTAACAATGTTCCCCCAAACTTGTTTTTCACTGCTAGGATGCATACTTTTTTTTTTTTTTTTTTTAAGAGGGGACCTTTTTGTCATTGGTGCCTTCGTTCTAGCTTACTAACGCTTTTTGGTGAAAGTATCTAGCTACGAGTACTTATCACATCAAGGCTATTTTCACATACTCACTTCCTAAGCTAACCTTTCTTGCAAAGGAAATCATGGGTGTCATGACTGCCCCTGGTTACTCAGTTAACTCTAGAAGGAGGAGTATCTTTCTTTTTTTTTTTTTTTTTTTTAATCCTAGCAGCTGTTACAACAACATTATATTACAACAACATAGTATTACAATAGTAGTATTACATATATTACATGACTCACCCCCCCAAACTTAAACAGGTCAATGTCCCCATTGGCCAAGGATAGCACAAGGGGTGACAAGGGGTGACAAGGGGTGATTTGCAAAACATCCAAGCTAGACTCTCCTAAAGGGATTCAGTGTACAAACTTAGGTGAGTTGAGACTTGGGTGTTTTATAAAGACAAAGAATCATAAAATTGTTTGTTTGGGAAGCATCTATGTAATGTTTCTAAGTATTTAATGAACTGAGCATACTCCAAAATTTCATCATTAAGGGTATTCAACAAGAACAAAACTCAAAGAAATCAGACAAGAAATGTGTTTGTCTACAAGTCAAAAGCATTCACAATTGTTTTTTTATTTTTTTATTTTTATTTTTTATTTATTTTTATTTTTAAAAAAAAAATTAATTTAATTTAATTTATTAATTTATTAATTTATTAATTTTTTTTTTGCCTATTCCAAATATCATCATCAAGGATTTTTAAACTTTAAGACATATTTGGGAGACATCCAAAAACAAGAGATCACACATAACTGACATTGAACTTCAAACAATTTGGATGTCAATCAAATCATCATGACAAAATGCAAGGGACAAAGACAAGCACAAAAGTTTAAGACAATAACATCACAATCTAAACTAGTAAGATTTAAGAAGTAGAGTTTAAGGTGCAAAGAACAACTCCCCTAATCATTGGAGGATGACTCATCTTCTTCTTGGCGTGTTGGATGTTTTGCTTCATTTTGCAATTGCATTCCATTTGCATTCTTGTCCCTCAACTTTGCCTCATTTTTCGTGAATGCAATTGCATTGCAATTGCAATTCCGTGTGATTGGAGTTTGATTTTTCCTTCTCCCTTTAATCTGAACTCAAAAGCGAATTGTTAAAAAAATTCACACAGGCTCGAAAAAGAGTTCATGCCTTAAAATATTTATTTATTTTTAATTTTCTTATTTCTTTTTGAATTTTTGAATTCCTTCAACAATTTCCCAGGTAAATCCCCAGGTAGAGGTGTTCCCTAAACGGTCAACTTAAGTACCTCAGCCTAGACATGATTATGCCTTAGACAGAAATTGCTTAGTCACTTCAAAATTCATAGAAATAAGTTTTTTTTTTTAATAAAAAGAAAATGAACGAAAAGATAAACTTATCATATTCCAGTAGGTAGCCCGCAATCGTGTTCCTTCATTTTGCACCTAGGTCTCGAGGTTGGACGAGATTTCATTCGTAGTTGAGGTGCTTTGATCACAACGCGTCTTGCTTGCTCGAGAGATTTGCATGTGCCTTTGAAAGTAGAAATTGTAGTTGCAACTTGTGTCACATTTTGCAAATTGTCATCCTTCATGCTCTCCTTTTTGCATTCTTCTTCATTTAGCATTTCCTGCAAGCTGCAATAAGTCAAAGTAGGGTCTTCTAGTATCAGGAGCACTTTGGATATCATTTGCTGTGAAATTGCAACTGCATAGTTTACTGCAACTTCCTTTGGTGGTTCCTTCTCTTCTTGAGGTGGTTCTTCTTTAATCTCTTTTCTCCCTTCTGGCTCCTTAGTGTTTTCAATAGTTGGAGCGCTTTCTGCATTTACTGGGAGTTTGAAATCCTCATATTCGAATTTACTTGGTGTCACCGCCTCGAATTCTTCTTTTTCTTCTTGCTTGAAAGTCTCTATATTGTTGAGCAAAATTCCTTGGGACCTGTTCTGCAAATCATTTGCAATTTGTTCCATCTGGATCTCCAAATTCTGTAAAATTGTGGTTTGGCTTTGCATCACAACATCGCACTTTGCCATGTATTCCCTCATGAGTTCTTCAATGCTAGGCTCTTTTGGAATCATCTTCTCTTGTTGGAAGCACTGGTACTGATGTTGATTTGCAAAGCTGGGTAGAAATCCATAACACAAAGAATCAGGATTATAAGGACAATTATAAAATGAATGACTTCCTTTACAATAAATACAAGAAATAGAAGGGATAGGATTAGTAGGAGCTATGGAATTTCTCATCATTAAAGTTTCCATCGTGTAGCTTAATGATGAAGCTTGTGCGCTCAATGTTGCAATGATGTCTTCCATCTTGTTGATTATCTCAAGCAATTCAATCCTAAGTTGTGCCTTTCTCCTCTTGCAATTGCTTTCCCTCAACCTGCAAAACAAAGTAAACAAAAATTGGGCTTTCTCTTGGAAAGAGGATAATTGCAATTGCAATCTGATTGCAATCTATGCTAAAAAAAATTGAATTTTGTTAGTAAAGCCGTTCCCCGGCAACGGCGCCAAAAACTTGATCCGCTAACACGCAAGTGCACGTGATCGAAGTAATAAAGAAACTGGAAGTATTTCAGAGTATCGATCCCACAGGGAACGGATACAACAAAATGCAAGAGAATAAGCAAAGATGTTTTCAAATTGCAATTGTGGGTAACCGATGCAAAATAATAAGTGGGATGGTTTTTGTTGTTTTTGAAAAGAAGAAATAAATATGCTAAAAGAGGGATTCAAATATGCTTTTGCTCTATTGAAAGAAATTGCGGCCTAATTGCAATTGCAATTCTTTGACTCAACACTTAAGCTTTGTAAACCGAATTCAACACCTATTCGACCTTCTATGAAGTATCTTTAGGAGGCTAAGCGATTAAACCTATATTTCTATGGCTAATACGAACTTAGTTAATTTTCAAACACAATTCTTTTGGTTTTAAAGGTTTTTCCCTATGTCTAGGGTCAAAAACAAATTCCTATGTCTAGGCTATTTTCCTTTATTGCTTTTATGAAAACCCAATTTTTATCTAACCTTTTCAGAATTAGACTCCAATTGTTGTATACTAATCTAGGTGATCAATCTAAACTAGTAATGAAAATTTCAATCAATAAAAGCAAACAATGCTATAAGATTAAGCAAAGTTGCTCTTACATATTAGGCCTTTATTCCTTTCTCTAGGGCATTCACATGCTTGAATCCCAAAGAAAGACTTAGCTCATAATTAAAAGAACGAAAAACAATGAATGAAAAGAATTAAAGTGCATAACTAAAATAGAAGCAATATGTGATAAAAATTTCAAAGTTAATAAATAATTGAATAACAACTTAATAATAAGGAAAGAACAACTAAAATTCCAATAATCGAAATAAATTCAGAAACTATTTAGTCTCGTAAACAAAAGGAAAGAACAAAACAGTAGCTAAAAGCTTGAAATTACAGCAACAATTAAATTCCTAAAACTGAAGCAAATAAACATAAAATAAATTCTAAGAACGGGAAGAACACAGCCCCTTTTCCGCTTCTTATTCAATCGACTCAACTCCACTTTTTTCAAAGGGAATTGAGCCTTCACTTCCTTCAATTTTCATTGAGGAAGGATTGAATTTCGAAGTTGAAAGGGGCTGGAAAACAGAAGAAAAACAGCAGCAAACAGAAATAAAAACAGCTGAAATTTGACAGCAGAAATTTTGACAGCAGAAATTTGACAGCTGAAAATCGTGGACAGCAGCAACTGTGGCCGAAAATGGCAGAAAAACTGATTCCCCTCTTGAGGCTTCTTCTCCAATATTTATAGATGAATGGGGCTAGGGTTTCCTTCTTTGAATGAGGCACAATTATGGCTAAAATCTCAGCTAAAATCGTGGAGCCAATATCTCACAAAATTCCTAGATTTTAGGAGATTTGTAGATTTTCCTTTAATTTTCAGATCTATCAAAATTGCAATTGCAATGCAATTGCATTTCTATTGCATTCTTCAAATTCCTGCACAAAAACATCAAGTAAGTGTGTTTTCATTTTCTTTTGCTTTATTCTCTCCATTTACTTAATTTAAAAGGCTTCCAACAATAATTCAATTTAAACCAACTATTTGCTAGCCTTTTTATCTAATAACACACATAAAATAACAAGAATAACTAAGTATAAAGGCTAAATAATTCTCATAAATGAGAATTATCAACTACTCCACCATATTCACCTGCTTCTAATGGAGTAGCTGAGAGAAAAAATAGAACCTTAATTGGTTTGACTAATGCTATGCTATTAGAATCAGGTGCATCTTTTAATCTTTGGGGTGAAGCGTTTTTGACTGCTTGTCATGTGTTAAATAGAGTGCCACATAAAAAGACAAAAATTACACCTTTTCAATTGTGGAAAGGGTATAAGCCAAATTTGGGATATTTAAGAGTTTGGGGATGTTTAGTTTTTGTAAGGCTAACAGATCCAAAAAGACCTAAATTAGGGTCTAAAGCTACCACTTGTGTTTTTCTTGGATATGCAGCTCATAGTACAGCCTATAGATTTCTTGACATTGAACATAATGTGATTTTTGAATCAAGTGATGCAATTTTTCATGAAGAAAAATTTCCTTTCAATTCAAGAAATAGTGGGGGTCAAAGTTGTGAACAAACTTCCTATAAGTTTGGCTCTTCTACTCCCAGTGATAATAATGAAAACAACTCTCCAGTTGAATTAAGGAGGAGTAAAAGAGCTAGAACTGTAAAAGATTTTGGTTCTGATTTTTATGTTTATAACATTCAAGAAACACCAATTTCTTTGCAAGAAGCTTTGTCATCTCCATATGCAATATTCTGGAAAGAGGTTGTGAATGATGAAATAGAATCACTAATTTCTAATAAAACTTGGAAATTAGTTGATTTGCCACCAGGTTGTAAAACTATAGGGTGTAAATGGGTCCTGAGAAAAAAGATGAAACCGGATGGTAGTATAGACAAGTATAAAGCTAGACTTGTCGCAAAAGGTTTTAAACAAAAAGAAGACTTAGACTTCTTTGATACCTTTTCTCCGGTTACGAGAATCACATCCATTAGATTGTTAATTGCAATTGTTGCAATTTTTGATATGAGTATTCATCAAATGGATGTGAAAACAGCTTTTCTAAATGGTGATTTAGAATAAGAGATTTATATGGACCAACATGAAGGTTTTATAGAACCTGGGCAGGAGAAGAAAGTGTGTAAGCTTACTAAATCCCTATATGACTTAAAACAAGCCCCAAAGCAGTGACATGAGAAATTTGATTCTTGCATGCTAAATAATGGTTATAAACCAAATGAATGTGATAAATGCATCTATTATAAATCATGGGAAGATTCACATGTTATTATTAGCCTATATGTTGATGATTTATTGATCTTTGGCTCAAATATTTTTGTTATAAATGAAACAAAAAATTTATTGAGAAGCCATTTTGACATGAAAGATCTTGGTGAGGTTAATTTTATTCTGGGTATGAAAATAACAAAAACCTCATATGGGTTTTTCCTTGACCAATCACATTATATTGAGAAAATACTCAGAAAATACAATTATTTTGATTGTAAACATGTGTCTACTCCATTTGATTCAAGTGTTCACTTGTTTCCCATTGAAAATGAAAGTGATGTAATTAATCAAAAGGGGTATGCTAGCGTGATTGGTAGCCTACGATATGCTACTGATTGCACTAGACCTAACATTGCATATGCAGTAGGAGTTCTTAGCAGGTTTACAAGTAACCCAGGTAAAGAACATTGGCATGCCATAGATCGTATTATGAAATATTTATTGGGAACAAAAGACTATGACTTACTTTATAAAAAATATGCTGCTGTTGTTGAAGGATTTTCTGATGCTGACTGGAATACATTGTCAGGTGATTCTTTATCTACTACATGGTATATTTTTACCTTGGGAGGTTGTGCTATTTGTTGGAAATCTAAAAAACAAACAATTATTGCCAACTCTACTATGGAAGCAAAGCTTATTGCTTTAGCTTCAGCTAGCGAGGAAGCAAGTTGGCTAAGAGATTTATTATATGAAATTCCAATTGGGGAGAAACCAATACCTCCTATTTTGATAAATTGTGATAGCACTGCCACAATTGGTAGAGTAAAAAATCGTTTTTATAACGGTAAATCCAAACCTATAAGAAGAAAACACAGTACTGTGAGATCCTATTTGAGTAATGAGATTATTAATGTGAATTACATTAAATCTTGTGATAACCTTGCAGATCCATTAACAAAGGCCTTGAATAGAGAAAGGGTCTGGAATACATCGAGGGGGATGGGATTGAAGCCCTTATAATTGTCATGAGCCATATATAAGGATACCCACCTAGTGATTAGAGATCCTGAGAACTAGATTCAAAGGGAAAAACGAATTATAAGGTGGCCGTAAATATGCACTATTTTTATATATTGATCCATCCTTATGATGTGAGTGCATTTATCCTATAACGTAGTGGAGGGTTGAGTTTTTCAATAAACTCTTAATAAAATCTGTAGCTCTTATGAGTGGGGTGTCGTTGTTATAGGAGCAACCCTTGACAGATTTTACCTATATGAGTGTGAGAGTGGGGCTGTTCTCTATGAGGATATGGGGCTTATTCTCAAATACACTCATGAAATTCTGGGATCAGCACAGGGCCATAATGTGCTAACCAATAAAGCTCATGTCAACACCTGGATAATTATATGTGGATAATAGTTCTCCATTTTCCCTTAAGTGTTAGAGTTCAAGTCAGAGATCACTACTAACGCTGGAGTAGAGATTATTATTTCACTAGTAAAGGTTCAATGCAGAGTCACACCTTTATGATGCATAATTATCTTTCTTTTGGTCAATTGATTTTGATTACTTTAAATATTAAAATGAGTGGGGGAATGTTGTAACATTTTAATATTTAATTAGTTTTAAATATGAGTTTCTTTTTAGTTTTTAATTTGTGAGAGTTTTTCACCTTTTTAAGGAAGAAAAACGTATTGGTAAATATGTTAAAAAGTTTACAAATTAATTACTTAATTTTGTATTAAATTCTTAGATCTAAAATTCTAGTATAAATACCTCTCTTACCACACTCTCAAACACAATATTTTCAATCTTCACTTCTCTCTAAATTCTCATATTTCTCTACTTTGCTCTTTTAAGAGCAATTGACCAAAAAGAAGGGTGTTCTTTGTTGTGAAGCTTTGAGCTCAACCTCATAGTGCAGAGTGGTTTGAGCTACACAACGTTTCAGTTGGGTTGTTGTATCCTGGAGGGGACAGGCCAGAGAAGAACTGATGCACCGGTGGTTGATAAATAAATTACACCGCAGAGGGCTTGAATCTTCTTAAAGAGAGCGAGATACCCGCGCCTCAACCTAATTGTTTATGTGTTTTTTTTCTCAATATCTATCTCAATATTTACTCCATTTTTCCTCTGTTATTTGTAACTCCCTCGACATTTTACAATAAGAGCCAACGATCCATAGTTTTTTACATAATCGTTAGGTTGTAATTACTAGTAAGCCCTTCTACATGATATTATATATAAAGAAAAATTGAACAAGGAAAATAAAAGACAATTAAGGAAATTATATATTTTCTATAATTTAAGGAAAATAAGCACCTTGAAGGAAACGTTTTTTTTCTCTATTTTTTAAACTAAAAAGGAAAAAACGTTTCTAAAACCTTATTGTTAATGATTTCCTAGAAACATGCATTGTTGTTAATAAATTCCTAAAAATGGGCTAAAGGATTTATTAGTTTAATTGATTTTGTCAAAAGCAATTTGAAAGACCGATAGCAAAATGCAAAATAGAAATCGCGATGAAAGAGAACAAAAATACAAACTCTTCTAAGCTGAAAGCCACAACATTATATTCATATTTTAAAATAAATATATACCCCAGCATATTTATAATCATTCAAAGCGAATATATGTAAGATTGAATTAAGTTATATCCTGATATGAAATATATATTTGTCGTTTACATTAGTTTTTTTTTTAAACAATACGTTTTTTTTTTATGGTTGCATAGTTATTACATATCATTTATATTTTCTAAGTATTTGAGTATATTTAATAATATGAGGTATATTTTTGTATAATTTTTTTTGTTAGAAAAAATATATATATATACCCAACATATGTATATCAAGTATATATGATGAAATCTGTAATACTTGGAATACATGATGATGATGAACAAATATACCGAGTATATATTTGCAAATAACTAAATATACCAAGTGTATATGATAAAATTCATAATAAGCGGAATACATATTTCAATAAAGATGACATAATGCATGTAAATATAGTATATATGTTCGAAAGTAGATTGAAAATGTTATTTTGATATGTTCGGGATATAAAAGAATGTACATAGGTATATAAATTTACTGGATACAGGTTGATATTCAAAAGTTATTTTGATATGTTCAATAAATGATCTTGTAACAAATAGTTATATACGAATAAATATATACTGAAGTAAATAAAAATCATTCGTAGTCTATTAAATGTAAACAAGTATATACTTACAAATTATACTCAAGTATATAAAATTCATTCCTACTTAATATAATGTGAACATGAATATATTAACAATATATACTGACACATATAAATTTCATTTATATATGGATGGATCTAAATAGATATAAACTAGTAATATATATTGAAGTATATAAAATTCATTCGTACACAAAAAGACATATGCTGATGAAGATTGAAAAACGGTGGACTATAAGATAGAAAAATTGCCAGAGGAAGAACAAATTGTGTTAAAACGTGATGGCTGAAGGGATTGAAAACGAGAAGTGGAAGAAGATGGCTAATTATGCTAAAATCATGGTAAATTGAGGGAGACAAATTGCTATAATTATGGGATTGGAATAAAATAAAATATAAAATATAAAAAACTTCCTAATTAATATATGTTTTAATTAAAGAGAGAGAAAAAAAAGATAATGATATAATTAATATATGGTTTAATTAAAGAGAGATAAAAGGGTATAATAGACCAAAAATGCATAACAAATCTAAATTTGAAAATATTCAAATATTTTGTACATCAATAAAAATAACTATTTTAAATATAATTAATTGTGTAAAAATTCCATATTTAAATGTGGTCATTTCCGGCCTTGGGTGGCCCATTGGCCTCCCGCCAAACGGACTTTCGAACGCTCCTTCTCTGCATTTGGCCATCTGCTCTCTCAGTGTCTCTACTTTCTCCAATCTTCCGATCATGAGTTCCAAACCAGGTACCGGAAACTAAAGACAGCATTCTGACAATCCTCTTCCTTCCATTACATAATTTGTAGCGTAGTTTCTTACTGTGTTAGACGGATCAAATTCTAGGTGGGAAGCTTGTCGATTTGTGGTCCGAGTTAATAGCTAGCGAAGGAGGCGAGCGCCAAGAAGAAGCGCGAGTTGTAGAGATTTATAGACGAAGAAGGCCACCCCAGAAGACCGTTCATGACGTTCCCTTGTAAGTTTTCTTCAATGACTCGTTTAATTCCTCTCTCTGATTTCTTTTGTTTGGTGAAATCCGTTGTTTCATGTTTCCGTTTCAATTTTCTTGCAGGAAGCAAAACTTAGGTTCGAATCGTTGCAATGTGAACAGGGTGAGTTTAGCTGCTGCTGACAGCAAGAGAATTAGTTGGAATCGTGCCCTTTCCATCAGGTTTACCTCGATTTTCGTTTACTGTTCTTCTCAACTTTTTGCTGCCAATTTCTATAAGGGTATCTATGTAGTTTGATCGGTGCTCTTCATAAGTATTGCTAATGGATGATTTGGTTGTAGCCCTTTTAAATTGACTATGTAATGACTAAAATGAGACACAGGGAGGCAAATGTCCAAATGGCAACGAAGTAAGTCTAGATAATAGTTAATACGCTCCGCGGCAGTAGATTGTTGAGTTACCACGAAGTATCATTGCTGATTGGATGCCATAAAGTGACCTTAGAAGAATAGACGAGTTGTATGTGTAGCATCTTAGTTATTTTACATGAAACAATTGACATATTTTAAATTTTATCCATCACAATTATTATCGAAATTGTTATTCTTTTATTTATTGGAAGAAGTTCAAGGATGAAATTCATGCGAGTCATCTTAGATATTTGTCAGAATAGGTTGTAGAATGTAGGGATCAATATCATGTGACCTTGGCCTCTATAGTACTCTCTTTTTTTCCTGTAAAAAAAGCACTTTTCAATGACTCTGTCTAATTTGACATGTTGTACGTTGATTCACATGCTGAGTAGCATCACTTCTATGGTATGACCAATTAAATTTTTCTTTAGCGAGGCCTAGTTTTTCTTGGCTAGAATTTCAGTGACTCTTCCCTATGTACTTCAATAAAATCACATTTTATAATTGTCTTTAGAACGCAAAGCTGATTTCTCCTGATGAAATGGAGGAAAGATACAATCTTCATAATCCACTTCTAGGTGGTAATGAAGCAATGGAGAAAAAGAGGAGATCGAAAAGGAAGGGTTGATCTTCAAAATTGATATTGACTAGGCATACAACATTGTAGATTGAGATTTTTAATGTCAGCCATGAGAAAGAAAGGTTTTGGAATAGGTGGGTAAAGTGGATGAAAGGATGCATCAGAATATTGAATGAGGGAGAGTAAAGAGAACAAGAGTACTTAGGCAAGGACACCTGTTGTCTCCCTTTCTTTTTCTGCTAGTGGAAGGTGTTTTAAGTAGATTGTTGGACAATGGAAATGAAAAGGGCCCACTGAAGGGTTTCCTAGTAGGTACCGAATTTTGTTTGCTTACAATGATGTATTTGGGTATGTCTTTAGGAGGAAATAAGAAAAGGGTGGACATTTGGAAGCTAAGATATGAGAGAATCTTAAGAAGGGTTAGGAAGTAGAAGAACCGTTGTTTATCTAAAGGTAGTTGCCAACTCTAGTAAATATGGTGTTTCCTAGTCTACCATTGTTCTATACGGGATATGTCTTTTTCTAGAATGCCAAGAAAGTTATCCTCCCTGAAACCATAGAGGATGATGGGAGTGGCAGCCATGGGTGGCGGGTAGTCGTGCAAGGCCGTCAAGCGCAGGTGGGTGTAGGGGGACACTTGCAGACTGGTAGGTGGTTGGGTGTGTGTGCAGGCAAGCGTGCTCCCAGGCATTGACGACATGTAGAATTGCCTTGTGTAGCTAACGCACGAGAGCAACAGGCAACATGCATGCACAGTGTAGGCAAGCGTAGCGCGCAGGCAACATGGGCAGTGTGCATAGGCCGTACACGTGTAGGCGGTTGGCACTATGGGTGGGCTTTGCAACAACTCGTCTCTTCTCCAAGGTATTTGGTGACTGAATGTTTCTAAGTGTGATTAGAGGATTATGAGACTCTAAGTGGAGCACTTTAGTGGAGAAAAATAGAGCCTTGCTCCGCAAGTCAAACGTAGAGATTTTCTAGGAGTAGGAATAGGTCACTTGACCAAGTGGTTGCCTACAACTAGCAAGTCAAATGTGGAGTGACTTGAGGCTTAAGAATAGGGAGTTAGGTTTACTAAATATAGCTTTAGTGAGCCAAAAGTATCTCAACTACTTCTAAAGTATTGGGAGGTAGTTGAATGTAATAGTAGTATAAATGAGAGCTTCCAAGGATGTGGGAAACATAGCCCATTCACTTGTGTAGTAGCCTTTTGAGAAAAAAGATAAATTTTGGGGAAACCTCCCCTTTGCCATTTGTGTGGAGTTTTGCTTGTGTGTGTTGCAATCTTCCTTGTCGTGACCCTTATGCCTGGGAAGGGTGAATGTTGATTAAGATGGGCACTCTTACGTCGCATGGTGCAAAAAATTCTATATTGAGTTTCAACCCCATAACAGTTGATATCACAATGGAGTTTTTATCTTTGAGAGATAAACCCTTGTGATCAAGGACGACTTTTCCCCCTTAGAAAAAGTAGCCATGGGTTCACTCTTCCCAGTTGTTTGCTCAGTTCCATATTGCGTGAGGCTTATCCTTGGACGGAATTTAATCCTTTCTTTTTGTTTTATACAAATGGACAGATCGTTGAAGGCAATTATTGCACAAATCAAACAAGATATGTGGTTGCCGAGGGATAGGTTGGTGAGCATGTTATGAGAGCATGTTGATGCATTTAGAAATTATCAAAGCCAAGCACTCTGGCATATTGCCGAAATTCAATACTAGAAGATAAGAGTAATGGAGGTGACCCCTGACCATTACTCCCAAGGGATGGCACAGTCTTTCGACATGGTGGTCGAGTCCATGATGAAACCGAATGAGCAAGTAACCCAATGTGTGGATAGCATGCATCAAGAGATTGTGGTACAAAGGTCAGAGAATCAAATCTGGCGTGCCTTGATGGGACAAGGAATGCACTTAGAGGATCTAATAGCCCAATATATCTATGATGAACCTCAAAGAACTTTCGTTGAGGGTAGACCATCAAAGGAGAAAAGAACAACCTCTGAAGTGGAGATCATTGAGATCAGTGACTTAGAGGATGAGGAGGAGGAGGAAGACCCTGGGGAGAGCCAAGGGTCGTGCCCAACCAATAAGACCCGATGTTGGCTGTGTGGCCTCTTCCATTTGATGGAGACTTGTTCTGGTAAGGCAGCACCAGGAGCCACTACGTTAGATGAAAGCAATCCATCCTACCCCTAGGTGAAATAGGTTGGGGATGGTGAGTATGGGAAGGACACATGATTGAGGTAAGATCATACCTACCAAGGATGGGGGGAAATTGGTGAAATTTTCCTAAGTTTGGGTTTTGGGAATTTTTGCTTTTAGTAGGTTATAGTCTTTTCAAAATCCTTGTATTTAGTTCTTGTAAAGTTCGAAGTTCGAACTAAGTGCTTGTTATAGTGGTATTTATGTTTCACCCTATGTTTAGAAGTTTTCATAGTAGTGTAACAACTAGGTGTCGAGTAGGAACACTTCGCCCCATGACTCATCCATGGAGATGGATGGAGGTTAGCCTCGATGAGGACGTTGAGAGACTTAAGTAGGGGACTTTTGTTACGAGGGTAAGTGTTAGAATGCTTGGCTAGGTGAGGCTAGATGCAAGGCAACACACAGGGACAAAGGTATGGGAGGATCGTACCTTAGGCGTTGGTGAGCGAATAGTAGCCCATGGCCATGATGAGAGCATGGTCAGCACGCAGCATGGCATGGCAGCCATGGGTGGTGGGCAGGTGTACAAGACAACATGCAACACGATAGTTGAGTGTACGTGGGCGTAGGCGGACTTGCCCCCTCTAGGCGGACACTTGTGGACTAGCAGGCAGCTGGATGTGTGTACAAGCACGCACGTGCCCCGCATCGGTGACACAAAGTTGGCGTGCTTGCACATGGTGTCACAACCATACTAGAAGAGAGTAGGTTGTGACTCCTATAGTGTGGACAAGATTAGTGGTGACACACGCTTGACTCCCAATGGGCCATGTCAAGGGTCGAGAAAGAGAAGTGCTGTGATGCGACTGAGGAGGACGGTGCATTATCTAACACACCAAGGAGAGTGCTCAAGAATGCCAAGCTAAGGAGCAAGCAAGATTGGAAGCGACAGTGTTGTCGGTGGTGTCGGTGACAAAGCTTAACGGGGGCAAGATGGGGCCTTGGGCCATGACCTCGAAAGTCGGGATTCCATTATGAGTTTGGACAAACGACTTTGGATTAAGTGCATATGAGTGAAAGGTGTAAGCACGCCAAATTTGGTGTCAATTGGACACTAGATGGGTGCTCCATGTAATGTTGGCATATGACTCCTCGCCATTTTGATGTGCATGGGTGTCAGACCAAGAATGCCTTAGAATGTACTATAGGGAGAGGCGTGGTGTTGACTCTCCACCACCTGTGGGCCTCATAGCCTAAGTGAGCTACCCCATGACACATGCGAGTGTCATGACGTGGGCGAGCGTTGCAAGACGAGTGTCTTGGCCATCTTCCTTTGGGAATGGAATTTCAAGGACAGGGTCGGGTGGTCATCAATCTCAGCGCTTCGTAGACAAAATCGAATCGTCTGACTCCAATCATAATAATTGGAGCCATTTAACTTATGCTCCGTGATCTTTGGTGAAAGGGGAACCATATTAGATACTACCATAGGTTTCATCTCAGCCATTAGTTAAACAAAAACAACAGATAAACCCCAAGAGAAACAAAAAACATATCTGAATTGCAAGAAAAAACAACTGAATCACACGCAAACAGCAAAACCCGAGACAAACCAAGTCAGTATAGTTGAAACCAAGCACACAGACTAGCTGGAAATGTCAAGCTGAGACGAACCCAAGCAACGAAAGGTTGAACGACGCTCTCCCGCATCGGTGCAGGGTGACGGAAGCAGAAATTTCTGTCGGCACGTGTGGCTCACATGAGGCTGTTTCTGGAAAACGGCGGCGACAATCCTGCTCTACTAACAACGGCACTCCTCCTGAGGTAGGTGGTGTTGATAAACGATCACTCTAACATGATAACCCAAACTTCAAACCCTAGCCTCAATTGGAAGAGAGAAAACCCTAATCGCCAAACGAAAATTCTAAAATCCTAGGGGTGCTCTGATACCATGTAACTCGTATTGGGAAAAATACTCTATGTATTCTACATTAGAGGGTCACATATATATAGGTACACAAGAAAACCCTAAATTAAAGAATGTACAATTACAATAAAGGAAAACTATACATAATAATATATATTATATAGGTCGGGGGTTGTGTCATAGGGTTGGGCTTCGGCACAGTGTATGGAAATTACTCGACATGGATACAGAAGGGTTCATGCCTCGATAGTGCCCGGATGGATGGATGTCCAAGAGGTCTCAAACAGAAAGACAACCCCATAGGTAGATTCTCGATAAGCGTGTTTGAGTGAGTAGCGAAGGTAGATGACATCCCGATGCTTGGGGTGGCATCACGAGGCATTAGTGGGACTCGAGAGTTCTCGGTTGGCATAGTATTTTCCTTTATGTCCCGAAAGCATTATAATGGCCTGGTAGAGTCCAATAAGCATATTTATGCCCCAGTAAGTGTTGAAATCACTTGATAAGCTTCGGTTGAGAATTTTAAGGCTGTTTTGACCCAACGAAGGATCCGAACACATCCCGGCGAAGTTCTAGATCAATGTAGAAATGTGTGGAGAACCAAGATGGTGAAATGAAATGCGCGTTGCATTTAGAATACCTTTTTGTAATTACCCATTAGGTCTTATTTTGCTTGATTGGAGGCCATTTCTTTAGTTTACCTCCATTTTTCTTTTCTTTTTTGTGGGCTCTTGGGTTTTTGTATGCCCTTGTATTCTTTCATTTTTTCTCAATGAAAGTTTGGTTATTCATTAAAAAAAAATTAAAATTAAAAACCCCTATAGAGCTATGGACAAGGAGAACATCTCCAGCCCTGCTCCATTGCTCTATTGATTGATATTACTCTCTTACCAAATATTCACTTATTGTTTTCATTTTCTTTCTCATTCATTTGCAATTGGCTGAGTGTATTGTCTTTCACTTTAATCAGAGGGAGGGCGAGTATTGCAATTGAGGCTTGTATAGATCATCAGCTTCAACAAAACCAGGCAAAGAGAAAAGGAAAACTTGCTCTACCGAAAGTAAGCTTCTTTTCTATCGGTGACCTTTGTTTCCCCTTTACCTTATGCAATTATGTAGAGTGTTCTGTACGTTTAATCTTTCTTCGGAAAAGTTAGGCCTCTTTGTATCACACATCAATACCTTGCATTCAGTACTTGAAGTTTATATGAGGTCCTTCATCCTCTACATATATCACAATTATTTTAATATTTGAAATTGGCAGGGAAAGTGTGTACAACCTACAAACTTTGACAAAGAGCGTGCATACTTTCAAGAGGTAGATGCCTTTGAGTTGTTGGAGGAGAGTCCTTCACCCAAGAGCTTCGGTACATGGGCAAGCAGCAAGTTTGATAGTGCTGCAGTACCATCTCTATGCTCTAGAATAGAAAAATGGTTAATTTCCAAGAAATCAAATTACAGTCTTGCACCTTCTAGCACGTTATCAAAGATATTAGAAACTCCACTCACGTTCATCGAACCTATAGATGGCAATCATTTGGACAACTTCAATTTGAGAACTCCTGAGAAGTCTGCTAGAGAGCTAGATGCACGCTTGAGCTCTATTCAGAGAAGATTTATTTCCAGCTTAAATGATAACGATGTCCTTGAAATAAATAGCAATCGAGACAACAGAAGTGCTAGAGCAGAAGATGTGAGCACAGAGGATTGTGGAAACATTGAAGTTGCCGTGAAGAAACTTTCTTTAACATCAACATCCACTTCTTTCCATAACTATAATTTGGATCCACTTAATGCATTATTAGCAGTTTGTGGACAGTCAGCTCCTTCCACGCTTAAGGATGCATTCTCTAATTATTGGTTTGTTCCTCAGTCTGCAAATACTTATTTTCATATATTTATCCCGTATATTAGTTTAAAAGAGCCTAAAACAATATATTTAGCCTCTTGTCATCTCCAAGACTTAAAGGTTGGTTTCTGATTGTGTTCTCTTCTTTGCCACTCTGACTTCTTTGGGTAAGGAGTGATAGGGAGAGGTTCCACCTCCAAACGGAGACTCCTAAGTAACATAATTAATGCCTGTGAGAAGTGTTTTTCTGAGCATTAGCTTTTTATGGATAAATGTTGCTGCCTTTTACTTCATTTTCTAGCTTATAGCATGACAGCCTCTACTTGGAAGTATTAATTGGATGAGTTGATTCAGGATCAAGCCTGAGAAGCGACAGCTTTCTTATTTCTGTTGAACTCAAGTTATCTTGCTAATATTTCAGTCTCCAATTGCCATAGTCAAGAATATACATTCTCATATATTTTATCTTATGTGATTGTTTGTGGTCGCTGCTCTTGCAATTGAAGTTGTACTCCTGTTAATTTCTTGGCTTACTTTAGTTCCTACGTTCCCCATTCACATTTTTAACAAGAATATATATATTTTTTAATTAGTGAGTTTCTTGATTCAGTGACCCAGAAACTATTGTCAAAGTTGGTGAGGGTACATATGGAGAAGCTTTTAAAGCTGGTAACACCGTTTGCAAGGTAGTTCCAATTGGCGGAGATTTACGAGTTAATGGAGAAGTGCAAAAGGTACACTTTAGCACCAACTCATGGCTGTTCCAGCCTGGCAAGTGGCACTTGATAGAAAATTTGTGGGCAGGAAGATCATGTTGAAGAGTCATTTCTTTTTGGAAGTAGATTTTTAATACGCTGATTTTTAAATTTTTTTTATAATATTTTCTTTCGTTTGTTCTCAATAAAAATTAGTTTCTTCATAAAAAAAAATTATAATATTACATTTGGGTTTGGTATCATTCTGATGATTATGATGAATGATGATGTACCTGAAGTCATAGAGACTTTTTACAACTCAGTCATATTTACCTTGTATCAGAGATCGGAAGAACTGCTCGAGGAAGTCATACTTTCCAGAACTCTGAATTCTCTACGAAGTAATGAGGGCGGTGCCAATAACTTTTGCACAACATTCATACGAACCATTGAGTATGTTTACTGCCTAGTGAGACAAATGTCCATGGTTTTCTACGATGTCAATACAAATCCATTAACTAGAATTTTCCACTACACTTTTTTATTTATCAGCAGTAGTTTCTTTCTG
The DNA here is from genome assembly GCA_033996785.1 of Trichosanthes truncata. Taxonomy (NCBI): domain Eukaryota; kingdom Viridiplantae; phylum Streptophyta; class Magnoliopsida; order Cucurbitales; family Cucurbitaceae; genus Trichosanthes; species Trichosanthes truncata. The sequence continues at coordinate 46,513,881 of JAWPNB010000013.1, forward strand.
CTTGATGTTGGGCATTCAAATATTTAGATGTTATGCAATATTTAGGCCAGTTAAAGGGGGAGAAAACTTGTTTCCAGCACATTTCATACTAGGGTTTTGTGAGAATCACTGTCTTATGCAATTATGGAGCAGCTTCTTGTGGACTATTAGACTAATATCTGCGTGATCTTTTTATCCAATAGTTTAAGGGTATGTCAAGGTTCTTATGATGCTGTACTAATCAAGGCTTGGGAAGATTGGGATGAAAAGCATGGTTCAGAAAATGATCACCCTAAGGAGTTTCCAGAGAAACAGGTTTCTTTATGTATAGATCATGAATTATTTCTTATTCTGAAATATGAAAAGCTACATGTATTTGAGTTTTTATTTTTTATATCTACCCACATCTTAAAGGGGAAACATAAATCACAGAAACATATATCTGTTCGCATAATATTGAATATGTTGTGAAAATATTTGTGTAGCTAACAGATCATGATCATTTTATTTGTGTTTTTCTTCATATATGACAACTTTTCACTTCGTTGTAAGGTTTTACAACCTATTTCTTGAGTAGTGATACCAAATTATTATAAATAAAATGTCATATTAGAGGCTTGGTTATGCAATTTATCCATTCTTTGACTTTTTCTGATGTTCTGTACAGTGTTATGTTGTGTTTGTTCTCCAACATGGAGGAAAAGATCTTGAAAGCTTTGTACTCCTGAACTTTGATGAGGCCCAGAGTTTATTAGTACAGGTTTGCGATGGATTATATTACCGTTATTGGCTTTTGAAGCTTTAATCAAATCCAATTTCGATGAATTGCAGGTTACTGCAGCCTTGGCTGTGGCTGAAGCTGCTTATGAATTTGAACACCGGGATCTGCACTGGTCTGGTTCTTCTTCCATCTATAGTTATCAATATAGTTTTTTTCATTGACTATTGATTTAGAGCATATATTTATTGCAGGGGAAATGTACTTTTAAGTCGGAATGATTTTGAAGCGCTGCCGTTCACCCTTGAGGGAAAGAACATGACCGTGCAAACATTTGGACTTCAGATTTCGATAATTGACTTCACTCTATCACGAATCAATACTGGTAAGAGGTTTTTTATTTTTTCAACTTTGGTGTTTGCACCGAGCCATTTTCCTTAGTTAAAATTTGTTCATGAGCTAGCGTTGTTGCTAGCCTAGCCAAAAAGGGAGTTAGAAAACTCAATGAAAGTTTGACATGCAGGTGAAGACATACTCTTTTTAGATCTCTCGTCGGATCCTTATCTCTTTAAGGGTCCAAGAGGAGACAGACAAGTAAGCAACCATACAATTTGATTACTAAAGAATTAAGATAAATATTATCAGTCAACTTATTTGAAAATTTTCGTGCTACCTTTTTGATTAGTGTTCTTGTATGCAGTCGGAAACATATAGGAAAATGAAGGAGGTGACCGTAGATTTCTGGGAGCGGAGGTATAATTGTTGATGTGTATATCTTTCTATCACTTCTGAGTCAATTATAGAGGCGATATTGATATTTTTCCCCTTTGACATCCTGAGATTTTGATAATTGTTTGTTGATTTTAGAAAGGCTAAATATATGTTTAGTACCCAATGTTTGGTACTTTTAAATTGAGTCCCTATTGTTTAAAAAGTTTCAGTTTAGTCTATGGTATATTAACATTTTTCAATTTAGTCCTAGAGGAAAAATTAGAAACTTTTCTCTCGTTGATGAACTTTTTCTTCCTATAAATTTTTGCTAATTCACTAAAAATTATGTCAGGTAAGTTTACCATAACCCAATTTTAATATTTATAAATGGTTAGGAACTAAATTGAAAAATGTTAATACATAAAAGACTAAATTGAATCTTTTTAAACGATAGGGACTAAATTAAAAAAATACTCAAACATTATAGACTAAAACATGTATATAGCCTTTTGAAATGTCCATGGATGTGCACAATGTCGTTTTGTGCAGGATTTGCTGCGCAATAAAAGCGCCAAGAGGAAGATTTTATTTTCATGCTTTTGCCTTACTTCAACAAGTGCGATCATTGTTATTCTACTCTATGCACAAAGTTGAAACATCTAAAATTTTAAAATGTTATCGATGAAATTTAGCAAGATAATTTGCGGCTTTCAAATATAGTACTTAATAGTAGACATTCCATCATCCATCATACTAACCTGACACCTTTCACCATTGAAAATTTTCTGGGACTACATCATAACTGAAACTGTTGATTTTATATTCAACAGCTTTCCTAGAACGAATGTCCTCTGGTTGCTCTACCTTGTGGATATATTACTTCTGAAGAAATCATTCGTAAGTGTTCTATATTTAATCAGGAAACGATTCATTACCCTTCCTGAGAAATCCTGTACAACTTTTATTTACGTGAAGTTAAATGACCGAAGAATTGAATTTAGCTTTTGTGAACAATCACGTTCAATTGGTAGAATTACGAAAAAGAAATGTATTTCTCATTTCTCAAAGACTTCTAGAGTAGATTGAAATGGTGCTCAGTACATTTTAGATGCATAATCTCAACAGAATTTGGTGAAGTTATAATTCTTATTCTGAAGTTCGATTTTTGAATCTCTAGATAAGTAGCTACAATTTTTTGGTTGTATTTTTTCTAAAGGTTCGTACATATTTAGAAAGTTTAGTTCTGAAGTGGTTTTGTATATATATTCTGTGTCTATATCTAGACAGAACTTGGTAAAGTTTAAAGTTGCCTACATTGAAGATTGACATGAAATCTAAATATAAATTCCTTGGCTGCTTTCCTCCACACCCTCCTTTCTCCCCTCCCCCCCCCCCCCCCCCCCCCCCCCCCCTCTTTTTGTAGTGTTACTGATAGCCTTCTAGGGGCTTCAAACATCCAAAAAGGTGTACATTTTCAGTGGTTCTGGAAATATTTTTGCTGTCTGAAATGTCAACTGTAAGAACTTGATTGAAAGGTTGTCAATATTTTTTCAGGAGCGTAGTTCAAAGCATGAAAGGGAACTGCGTGCATTCAAGAAACGTCTGGACAAATATAATTCAGCAAAAGAAGCAATTTTTGATCCATTTTTCAGTGAGTTGATTGTTTGGTCAAGCATTGTGGAGTAGAGTTGGATGATTTTAGAGACTCAACATGAAGTAGAATAAAGTCTTGAAATGCAAATTCTATATTAAATATGTAGCTGATGTCGTTCGCATCAATATTTTGCTGGATATGGCAATCTGTACATGTACAGATGAATTCACCTACCCGTGGATGTAAATTAATCATTGTATTTATAAAGTTTAAAAATATATAGACCAAATTGGCACAAATGTAAAAGATCAAAAGGCATGTTTTAATAACCTTTCTTTTAGTTTAGATTGTTATGATATTTTGTTTCTCAACAGTGACTTTTCTCATTTCATTATGAATGATCTCTGAGTTGTTATTATAATTATGGAAAATTGAAGGCAAACTTATCAGAGAAAAAGGGGATTGATAGGTGATGATTTAGATAAATTTGCTTTAGTAAAAAGTAGGGTGCATAATATCACGTTTTGCATCATATTTGCTTTGTGATGATCTCTAGGCCAATCGATTCCAGTCTTTGTTAGAACATCATCCGAAAATGTGCTGGCAAACCACTACCATTTTATCTTCTACTAGAATCATGCATGACATAGGCTCAACTCTCAAGGATTGTGGCATTGCCCAATACATTTTAACCAAAATTCGATTCCTCTGTTCCTTTAATTTCCAATTTGGGCAGGGAAAAGCACCTTCCTCTTATTTTCTTTGATATTTCTCCTTTTAACTTATATGGGAAGAAATTGACATGCAACTTCTGGACTGTCCCATAGATATATTTTGCATGTAAGGGTATCAAATCAGAGACTGCTGGAGAATTGCTTTGGAAAGCTAGCTTTTCATTTTTGAGACTGCTGGAGAATTGCTTTGACAAGCTAGCTTTTCATTTTTGTTTTCAGAACTATTCTTAGGGATTATTTTGAATGCATTTTCTGAGTTAATTTATGGTGCATTTGAATTATTGTTCACAAGTTTGTGATTTAGTTTTGTAACATGTTTTGATTCTGGAAGTGGGAATCAGAAGGTGGGTGGATGGCTTTATGCAGGAATGATCCATGGAAATATATAAAACAGGTGATTGACTGTATGGGCACTCTCTCCCTCTGTTAAATGCATGTTTGCTTTCGGCTTTGTCTAGTCAGACAGGTGCTTTTGATCCATTGATACGAAGAACCAAAGCGTCATAGGTTACCACATGCACTGTCCCTACTCCCATTGTATATTCTAAATCTTAATTCCACCATCACCAGCAGGCACCAGCAGCAACAGTACCAGCACCTCCATGCCTGTGGAAAGTAGCAAACAACCTTTTCTTTGAGCCACTTGGGAAAGCATTTGCAGCATCAACCTCATTTCAAAGTCTGCATCATTTTGTGTCTCTTCCTTTTGCTTTGCTACACCTGGATAAACTCAGAAGTTCTACCTATTCTGTCTCAAATTTTCCAATAATGGCTGCCAAATCTTGTACCTGAAGTAATCTCAAAAGGCCAAAGACTGCATCATGTCATCCTAATCCCAAATCCCATCTAGATCTGATCCTCTCATTTCATTCTTTTCCATCTCTAATAAACTATTTGCTTTGTGGGTTTTGCTGAGCTGAACACATTTGACTACCAATTATATTATTATACACCTCCACTGCCTCTGTCCGAACAACTTTAATCTTTAATTTTCTTTATACTTTTAAGTCAGATTTTGAGAAATCATATCTTGTATTTGTTGGAATGGTTTCTAGCTTATTATTGTTTTATTCGATTTAACTGATAAGATTTAGTGGATTATCTTGCTCCCAATTTAAAAAGAAATTAGGTTGGAAAAAAGAGAGAAAAAAAGGGTTGGGATTACTTGGAAAGGGAAGAGAATGGAATCACCTAGCTTAGTTACAGTCATGGGTGCATGTGTACAAATGCACATGCATGTTTTCTTCTCTTGTAGTCCTGCTGTGGTTGAATGTTGCTTATTTGTCTTTTGAGAAAAGATGGAAAAAAGCAAAAAAGCATGGAGGGCTGATTCCCCTTTTTCCACAGTCAACAGAGGCAACATTTCCAATATCATCCTTACTCATAAAGTGAGCATTTTTCCCCTTCATTTATTAATCTGTTTCTTTTATATTGCATCCGTAAGCATTGCAACTTGGTCACCTCTCTACTTTTTTCACCTTTATCTTCTTCCTTTTCCCCTCCCTCTTTCTTTCTCTCTTTCACTTTGCATGTTTCACTCTTATGTCCTTTTACACCATTTCTTCTGTCTGGTTTCGTTGTTTTTAAAAGCAATGCCTAAATTAAATCGATCCCATTAAGAATCCAGTTGGGTCTCTTCAATTGTCCCCAGAACTATAACCTCCCAACTTCGCCCATTAAAATGGCCCTAACAGCTTCCAAATGCTTCTTTTTTTGCATTCTGTCTCTCCTCGCCATCTGCTCTTCTGGTAAGCAACTTCTTCTCCTCCAACAAGATAGATCCAGCACAGTTCATCGTGTTCTGTTCTGATTCGGTCTTGGTTCCTGCGAGTTACAGCTTCTGAATCGAAAGTTTACATTTTTTTCCACTAATGGCATTACCTGTTTTGGCAAAAATTTGAAGGGGTTCTGTTGTTTAGGGTTGGGTGAATCTTTTTTCTTCTTCGTTTCCGCTCTGTTTCTGAATGCTTCTGCTTCTGCCATTATTGCAGGTAGTAGATTTGGTGGGTCGCATTTGAAAGTGGAAGAAGATGCTTCCATGGAGTTGAAATGGAAGTTCAGTGAGCTTGATCGGACAACAATGCACGACATGACCAACTCGCCGACAACAATTTTCCCGACGACCCCGGACACCTCCACGCCGACAATCATCACCGTTCCGGCGACCAACCCTGTCACTGTCACTCCGTCGAGCCCAGCGGCCACGCCAGTGTCCATTCCTTTGACGACACCCATCACAGTTCCAGCTAACTCTCCATTGCCGCTCACCAATCCGGTTGCGCCGCCGATTACAGTCCCCGGAGCACAGCCAATAACGAACCCGGTGACCACTTATCCAGCTCCGTCAGGTGGCGCTCCGGTAGTAACACCCGTCACAAACCCAGTTCCGGTGTCTCCTCCGGCGACGACAAATGCACCGGTAATTCCAGGACAGAGTTGGTGCGTGGCTAAGTCTGGCACATCAGAGATGGCACTTCAGTCGGCGTTGGACTACGCTTGTGGCATTGGAGGAGCTGACTGTTCTCAAATCCAGCAAGGTGGAAGCTGTTACAACCCAAATACACTTGAAAACCACGCTTCTTTTGCGTTCAATAGCTATTTTCAGAAGAATCCTTCTCCTACAAGCTGCGACTTTGGGGGATCTGCCATGATTACCAACTCCAATCCAAGTAAGAGAAGACATGCATTGTTTCTCAATCCTCCCCTTGATCCTCTGTTTGTTTGCCATTAAACCAATTTTTGTCTTTTAACAGGCACTGGCTCCTGCATTTACCCATTATCATCTTCCTCTTCGACGCCGGCATCCATGTCGCCGTCAGTTCCAACGGCGACACCGACAACAACAGCTCCGATCAACGTCCCACCAACTACAGTTACAAACCCAACAACGTCTTCACCTTTAGGGACCGGCATGCCAGAGTAAGGATGCTCTGCTCACTTCTCATGGCTTTGAATTCTTTGAAAAAGTTGAAACTTTGAATTAGGGTTAAACTACAAGTTTGGTTAGTTTATAATAGGTTTTGAACTCGGAACTCTTAAAATTGTGTCCATCTGATTTATGTAATTTTGAAATGATTTCAAGAAGTATCAATTTTATGTTAAATAAGTTGTGGTTAATTCTGATGGTTTAATCCTTGCAGATCACATTCCTATCACTAAGTAAGGTCCCTGTTTATAACCATTCAGTTTAAAGTAGTTTTAAAAAACTTAACTTGATTTTTGAAAACATAAGTAAAAAGTGGATAAGAAAATATAGAAACTCATAAGTGGAAGTAGTATTCATAGGCTTAATTTTCAAAAATAAAAAACTAAATAGTTATTAAACGAGGCATAAATTAATAAAAGTAATGATAGAGACCTATTAGACACAAAATTTAAAACTCAAGAATCTATTAAACCATTGTAAAATATATAGAGGTTTATTAGAAACTCTTTAAAACAACTCTTTCTAGTATAGCGGTGGCAACTTATAACTTTAAATTAAGAAACCATCTTCTTTGTGCAGAAATGGAAGTCCTCCTACAGTCTTTAACACAGGCAATCCAGCTTCGAGTATAGGCAGCACAACAGGCTTTGGAACCGAGATCCCACCAAGCTCAAGCACCTCAATATCCATGGCGGCTGGATTGAGACCCTTTACTTGTTGCATCATCCTGACGATGTCCTTGTCCTTGATCACTCGCAGAATCACTCTGGACTGGTAAAATCATAGGCTTCTTCTCCTTGAACTGTACATGAAAGGCCCTCGTAATTCATAGCTTCCACCCAGTTCTTCCACCATGAGTGCAATTTTTGGAGGAGAAAAGGAACCAGAGGTGAGTTTGAGGGATAAACAAGAAGGTTTAGAGAATGCATTGCCCTGCTTGAGCTTTTGTTTGTGTAAAGATCAAAGAAAGATATGTTAGTGATAACTGATAGATAGGGGTGTATTAGCTACTTGGAACTTTGAGACTCTGTAATATATGTATATTAGATTTTGGGATTTGTATTGATGTTTATTTACTTTAATGACGGTCATCATAGACTTAGTGCATTTGAATTGGAATTTTGGTTAGAAGAAACAGAGAGACGTAGCTGGACTGGAAATATTTGGCAATATTTCTGTTCATTTGTTTAAGTCTCGAGTGTTTTGTTTTACTTGTGATTAATTTATTGTTTGTATACTTATAAGTTAAGAAATGCACGATGTATGCGCGATATGAAATTATAAAGAAAAAAAAATTGCTGCTGAATTTTAGTTTGAAAGTTGTCTGAGTTGACTTGGCCTACTATGGTAAACAATGCAAACAAGAATGCTTGAAGAAAGATGAAAGACCAAAGACTTGAAGAATTAAGCATCAATGTGACACTTAAATTAAAATTAGACTAAAGTTGAGCTTATTCCTCCTCTTTTATATTATTGGATAGAAGGGTAGGCTTTCACTTTGGATAAGCTCAGCTTGGAGACAGAGGTCAATTGAGGTATTCCATTAATTGCATGAAGGTCCTCTGAAATTTTAAGCTAAGAACAAAGATTGGTAGTGCTGATAGATTATAAGTCATTTGCTTTATTTTCAGGTAAAATGCACTTTGATCTAAGTTTCAAAATAGATATTTTAGTCTCTGAGTTCTAGAATAGTTTTAAATAGTTTCTGATTTCTTTCAAGTGGCATGAACGTTCAACTTGTTTGTCCTTGGACTTCAACATAAAATTGGAAAACTCAAGAAAGCACATGTGATTGAAATAGGATTACTCCTCACTTGTCACTCATGTTGAGATACCACTTTGTTTCTAATAGAATTTATTTCATTTTTTCTTTTTAAAAATAAACAAATGGTCCAAGGACAAGACACTAATTGAGCTTGTTTATCATAAAATAGTCAATTAAGGGTGCTCAATACAACTTGTTATACTTGCTTGCATTATTATATTAATACAAGATGGATTATCACTCTGCAAAATGTTTACTTATTGGTTGCAATGACCAACACAGGATATAAATGCACAACCAACATAAAGGATATGAATGGTTGAGTGTATTTGTAAGCTCATATTGTATTTAACGAGAAAGATTTCCCATAATTTGATTTTCATAACAACTTAATCTTCGGCTAGTTCTTAGCGACGTAAGTAGCAACATCACAATTTGAATTAGAGAAACTTAATATAATAGATAAGGAAATCAAGGCTTTTGTTACCAATTATTCTAAACCCTTTTCACTATACTCTTCATGCAACCTTATTAATTACAAAAGGTCAAATCATTAATAGACTTACAAAAGATCTTCATCAAACTCTTAATGTCGATCTTCAAGAATATATAATAGAGTTTGTTTGGATCATATGAAAATAATAAATATAGAAGAAAACAGAACTATATATTTTTTCACTATTTTTAAAAATGTATTTGGGCCTAAGTATGACAAATACCAATAATTATGATTTCGTGGATTTTAAATCTTTGAAAATATAAAAATAGATCCAAATTACAAACCAAACAACCTTAAACCATCCATGTACAAGTTATACTCATAAATTGTCATCACAAAGTAGTGCCGAATTAGATGGATGTGATGAAGATGGGCATGTCATATGGATGACACAAGAGACCTTATCATGCCTCCTTTTTAAGTTTTGGATCAAGCTCTCTATGTTAGTATTAAATTGAATAGAAAACTAATTTCTATGAGGAATATCAATTTGGTAAAGTTCCTTTACCAACTTTTGGAGAAAAATGTTTTGTTTTTAAATTTTTTTTTATTTACTTCACTTGGAGACCAAGTAAACCAAGTTCACAAGTGAGGGGCGCCAATATTAAATGAGTTTTCAAATAACTATAGTTGACATGGATATTTCTCGTGTTAAAGATTGTGGCATCAATGTCCAACTTAGTCGTCGATATACATTAACATAAAATTAGGGGATTGAAGAAACTCCATACAACTTTTTCATCTATCTACATGAATAATGTTGTCCTCAATAGAGTGTGAAGGAAAAATGTGGCTATGGTACAAAGTCACATGACTTCTCAATGACAATTTATACCTCAAGCAACCTCTTAGGCAAAAACCTTCATTTTGCCATGGGATTTAATTTAATCCAAAATTGATATATTTCTATTTCTTTTCAATATTCATTCTCAATTATGTAGATAATTCTATTTTTATCTCAATAATGGTAAGTAATAATTCTACACTACTTCAATTCATTACATAATTGATAGGCGACAACAAAAGAAAAATAGTAGAGACAGAACTGATAATTGAGAAGCAGAAAATTTGGAAATTTGGGGCTTGGACGGCCCTGCAAACATGTGAGAACAATGATTGTGAAATTGACATTTGAATTTGGTGTATAATTTAGAGAGAGCAATATTTACCCCAATCCCCACTGATAGCGGCAACTGATGTTTCACAGAAATTAACACTCAAATCCGACGAATAGAAAGAGGAACAGAAAAAGAATTAGCCGTTGCCACCAACTTCAAGAATTGGAATTTGGATTCCAACGCAATGACAACTCATTTAACTTGCAATCATTTGATCATCCATTTCACCTACCCTTTTCATCACCCCCTTTTGACAATATCCGCTCGAACACTGCCATCTGTTTAAACAGTTTATAGCCAACAAGAAAGGGCATTGAACCCTATTGCAGAAGACAGCAGTTTCTCAATCTCAACATAAAACAGTAACCTTTTACATTTGAATCTAAAAGAAATTTTTTCTTCACATGCCATAAGGTATTTCAGAAGTTACTTTTACAGAAAACACTGCTCTTATAAATCTGTTAGCTTGCTTGATCTCAACATGTTCTTCTATGGTGCCTCGTACTTTCATTCTCAATATCAAAAGAATTAGAAAAATGATTTTGATTACACAAAAGTACACCCAGCATAATGCAAAGAAAAAGATGACCTGCTATGGAAAGAAGGGCAAGTCTGGATTGTGAACTCAAGCTAAAAAGGATCACTTATAGCACCATTCCAGCAATTATATTACAGCTAAAATATCAAAATCTTAGAAGAAATGAGGCAATGAAAACCACATCCAATTCATTCCATGAAGTGTAAATACATAGATCTCCACAATTTAAACCAATTCTTCAGTCATTTTCCCTAAGACAGTCACCAATCTTGAGACAAAACAAGCAAAATACAATTACTACACTATCTCAAGAATGTCAGTAGTGTAAGTTAATCAGAGTTGAGAGGGGTTTCAGGAAACTAAAAGGAAAGAATGCAGTTAAATCCTGCTCAATCAGTAATGTGCAAAGTAACAGTGTGACAGTACACAGAATAATGTTAAACTTCAATTAATCTACATTTTTTACACCATGCAAGGAGGGGCCCTTAAAAGAGAATTCGGATCAACTCTAGACGAGCCAAATCTCAACAAGGAATATCTGGAAAAACTCACAGGCATTGTGCTATCCTCACTACATGAATTCCTAAAGAGCCAGGTCAAACTCAATCCAAAAATAACTGAATAAATTTCCATACTTTAGAACCATATCATTTCGCAAAAGACTACGGAAATAATGATGCGATCAATTCTCCTATAACCATGGCTCTGCATCATCAGAATTGCAACCAATCAACAACTTCAAAAGGCTATTTTTTGGTGTTAACAGTTCCTCCAATATGATCATTTTGCACATGCTCAACTTCGCCATTCTCATTCCCTTTGTCAACAACTTTTCCAGACTTCTCCTTCTCATTTAAAGCAATGTTGTTATTACTCTGTAAACGGTCAGCCTCAACATTTTTCTGCCTTACAGCTTCCTCCATGGAAGCAGCCACCTCGTTCTTCACCATAGACATCTGTCTTACAAACCCATTCAAGCTTTCCCTCCTCTGAGTTAAAGCGCTACCAGTGTTCAAAGTTGCCACTGCAGGGACCTCAAAAGAATTCTCCAGTTTCACCATAGAACCCAAATTCCTATTCCTCTCCTTCTCCTTAATCCCAATATTCCCAGAACCGGAAACCTCCACAGACGCCTCCTCCTTACGCCTAGCTCTTTCTCTAGCCAAAACAAAACCAACATGCTCAAGAGCCTCTCTGGCCCTCTTCCTCGCCATAGCCGCCTCCCTCACTTTCCTGTCCGCATCGGCCCGCGCCACAATCACAGCCTTCCCCATCGATGCAGAGGAAATCTTAGCCGCACAGAGCAACACAACAGCCATCTTCCTGTCAATAGACTTATGAGAAATCCGGGGCTTGGAGTCCAAATCGAAGAAAGAGTAATTGGGTTTGGCACAGGGAGGGCAGAGATAAGAGGAAGAGAGAAGCTGAGGATCGGGGCAAGCAGGGTTGACCACGCAGTGGGAATGCGTAATAGAAGAACACTTAACACAAGTGAAACGATTCGAGGGATGAGGAGACACAGAAGGGTCATAGAACTGAAAGCAAGAAGGGCAAAACGAACTAGGATGAAGACGAAGCACGCAGGAGGTGCAAAGACGACGATTAATGCCTCGTAATCGAACATGATGCAGAATCCACCGACTCTGAGAGCCGCAATTCCCACACTCCGTCGGCATTTTCATTGGGGGATTTGAGTTGCTCGTCGGCACAATAGAAGGTGGAGGAGGAAGATTAGGGTGATTCATTGAGAGAGGGAAAACAGAAAAACCCTAAACGGATAAGAATCGAACACGAAAGGGATACAGAATCAATACTCAATAAAGGGTTTTGAACGTTGAGGTTTTTAGGGTTTGGCGGTGATTTTGACTCTGTTCAGTTTAGGTTTCAAAAGTTGAAGGAGGGGGGAAAGTTGAGTGAGTTGCAGAGAAATTAAATTAGGGTTTGCAAATTTGCATACAAACACGCAGTACAGGAGAAGACAATCAAAGTCAGCACGGAAGCGATTTTGAATATTCTAGAAAAGAAAAAAAATGATGTTTTGAATTTGAATGAAATTATATGGCCAGGTTTGGGTAAGTGGTATTTGATCTAATTTTTCAAAATAAAATTATCTAAACTTTTTTAAATATTTATTATTATTATTATTATTTATCTAACTCTCGATTCCTTCTCTCTCGTTTCTTCTCCCCTCCTTTCTCTCCTCTCGTTTTCTTATGCCCTCCTCTTTCTCACGCTCTTTACTTTTGTCCTCTCTCTCACCAGTTTAGTCGCCTCTAGTGATGTCGACCCTTTCCTAGCAATAGCTGCCCCTATCTCATGTCTTTTTTCCTTTTTCTTTTCATTTTATCTTCATTTCTTCACTTTCAATTTGCATTTTTTTCTATTAGTTTTTATCCATATTTGAAACAAAAATCAATTTAGGTTCTCTTAAGAAGACAAAGAGAGAAAGAAGGAAGTGATAGCAAGAGAGAAAGGAGGAGCTCGCTAAGAAAAAAATGGAACTAGAGCGAGAGGAAAGACAGGGAGGCAGAGCGAGAGCGAAAGGGAAGAAAGGAGCTAGAGCTGAGAGTGCAACAGGAAAAAAATATTTAAAAAAAATATTTGCTAACGTTAGCAAAATGTTAGAATTTTTTTAATAAAAAAACTAGGTTATATATCATTTTGGTGTAATTTTTAGGTTATCCATAAAAATTATAAAAAAAAAAAAAAAAAAAACCCTTATTTTTAAGCTTTTTATTTTTTTATTGAAGAGTTAAAGAAAAAAAAACGGAAATTAATATTTATATTTTAAAGTATTTTGCTTATAAGTTACATTATCTCTTTCTCAATTCGCCGACCACACTTTCAAGTCCCTCTCTTTCTAAAGTCAACAAAAGAATAAGTTGGCCAATAGGAAATTCATATCTTTTTAAGACAAGATATTATCTTATTAATTACATGTATATTGATATTTGAATGATAAAAGGAAAATAGAGAGTTTGCTAACAATCTTAATTCTTAACATCTAGATGTATTAAGATTCTCGATAAATAGAAGATAATACAGGAAAGTATTGCACTTTTGATATATGTTTTCTAGGAGAAAAAAAAATGAAAATGTTTTTTTTGGGATAATCATGGAAGATAATAATGTTATTTTACTGAACTCTAAAAAAAAAAAAAAGTTATTTTACTCTCAAGTAAAATTAAAGTGGATTACACTTTGTCGATAAAGTCATGTATGGTATTATCAAATTGGTTAAAAATCACTTTTGGTCTATAAAATTTCTTGAAAGTAACAATTTAGTTTCTGAATTTTGATTTGTAACAATTTAGTCTTTGTACATTCAATTTTATAACAATTTAGTCAATGAACTTTAATATGTAACAATTTAGCCCCTTGTACTTTCAAATGTGTAACGATTTAGTCCCTATCGTGAAACTTGTGAAGATTTAATGTAAATTTTTATATAGATAAATCAATAAACTAATTAGAGACCCAATATATATAAGTTATAAAGTCTAAATCATTAAATCATAAAAATTGACATTTAATTTTGATAGAATGATTAGATTGCTACAAATTTGAAAGTACAGGAATTAGATGGTTACATACTAAAATTCAAAGGCTAAATTGTTACAAAATTGAAAGTATAAGGACTAAATTGTTACAAATCAAAGATCAGAAACTAAGCGCATGTTTGAGAGTGATTTTGAAATGGTCAAAATCACTTTTGAAATGCTCAAAATTACTACAAAACATGCCTTTAATCATTCAAAATCAATTTAGTATTTGATTTTATACTTTTAAACGCAATTTTCATTCCATAAAAATTAATTTTGAATGATTAAAAACATGTTTCAAAGTGATTTTGAATACGATAAAAGTGATTTTACCAATTTCAAAGTCATTCCCAAACATACCCTAAATTGTTGTCTCCATAAAAGTTCAGGAACCAAAAGTGACTTTTAACCAATCAAATTTGAATTTGAAGTGAATGATAACAATGAGAAGTAGAGATATCCATTTTTTCTGTGGGGGCAGGAAATCCCCATTTAGGTAGGGAATGGGGGAAGGAGTGGGGAAAAAAAATTTCTGCGAGCTAAACGGAGACGGGGACAGGGAACATTCCCAGTCTTCGTTCCCCGTCCCGTTTATTTTTATTATTTTTAAAAAAAATTATACACACACACAAAGACATGTATTTGTTTGAATCATGCTTGATTATGAATTGTAATCTTTAAATTTAAGGTTTTATTAATTGTGTTAATAACCTATGAGATATTGTATGAATAATTTGATATGTTTGAACCATTTTAAACTCTTATGTATGGATAATTAAGTAACTTAATAGTTAATATGAAATATTATTTTGTTTCATTTAAAAGGTTTAAGATTTTTTTATGAGGAATTAACCATTTAAAGGAACATTCATAGTGGAGAATTAACTATTTAATTGGAATTTTTCTTAAAAAATCGTTTAATTAATTTTTTCTAAAAAATTAAACGAAAAATACTTCTACACAAATTTCTTGTCTCAATCCTCGCAAAATTAAATGGAGAATGAAATGGGGGCAGAGGATGACGATGGAGAAGTCATCCCCGTCCCCACCCCGTGGACATCTCTAATGAGAAGAGCCATAGCAATATTTCGAAAAAACTTGATTTGGTAAATGGAATGTTCACACTATGATATATGAGAATTTTTCAAAAAGCATAAAAGGGTACAATAGATTGTTTAGGAATTCCCGATCGAAAAATTTTTCTTGTTCAATTATAGTTTACTTACACTCTGTTTGATAACTATTTGATTTTTTGTTTTTAGTTTTTGAAAATTAAGATTGTTTTCACATAATTTCTCTACAATACTTTTCATCTTTCTTAAATAAACATATGAATTCTTAGTCATATTCCAAAAACAAAAAAAAGTTTTTAAAAACTACTTTTTTTAGTTTTGAAAATTTGGTTTGGTTTTTAAAAACATTTGTAGAAAGTAGATAACAAAAATGAAGAAACTTATAGTAAAAATAGTGTTTATAAGCTTAATTTTCAAAAATAAAAAACTAAATTGTTATCAAATTTGGTCTTAGCTTTTATTTTATTTTTTCAGACCAAATATAAATATGAACTCATAATTTTTAAAAAAAAATTCTTCATATCTTAGCTCGAAATTAAAATGAAAAAGAATTGGTTTAGTCCCTAGAGCTTGTTTGATAACGTTTATGTTTCTTGTTTCTTTTTCTCATTTTTCAAGAACAGACATGTTTGGTAAACCATCTTGTTTCTTGTTTCTAAATTTTTAGAAACGTTTCTAAAACATGAATAAATTTTGAGAAACTACAAAAAATAGTTTCTCAAATTCTATTTCTATTGTTTTTTTTATGTTTCATGCATGTATCCATATTTCTCTTTTTCCTTTCTACACCCATCTCTCCCCTCTCTCTTCTTTCTCTCTCTTCCATTCTATTTTTTTTTCTTTTAATACTTTTTTTTTATCTTTTTGATTTTGATTTTTTCATTTATTTCTTTCTGTTCTTTTTTTTTTGTATTAACGAGCTTTTAGTTATTATTTTCTATTTAATTCTCTATTATTTTTCCTTCTGGTGCGATTTTAATTTTTTCTATTAAAATATAAAAAAATATATATTCTCTCTCCTTTTTTTTGATTTTACTTGCGTGTATTATTGGCTAATGCATTTTTAAAGAAAAAATAAAAATAATTTTTATTATTAAATTAAAGAAATATGGGTGTGCTCGATTGTCTAACCATAGACAATTACAAATTAGTCTAATTGAACTAACTCGTGTAAGCCAAAATCGTCTAAGGTGAATTGATTGGAGTGAGAAATGACTTTGCAAATCAAATTTGAACAACATTTGAAGGATAAATTTTCTTCTTCTTATTATTATTATTATTATTTTGTGTTGGGCCTGAATAAAATACTATAAACTCTTTATAATTATTTTATATTTATTTTAATGCATGTTAAATGTTTTATTATATCATATGTACTAAATTTTATTTTTACTAAAGAACAAAAAATAAAAAACAATTATTAAACACATGTCTGTTTCTGTTTCTTTTTTTAAAGAAATAAGAAATAGAAATAGTTATCAAACATGTTTATGTTTTTAGTTTTTAAAAAACAAGATACAAGAAACAAGAAACAAGAAATGGAAACATGAAACAAGAAACGAGAACGTTATCAAACGGGCCGATGTTCCCATTTCCTGCTTCTTGTTCCCATTTCTCATTTTTCAAGAAATAGACATATTTGATAAACCATCCTGTTTTTTGTTTCTAAATTTTTAGAAACGTTTTTTAAAAAATGGCAAATTTTGAGAAACTACAAAAAGTAATTTCTCAAATTCTGTTTATTTTTTTTTTCATGTTTTATGCATGTATCCTTATTTCTCTTTTCCCTTTCTACACACATCTCTCCCCTCTCTTCTCTCTCTCTCTTCCATTCTAATTTTTTTTCTTTTAATTTTTTCATTTATTTCTTTCTCTTCTCTCTTCTTTCTCTCTCTTCCATCATATTTTTTTTTCTTTTTTTCTTTTCTCTTTTCGGTTATGTTTTTCTCTTCTCTTTCATTTCCATTTTTTTTTTTACTTTCCATTAACGAGCTTTTAGTAATTATTTTCTATTTAAATCTCTATTATTTTCCTTTTGGTATAATTTTAATTTTTATATTAAATAAATAAACTAATAATGTATTTCATCTTTACCATTAAATGTGTGTGTGTATATACATACATACATACATACATACATACATATATATATATATATATATATATATATATTCTCTCTCTCTCTTTTTATGATTTTACTTGCGTGTATTGTTGGCTAATGCATTTTTAAAGAAAAAATAAAAATAAAGTTTATTATTAAATTAAAGAAACATGGGTATTGATAATTCTCATTTATGAGAATTATTTGGCCATTTATACTTAGTTATTCTTGTTATTTTATGTGTGTTATTAGATAAAAAAAAAAGGCTAGCAAAAAGTTGGTTTATATTGAATTATTGTTGGAAGCCTTTTAAATTAAATAAGTGGAGAAAGAAAACAAAAGAAAATGAAAACCACACTTACTTGATATTTTTGTGCATGAATTTGAAGAATGCAACAGAAATGCAATTACATTGCAATTGCAATTTGGCAGATCTGGAAAACAATGCAATAGAATGCAATTGCATTTCTGCAAAAATCTGGAAAACGCACCAAATACAAGATTAGAGAAATTTTGGAGATTTTATGTCATTCTTCTCCACGAATTCAGCAAGGCAAGTGACCCAAGCTGCACATGAACAAATATGGAAACCATAGCCCATAAATCTTATAAAAGAAGGATGAAACGGAGGCAAAGCATATGGATTTTTCTCACACAAACATACCTTCGGGCTGTTATTTTTTCTTCTGTTTTGCTGATGTTTTTTCTTCTATTTCCAGTCCCTTTGAACTTCGAAACTCAATCCTTCCTCAACGAAAGTTGAAGGAAGTGAATGTTTAATTCCCTTTGAAAAAAATGGAGTTGAGTTGATTAAGTAAGAAGTGAAAAAGGGGCTGTGTTATTCCGTTTCTTAAAATTTATTTTCTGTTTTATTTAAGTTATTTTCTTATGTTTTAAGAACTTAGTTGTTGTTGTATTTTCATTCATTTAGTGGTATTTCAAGATTCAAGTTATTTGTTTAAGTTTCATTATATTTTTGGCACTGAGTTCTTCGTTCTTAATAAAATTTCCAGCTTGTTTGAATTAATTTTCTTCTACCAAAATTTTATTCTAGTTTATGTTCTTTAAGTTTTGGTTAAGTTATTTTTATTTCTACATTCTATAATTTCATCTATTCTTTCTTTCATTCTCAGTTATGCATTTTTATTACTTTAAAGCTTTGTTTTCTACGTTTGCAATGATGAGCTAATTTTCCTTAGGGGTTCAAGTTGGTGAATGCCTTAGAGGAAAGATGTAAAACTTAAAAGTACAAACAATCTAGTTAACACTTGAACTTTGTTTGTTTTTGTTGAATTAACGTTGGATAAACCTAGTCGGCCAACTAGTGTTGCTTGTCAAGCTTGAACTTAATACCGAAAGGGTTAAGGGAAGACAGATGTCGCAAAAGCAATGGAGGAAAAGGCTTAGACATAAGTGTGAAACATCGATCCTAGACATAGGGCGAGACTCCAAAACCACTAGAGTTGTGCCCGAAAATATCTAAGTTAGATTAGCTATAGAAATATAGGTTTAATCACTTAGTCTCCTAAAGATACTTCATAGAAAGTCGAATAGGAGTTGAATTCGGTTTACTTAGTTTCTTGTACTAGCTATGATTGCAATTGCATTTTAGTTTCATTTCTCTCCAAATGGGCATGAACAACTTGAATTTCTCTTTTTCATATTTATTATTTATTTCTTCAGCAACAACACTTCCCAACATTTTTATAACCTTGGTTACGGAAATTACAATTTGAAAATAATTTTTGCTATCTTTTGAATTTTGTTGTATCCATTCCCTGTGAGATCGATACTCTGGAATACTTCCAGTTTTATATTACTTGCATCGACAGTGTGCACTTGCACTGAACTGGAGCTTTGTTTTAAAACTAAAAATATTTTCTTAAAACCCCACGTTTCAGTTCGATAAAGTTTTTGGTACCGTTGCCGAGGAACGACTTTACTATCAAAATTCAATTTTGTAGTGCAGATTGCAATTGCAATTATCCTCTTTCCAAGTGAAAGCCCAATTCTTGTTTACATTGTTTTGCAGGTTGAGGGAGAAAGATTGCAAGAGGAGAAAGACACGAGTTAGGGTTGAATTGCTTGAGATAATCAAGAAGATGGAAGTAGACATCATTGCAACATTGAGCGCACAAGCTTCATCATTAAGCTACATGATGGAAACTTTAATGATGAGAAATTCCATAGCTCATGCTAACCCCATCCTTTCTATTTCTTGTATTTATTGTAAAAGAAGTCATTTATTTGATAATTGTCCTTATAATCCTGAATCTTTATGTTATGGATTTCTACCCAATTTTGCAAATCAACATCAACACCAGTGTTTCCAACAAGAGAAGATGATTCCAAAAGATCCTAGCATTGAAGAACTCATGAGGGAATACATGGCAAATAGTGATGTTGTGATACAAAGTTAAGCTGCATCTTTATAGAATTTGGAGATCCAAGTGGAACAAATTGCAAATGAATTGCAGAACAGGTCCTAAGGAATCTTGCTCAACAATATAGAGACTTCAAAACAAGAAGAAAAAGAAGAATGTGAGGCGATGACACCAAGTAAATTCGAATATGAGGATTTCAAACTCTGATAAGCCTTAGAATTAAGGCTTATTTAATTCCCAAATGATCGAAAAATTCTTGTTTGTCCTAAGATTAATTGAAAATAGTGGAAGATTGTTTGAAATTAAGGAAGAATTGAATGTGATAGCAATTGGAAGAGAATTCTAAGTAATTTGGTTCTTTTTGCAGAATTTTTGGAAATTGCTAAATCAGATTGCCAAATCTGATTTGGTAATTGTTTATGGAGCAGGGAATGTGAAATTTCTAAATCAGATTGCTAAATCTGATTTGGCAATTGTGTTATGGGCAGAAATTTATGGGGCGCGAACGAAAAACCCATAAATGGGAAGAGAAAATTTCGCATGAATCAAGGGAATTGGAGCATGATTTTTGGGCAATCTTCAACCCTAATGAATGCCTACAAATGAGGAAGAAGAAGAGGAGCTATTAATCGGATTTTGAGGGTGATTTGAAGGATCAATTTCGTGGGTTTTTGGGTTTTAAAAAAGGAAAAAATTCTGCATTAAACCCATTTCGAAATTCTTCAATTACAGCCCGATTTGGAGGAATTTAAGCACGAAATTTGGGCATTCTTCAACCCTAATGAAGGCCTATAAATAGGGAAGAATAGGAGGAGCAAAGCAAGTCGATTTGGAGGCGAATTTAAAAGCAATTGTTCGTGGGTTTTCACACCCTCTGTTTTTCGAATTTCTGCTGTTTTTTTTGGCCAATTTATTCAAGTTCCATTTCAGTTTTTCTTTAGTTTGTATTACAGGAGGTGGCTTGAACTTTTTCTAATCTCATTTGATGTATTTTGAAGGAATTTTGAGTTTAATTCCAAGTCAAGTTCATGGGTTTTTCTTAAATGTTTCAATGCTCTGTTTTTCCTTTCTTCTTCGTTTAGCTTCTGTAAAGAATTTTTTTTTTCAACTTATGTTTGTAGAAAGTCATGGCAGAAGGTAGGAGATAAGAGAATTACTTAGTTGCCCTTGTTATTTTGGTTTAATTTCCATTATTTGTCCTTGCTTGAATTCCTAGTAATAGCAAACCTTCATTTTATAAGTTAGTATTTTATTTGATTGATTTGCACCATTTTACTATGAACTTTTTCTTTAAAATTAGTTTTAGGATTTTTATTTTTAATATGAGCTAAAGCTTCTTAGGGGGTTCAAGGATGTGAATTCCCTAAGAAGTAATTGTAGCCAAAATTTCAATGAAAACCAAGCCTACATTTCAATTGTTTGCTTGTGTTGAATATATTTCCGTTAAGATCCTAGATTGATCAACTAGGGTATTAACTCAAGCTTAGATCTAATACCGACAGGGTTAGTGATAAGCGGATTTCACACAAGTAATGGAGAAAAAGAGCTTAGACATAAGCCATTCCTTACCCTAGACATAGGGATTAAGGACTCCAAGACCCATAAAATTGTGAGCCAAAATTATCTAAGATAGAGGGCTTATAGACATATAGGTCTCTCACTTAGCCTCCTAAACCTAATTTCAAGGTAAATAGGAGATGCAATTTTGGTTTACAATTGAGTGTGGAGTAGGTTGGAATTGCAATTTTGGTTTGCAATTACAACTTAGGGCAATGACATTCTTGAGCCCCATCCTTTATCATTTCATTATCTAAGTTCATCCAATTTGCTATTTCATATTGCCAATTTAGATTCAGCAATTTAATTTTGCAATTTTTAGTCATTTCGCTCATTGCCAAATTAGAATATGCAATTCAATTATGTAATTTCTGTTATTTCCAACATTGCCATTTCTAGATTTAGCAATTGGATTTAGCAATTTCTGTTTTTCACCAACAACCTATCCCAACTTTATTTTTGCATTTTTAGTTTTCCATTTGCAATTTTTCTTACACTTTTGCAAAACAAAACTTTTGTTACTCCTTTCCCTGTGGGATTCGATACTTGGTACTCAGAGACCATTTTATATTACTTCGATTGCGTGCGCTTGCGTGACCACCGATCAAACTCCCAGTAGAAGCAGAAAGCACTCCAACACTTGAAAATACTGAGGAGCTAGAAGGGAGAGAATAGATTAAAGAAGAACCACCTCAAGAAGAGAAGAAACCACCCAAGGAAGTTGCAGGGAGCTATGCAGTTGCAATTTCACAGCAAATGACATCCAAAATGGTTCCGATACTAGAATGTCCTGCTTTCACTTATTGCAGTTTGCAATTGCAATTTCAACCAAGATTGAAATCTCGTCCATCATCAAGACCTAGGTGCAAATTGAAGGAACACGGTTGCGGTCTCCCTACTGGAATAGGAGAAGTTTATCTTTCGTTCATTTTATTTTTTTTTAAAAAAAAAAAAATTTTAAAAAAAAAAAGAGAGAGAAAATTTCAACTTATGGAATTCCAATTAGAATAAAGAAGCTTTATTTAGAGAGTCTCTGTCTAAGGATAATCCTGTCAAGGGTGAGGAGGTATTTAAGTTGACCGCTAAGGTAACACCTTCTACTTGGGAATTCACTTGAGAGTTCAATAAATCAACTTTAAGTTCGAAATTGGAAATTTTAAAAGGTTAACTATGGCTTCGGAGAAATTGTGTGAGCATTTTGATGTTCTACTTTTGAGTTTTAGGTGAAAAAAAAAAGTCTTGCAACACAATTGTGAAAACAAGTTACAATTGCAAATTCAGGAAACTCAACCAAATAGGGCATATTGGGAGTACGCCAAAGAAAATTATGAAGCAATAACTTTCCTAAAGGAATGAACGTTTCACTCTGCAAAGGAAGCATTAGATTGTCTTTGATTTTATTTAAAATTAAACTAAAAATTAAGATTAAGCAAACTTACTTGGAGTAAATATGAAGATATTTCTGACGGATCTTTATCTCCTCCATAAAATCTTCCTGGCTATGACTCCAACATAGGACCAAGGCTTGTGGGAGCCTCTTGAAAGAAAATCCACAAGGGATTGGAGAGGAAGAGGTCTAGAGAGAATTATCTAATTCTCTAATAATGATCGAACTGAAACGTGGTGGCTTTAAGAAAAGATTTTTAGTTTAAAAACAAAGCTAAAGTCCAGTGCAAGTGCACATTGTCGATGCAAGTAATATAAAACTGAAAGTATTCCAGAGTATCGATCCCACAGGGAACGAATACAACAAAATCCAAAAGATAGAAAAAATTATTTTCAAATTTCAAGTTCGATAACCAAGGTTATAAAAATGTTGGGAGGTGTTTTTGGCAAAAGAAAATAAATAAAATAATAAACATGAAAAAGGGAAATTCAAGTTGTTCATGCACCTTTGGAGAGAAATGCAACTAAAATGCAATTGCAATCATAACTAACACAAGAAACTAAGTAAACCGAATTCAACTCCCATTCGACCTTCTATGAAGTATCTTTAGGAGGCTAAGTGATTAAACCAATATTTCTATGGCTAATCTAACTTAGATATATCCGCCCACAACTCTAGTGCTTTTCGAGTCTCGCCCTATGTCTAGGGTCGATGTTTAGGACTTATGTCTAAGCCTTTTTATCCATTGCTTTTGCGACATCCGCCTTCCCTTAACCCCTTCGGTATTAAGTTCAAGTTTGACAAGCAACACTAGTTGACCGACTAGGTTAACTCAACATCGAACTCACCAAAAGCAAACAAAGTTCAAGTGTTAGCTAGATTATTTTTGCTATCGAGTTTTACATCTTTCCTCTAGGGCATTCACAAACTTGAATCCCTAAGAAAATTTAGCTCATCATTGCAAAAGCAAAAACAAATCTTTAAAATAATAAAAATGCATAACTGTGAATGAAAGAAAGAATAGATAAAGTTCTAGAATGTAGAAATAAAGATAACTTAACCAAAACTTAAAGAACATAAACTAGAATAAAACTTTGGTAAAAGAAAATTAATTCGAACACGCTGGAAATTTTATTGAGAACTAAGAACTCAATGCCGAAAATATGATAAAAATTTAAACAACTAACTTGAATCTTGAAATACAACTAAATGAATGAAAATACAGTACCAACTAAGTTCCTAAAACATAAGAAAATAACTTATATAAAACCGAAAATAAATTCTAAGAAATGGAAGAACACAACCCCTTTTTTACTTCTTACTCAATCAATTCAACTCCACTTTTTTCAAAGGGAATTGAGTCTTCACTTCCTTCAACTTTCATTGAGGAATGATTGAGTTTAGGATTGAGTTTCGAAGTTGAAAGGGGCTGGAAAACAGAAGAAAAAACAGCAGTGGAAAGAAATAAAAACAGCGGAAAATAGTGAAAACAACAACTCTTGAGGTTGAAAACAGCTGGAAAACAATGATCCTTCTTGTGGCTTCTCCTCCCATATTTATAGAGGATTTGGGCTAGGGTTTCCTTCTTGAACGGTGCACAATTATGGCCAAAATTGCAGCTAAAATCGTGGAGACAAGATCCCACAAAATTCTTAGATTATTGGAAATTTGTGGATTTTCTTTTAAAGTCAAAATCTAATGGAATTGCAATTGCAATGCAATTGCAATTTTGTTGCAATCTTCAATTTTCTGCACAATAACATTAAGTAAGCACGATTTTCATATTTTGTTTCTTTCTTTTCTCCACTCACTTAATTTAAAAGGATTCCAACAATAATTCAACTCAAACCAACTTTTTGCTAGCCTTTTTATCTAATAATACAAACAAAATAACAAGAATAACTAAGTATAAATGCCAAATAATCTTCATAAATGAGAATTATCAATTGATGAGATATGTGTTGTGTCTAATGGCTCAACCCAAGGGTCCTATTTATAGAGACTAAGGGATTTTTTTTTTTCATAATTAAAATATTATATATTAATATCTAATATATTAAAATATATTTTATATTTATTTGAATCTCATTCAAATCTCCTACGATATTTATTTATTTGAATCATATTCAAATTCTATAAATACCTTTTATTTAATGTATCTAATATACATTAATTATTTTAATATTTAATGTATCAAATACAATAAATATATTTTCCTCTTTATATACATTAATTATTTAATGTATCTAATATACATTAATTATTTTAATATTTCCTCTTATTCAAATTCTATATTTATTTTGCAATTGCTTGAGGACAAACAATAACTCAAGTTTGGGGGTGTGATAATTCTCATTTATGAGAATTATTTGGTCTTTATACCTAGTTATTCTTGTTATTTTATGTGTGTTATTAGATAAAAATGCTAGCAAAAAGTTGGTTTAGATTGAATTATTGTTGGAAGTCTTTTAAATTAAATAAGTAGAGAAAATAAAGCAAAAGAAAATGAAAACCACACTTACTTGATGTTTTGTGCATGAATTTGAAGAATGCAACAGAAATGCAATTGCAATTTTGGCAGATCTGGAAAACAATGCAATAGAATGCAATTGCATTTCTGCAAAAATCTGGAAAACGCACCAAATATGAGATTAGCAAAATTTTGGAGATTTTCTGTCATTCTTCTCTACGAATTCAGCAAGGCAAGTTGACCCAAGTTGCACATGAACAAATATGGAAACCCTAGCCCATAAATCTTATAAAAGAAGGAAGAAATGGAGGCCAAGCATATGAGTTTTTCTCACACAAACATACCTTTAGGCTGCTATTTTTTCTTCTGTTTCCAACCCCTTTGAACTTCGAAACTCAATCCTTCCTCAACGAAAGTTGAAGGAAGTGAATGTTCAATTCCCTTTGGAAAAAGTGGAGTTGAGTCGATTGAGTAAGAAGTGAAAAAAGGATTGTGTTCTTCCGTTTCCTAAAATTTATTTTATGTTTTGTTTAAGCTAGTTTCTTATGTTTTAGGAACTTAGTTGTTGTTGTATTTTCATTCATTTAGTGGTATTTTAAGATTCAAGTTATTTGTTTAAGTTTCATTATATTTTTGACTCTGAGTTCTTCGTTCTTAATAAAATTTCCAGCTTGTTTGAATTAATTTTCTTCTACCAAAGTTTTATTCTAATTTATGTTCTTTAAGTTTTGGTTAAGTTATTTTTATTTCTACATTCTAGAATTTTATCTATTCTTTCTTTCATTTTCAGTTATGCATTTTTATTACTTTAAAGCTTTGTTTTTTACTTTTGCAATGATGAGCTAATTTTCCTTAGGGGTTCAAGTTGGTGAATGCCTTAGAGGAAATATGTAAAACTTAAAAGTACAAACAATCGAGTTAACAGTTAAACCTAGTCGGCCAACTAGTGTTACTTGTCAAGCTTGAACTTAATACCAAGAGGGTTAAGGGAAGGAAGATGTTGCAAAAGCAATGATAGAAAAGGCTTAGACATAAGTCCTAAACATTGATCCTAGACATAGGGTGAGATTGCAAAACCACTAGAGTTATGTGCGAAAATATCTAAGTTAGATTAGCCATAGAAAGATTGGTTTAATCACTTAGCCTCCTAAAGATAGTTTATAGAAGGTCGAATAGGAGTTGAATTCGATTTACTTAGTTTCTTGTGTTAGCTATGATTGCAATTGCATTTTAGTTGCATTTCTCTCCAAATGGGCATGAACAACTTGAATTTCCCTTTTTCATATTTATTATTTTTTTTATTTATTTCTTTAGCAACAACACCTCCCAATATTTTTATAACCTTGGTTACGAAAATTGCAATTTGAAAACAATTTTTGCTATATTTTGAATTTTGTTGTATATGTTCCCTATGGGATCAATACTCTGGAATACTTCTAGTTTTATATTACTTGTATCGACAGTGTGCACTTGCACTGAACTAGAGCTTTGTTTTAAAACTAAAAATATTTTCTTAAAGCCCCCACGTTTCAGTTCTATTAGGTATGCTCAATTGTCTAACCTTAGACAATTTACAAATTAGTCTAACTGAACTAACTAGTGTAAGCTAAAATCGTTTAAGGTGAATTGATTGGAGTGAGAAATGACATTGCAAATCAAATTTGAACAACATTTGAAGGATAAAATTTATTATTATTTTTATTATTCATTTTGTGTTGGCCTGAATAAAATACTATAAACTCTTTATAATTGTTTTATATTTATTTTAAAGCATGTTATATTTTTTATTATATTATATGTACTAAATTTTATTTTTACTAAAAAACAAGAAACAAGAAACAGTTATCAAACACGTATGTTTCTATTTCTTTTTTAAATAGAAACAAGAAACGAAAATAGGAAATAGGAAACGAGAAACGAGACCATTATCAAACGGGCCCTAAACATTCAGCTTTGTATCTATTTCATCCATGAACTTTAAAGTGTCTAATAGATCCCTGAACTTTTAGTTTTGTGTCCAATGGGTTCTTGAACTTAAAAAAATGTCTAATAGGTCTTTAAATTTTCAATTGTGTCCAATTGGTCCTTGAATTTTCAATTTTGTGTCTAAGACCTATTAAACAATTTTTAAAATTCGGGGATCTACTAGGCATGAAATTTAAAGTTGGGTGTCCCATTAGACATAAAATTAAATTTTCTATCTAATTGATTAGTTAATTTTTAAAAAATTTTGAATATGTCAACACAAGATTGAAAGTTCAAGAGACTTATTGGACATTTTTAAAGTTCATGATCTACTAGACACAAAATTAAAAATTCAAAGATCTATTAGACACTTTTTAAAGTTCAGTGACCAAATAGACACATTTAAAATTCATAGATTAAATTTATAATTTAACCAAAAGAATTTCTCCATCCCGACTTGTTTAAAACAAGAAATTCCCACCTTGTTCTAACCTTGTGGGAAATTTGACAACTCTATCTATATTTCACATTATGAGGTCATTATATATCAATTATATGAATAGGACAAAATTTTGATGGTTTTTTTTTAATGATTATTTTTGGTTTTTCTATTTTCTATTTTTGGTTTTTTTTTTTAAAAGCAAAAACTTGTTTGGTAATAGTTTTTTTTTTGTTTTTTTGTTTTTTTTTAAACAAAAAACCAAACATGTTTGGTAATTATTTCTTGTTTTATGTTTTTTTTTAAAAAAAAACACAAGGGATCATTTGATAACTGTTTTTGCTTTTATATTTTATATTTTATATATTATTATTATGATTGTTGTAAAAAAAAAAATACAACTATTCTAAGTGTATTAACTACTAACTAATTAAAAAATTTTCCCTCTCCATGTTGAGAGTTTTTCCCTCTCCACTTTTGCGCTGATGACTCTTTTCCACGCTGTAGAAGTTGCTTAGAATGGATTTTATGTCAAGGATGGAGAAATTGAAACTCTTTGATAAGGAAGTTGTTGAAGTTGAAGCTCAAGAACTAGAGCTTCAATTAGATCAGGAACACATGGATTTAAGTCTAACTGGCAAGGTTGCAACTACAAAACTAGTATGATACTTTTCGAATTGTGTGATGCGTAATGTTTGGGGTTTCTGTCACGGGATATCAATTGATTGAGTTGGAGACAAGACAACCTTTCCGCAATTCATTTGAAATCTACTCAGGACAAAAAAAGGATATTGGATGGCGGCCCATGGTGTTTTGATCGATGTTTAATTTTGTTAGAATCACCCAAAGTTTATTGATCGGATGAACTTTGGGTGAAGAAAAGCAAGTGAATACGTTGAACCCCAATGCAAGCGCACACTGCCGATGCAAGTATTAAAATAAGAGTATTCCTGAGTATTGATCTCTCAAGGAACGGTGTAACAAAAATATTGTAAAGCAAGGTGTAAGAAAATTGCAACTTAAAACTAAAAATTGCAAAAACAATGTTGGGATGTTGTGTTGGTAAAACAAAATAATTACAGAATCTAATTGCAAGTTGAAGTGACAAAAATTGCAGAACTAAATTGCAGAATCGAGTGATAAAGATTGTAGAATTGAATTGTAGAATCGAAAATTTGCAATATTGAGTGGTAAACTAAATAGACTTGGTAAATAAAATTACAAAAGAAATTTTAGATAAAGGAGGGGCTCAAGAATGTTATTGCCCTAAGTTGTAATTGCAAACCAAAATTGCAATTCCAACCTATTCTACATTCAATTGTAAATCAAAATTGCTACTCCTATTCACCATGTTTTTAGGTTTTAGGAGACAAAGTGGGGGACTTATATGTCTATAGTCTCTCTATCTTAGATAATTTGGCTCAACAATTTTATGGGTTTTTGAGCCTTTAATCCCTATGTCTAGGGTAAAGAATTGGCTTATGTCTAAGTTCTTTTCTCCATCACTTGTGCGAAATTCGCTTATCACTAACCTTTCGGTATTAGATCTAAGCTTGAGTTGCTACCCTAGTTGATCAATCTAGGATCTCAATGAAATTTTGTTCAACACAAGCAAACAATTGAAATGTGGGCTTGGTTCTTATTAGAATTTTAGCTACAATTACTTCTTTGGAAATTTACATCCTTGAACCCTCTAAGAAGTTTAGCTCAAATTAAAAGTAAAAATTTTACAACTAATTTTTGAAAAAAAGTTCATATAGAAAATTAAATAAATTTCTAATGATAACTAGAACTAGATGAATTAATGCAAACTTATATCCTAAACAACTTTTCATATCAGAATGCTTGGGCAATAATAATCAACACAATTCTGGACAAGTACACAATTAAGGCCTCCCAAAAATTCCCAAATTGAATAGCAATAGAAGCCATTCAAAATCAAACTTCCATCTGGTCATATACTGTGTGAAACGTTACAAGAGAGCAAACTTAAATTGAATAAAAGTAATTCAATACACTGTCACTGAGTTTTCCAAATAACAGAAACAATCCAAATAACAGAATCACTCCTTGCAAGAAACAGAATTAAGTAGAAATAGAAATGTTCTACGCTTCTTCAAAACCTTTCTCCATTCCAATCGACTTCCTCTTTTCACTATTTATGGGAAATGATTAGTCTTAACAATTCAAGCTTCACTTGAATCGGATTAGAAAATTGAGGAAGAATAGAATGAAGAAGCGTATCTGAAGCCCTCGACAAGAACAAAGAGAAATCTCTTTATGCAAAAAACATAGCTTCTAGTTGGCAAACCCATGAGCCAAAAATCTCCAAAAAAATGAACACTCCTTGCCGACTTTCTTCTTCCGCCCTTTGTAGATCCTCCCTAGGGTTGAATTATCCAGAATTTTTGCTCCAAATCCCTTAATTTGAGCGGTAATTTAGGCTTTCCATAAATGGGTTGTGCGCATAATTTGTTTCCTTTGAATTCTTCTGCTGCTCAAAATTGCAATTTCGAGAAATTGCAATTTTGGTTTTGTAATTTCCACATTCCCTGCAAACAAGCTTAATTTATTTAGGAACTTATTCTAAATGCCTTCATTCTTATTTCATTCTTATTTCCAAGCAATCTTTCAACTATTTTCAAATGGTCTTAAAACAAAACAAGAACATTTTAAGCAATTGGGAATTAAATAAGCCTTAATACTAAGGCTTATCATTTATGATTTGCCAGAAAATATGAAATTTGATTATGCACAATTTTGGATTCAGTTGCACAATGTCCCCTTAGGGCTACAGAATGAGAAAGTTGCCAGAGCTTTAGGAGGATGGATTGGTACTGCTATCGCCGTTGGAAAAAACACAGAAGAAGATTTATGCGTGTTCGAATAAAGATGAATTTAGTTGAACCTCTCTGTCGGCAGGGTGTTCGACAATGGATTGAAGTGAAATATGAGCGACTTTGTGAAGTTTGCCACATCTGCGGCAAAATTGGACACATGGATTTTGCAGCTACATCAAAGGAATTAAGTGAAGATTTTGCACCGGATGCCAAAGAAAAAGGGAAATGGATTATGGAGGATAAATTTCAACCGAATGCTTTTTTCCTAACGAGGTACTAAATGTTGCTAGGATTTTGAATCCCTCTCCAGCCACCAGTGGGCCTGTGGTGGGTAAAGGGCAAAAAGGCCACTAGACGAGACCAACTCATCTTCAGTTTATTCTAAGTCCACGCTGAGTAGCCCATCATCTGAGGTAAGTCCATTTATACATTCTTCTAAATCCAATGTCTAAAGTAGGCCTTTTATTCCCAAACCAGATTCCAACCATCATTTAAATGAGAGTGAGATAATTTAGAAAAAAGTTTAATCAAGCGTTGTTCCAAACTTTTGATGATTTTCCAAAGCCCACCACGGTCATCCCAACAATGAAAAAATGGAAACGGAATGCTCGGCCTCTAGACTTTTAGTGGGCAAGATAATACAAAAGAAGCGTAGTAGGTGTGAAAGTGAAATTGAGGGGGAGAAAACTGAGAAAAAAAATCAGCATTCAACAATACAGTTCCGATGAAATCATAACGGTCTGCAGGCCTGCCGAGCACAATGAAAATAGTAAGTTGGAATGTTTGGGGGGTGAGGAATCTTGGAGCATTCAGTGCACTAAAGGATTTAGTGCAGGAGCGTCAACCCCACATTGTTTTCTTAATGAAAACAAAGGCAAAAAACTAAAGAATGATGACCTTAAAGGGTAATTTAAATTTTGAAAATGCTTTTGTTGTTGATAGTGTTGTTTGAGTGGCAGACTAGCACTATTTTGGACTAATGATGTCACTTTAGATCTCCTATCTTACTCGAAAGGTCATATCAATGTTCGTGTTCAGTTCTTAGAGACAGTTTTCCGTTTTACTGGCTTTTATGGGGAACCAAATCACACAGATAAACACCTTTGTTGGACCTTATTACGCCGTCTTAAGGAAATGAGCAATCTTCCTTGGGTGGTGGCTAGAGATTTTATTGAGATTTTGACTCAAGATGAGAAAAAAAGGGGAGAAGAACATACTACTTCATGTAGTCAAGCATTCTGGACCTATTTGAACGATTGTTGCTTCACTTGGAAGAATAACCATCCTGGAACCGCTTTTATAAAAAAATGTTTGGACCAATGTGTGGGTGACTCTAAGGCCGTATCTCTCTTTCAGTTTATTTCACTTAACAATCTTGATTTTATTTGATCTGATCATAGGCCCATTGAAGTTTGTCTCAATGATGACCTTCCGCTGTTCACAGAAATAAGGAAAGACGTTTTTGCTTCGAGGAAGCGTGGACAAGATATCAAGACTGTGTGGAGATTATTCAGGATAGTTGGATCACTAACCAGCTTCACAATTTTTTGCCAATATTGCCCGAACCACTAACAAACTGCAAGTGTGGGAAAAATTTAAGAAGGGACAATATAAGCGAAAGATTGCTGAGTCAAAAGCCAGGATCTAACAATTATTGGATGAGGATTGTAATGGCAACATGGTTTTTTGGGGACTTGACCAAATAGGCAGCTGAGAGCATAATCTCACAAGATGGAATTCACTCATTCCCATATAGGGTAAGTAGATGAGTAGTTCTCTTAAGTGCTGATTTCGGGACTTGAACAATAGGGCCCCATCCTCTCATTGGACCAAGAGGGATTTAGTTTATAATTAGATTATAAACAGATTGTTCATTGTAATGATTATATCTATGAACACAACTTGTCCTACCATGCATAAGAGTACAACTCTAGGTCTATAGTGGAGTGACCTATAGTTAATGAATGAAAATTAATTAATTAAAGAGTTTAATTAATTAATTTTGTATCATTGGAGCTTATAATCTGTAGGTCCATAAGGTCTCCTTGTTAGTTCATAGTAACACTAAAAGATCAATCTAGTTGAAAGAAAAATTGAAAATGTTCAAATTAATATTTAATATATAATATATTAGATATATTAAATATAAAAGAGGAAACTATATATATTGTATTTGATACATTAAATATTAAAATTTGAAATGTTCAAATTAATATTTTAATTTGAAGTGTTCAAATTAATATTTAATATATTAGTTATATTAAATATAAAAGAGGAAAATATATTTATTGTATTTGATACATTAAATATTAAAATAATTAATGTATATTAGAACATTAAATAAAAAATATTTATAGAATTTGAATAAGATTCAAATAAATAAATATCATAGGAGGTTTGAATGAGATTCAAATAAATATAAGATGTATTTTAATATATTAGATATTAGAATATAATATTTTAATTATGACAAAGACTTTCCCTAGGCCTCTATAAATACGATTCTTGAGTTGAGCCATTAGAAACACAACACATATCTCCTTAATAGAGAATTAGAGAATTCTCTCTAGACATATTCTTCTCCAATCCTATGTGAATTTTCTTTCAAGAGGCTCCCACAAGCCTTGGTCCTGTGTTCGAGTCATAGCCAGGAAGATTTTATGGAGGAGATAAAGATCCACAAAAAATATCTCCATATTTATTCCAAGTAAGTTTGCTTCATCTTAATTTTTAGTTTAATTTTAAATAAAATCAAAGACGATCCAATGTTTTCGCTGGAGAATGACATTCATTCCTTCAATTGGTATCAGAGCCTTTTTTATTTTTATTTAGAATTAAAGTTCAATATTGGTGGTTATTTTAATTTTATCATATATGTGATATGTGATGGTTTGCAAATTGACTGTTTAGACTATTTGACATATAGAATATAACGCTTTGATTAGATCAATTGTGAAACCTATAAGGGTTAGGATTTGTTGTAATTGTTTAAATTTTGGCAAATTAGTTTTTTAATTTTTTTTTTAAAAAAAATTGTAAGAGAGAGAGTTCTTTAACCCATTTTCTGGTGATTTCGATTTCTCCAAGTTGATATTAAAAATCATGCACAAGTGGGGGTCAAATTCACAAAGTTCTAGCATTTGAGTCAATGTATCACAGATGGCAGTAGAAATTCAATGCAATATCTCACAAATTATACTCAAATATGCTTGAA
The DNA here is from genome assembly GCA_033996785.1 of Trichosanthes truncata. Classification (NCBI taxonomy): domain Eukaryota; kingdom Viridiplantae; phylum Streptophyta; class Magnoliopsida; order Cucurbitales; family Cucurbitaceae; genus Trichosanthes; species Trichosanthes truncata. Next base: position 46,547,435 of record JAWPNB010000013.1, read on the forward strand.
ATCATGGGCTTTAAGCCCAAAATCTTCTCAAACATGTTGTTGGTGGGTACTCACGATCAGCAAATATTCATGAAGAAGTGAAATCGTGAAGCATGAACAATCCATGGGGACTTGCTTGCATGCGATAATGATTTGAGTATGATTGAATTATTTCAAACCGGTGGTAAGTGTTGCCAACCATTTGAATATAATTGAATCCTCAAGTTACTTGCCGCGGGATAATCAACACTTTATGCAACGATTATTTACAAATTAAGAAGACTAAGATATGTCTTGGATTTAAATTACTTTCAATTTTTAGGATATGTCAAATATGTCGGTCAATTTTGTTATTTTTTTTAATTTAATTATGCATGTGATGTATGTTTTAAAGTATTTAATTGTTGCATAAAGTATGTCATTTAGATTAAAATCCCACCATAGGTTAAACATGATCATGCATCTTAATTATTTTTTAATTTAATTTTTATATTTGAAAATTTTGATTAGGACGTTTTCTAATAGAATTAAGAGTTTTCCTAATAAGTTTATATTTTCCATATCTTTTGAATATAATGGTTATATTTAGAAATTAAATTAGGATATTTCCTTTCATAAATGAAATCCATGTCTTCCTAATAGGATTAGGATATTTCCTAATGAGATTAAGGTTTTGTTAAAATAAAGATATTTTGATTCATGCTTTAAATAGTTTAAATTTTGAATTTAATTTATTTTTATTTGTCTCCTAATAAGATTAGATCTTTTAATTTCCTAATAAGATTAGATCTTCCATAAATAAATATAATTTAATTCAAAGATAAAATTTTAGAATTTAATATATATTTTATTTTTTCTAATAGGATTAGAATAAAATATCAAGGATTATCTTTTCATTTGTTTTAAAGGGTTTAAAATGATGGATTTTTAAGACTATCCAAGTGAATTATTTTTTAATAGGATTAAAAACATTTATTTATAAATTCACTTATGTTCATTAATCTAATAATTAATAGTTAATTAAAGATTAATGAATTTGAAATAAAAATTGACTATAAGGGAACTTTGTCTATGGAAGGTTCTGTCTAGACTGGGGTATTTAAGCTGACTGATAGGGAACACCTCTAACTGGAAACCGACCTGAGAGTTGAATTAGTCAATTTTTATTTAATTTCACTAAGCATGCTCATAATGTGATTAATTTTTTTAAATAGTTTTAAAACTTGGTAATTCACATTAAAATCAATCTAACAACATAAGGGTTATAAAAGGTAGATTGAGGAACTTAGATAAATGAGATTAGCCTAATTTGTCTAAGTAAAAGAAAATCCTATTTCAAAATAGTAAGTAGGAGAAGGAAATGTGTCAACATATCCTACGGTCTCCATCATTGGTTCACATCGTGAGATTCCTGCTGGGCCTCATGGCAGCTTTTGGACCGTCCCCCTACGGATGGTGTTTGCATGGGTCAATATTAGGGTGAACTCCTGAGAAGGATAGGATGGTAGTTTTGTTTCTAATACTTGACCTACCCTACAACGACACTTGTTGGGATAATACTACGGGATCTAAATTATGGGTCACACTTACAAAGGGCTCATTAAAGTTGTTAATGATGTCTTTGACCAAACTAATTGTAACTAAATATTATAGGAATAAGAGTTATTCTGGTATAATACTTGTTCAAGATTGTCTCAGTTTAGTGAAGGAATACTTGACCTACCCTACGACGGCACTTGTTCTAACTCACTAAAGTACCATAGCATTAGAAATGATTTATAGGATTCGTTTTTCAAATTGTTTGATTTCTATGCTAAAATTGAATGGATAATTATTTGTATGATATTAAATTATATATTTTTATATATTTGAATATTATGTTAGTTTCTCTCATAATTTTTAATTTTATTACTGATAAGTCAAAATTGAGAAAATTTTATTACTTGGAAAAAATAATATTAGCACTATAATGGTGGTGTAAAATATTCATTTGTCTTTATTGAGAAATGTTATCAAAACCTATTGCCAATGCTAATTGAATTGTTCGTAAAGCACATGATTAACAAATCAAAAGTAAACGAGATAGCTTGTACGTATCTCCTAGTTGACATGATAGATGTCAAGCTTAGAAGATTAAAAAAAAAGACAACAACACATGAGATGTTGAAGTCAATAGAAACTAAATTTAGATAATTGTCTAAATGATCTCAAATTCAACTATTACAAAAATCCAAGAAAAGAAATCAAATGACTGGAGCTATATATAAGGAAATAGTTCCTAAATTAGCTTGGACAATCATAGTGAGAGAAGTTTTTGAAATATCTCTATGGGAAGAAAGTTATAAATGAAAGTAAATTTGATTTACTAGATTTTTGGTGGAATATAAATAATGTCGCCTAGATAGTCGATATAAGATCTACTATCAAGATTTATTTTTCATTACATTTAATATGTAATTCTTGGAAAATACTTAACATGTAGAATAGTTTCTACAAGTTGGCACCAGAAAACCTATCTCAGTTAGCGTAGTGGGAGACATTAAGATGACATAATTATTAATTAATGCTGAATGTGGTGTTTTATTACCACAAGAGAAATTTAATTTCTCAAACTTTATTACTAAAAGGTTCATATAGTATGAATTATTTTTTTATATTTTCAAAATTGTTTGAAAATACATTCAGTTGAAAATAAGAATAATTTGTATATGTTAAAATGTTAACATATATCATACTACAAAATACTGAGATATTTAAGATTATAGAATCCATAATAGAAAGACTTTATTTTCTCCTAAAAGACGATACTTGACTTTGGCATTTAAGGTTGATTAACATCAACTTGAATCGAATGGAAAGACTAGTAAGAGGTAAATTCTCTAAAAGTTAGAATTAATTACTTTACATATTTGTAGATCTTGCCTTTCATGCAAGATAATCATTGGGGCTTTATTAGATAAGGCTACAAGGCTAAAGAATACTTGGGCTTGTTGGATCGGTATGGCAACCCTAGAGGGGGGTGAATAGGGTTTAATAAAACTTTTTCCTAAGTATGCACAAACAATCTAATTATCAAACTTTTTATACACAAATAAAAAGGATAATTAATACAATATGTAAAGTATGAAAAATTAATTCAATCTAACACAATAAACAATTAAGAGCAAATTAAAGCATGCAATAAATTACTACAATTAATTTGCAAAAGTAAATGAGAAAGAGTTAGAGAGGATGACACCGTAATTTTATAGTGGTTTGGTCAAACTCGACCTACTCCACTCCCCAAGCGCCTCTTGGGAATTTGAATAAAAACTTTATCGACTCTTTCCATGGATTAAAGCCCAACAGCTACAACGCTCTTTTTACGAGTTCAAGAGCAAACTCGATCCTTTCCACGGGTTAGGATCAAACCGTTACAAAGTTTGATATGTTTATAGAACACACTTATAACTCTCTTAATAGAGTGGATTTACAAATTTCTCACACAAAAAGAAATTCTCACAATACAATAATTCTCTCTCAAGAAAAATATGAAAAGAAAAAAAAATTGAGAGCTTGGAGAGAGCAACAATGGAAGCTTTGAGAATTTTGAGGATGAAAAAAACTATGGAAAACTTGTTGTAACTTTTGGAGAAGAAGATGGTATAAAAAGAGAGGGAAATGAGGTAAAAATCAAAATTTAATTTGGACCATTGGATTGTGATAAAAGTAAAATGAATGGTAGAGATTAAAAGAAAATAATAAATAAAAGTTATAATATAATATAATATAAATAATAGTAATTATAATAATAATAAAAGTAAAGTAACGGTGATATATATATATATTATTTTTTTTTTAAAACAGCCAAACGGTCAGATGCATTTAATGCATTCTGACTTTTTTTTTTTATTTAAAACACAAACGGTAACTTATATATAATATATATATATATATATATATATATATATATATATATATATATATATATTTTGAAGGAGTTAATATTAAGAATGCGGAAGCAATTTTGGATCTTAAGCACTCTAATTTGATCAATTTTATCAAACAAAAAAACATGCTCATAACTGGAAAAACAGAGAATAAGAACACAAACCTTTGTAGCTCAATATTCTCTTAATCCGTGGGCTTTCTTTGAACACAAACGAGTTGTGGACCTCCTCTAGAGTCTTCCCTACTATCCTCAGGCCTTGGAACAGATTGTGGGATCTTTGATTGAGAGAATTTGGGAGAAGAATAAGTAAAGGTCTAAAACCAAGGGGTAGAGAATTTTACTTCAAAAATCTACTTACCCATTGTGTTTCTTCTCTATGTATAGCAAACCACAAGCTTCTTTAAGCTTATTGAAGAAGCCAACACATGAGTAATTGAAAGAGGAGTTGGCCACAAGTTTCTTTAAGCTTAAAAAAGAAGCCAACACATGAGTGATTGCCAAGCTTCTTTAAGATTCAAGAAGAAGCCAACATTTGAGATTGATATCTTTTTAATTCAAAATTAATATAAAATCATTTTTAAATTAAAATTAATTATTAATTAATTAAACAATTTAATTAATTTTAAAATTATTTAATTTAATATCAAATATCAAATTAAATAATTGGACCAATCACGATTTCTTAAATCAAACGTTCGAACATGAATCCCTATTCATGTTTTAAATCGAACCAATATTTAAATCATATTTAAATATTTCCACCTCTTCCTTATCATAGTTTAATTCATAATTAAGTTATGAAACGTTAAGTATATCGCATATAATTAACTTTTTCTCCCAAAATTCGAATTTGAACAATTCAAATTATTTTCTCTCAAATTGTTACAAGGCTTAGTTTGAGCTAATAAGGAGAACCTAATGGACCTACAGATCATGAGCTCCAACGATACGAGATTTAACCGGCCAAACTCTTTAGCCTAGCTAATCAACATTCGTTAACCACCGGGACACACCACTAAAGCCTAGTGGCTGCACTCTCCTCACTGTAGATATATTTATGTCCACTCGATATAACCATGATTTGTAAGTCGATCATTCACAGGTTGTTCGTAATTACAGCTGGGTCAAATAAACCGTTTTACCCCTATAATTACTTCTTGTTCCTTAAGTCCCACTGATCCTCTAATGAACAATTTGGTTTGTGGTCCAACCAACAAACCGTATCCCTCTCGGGCCAACGAGAGGGTGGGCCCATTGTTCAAGACCCGGAGTCAATACTTAAGGGAACAACCTCTCTACTAAACCTTAAAGAGGGTAGGAGTGAATTCCATCTCGCATGACTATGTTCCTAACTATCTACCTGGTCTTATCCCCAAAATGGGAGGCTTATTGAGTCGGCGATCTCGGGCCACTCTCACCCATGCAAATCTAAGGATAATCCCGAATAAACAGGAGTTCATAGCACGCTCAGGATTAAGATCGAGTTACCTAGGTCATCGTATGAATATAGTAAGTTAAGACAGTAAACGAAGTTATAAAGTCTAAGTGACTATTTCGCGGTCCAGTCTTATGCAAACTCATTGCATAGGACGCCCCCACTTTCATGTCTCCACATGAACGATTCAGGATCACATCGTTAGTACTATACAAAGTGGGCCGCGTCCATAGTGTCTCCAGGATAAGGTACCCAGCCCTATCCCTATACTATAGACTGTTCTAGCTATAACTCGAACTTGATCCACTTTTATGTCATACATAAAGTTCAAGTATACATACTATAGCCAAGGGTACTTAGTTCATTGGATTTGGGTTATTGAATACACAATTCACTTTATTCAATAACACATTTACTGAATAAACCTCAATAATATCTTTATAGTAAAATAGAATATACATTCAGTTTACAAAACCACGAGTTTTAGGACACAAAACCCAACATATATATATATAATTTTATTTTTATTTTATTTTAAAATAAACAAAAATTCCACCAAGTGTCACTTCCCCATAGCTCCACGTGTCACTCTCTAAATAGTTCATAATGCTGACTCAGCTGCCATGTCATCGCGTGGGGAATTTTCCGTTCAAATTTGTTTTGCTCACAACTTCTTCGTTTTAACTTTGATTTGAGTGATTCAAGAGGTGTTGGAACCATTATTTCGAGCTCTCGCTATGGATACTTCAAAACACTAAAATTGTTAGTAATTAATAGCAGGTTTGTTATCATCAAAATATTAATTAAGTAATTAATTAAAATTAATTAATTTGAGATTAAGGGCCAAAAAGCCAACAATCTCCCCCTTTTTGATGATGACAAACCACTAAAGAAAAATAACTTGAAGTTCATAAAAACTAAGATAGTACATGTGTCCAAGTAAAAATTTCAATATAAAGTCCAATATATCACCATAAAGCTCATACTTGAAAATTCACTCAAAATAATTAAATTAATTCTCTCCCTAAATTAATGCAACATGATACAAAATTTAGAACATATTTTTCTTAAACTTCTCCCCCTTTGGAATCATCAAAAAGACACAATTAAGAAAGATTAAAAACTATATGAAAGCTCCCCCTAAGAACATGAATACATACTTTTCATAACTCCCCCTAAGAACATGAATACATACTTTTCAAATTAATTAATTTTAATTAATTAATTAATTAATGTTTCCCCTATCAATATGCTTTAAAAAAAACAAACAAAATTATAAATTTAAGAGGCATCACAACGAATAATACGAAGCTCAAGCCTATTTTTGCAAAAGTTTTCTTCATTCAAAGGCTTGGTAAAAATATCCGCTAATTGATTATTAGAGGTCACAAAATCAAGAATAATATTACCATTTTGCACATGCTCTCTAATAAAGTGATGTCTAATATCAATATGTTTAGTCCTAGAATGATGAATAGAATTTTTAGTCAAATTAATAGCACTAGTATTATCACAAAATATAGGCACATTATCAAACTTTAATCCAAAATCACAAAGAGTTTATTTCATCCAAAGAATTTGAGCACAACAACTAGCAACCGCAATATATTCTGCTTCGGTAGTGGATAAGGCAACCAAATTTTTCTTTTTACTAAACCAAGATACTAAGGAGCTACCAAGAAATTGGCAAGTCCCACTAGTACTCTTACGGTCAAGTAAACTTCCGGCAAAATCCGCATCGGAATATCCTACCAACTTAAACTCTACATTTCTAGGATACCACAAACCTAAATCAATAGTCCCAAACAAATATTTAAAAATTCTCTTAACGGCATGCAAATGAGATTCCTTAGGACAAGATTGAAATCTAGCACAAAGACATACACTAAACATGATATCGGGTCTACTAGCGGTTAAATAAAGTAGAGATCCAATCATACCTCGATAAGCTTTTATGTCCACACATTTACCTTTTTCATCCTTGTCAAGCTTAGTGGATGTGCTCATAGGAGTTTTTGCAATTTTACCTTCATTGAACTTGAATCTTTTGAGCAAATCCTTTGTGTATTTCTCTTGACTTATGAAGATACCATCCTTGAGTTGTTTGATTTGAAGTCCAAGGAAGAAGCTAAGTTCTCCCATCATACTCATCTCAAACTCACTATGCATACACTTAGAAAATTCTTCACACAAAGAAGGATTAGTAGAACCAAAGATAATATCATCCACATATATTTGCACAAAAAGCATATCATTTTCCTTAGTCTTAATAAAGAGAGTAGTATCAAGTTTACCCATTTTAAAGCCATTCTCAAGTAGAAAATTACTAAGCCTATCATACCAAGCTCTTGGAGCTTGTTTTAAGCCATAAAGAGCATTTTTCAACTTATAGACATGATTAGGAAAATCAAAACTTTCAAAGCCCGAAGGTTGTTCTACATAGACTTCCTCCATAATATAATCATTTAAAAAAGCACTTTTCACATCCATTTGATACAAGATGAATTCTTATAAGAAGCAAAAGCAAGTAACATTCTAATAGCTTCTAATCTAGCAACGGGTGCAAAAGTCTCTTCATAATCTATAGCTTATTCTTGACAATAACCTTGAGCTACAAGTCTAGATTTATTTCTAATAATATTTCCATTTTCATCCATCTTATTTCTAAAGACCCATTTAGTTCCAATAATAGAAGTATTAGAAGGCCTAGGGACTAATTCACAAACTTTGTTTATTTCAAATTGATTTAATTATTCTTGCATGGCTAAAATCCAAAACTCATCATTTTTGGCATCCTTAAAACTTTTAGGTTCAACTTGAGAAACAAAAGCATGATTATTAAACAAATTAAGAGAAGAACGAGTTTTCACACTTTGTTTGGGATCACCAAGAATCAAATCCTTGGGATGGGATGGAGCATACCTCCACTCTTTAGGCATAGATGAAGAACCATCTTCCTTCTTTTCATTGAAGCTCAATTCTTGCTTACTTGAATCAATTTCTTTGCCTTTGTCACTAACAAGTAAATCTCCAAAATTTCTTTCTAAATCATCACTACAAATAGACTCATTAGAAACATTATTGCAAGATTCATCAAATACAACATGCATAGATTCCTCGATAATTAAAGTTCTCTTATTGAAAACTCTATAAGCTTTACTTGTAGAGGAATAACTAGAAAGATACCAACATCCGTCTTAGAATCAAACTTTCCAAGCTTTTCTTTGTTGTTCAAAATAAAACATTTGCAACCAAAAACTTTGAAATATCCAATATTTGGAATTTTGTTATGCTAAACTCATAAGGAGTTTTATCTAAAGAATGCCTAATTAAAACTCTATTTAAAACATAACAAACGGTGTTAACGGCTTCGGCCCAAAAGTATTTAGGTAAATCATACTCATGCAACATTGACCTAGCAAATTCTTGCAAAGTACGATTTTTCCTTTCAACCACACTGTTTTGTTGAGGAGTTCTTGGAGCGGAGAAGTTATGAGAAAAACCATTTTCTTCACAAAAATTTTCAAAAGCAATACTATCAAATTCTCCTCCATGATCACTCCTAATTTTAGAAATCAAAAATCCTTTTTCATTTTGAACTCTTTTTGCAAAACTAGCAAAACTTTTCAAAGCATCATCCTTATGTTTTATCATTAAAACCCAAGTAAATCTTGAAAAATCATCAACTATCACAAAGGCATAATAATTCCCTCCAAAACTAGCAATTCTAGAAGGGCCAAATAAGTCCATATGTAATAGTTGAAGGGGTCTAGTTGTAGAGATCACATTTTTAGATTTGAAAGAGGACTTGGTTTGCTTACCCATTTGACAAGCATCACAAACTTTATCTTTTTCAAATTTAAATTTTGGAAGACCTCTAACCAAAGAATTCTTGGAAATATTTGAAATTAAGTGCATGCTAGCATGTCCTAGTCTTCTATGCCATAACCAAGAATCATCGTGCAAGGCCGAAAGACATTTATCACTAATAGGGCAATCATTCAAATCAACAGTGTACACATTTTCATCCCTATTGCCAACAAACAAGACTTTTCTATCACTAGCATTTTCAATGATGCAATTCTTATTATCAAACACAACTCTAAAACCTTTATCACATAATTGACTAATACTGAGTAAATCATGCTTTAAACCATCAACTAAAAGAACATTTTCAATCAAGGTAGAAGAACCATTACCTATACTACCCTTACCAATAATTTTACATTTCTTGTTGTCACCAAAGGTTACTAAACCTCCATCCTTTTTAGAAAGATTGACAAACTTGGATTGGTCTCCCGTCATGTGCCTTGAGCAACCACTATCCAAGTACCATTTGTTTTTCTTGGAGACTTTCAAACAAACCTACAAACAAAAGTGTTCAAGATTGATCTTTTGGTACCCATACTTATTTGGGTCCTAAAAGGTTAGCATTTACAAACTTGGGAACTCATTTCATTTTTGCATCCACATTTAAAGCATTGGATTTAGACAAGTAACAAGAATACACTTTATGTCCATATTTGCCACATGAGAAACAAACAACATTATGCAAGGATTTATCACTTACAACAAATTTATGCACTCAACTTTTCTTGGAGAAATTCTTTCTTGGAGCATTGTGAAACTTTGCTCTTTGAGAAAAAAATTATTCTTGAAGAAGTAGTACGGGCATATTTCAATTTAAAGCACTTAGGTCTAATATGACCTTCAACACCACAATGATGACATATAGGCACAAAGCTATATTTATCATGCTTAGACACAACCTTAGACATATTAAGCTTAGACACAATAGGAGATGCTTTAACAAAAATAGTTTTAGAACTTGAAAGAGTAGAACATTCATCAATGTAGCCTAATCCTCTTTTATCACCATAAGGCTTGCCTACTTCAATTATTTTGTCCAACCTTTGAGCACCTATTGTCAACTTTTTAATAGATTCTTTAGCCTTACCAAGTTCTTGCAAAGTATTTAATTCCTTTTCCTTAAGCAAATTAATCAAGTTATCTTTTTCACAACTATCATGCTCAAGAAATCTAACTTTATCAAGCAAGGCATTTTTCTCATCACAATAAAAAACAAGCTTATCATAAGAGATATTCATTTCATCAATTTGCACAACATCATGCTCATTTTCTTTTAAGCAAGAAATTTCATCAAGTAAAGATTTATTTTCACTAGTTAAAGCATTGTATTTCTTTCTAAGCACAACATATTTGGAACCAAGCTTTTCTAAGTCTTTTTGCATATTTTCAAAAGCTTCAAACAATTCATCATAGGAAAGGGGTTCTAGAGTTACCTTATCATCTTGTTCATCACCCTTGTCACTATGAGCCATGAAGCAAAAGTTTGCTACCTCTTCTTCGTCACTTCCACTTCCACTTTCATCAGTATCATCCCAAGTAGCTTTCATTTCTTTCTTCTTAGATTTCTTAGATGATTTAAGGAGAAGGCAATCCGTTCTTATGTGACCCGGTTTCTTGCATTCATAGCATATTACCTCATCCTTTTTGCTCATTTCACCTTTTGACTCTTTTTGGTTAGAAATGTGCTTCTTGAATTGTTTCTTCCTCTTGATGAAGTTCTTATACTTACGTGAAAAATATGCAATATCGTCTTCATCAAGAACATCCTCATCTTCGGATTCAACTTCCAAGGATATGGTCTTTAATGCAATACTCTTCTTCTTTTTGGACTCATCCTCCATGTGCTCCTTCATGGTAATCTCATGTGTCATGAGAGAGCCAATGAGTTCCTCCAAAGGAAGTTTGGTGAGATCTTTTGCTTCTTGAATCGCCGTCACCTTTGCTTCCCAATTCTTAGGTAGAGACCTAATAATTTTCCTAACATTTTCAGAGGTAGTATATACTTTGCCAAGACCCTTCAAAGCATTTATAATGTTAGTAAATCTAGTAAACATCTCGGTAATAGATTCATTAGCATCCATAAATAATTCATAATTATGAACTAGCATGCTAATTTTTGACTCTTTAACTTGATTAGTTCCCTCATGAGTCACTTCAAGAGTATTCCATATTTCTTTAGCGGAAAAGCACATAGATATTCTATTAAACTCATCTTTGCTTAAAGCACAATATAAACAATTTATAGCTCTAGCGTTAAAAGCACACTTTTTCATATCATTGTCATCATATTCTTCTTCTAATATAGGCACATCATTATCATTAACTCTTTTCATGAGAATATAAGGACCTTTAACCACATTTAACCATAAATAATAGTCAACGGATTGCAAATAAATTTTCATTCTAGCTTTCCAATAAGCATAATTTGACCCATCAAAGTAAGGAGGTCTAGAGGTGGATTGTCCTTCAATCACACCATTTACTACTAGGTTTGCCATAAAGCTCAAACAATAAAGTTTATAAAAAAATTTTAAAAGAGCAACCTCGCACTGATACCAATTGTTGGATCGGTATGGTAACCCTAGAGGGGGGTGAATAAGGTTTAATAAAAAAAATTTCTAAGTATGCACAAATAATCTAATTATCAAATTTTTTATACACAAATAAAAAGGATAATTAATACAATATGTAAAGTATGAAAAATTAATTCAATCTAACACAATAAACAATTAAGAGCAAATTAAAGCATGCAATAAATTACTACAATTAATTTGCAAAAGTAAATGAGAAAGAGTTAGAGAGGATGACACCGTAATTTTATAGTGGTTTGGTCAAACTCGACCTACTCCACTCCCCAAGCGCCTCTTGAGAATTTGAATAAAAACTTTATCGACTCTTTCCACGGATTAGAGCCCAACAGCTACAACGCTCTTTTTACGAGTTCAAGAGCAAACTCGATCCTTTCCACGGGTTATGATCAAACCGTTACAAAGTTTGATATGTTTATAGAACACACTTATAACTCTCTTAATAGAGAGGATTTACAAATTTCTCACACAAAAAGAAATTCTCACAATACAATAATTCTCTCTCAAGAAAAAGATGAAAAGAAAAAAAAATTGAGAGCTTGGAGAGAGCGACAATGGAAGCTTTGAGAATTTTGAGGATGAAAAAAACTATGGAAAACTTGTTGTAACTTTTGGAGAAGAAGATGGTATAAAAAGAGAGGGAAATGAGGTAAAAATCAAAATTTAATTTGGACCATTGGATTGTGGTAAAAGTAAAATGAATGGTGGAGATTAAAAGAAAATAAAAAGTAAAAAGAAAATAATAAATAAAAGTTATAATATAATATAATATAAATAATAATAATAATAATAATAAAAGTAAAGTAACGGTAATATATATATATATATATATATATATATATATATATATATATATATAATTTTTTTTAAAACAACCAAACGGTCAGATGCATTTAATGCATTCTGACTTTTTTTTTTTTTTTTTTAAATTTAAAACACAAACGGTAACTTATATATATATATAATATATATAATAACATATAATTTTATTTTTCTTTTATTTTAAAATAAACAAAAATCCTACCAAGTGTCACTTCCCCATAGCTCCACGTGTCACTTTCTAAATGGTCCATAATGCTGACTCAACTGCCACGTCATCGCATCGAGAATTTTCCGTTCAAATTTGTTTTGCCCATAACTTCTTCGTTTTAACTCCGATTTGAGTGATTCAAGAGGCGTTGGAACCATTATTTCAAGCTCTACGCTATGGATACTTCAAAATACTAAAATTGTTAGTAATTAATAGAAGGTTTATTATCATCAAAACATTAATTAATTAATTAATTTGAGATTAAGGGCTAAAATGCCAATAGGGCTTACACATTCTAACCCAAGTGGTCTGGTAAATGTAAAGGCCAAATAAAGTTATACATATTTCATCACTCTAGTTCATGACCATTCAAGTACAAGTATCTTTACCTAATACAACATAAGTCTAAATTTTTTGAGTTAAAAAAAAATTAAGGCTAAAGTTGAAAATCAATTAGGTAAATCTATCAAGATATTATGATCAGATCATAGTGTAAAGTAAAAGAACCTTACATACTAAGACTAATTAATAGAAAATGGGTTTTACTAATTAATAGAAAATGGGTTTTTATCCCAATTATTTTAAATACCAAGTACATTTATGTGAAATTGTACTGCAAGAGGAGAAACAAAACCTTGTTGGACATGGTCACATCAATAGTGAGTTATACGCCATTACAAAACTATAGTTAGGATATGCAATAGATATTGCATAGTGAATATTATTCCCTCCAAAAGTGTCTACGAGACAATTTTGAGATTATAGAAGAATAGTAAAGTTGGTTTACAACACTTCAGCATTTGAGAATGTTAAGCTTACATGCTGAAACAAACCTAAAGACAACTAGAATATATATGTTCAAAGATAAGCTTAAGTGTAGGCCACCCCTAAGGAGTACAAGATGGTCTTTTATCTAGTCCTAAAACGAATAAAGTATTTGTATGAAAAATATCAATTTTATAAGGAATGCCAAATAAAAGACTACAAACCTTTAATAAGGTAAGATAGTGTTAATAAATTGGTTCCAAGTGAAGCCACTAAATAGTTAACAAAAGTTGTTAACAATTTAATTACATTTGAAAGTCAAATGGATCCTAGTCATAAATTGGATAAGCCTCATCGTAGTAGGAGATTTATGAGATGATTCAACATTTACCAGGACTTAATTGAAGCCCAAATTGTCATGATAGATAACAAAGTTGAAGGCTTATTGCCCTCAAAGTGAGACTAAGGACAAATAGTTAAATCTAATAGGAGAAAGTAAACTGCGAGTAAACTTTCTCACTTGTTGCCATACTGAAGTCTGTAAGCATTATTTAATTTATTGTTGCATACGAGATATGAAAATGAATATTTAGAATTCTTTTATGAAAAGAAATCTTAGATAATTTATCTACACAAATCAATCAGAGAGATTTTTTTTTCAAAGATCAAAAGCAAAAGGTTTGCGAAATAGTGTATGTTCATTTATGAAATGAATTTGACCATTAGATCTTTGAATATAAGGTTTGATAAAAGTATCAAAATCTATGACTTTGGATAAATATTAATGAAGCTTGTATAGACAAGAAAATCATTAATTTCTTAGTGGATTTTTCTTATGTTTTATGTTAATGATATTTTACTCATTATGAATGATGTAAGATGTCTGTCTAACATAAAAAGTTGACTAAGTAACCAATTCCAAATGAGTTATTTGGAATGACTCGGTATAGTTTACATGTCCAAAATGGAGATTTAAAGGACAAAATAATAACTTTGTCTCAAACATCTTATATTGAAAAAAATGTTGTCAAATATTTGATATTTATGTCTAAGGAAGAGTATCCTAAGACACCTCAAATGTTGAGAGTATATGATATGCATAAATGAGACTGAAGATTTAATATACAATTGGTTAACATATATCAGTTAAACGAATGGTATGACCATTGAGCAGAAAATTAAAAACTTTCTCAAATTATATATGAATAATGATAAATTTTTATGTATAGAGTTAAAGATTTAATCTTTATAAGATACACTGGTTTTTACAAAGATTTAGGAAATCTATGTAAAGATAAATTTTATCCTAAGTGGTGGAGTATGGTATACAAGTTAAATTGTTTTGCTTGTGAAGCAGCAAAAGGACTTGTACGACTCAAATATTTCTTTGAAGTTCTGAAAAGTGTTTCAGATATAATTTAGTCTATCATCTTTATTATGATAATAGTGGTGCAAAGACTAATATTAAGGAAATTAGAAAACACTAATGTGTAGGAAATCATATCGAAAGAGAGAAAGCATCATGGTAGGGACCACGATGGCTTTTAACGGCAGTCTTTTGGATCTATATAAAGAGGCTCTCCAGGCTAAAGTATTTGAGGGTTACCTAGAATATCTAGGATTATGAGACATGTCTCATCTTTGCTAAAGCAAGTGGGAGAACATGTTGGGTATAGAGTATGCCCTAGGATACATGTCTCGTTGGCTTTAGTGCAAGTGGGAGATTGTTGGAATTTATATCCTAAAGCCTCATAATTAATGATTTATTTAATAATTAATAATAATTTTGATTATTTTATTTGCAATATAATATTATTCATTATATGAAAAATCCAAGGTTATTAGTGTAATCTTGAACAATATGTAGTTGATATACGGAAGGATCATGTTTAAGAAATAACCTAAAGGGTCATAGTATATAGATAAGGTTAGGTGCCTTATCCTGACAATACTATTGATACGGCCCACTTTGTAATAGTTACAAATCATTTGATCCAAATCGTTCATGCGGAGACATGTGAGTGGGGGTATCTTATACAATGAGTTTGTATAAGATTGGACCACGAAATATTTGATCTATTTTTATAAATCCGTTAATTGAGAAGATTAATATTTCATCAGGATGATCATATGCGACTCGATCTTAATCTTGAGTGAGTTATGAACTCTTACCTATGAGGGCTTATCCTTTAATTTGCATGGGTCAGAGTGGCTTTTGTAGTCGATTCAACATGCCTACCATTTTGGGGACTTGACTAAATAGGCAACTGAGAACATAATCTCACAAGATGGAATTCACTTCTTCCCATATAGGGTAAGTAGATGAGTAGTTCCCTTAAGTGTTGTTTTGAGACTTGAACAATGGGGCCCCACCCTCTCATTGGTCCGAGAGGGACTTAGTTTATAATTAGATTATAAACAGATTTTCATTAGGGGATCAGTGGTACTTAAGGTGCAAGATGTAATTATAGAGGTAAAACGAACTTTTGACCCAACTGTAATTACGAACAACTCGTGAAGGATCGACTTGCATGTAATGATTATATCTATGGACACAACTTGTCCTATAGTGCATAAGAGTGCAACTCTAGGTCTATAGTGGAATGACCTATAGTTAATGAATGAAAATTAATTAATTAAAGAGTTTAATTAATTAATTTTGTATCATTGAAGCTTATAGTCTGTAGGTCTATAAGGTCCCCTTGCTAGCTCATAGTAACACTAAAAGATCAATCTAGTTGATAGAAAAATTGGAAATGTTCAAATTAATATTTAATATATTAGGTATATTAAATATAAAAGAGGAAAATATATGTATTGTATTTGATACATTAAATATTAAAATTTGAAATGTTCAAATTAATATTTTAATTTGAAGTGTTCAAATTAATATTTAATATATTAGATATATTAAATATAAAAGAGGAAAATATATTTATTGTATTTGATACATTAAATATTAAAATAATTAATGTATATTAGATACATTAAATAAAAGGTATTTATAGAATTTAAAAAAGATTCAAATAAATAAATATTATAGGAGGTTTGAATGAGATTCAAATAAATATAAGATATATTTTAATATATTAGATATTAAAATATAATATTTTAATTATGGCAAAGATTTTCTATTGGCCTCTATAAATAGGATCCTTGGGTTGAGTAATTAGAAACATAACATATATCTCCTCAATAGATAATTAGATAATTCTCTCTAGACCTCTTCCTCTCCAATCCCTTGTAGATTTTCTTTCAAAAGGCTCCCACAAGCCTTTGGTCCTGTGTTCGAGTCATAGCCAGGAAGATTTTATGGATGAGATAAAGATCCGCCAGAAATATCTCCATATTTATTCCAAGTAAGTTTGCTTAATCTTAATTTTTAGTTTAATTTTAAATAAAATCAAAGACGATCCAATGTTTCCGCTGCGGAGTGAAACGTTCATTCCTTCAAAGAGGTTCGAAATATTTTACAGGTGTACGAGACAACTTTTGGTTAGACCGTAAACTACGAAAAATTTGTTGTGGTGTTTGGAAAAAAGTTCCCTGATGAGCTTAAGGTCCCATTAGCAAACTTTCTTCAGATCAAGGTGGTTAGCGATCATGGGAAGTATCTAGGCATCCCAGCTTCCTTTTCAAAGAATAAGCAAACTTCATTAACCTTCATAAAGGAGAAGGTACACAAAATGCTATAGGGGTGGAAAGGTTGAAAGTTTTCAAAAGCTAGAAAGGAGATTCTGATCAAGGCAGTTTCCCAAGCTATTCTAGCTTACACACTCAGCTGTTTCAAACTTCCCATTGGATGTTGTCGTGAACTTAATCGCTTAATGGAAAACTTTTGGTGGGGAAGCTCTTAAAAGGGCCAGAAATTACATTGGGTGAGTTGGCAGAAAGCAACAATACCTAAGGACAGAGGCGGGCTAGGTTTCAGAGATATACACCTTTTTAACAAGGCCTTGCTTGCCAAACATACTTGGCGGATCTGTTGGGATTTATGCCCTAAAGCCTCGTAATTAACAATTTATTTAATAATAAATAATAATTTTGATTATTTTATTGCAATATAATATTATCCATTATATGAAAAATCCAAGGTTATTAGTGTAATCTTGAACAGTATGTGGTTGACATACGAGAGGATCATGTTCAAGAAATAACCTAAAGGGTCATAGTATATGGATAAGGTTGGGTGCCTTATCCTGGTAACACTATTGATACGGCCCACTTTGTAATAGTTACAAATGATTTGATCCAAATCATTCATGTGGAGACATGTGAGTGGGGGTATCTTATACAATGAGTTTGTATAAGACTGGACCGCGAAATATTTAATCTCTCTTTATAAATCCGTTAATTGAGAAGATTAATATTTCATCAGGATGATCATATGCGACTCGATCTTAATCTTGAGTGAGTTATGAACTCCTGCCTGTGAGGGCTTGTCCTTTGATTTGCATGGGTGAGAGTGGCTTTTGTAGCCGATTCAATATGCCTACCATTTTGGGGACTTGACCAAATAGGGAGTTGGGAACATAATCTCACAAGATAGAATTCACTCATTCCCATATAGGGTAAGTAGATGAGTAGTTCCCTTAAGTGCTAATTTCGGGACTTGAACAATGGGGCCCCACCCTCTCATTGGCCCGAGAGGGACTTAGTTTATAATTAGATTATAAACATATTGTTCATTAGAGGATCAGTGGTACTTAAGGTGCAAGATGTAATTATAGGGGTAAAACGGATTTTTGACCTAGCTGTAATTACGAACAACTCGTGAAGGATCGACTTGCATGTAGTGATTATATCAATGGACACAACTTGTCCTACAGTGCATAAGAGTGCAACTTTAGGTCTATAGTGGAGTGACCCTAGAGTTAATGAATGAAAATTGATTAATTAAAGAGTTTAATTAATTAATTTTGTATCATTGGAGCTTATAATCTGTAGGTCCATAAGGTCCCCTTGCTAGCTCATAGTGACACTAAAAGATCAATTTAGTTGAAAGAAAATTTTGAAATGTTCAAATTAATATTAATTTGAAGTGTTCAAATTAATATTTAATATAAAAGAGGAAAATATATTTATTGTATTTGATACATTAAATATTAAAAGTTGAAATGTTCAAATTTAATATTTAATTTGAAGTGTTCAAATTAATATTTAAATATAAAAGAGGAAAATATATTTATTGTATTTGATACATTAAATATTAAAGTAATTAATGTATATTTGATATATTAAATAAAATATATTTATAGAATTTGAATAAGATTCAAATAAATAAATATCGTAGGAGATTTGAATGAGATTCAAATAAATACAAGATATATTTTAATATATTAGATATTAAAATATAATATTTTAATTATGGCAAAGATTTTTCCTTGGTCACTATAAATAGGACCTTTGGGTTGAGCCATTCTTGACAACAGACATCTCCTCAATAGAGAGAATTAGAGAATTCTCTCTAAACCTCTTCCTCTTTAATCCCTTGAGGATTTTCTTTCAAGAGGCTCCCACAAGCCTTGATCTTTTGTTAGAGTCATAGCAAGGAAGATTTTGTGGAGGAGATAAAGACCCGCTAGAAGAATCTCCATATTTATTTCAATGTAAGTTTTTTGCTTAACCTTGTATATTTTGTGTTTAATTCTAAATAAATCAAAGACGATCCAATGCTTCCGCTGCAGGATGAAAAGTTCATTCCTTCAATTGGTATCAGAGCCTCTTTGAATTTTATTTAGAATTAAAGTTTTGTGATGGTGGGTATTTTAATTTCATATATTTGATAGATGTGATTTGCAAATTGATTGTTAAGGCTATTTGGCATATAGATTTATCACTTTGATTAGATCTTTTGTATCCTTATGAGTTATGGGTAAGGTTATTGTGTATACCAATTATTGTTTGTTGGCATTGCTTCTTGAACTTGGTAGTCCCAATCAAGAAAAGGAACTTATACAGCTTTTGTGTTCTATATATAAATATGTATGTATAAAAATTTGCATGTGTGATTAATTACAAAGACATGCATGATATATGTATATATGTGAAAAGTTGCAAAATCGATGAAAGCCAAAATTAATTTAAAGCCCAATATTCTATATTTCAAGCGAGTCTTCAATTGCCGATCAAATTTAGTGGTAAGTAGCGATAATTGTTACGGAATGAAAACACAATCAACATGGTGGATTCTCGGTGTTGGCAATTGTGGTTACATAATTAATGAATTGATGAAATTGAATTTGTTGGCAAGAATTCACCACCAAGTGATTTATTTGATTGGTCAATATGTGCAGTTGGTTAATCAAGCGATCAACATGTAAATTCAAAAGTTCATACCCTTATCTTACTTGATCGTGAATGCCAAAAGTTTACAGTTCAAAATTGAATTCGCCTCACATATCTAATTGGCAGCAGATTGAATTTGAGATGGAAATTAAATCTCATACTTGGCGGCTGTGATAATTTAAATTTTTTTTTAAAACCTAAATTTGGTATGGTTTCAAGAAGGAAAGAATTTGAAGACCAAAATATGTCTTGGATTTAAATTATTGTAATTTAAATTGTTTTCAATTTCTTAGGATATGCCAAATATGCCAGTCAATTTTGCTAGTTTGAATTTAATTATGCATGAGATGTATATTTTAAATTGTTTGATTGTTGCATAAAGTATGTCATTTAAATTTAAAATCCCACCATAGGTTAAGCACGATCATGCATCTTATCTATCTTTGAATATAATTGTTATATTTGAAAATTTTAATTAGGATATTTTCTCTCTTAAATGGAATGCATGTTGACCTAATAAGATTAGGATTTCCATTTATTAAAGATATTCTTGATTATTGTTTAAAATAGTTTAAATTTAGTTCATTTATTTATTTCTAATTGGATTAGAATTTAGTATAATCTTTTAATTTAGTTTTAAATGGTTTTAAATGGTAGAATTTCAAGATTATCCATCAAGTGAATTATTTTTAATAGAATTAAAATCATTTATTTATAAATTCACTTATGTTCATTAATCTAATAATTAATAGTTAATTAATGATTAATGAATTTGAAATAAAAATTGACTATAAGGGAACTCTGTCTATGGAAGGTTCTGTCTAGACTGGGGTATTTAAGCTGACCGAAAGGGAACACCTCTAACTGGGAACCGACCTGGGAGTTGAATTAGTCAAATTTTATTTATTTTCACTAAGCATGCTCATAATGTTATTATTATTTTTTAAATAGTTTAAAAACTTAGTAATTCACATTAAAATTAATCTAACAACATAAGGGTTATGAAAGGTAGATTGAGAAACTTAGATAAATGAGATTAGCCTAATTTTTCTAAGTAATAGAAAACCCTATTTCAAAATACTTAGTGGGAGAATGACACATGTCAAAAATCCAACAGTCTCTATTATTGATTCACAACGTGAGATTCATGTGGGGCCTCGTGGCGGCTTTTGGACCGTCCTCCCTACGGAAGGTGTTTGGTGTTTGCATGGATCAATATCAGGGTGAATCTTTTGAGAAAGTATTATAGTAAGTGGGAGAAGGAAATGTGTCAACATATCCTACGGTCTCCATCATTAGTTTACATCGTGAGATTCATGTGGGGCATCGTGGCGGCTTTTGGACCGTCCCCCTACGGAAGGTGTTTGCATGAGTCAATATCAGGGTGAACTCCTGAGAATGATAGGATTGTAGTTTTGTTTCCAATACTTGACCTACCCTACGAAGGCACTTGTTGGGATAAAACTACGGGATCTAAAATTATGGGTCACACTTACAAAGGGCTCATTAAAGTTGTTAATGATGTCTTTGACCAAACTAATCGTAACTAAATATTATAGGAATAAGAGTTATTCTGGTATAATACTTGGTTGAGATTGTCTCAGTTTAGTGAAGGAATACTTGACCTACCCTACGGCGGCACTTGTTCTAACTCACTAAAGTACCATAGCATTAGAAATGATTTATAGGGTTCATTTTTTTCAAATTGTTTGATTTCTATGCTAAATTTGAATGGATAATTATTTGCATGATGTTAAATTATATATTTTATATATTTCAATATTATGTCAGTTTCTCTCATAATTTTTAATTTTATTACTGATAAGTTAAAATTGAGAAATTTTATTACTTGGAAAAGTAACATTAACACTATAATGGTAGTGTAAAATTTTGAATTTGTCTTTATTGAGAAATGTTCTCAAAACCTGTTGCTAATGCTATTCGAATTGTTCGTGAAGCACATGATTAATGAATCAAAAGTAAACGAGATAGCTTGTACGTATTCTCCTAGTTGACATGTTAGATGTCAAGTTTAGAAGATAAAGAAAATGACAACAACATATGAAATGTTTAAGTCAACATAAGCTAAATTTAGAAAATTATCTAAATGATCTCGAATTTAAGTATTACAAAATTCCAAGAAAACAAACCAAATGACTGAAGCTATATACAAGGAAATAGTTCCTAAATTAGTCAGGACAGTCACAATGAGAGGAATTTTTGAAATACCTCTACGGGAAGAATAATATAGATGAAAGTAA
Organism: Trichosanthes truncata; assembly: GCA_033996785.1. NCBI lineage: Eukaryota > Viridiplantae > Streptophyta > Magnoliopsida > Cucurbitales > Cucurbitaceae > Trichosanthes > Trichosanthes truncata. Next base: position 46,569,582 of record JAWPNB010000013.1, read on the forward strand.
ATTTGATTTACTATATTTTTGGTGGAGAATAAATAACGCCACCTAGATAGTTGATACAAGATCCACTATCAAGATTTATTCTTCATTACATTTAATATGTAATTCTTGGAAAATACTTAACATGTAGAATATTTTCTACAAGTTAGCACCAGGAAGCCTATCTCAGTTAGTGTAGTGGGAGACATTAAGATGTCATTAAGTAAAAATTGTTACATAATGCTGAATATGGTGTTTTTAGTAACCATAAGAGAAATTCAATTTCTCGAACTTTATTACAAAAACGTTCATATAGTATGAATTACTCTGAAGTATGAAAGTTTATATTTTCAAAATTGTTTGAAAATACATTCAGCTGAAAGTAAGAACAATTTGTATATGTTAAAAATGTTGGCATATACTATACTACAAAATACTGAGTTATTCAGGATAATAGAATCCAAAATAGAAAGACATTATTTTATCCTAAAAGACGGTACTTGACTTTGGTTGTTAAGGTTGATTAACATCAACTTGAATAGAATGAAAAGACTAGTAAGAGGTAATTCTCTAAAAAGTTAGTTAATTACTTTATCTGTCTGTAGATCTTACCTTTCATGCAAGATAATCATTGGGCCTTTATTAGATAGGGCTAGAACGCCAAAGAATACTTTGGGCTTACACATTCTGATCCAAGTGGTCTGGTGAATGTAAAGGTCAAATAAAGTCATGAATATTTTATCACTCTAGTTGATGATCATGCAAGGTACAAGTATCTTTACCTAATACAACGTAAGTCTAAATTTTTGAAATGTTCAAGAAAATTAAGACTAAAGTTAAAAAAAAAAAAAAATTGATTAGGTAATTAAATCTATCAAGATATTATGATCAGATCATAATAGAAAGTACAGGAACCTTACGTACTAAAACTAATTGATAGAAAATGGGTTTTTATCCCAATTATCTTAATACCAAGTGCAATTTTGTGAAATTGTGCTGCAAGAGGAGAAACAAGACCTTGTTAGACATGGTCACATCAGTAATGAGTTACACACCATTACCATACTCCAGTTAGGAAATGCAATAGAGATTGCATGGTGAACATGATTCCCTCTAAAAGTGTCTACGAGACAATTTTAAAGATTATAGAAGAGTAGTAAAGCTAGTTTACAACACTTCACTATTTGGGAATGTTAAGCTCACATGCTGAACACATGCCTAAAAAGCTTGTATATGTTCAAAGATAAGCCTAAGTGTAGGTCACCCCTAAGGAGTATAAAATAGTCTTTTATGTAGTCCTAAAACGAATAAGGTATTTGTATGACAAATATCATTTTTATAAGAAATGTCAAATAAAAAACTACAAACCTTTAATAAGGTGAGATAGTGTTAATAAATTGGTTCCAAGTGAAGCCACTAAATAGTTAACAAAAGTTGTTAACAATTTAATTACATTTGAAAGTCAAATGGATCCTAGTCATGAATTGGATAAGCCTCATTGTAGTGGGAGAGTTATGAGATGACTCAACCTTTACAAGGACTTAATTGAAGTCCAAAATTGTCATGTTAGATGACAAAATTGAAGGCTTATTGGCCTCAAAGTGAGACTAATGGCAAAGGGTTAAACCTAATAGGAGAAAGTAGACTGTGAGTAAACTTTCTCACTTGTTGTCATATTGAAGTTTATAACCATTATTTAATTCATTGTTGCATATGAGATATGAAAAATGAATGTTTAGAATTCTTTTATGAAAAGAAATCTTAGATAATGAATTTACACAAATCAATCATAGAGGTTTATTTTCAAAGATCAAAAGCAAAAGGTTTGCGAAATAGTAAAAGTTAATTTATGAAATGAATTTTACCATTAGATCTTTGAATATAAGGTTTGATAAAAGTATCAAAATCTATGACTTTGGATAAATATTAATGAAGCTTGTATAGACAAGAAAATCATTAATTGTTTAGTGGATTTTTCTCATGTTTTATGTTGATGATACTTTACTCATTATGAATGATGTAAGATGTTTATGGCACCCAATCATTATGTTTATGTTGATGATACTTTACTCGTAATTAACAATTTATTTAATAATAAATAATAATTTTGATTATTTTATTGCAATATAATATTATCCATTATATGAAAAATCCAAGGTTATTAGTGTAATCTTGAACAGTATGTGGTTGACATACGAGAGGATCATGTTCAAGAAATAACCTAAAGGGTCATAGTATATGGATAAGGTTGGGTGCCTTATCCTGGTAACACTATTGATACGGCCCACTTTGTAATAGTTACAAATGATTTGATCCAAATCATTCATGTGGAGACATGTGAGTGGGGGTATCTTATACAATGAGTTTGTATAAGACTGGACCGCGAAATATTTAATCTCTCTTTATAAATCCGTTAATTGAGAAGATTAATATTTCATCAGGATGATCATATGCGACTCGATCTTAATCTTGAGTGAGTTATGAACTCCTGCCTGTGAGGGCTTGTCCTTTGATTTGCATGGGTGAGAGTGGCTTTTGTAGCCGATTCAATATGCCTACCATTTTGGGGACTTGACCAAATAGGGAGCTGGGAACATAATCTCACAAGATAGAATTCACTCATTCCCATATAGGGTAAGTAGATGAGTAGTTCCCTTAAGTACTGATTTCGGGACTTGAACAATGGGGCCCCACCCTCTCATTGGCCCGAGAGGGACTTAGTTTATAATTAGATTATAAACATATTGTTCATTAGAGGATCAGTGGTACTTAAGGTGCAAGATGTAATTATAGGGGTAAAACGGATTTTTGACCCAGCTGTAATTACGAACAACTCGTGAAGGATCGACTTGCATGTAGTGATTATATCAATGGACACAACTTGTCCTACAGTGCATAAGAGTGCAACTTTAGGTCTATAGTGGAGTGACCCTAGAGTTAATGAATGAAAATTGATTAATTAAAGAGTTTAATTAATTAATTTTGTATCATTGGAGCTTATAATCTGTAGGTCCATAAGGTCCCCTTGCTAGCTCATAGTGACATTAAAAGATCAATTTAGTTGAAAGAAAATTTTGAAATGTTCAAATTAATATTAATTTGAAGTGTTCAAATTAATATTTAATATAAAAGAGGAAAATATATTTATTGTATTTGATACATTAAATAGTAAAAGTTGAAATGTTCAAATTTAATATTTAATTTGAAGTGTTCAAATTAATATTTAAATATAAAAGAGGAAAATATATTTATTGTATTTGATACATTAAATATTAAAGTAATTAATGTATATTTGATATATTAAATAAAATATATTTATAGAATTTGAATAAGATTCAAATAAATAAATATCGTAGGAGATTTGAATGAGATTCAAATAAATACAAGATATATTTTAATATATTAGATATTAAAATATAATATTTTAATTATGGCAAAGATTTTCCCTTGGTCACTATAAATAGGACCCTTGGGTTGAGCCATTCTTGACAACAGACATCTCCTCAATAGAGAGAATTAGAGAATTCTCTCTAAACCTCTTCCTCTTTAATCCCTTGAGGATTTTCTTTCAAGAGGCTCCCACAAGCCTTGATCTTTTGTTAGAGTCATAGCAAGGAAGATTTTGTGGAGGAGATAAAGACCCGCCAGAAGAATCTCCATATTTATTTCAATGTAAGTTTTTTGCTTAACCTTGTATATTTTGTGTTTAATTCTAAATAAATCAAAGACGATCCAATGCTTCCGCTGCGGGATGAAAAGATTATTCCCTTCAGGATCTTAAACAGGGAAGATTCTCTCATGACTCAAAATTTAAGAGCAAAATACTTTCCTAATGTGTCTTTTCTCTATGCAGAGCTGGGACATCGACCCTCCTACTTATGGCAAGGAATCCTGTGGGGTAGAGAATTAGCCACCAAAGGAGGAAGTTGGAGAGTTGGAAATGGAGATAATATTGATATTTTCAATGACCCTTGGGTTCCTAGAGAGAAAACATTCAAGCTCATCACTCCACCTTGCCCTTTGTCACACAACTTAGTTAGCAACTCGATTCACAATGGACGTTGGGATGAAGGAAAAATCTCAAATCTTTTTCTGCAGGAGGATGTAGACGTTATTCTGAGCATCCCTTTAAACCAAACTCCCCATCCAGATCATTTCTTTTGGCACTATGATCGAAAAGGCTACTATTCTGTTAAGAGTGATTAGAACTTGCCTAAACAAAAGCAAATGAAGCCTCCGCTTCTACACAATAAGAGAGCTCGAGAGTGTAGAAAAACCTTTGGGGGTTGAATGTTCCTTCAAAGACAAAAATCTGTCTTTGGCGTGCATGTGTTGGAGCTTTACTTACAAAGGCAAATTTACAAAGGCAGAGTATTGTTGAAAGCGGTGCTTGTCCATCTTGTGGTCGTGCAAACGAAACTGAAATCCATCCTCTTTGGGCTTGCAAGAATACCCAAAAAATATGAAAAATTTGGCTTCCAGCATTGAGGCTTTTGAACATCATTTACACTGATTTTGCTTCTTTATTTTGCAGGGCTACTCAGGATCTGGACCAAATGGAAATGAGAATTTTTGCACTTACACTAGTGGAATTTTGGAATCAACGAAATACTAACCTCTTCGAGGAGAAAAAAAATAGAGAAAATCAAGATCCAGTCCAATGGGCGTTGGATTTCATTGATGAGATGGGTGGCCATGCTAGCCTAGAAAGCTTTTGATCAACTCAGTCTTCTCGATCGACTACAGTAGACCCTTCTACAAGCTTTTCGAACATACACAATAATGCTAGATGGATGCCTCCAAATGATGATGACTCTTTCAAACTTAACTCAGATACATCTATATTGTTGGGTGTTGTGGGTTTTGGAGTGATAGTTAGAAACTCTAATGGCGAAACTATGCTAACGACACAACATGTTCAAAAATTATCTGAACTTGTGGAGCTCGCTGAAGCCTTAACTCTAGCTTTTGGTACTAAAATAACTCTTAAGGCGAGACTTCAATCATTATGGGTTGAAATAGATTTGTTAGTTCTGTGGAAACTTCTTGAGGGAGTGAACAATTCAATAATGAAGTACAACCTATAGTTGATGACATTCACTCTTATCGTTAGCAAGAACTTGTTAGAGGCTTCCTTTTTGCTCCAAGATGTTGCAACACAGTGGCTCATATTCTGGCTAACAATGCGAGGGAGAACAATTATGTTGGCTTTTGGGTAGAAGAACATCCTTTATGGGTGTCCGAGGCTATTTTAAGGGATCTTTTTCCCCTTTAATTCGTTTTTGTTTTTCCTTCTTTGTACTAAAAAAAAAAACTACTAACTAATTGATTAAAAGACAAATAACAAAATAAGCATATCTAAAATGTAGAAGTAACAATAACCGTGTTATTTTTTATATCAACAATAAAAAAAAAATTCATCATGTTTAATTATAAAGTTAAATTACAAATTTAGTCCCTATAGTTTTCAAAGTTAGAATTTTGTCCTTAGAGTTTGGTAAAACGTCATAAATAATCCCATTGGATTGATAAAATCTTCAAAATAGTCCTAAATTCTAACTTTCTCAAAACTACAGGGACCAAATTTATAATTTAACCTAATTATAATGAATCAATTAATAAAAGTGAAAGAACAAACATAGCAAAAATAACAATCAGGAGCCGTTTGTTTTTAGGGAATCAAGATGTTCGGCATCTTCAGATGTCCAGAATCTTAGATGTCTGGAATTTTAGATGTCCAGCATCTTTAGATTACCATGTTTGTTTTGCAGGAAAATTTATAAGTATGTTTGGGAATATTTAGATAACCATGTTTGTTTTGCATGATTTATGTATGGGAATGCTTAAGATTATGTATTATACCAATAATGCCCTTGCTAACCTTTACATAATTTACTTATTAGTTTAATATAATTAAATTGATATCACATGCATTTTGGTGTTTGTTAATTTAATATTATATTTGTATATCAATTTATTTTATACTAATATTTATATGTTATTTTGTAGAACAAATTAATTTATATTAGTTTGATATTTTTATAAAATATTTAATATTTAATATTAATTCAATTTGAAATCAGCTTTATTTTTTATCTAAATGTAAAATATAAATATAACTAACTACACATAATCGTTTATTAGTGCATAAATACATTAATTTATTTTTAAATAAAAATAAAAATGTAAAATAAAGAAACTTGATAAGGGAAAAATATGTATGTTCACACGAGATTTCGACAAGGAAATTTAGCACGTGTAAATAACTTGTGTTTGTATTGATTTCAGTATAGTGAGTACAATCTCTAGTATTTGATCCTCTGATTCTCTCTCTTGCTTGTATGCTTTGCTCGAGGGCTGAATAGCTTGTTCTCGAGACTGAAACTTCAATGGATTCTTAGAGTGTTATTGATCTCTATGACGTGTTATTCGTTCAGACGGTGTTTGATATTTAGGAGCTTCTGGAGTCTTCTGAGCTTTGTTTTCGAATTCTCTCTGAGCTTCTTCAGTTCTGAACCTCTCAAATGAAGGAGGAAGCTCTCTATTTATAGAGTTCCTTAAGGCCTCTAGATGAGCTTGGGCTTGTTGGACTGGGCCCAGTTGATTTTGGGCCAAACCCTTCGAATTGGGCCTGGTTGACTTTGAGCCAGTCCTTTTGGACTGGGCTTGAACTTTAGACCACCCCTTTTGGACTGGGCCTTCAATTCGGGCTTTTGTCTTCCAAATTTCAAATAACCCAATTGTGTACTTGGATTCGCCATAATTTAATTTAGGAATCTTTTACAAATTTAATTAATCCCTAATTAAATATAATTTTGTCATCAATATTGGGTAATGACGTGGCAATTTTGGGTTGGTCAATATTTCTATTCCAACAGCATAATTTCTTGCATTGTATTTGAGGTCAATTGAATAATTCAACAAATTGGGCATAGAAATTGTATTTGAGGTTTGACCTCAAATACAATGCAAGAAATTGGGCATTTAGTGTCGTGATCTTTCTCGAGGCAGAGAAAAAATGTAACTAAAAGTAGGTATTTAGTGGCACTTTTCAATAAACCTTGTTGAAAAGCAAGAGAAACTTTGGCATTATAGGTCGCAGTGTTAGAAAAAACTTATTCAAACGCCTTAAACTCTAAACTATAAGCCTCAAAAGGTTTATGCGTATGCTTTCTCTACATCTATGGTTGCACAATGTATATGTTAAAACGAAAGCAGGCAACAAATAAGAAATACAAAACAAATAAAAATGGTTCACTAACGATGTGTTAGCTACGTCCACAAGTAGAGGGAGAGAGAAGTTTTATTATCTTAAGGAGAAAAACTGAATACATAATACATAAATACCTCAGATAAGAGTTTAGATGGTTTATATATGGTACTCATCTAACCCTAATACAGAATAAGCCCAAAAGCCCAAAATCACGAAAAATAAACTAATCTCCATATCACTTAGGTTTCGAGGGCGTTGCCCCCAAACTCCCACCAAGGCGCTTCGCCCCTGGACTTCGACTCGCTGACCGATCAGCGAGACCCCCGTACTTAGTCATTCGGAGCACCAAATAACAGATTCAAGGTATTTCTACAGTATAAACCATTAGAAGCACCACCACCAAATTACTTCCTTGGTGAATCTACGGCTAAATTATGCAGCTTTAGCTCAGACAACACTGGATAAAAAAAATAAGAAGAATTATTATTCAAAAGGGTTGGCAATAAAGGTCGTCGCTTCCAAGGCAAAACTGTTTCGAGAGCATTGGTCTCATAGGAAATTTAATATCCTTGAGACCAAACGTAAAGGAGAATAGCTTCATATTGGTATAATTTGACGTCATTTGTGTTGTTGATTCATCCTAAATAAAAGCTAGTTTTTTTTTTTAAATTTAAAAATAAGGTAGGGTCTTTGCTAATAATGTAGATGGGCAAGGTTCCTCGTCAAGAACCACCTTAGCAATACATGAAATTATAAGAAGGGAATGATGGCAATATGAATATTTGGAACCTGAGATTAGAATGTGATAAAGTCTCCAAAGGTCAACTTTGAAGAAGAATATAGAGGAGAGAAAATTAGGTTCCTGACTATTTTTTAATGTTGATGAATGAAAAACCAACTCAAATACGGTTGATGGACCCAATTTGACCTAATCCAACTCAACCTAACCATATAATTTTGGCTGCAGTGATCCAAGTTATTCAAACAATTTATTGAACAATTTGTTAAAAAAAATTGAAATATTAGTCATTGAAATGATTGGTTTTCACGAATTTTGGAATGAGTTAAACAAACTTTTTGAAATCCAGTTTTGGAATGAGTTAAACGATCTACTCGTTTGGCTTAGGTTGTAAGGTTTAATGCATCTTATCTTGGATTTCTATTGAGAAGTAATCCAAGGAGTCAAGTGTTTTGGAATCCAGTTTTGAATAAGGTTCAAAAATAGTTGATGGACCCAACTTAACCTAATCCAACTCAACCTAATCATATGTGTAACAACCAGAAAATATATATATATATCTTCAAAATCCTTTTTGAACTAGAATTCTATCTTCTTTTTAAATTAGGACGTAAATCTTTATTATTATTTATAAAAAAAAAAAAAAAAAGAGAATCTCTTAAGGATTTTAATTAGGATTTTTTTTTTAAAAAGTCTCTTTTTAAATTCTAACTTTTTGACAAAACGTTTTGACGGCAAAAGAGAGAAAAGAAAAAGATGTTCTGCAGTTTCTCTCTAAAGAAAAAGTAGTAAGTTTTCTTCCATTCTATTTTGAAGTTTGTTTTATTTCTTTCTTGATTGAATCTTCTTGGAAAATTTTGGGTTTTGTTTTCATTCTTGGATTGATTAGAATGGAAGGATTGTGAAATATTTTGCCCTAAAAAAGTTTTAGATTTATATTTTGTGTAAAATTTTTATCAAAATTTTTCTAATTAGGTCTTTTGTTTTAAATTGAAGGCTTTTGATAATGAAAAATTTTGCAGAATTTTTCAGCTTTAAATTTCTTCAAGTTTGGGATTGTTTTAAGTGTTTTATGGATTCTTTTTGCACAAGAAAGTTTACCAAATGATTGCTTCTTTGAAATGTGACTTATAGCTTTGAATTATAACGTCGAAGAAAACCGAAATCAGCTGTTGTGTCGTGGATTACCACTACCTTGAAAGAAAATTCGACATGACCTCAGTATGAATCATGTTACACAACATCCACCTCGAACGTGCACTCGTTAAAGGAAGATTGGAATCGAAAAAACACCCTTTGCACATAATGAAAAATAAAAAGCGAGAGAGTTTTTTCAATAATCGAAGATGATTTCCAAACGAACCCGTATGACCAGACGGACAGATGGCGGTTGTAGCACGCGCGTGTGATGAAAGACTTTATTACCACTCTATTCACCTTTTACAAGCACCTCAAAGAACTCTACTATATGCCGACTTCCCGACTTGTAATTTTTCCATGTGAGACAACAAGATTCTCTTCTATGTAAGGGCTTGCAATGGGCCAAAGTTCTAAGAGCTTGTAAGTGCCCAACATGATTTTTACATGAAAAAGATATGTTTTTTTAATGTTTTTTTATGGCCTTTTTCACATTTGATTTTTTGTGTTAAAAAGTGGCAAATCTTGATTTTTTAAGTGTTAAAATCTTGAAGAGTTTTGTTTCATTAAACAAAAAAAAAATTCTGGGTTATTTGCCTATAATTTATGATAGTTTTGAAGGTTTTAAAAGTTGTAGAATTGAAAAATTGTCCTCACTCACATGCTCCTTAGGAAAATTCCCAAGAGGTCACCCAACATTAGATTGCTCCAAACCAAACATGCTTAACTTTGGAGTTTCTATGATTGGGCCACTGAAAATGAAGGTGCATCTTGTTGGTATAGGTAAGCTATCAATTATTTTAAGCCTTGCTTAACCATACTTGCATATCCTCAAGATCCCTCTCATTTAGATGTGGTCATGGTTCATTCATGTACCCCTCATGAACTCAGGCGTTATATTTTAACCCAGTTTTTTAGTGCTATTTTTAGTCCAAGAACCCTATTTTCCCTAACTTTTTATGCAGAAAATTGTTTTGAATGGAAAAAATTGGGTAGATAAGATTGTCTATATTTTAGATAAGCTTAATTTGGACCTTTAAGATAGAATTTTGGTTTCTGATAAGTAAAGTATTGGATGTGTTTGGGCTTCTAGGAAAAGTTGATGATTGTTCAAGAAAATGGAATTAGATTTGGAATTGAGATTGAGAATTGTAGGATTATCGATCGAGGTAAGTAGTTTCCACATCCCTTCCAAAATAAAAAATTTGGAATAATTCCATTTTGATTATTGTTATTTGACAAAATATTCAAAAACATGTTTTTATGTGATTTGAAATTGATTGAAATTGTTTTGGATTGTTTTGCCAAGTAAAAGTATATGTTTACTATTTTTAATATTTTGAAAAGTATTTGATTGATTCGATAGGGCTATTCGGAAATGCCAATTTTTTATTTATGAAAATTCTTTGCTTATTTTTGGTTGTAGCCTAAATTGAAATTGATGGAATTGTTCTGGCTTATTTGTGAGAAGACACATTTGTGGGAAGGTACATTTGTGATTCGGCGACATTCCTTTGGAATGAAGATTCAAGTGTGTGTTATTCACTCATGTGGCCTCACACTTAAGTAATTATATTAATTGTTCTGGTTGATTTTTATCGACATCTCTTATTGTAAATTCTGACTGATTGAAGCTTATTTGTGGAAAAATACATTTTGTGGTTTGGCATTCCTTTGGAATGAAGATCCATGTGTGTGTTTCACTCACATGGCCTCACACTTAAGTAATTGTATTGAATTTTTTGGCCGATTTTTATTGATAACTCTGATTGAATGTTCTGATTGATTAATTGGTGTTACCGACGGGTAACCATCATATATGTTATGAAGGCTACCCAAATAATGCATCTTCCCACTCTAATATTTGAAAATATTGATTGATTGATTTAAAATACTGTTTGAATTGAAAGTTTTAACATTTGAAAGTTTTAGTTTGAAAGTTTTGGTTAAATGAAAATTTTGTTCAATTGAAGAATTTAGTTTTGAAAGTTTGTTTGATTGAAAAATTTTTGCTTTTTTTTTTTCAAGTACCAATTATCTGAAAGTTTTAACTAAAAATTTTGATAGTTGTAAGAAAAGTTTTGCAAGGATATTTGTATTTTTGTTTACGACTGTTTTGAAAGCAAATGACCGAATGAATATTTGACTTTTGATTCAACTATTGAAATGATTTGTTAAATTGAATTTCTATGTTTTGTTTTGAAGAAAATGAATTTCTGAACTTGATGTGGAAGTTGCTTATTGAGTATTTTTGTACTCATTTTTGTTTTTCCAAAATGTTTTCATATGAAGGATCAAGTGATAGTCCCGAAAGAAGTGACGTTTAGCATTTGGCATGAGACTTAGAAAGTTGTTGTTAAGGATTCATTTGTTTATCTTAGAATTTTTTTGGGTAAGAAATTGCATCTACTGAATTGTTTAAGTTTCTAATTGTTATGCTTCTGCGTTATTGTTAGCATGATCATAGTAGAAAATACGGGTTGTTACAACATAATTTTGGTTGCAGTGATCAAGTTATTCAAACAATTTATTGAACAATTTGTTAAAAACAAGGTTGAAATATTAATCATTGAAATGATTGGTCTTCACGAATAATATTGGAATGAGTTAAAAAACTATTTGGACCCATTAAACATTTTGTGTTGCAAATCTATTCAACTCAACGATCTAAAGAGATGATAGGCCTAATCTAACTCAACCCTAAATTATTTAATTAAATAAAAGGAAATACTAAATAATAATACGAATTATCTTGATGAAATGGGGAGGAGAGTAGGACAAATGGCCAAGATTGCCAGAAGGATTCCTCTTTAGCTAAAAGATGTTGGGAAAAAAACCTCCCACTACTACCGCAGGAATAAGCAGAAAAATAACTGAGAAATTAAAAGAAAGAAACAAAATAAGAAACACAAGAATTAACGTGGAAAACTCCAAAACTGGAGAAAAAACCACGGACAGAAAGAAATACTCTACTATGTGAAAAATTATTACAATCACACAGAATTCTCTCTCCGACCCCAATTACAAAGAAACACTCTCTCAAAGCTTTATACCACTCACTTAACTAGAGTTAGTATACCAGGCTTAAAGTATTTCGAATTGGGATGATTTGAAACCAAAGCCATAGACTTCTTTTATAGTGCTTGGAGCCCATGACTTTCTTATACATTTCCAATGTGGGACAATTTCTCTTCAAACATATTGCCAAAATCTCTACAAATTCCACCTTGGCAAGATATTTGAAGAATTCACAGCTTGTGCTTCACCAATTGTCTTCATTGAAAAAACATAATCCTCAACTCAGAGAATTATAACCTACTCCACCATAAAAGTAGACTGCTTGGAATGTCACATTCCAAGACTTTTCTTCTTCGTCACATGCCGATAAACCCTGCTGAAGTTTATGGTGCAACTTCCACCTACTTGGCTTACCCGGAAGTTCTTCAGCCATCGACATAACTTCCACCACACACACCTTGCATAAACCGCCAAGCCAATGCCCGTGTGCAAGCTTGTGGAACCGCTAACATCACATTCTCTATCATGGTAAAACGGACATATCATGAGGATGAATTCTGTCTTTCTTCAGAAGAAATCATCATCTCCCTTAACAAGAGAGACTATGTCAGCATCCGATCCAGAGCCCTTTGACGAACTTGCTCTGTTAGGACAATTCTTTTTCATGTGTCCAGACTGTCCGCATTCCCAGCAACCTTTCTTTTGCACGAAGTCTTTCTTCTTCTTCCAATTGCTAGCTACCAGTGCTAAATCCTCCTGTGAAGTACGCCCGTCACTCTTCAGCCTCCTTTCCTCTGATAGAAGTTTACTAGTAGCCTCAGCAAAATTTAAAGTCTCATTCACGTACATCAAGATTGGCTTCATGTGTTCATAAGAAGGCGGAAGTGACAAGATAAGCCTGAGTGCCTTATCCACATCCTCTATCTTCACTTCGATCACCTCCAGCTCAGAGACGATGCCATTGAGAACACTCAGATGATCTGAGATTTTTGTACCTTCCTCCATTTGCAGCGTGTGAAACTGCTCCTTTAGATACAGCCGATTTGAAATGCTCTTTGCCTGATACATCTCTTCAAGCTTCTCCCAAAGCTCTTTGGCAGTCGAAATTCCATGCACATTTGCAAGAATATTCTTAGCCAAATTTAGTCTGATTGCACTTGCAGCTCTCAAATCTAATTCATCCCATTCTTCATCACTCATGCTGGACTTCTTAGAACCTCTGTTGGAACCGCCACTAGACTCCACTGGACCACCATCACCGCTTAACTTTTCAGAAGCACCACCACTCGGTCTTCCCTTCAAAGCCTTGTGTAACCCAGATTGTATCAGCACATCTTTGACTTGCACTTGCCACAAGCCAAAGTTCATCCTTCCATCAAATTTCTCCACTTCAATCTTCACTGGACTCATAAAGCTTGACATATCTGCTTTCACTTCTAGCGAATCTGCAAATAGTGAACAACCCACACTATTCACAATACCAGCTGTAGCTTGTTTCAAGAAATCTTTTCTGATGTGGAAGTTCAGACAGTGCTGCAACCACAGAGCATACTCAGAAACTCAAGAAACTAAGAACCTAAAGCTCTGATACCACTTGTTGGGAAAAAAACCTCTCACTACTACCGCAGGAATAAGCAGAAAAATAACTGAGAAATTAAAAGAAAGCAACAAAATAAGAAACACAAGAATTAACGTGGAAAACTCCAAAACTGGAGAAAAAACCACGGACAGAAAGAAATACTCTACTATGTGAAAAATTATTACAATCACACAGAATTCTCTCTTCGACCTCAATTACAAAGAAACACTCTCTCAAAGCTTTATACCACTCACTTAACTAGAGTTAGTATACCAGGCTTAAAGTATTTCGAATTGGGATGATTTGAAACCAAAGCCATAGACTTCTTTTATAATGCTTGGAGCCCATGACTTTCTTATACATTTCCAATGTGGGACAATTTCTCTTCAAACATATTGCCAAAATCCCTACAAAAAGATACTGTAATTGGTATTCCAGTCATCGGCGACTTAATCCATTATAATTGGATGAAATGGAGTTGTAGACATGAAAGCATAAGAGCTCGTGAACCTAAGCCGTCTTTTGTACTTAAAAAAATTACTTATTTTTTCAAATATTGAACATTTTGTTTCTTTTTTGGAGATTATAACATTGGAAAATTGTAGGGTAGGATATGAACTTCAACTTGTAAAAAAAAAAAAAAAGTTCTTAATTTTGTAGCCATTGAGTTATGCTCAAGATTAGTAAATATCAATTTTTTTTTCTTGAGTTCAACAACGTTTGGGGTGGGGAGATTTGAACCTCTGACCTCTTGATCGATGATACATATTAATTACCGCTGAGTTATGCTCACTTTGGCACTCAATAGAGCATCTTACACACGAAGAAAAACAAGGGAAGCCAAAGGCAATCGCTTTCTAGAGATTTTTATTAGGCCCTTTGGCGCCACTATCTGCAACCCACTCGAAAGGGTGTGGTCCATACTGGCTTAAAATAACTTTGTGCCACAAAGCATTTGACTCCAGTGACAGATCCAAAAAGGGGGCTTGACATATTTTGATATTAATATTGATTCAAAAATTTATGTCATGGCCTTTTAAAAAAAAAAAATATATATCGGGGCCTTGATATATTTTAATATTAGTTTGTTCAATAGAAAATATGATTGGTATATTTTATATAATATTGGTATATTTTATATAAGTATATAAAAAAAATGAAACTTGAAATAATAATTATATTTTTATTTATAATAATTATAGTTTCTTATAGAATTATTTATTAAAAAGAATTTACTAATATTTACTAACATTTAAAAATAATTTTTTTATTATTTTATATTTTGTAAATTGTAAATACTTTATAGCTAGAATTCTTTAAAAGGAGATGTGACTAGCCATTTAAATATATAAAAAATAAAGGTTTGAATTATTTATTTTAGATTAAAAGAACAATTTTCTATATATTTTTAAATCAATGAAAATAATACTCATTTATAAATATAAGGTTAAAATACCATTTTGGTCCCTATACTTTAGGTTTTATTTCATTTTAGACTTTGCTTTCAAATTTCGAATTTTAGTCGTTGTACGTTCAATAAAGCTTAAAAGTGGTCCCTTCTGTCAATTTTAAGTTAATTCTTATCGAAATTTATTAAATAATAATAATAGATTTTATGCAATAAAAGACACAATGCGAATATAATCCAAATTTTATAAAATGAAAGTTAATAGAAACTAAATTTTTTAGAAAATTTAACAATAAACTAACAATAATGACTAATTTTAAGTTTTATTAAAAGTACGTACCTGAATTGGAATTGGACATTTGAAAGTACATGAAGTAAAATATAATGAAACTCAAAGTATAGGGACCAAAATGGTATTTTAACCTAAATATAATATATAAACAAACAAACAAACAAAAAAGAAATAAATGAAAAAGAAGGGCCCAAATTTTTTTTTTTTCTTTTTTAAATAAAAGCTTTCAAATCTGTACAAGCAGAATTAACATTTATTTAACATAATAATAATAATAAAAGCTTTCAAATCAGTAATTAAAAGCTTCCAAACCTGTAGAAGTGTAAAAAATGGACGTTTATAATTTATTTAACATAATAATAATAATAATAATAATAAAAAGAGGAGCGCCACAAGGATGTACAAAATTAAAAAACGATAGGGAAATTTGCGTTGTTTAGGAGTCGAACCTGGAAGGCAGAAGGGGCTGGAGGGCGCTGACACCACTACACCAACTAACGTATTACTAATTTGTATGAATTAGTATATATTAACAGGATATATTATGAAGTTCAGGGGGGCTCAAGACCCCCTAGGCCTACTGTAGATCCGCCACTGTTTGACTCCATGAAGAATTGCCACAACTACTTAGCCAGTAAAGCCTCGCTATGTAATCTCAAACTCCCAATCTCTAGGCCACCTAACTCCACAAGTTTAACCACCACTTCCCACTTAATCAAATAGGACCCCCCCCCCCCCCCTCTCATCCACCCCTTCCTAAAAGAAATTCCTTATCACTCTCTCAATACTCTTACTCACAAAAGTTACTGAAAATAACGAGAAATCTCACTCAAAATCGACTGGAAAAGAGTGAGTTTTCCTCCTTTTAAAAAAAGGTCTTTCTCCAAGTAGACAATTAATAGCACACAAAATGTGTTATCCTTAGGCTTTAGTTATTATTAGTTTTGTAGCTTTGTCGTGTACTTTCACGATCTTATTTGGTTATTTTGTAGATTTTGAGCATTTGGAACAAAATCAAGCTTTTAGGAGTTTTGGCATTTGGCATCAATTGGAGCAATCAAATGGGGGGATGTGAATTGAGCCAAGAAACCCGAGAGCACGACGTCTCAATGCTCTAAGAGCGTCAAGATGCTCAAAATGCAGCCAAACGAGCCATCTGACCTACAAGCATAGCGTCTCAACGCCAATCCATAGCGTCAAGATGCTACGAATAGATGATTCCATTAAACGAAGAGGCGTGTGCTTTTTATCTTGGGGTAGTTTCATCTGTAGCATCAAGACATCACATTAGTTTTATCTTTCCTTCCCTTTTAAATTGTAGTTTTTGTTATAGTGTTGAGCTAGAGTTTAGATTTTATAATAGTGAACATGAGTGGCTAGACTCTTTTTATATTAGGGTTTTTGAATTCCCTTATTGGATGTTTCTATTCCATTCATGCTTTTATGTGCTTAATGCTTATAATCTCTTGATCAAGAATTACTTGTTCTCTTGGTCTGAACTTGTGCTTGGAATAGTGTGGTTTAGGCTAGGATTTAATTGCATGATTATTTGTACATTCTTTCATAAAAGTAAAGAGTTCTCTTAGAAGTCTTTAAAAGAAGTTGTTTGATAGTTTGCATGTTATTAAAATCTAGATAGAAATATTAGGTTTATAACATTGCATAAGAATTAATTGCGCTTGAAAAAATCAGTCAATACCTATAACTTCTTAGCTTATAGAATATTTGCATGATTAATCTTGGTTGCTTTATTTGTGTGAATTGGTGAAATCGATTCCCTAGGATATCTTTCTCCTATTGTGTCTCTATTTATCTTTTATATTTTTGTTTTGTTTTGATCTTATTCCTCTTTCAATTTCTTTCTCTAAATAAAATTGGGTGATATTATTCATGATACTTATGTGAACTAGAAAACCAATCATGTAGACGATACTCGAAACACTCAATCATTATATTAAAACTTGACTCATACTCTTGCGATATTGCATTTTGCATAACAACAGTTTCTAAACCTTATCCAAAACTGGATTCCAAAACACTTGGCTCCTTAGGTTACCTCCCAATGGAAGCTCAAGATAAGAGGAATGAAGCTTTCCTACCTCACACCCAACCAAAGAGACCCAAGAACTAAGCTTAGGACAACAATTAAGGCCAAAAATGAAAATTTTACCTCTATTAATCTTAAGTCCAAAAATTGCTACAAAAAAACAAGAAAAAAAACACCCATCAAGGTTCACAAATGAATTTTCCTACCCCGAAAAAAGAAAAGCGTATCATCAACAAATTGAAGGTGTGATAAGTGAACTAACTCCTTCTCCACCTTAAACCACCTCAACTACTCCCTTCTCCACTCCAAGCAACACTAGTCTACTCAAAACATCCACCAATAAGATAAAAAAAAAACAGGCAAAAGGGGATCCCCTTGCCTAAGCCCCCCTAGAAGCAAAGATCTTACACATAGGCTTTCCATTAATAAAGATGGAGAAGTTTGCAAACTTAATCCAATTCCAATTCCAAGATCCGATCCCCAATTAAACCCAAACCCCTTCTTTCCCAAGACCTTGTCTAAAAAATTCCAGTCCACATGATCATACACTTTTTCAAAATAAATCTTGAAAATCAATCATTCCTCTTTTCTTTGCCTATAATCCTCGACGGCCTCATCAATCATCAACACTTGATCTAAAATTTGCCTTCCAACAATGAAAGCCCTATGAGAACTAGAAATGGTGCTAGGAAGGACTTCCTCAACCTATCCGCTAAGGTTTTAGCAATAATCTTCTATAAGCTCATATGATATAATCTTATATAAGCTCATGTCATGACCAAACTATTGGGCCTAATGTCTTTTCTTTCTTAGGCATAAAGCACACATAAGCTTCACTCATACTTGTGTCAATAATACCCCTCTCGAAGAATTCTCAAAAAACTTCCACATATCCTCCTGGATGCAACCCTAATTGTCTTGAAAAAAAGTCATGGTGAAACTATTGGGCCCAGGGGACTTATTCCTATCAAAGCCGAAGGCCACCTACAGATTTCCTCCACAATAAAAAAGGGACTTCCAACTCCTCCCTCTCCCTTTCAAAGATGGGACACCAGTCTAAACCTTCCAGGAAAGGTCTAGGGGCAAACTAGGGGGCGTAAAGATTTAGAAAAGAAAGAAATAATTTTCTCCTCAATCTCCTTATCCTCCTTCACAACCGCTCCATCGCCCTTCTCCACGAACTCAATCAAATTCTTACTCCTCGATCTTGCCATGTTATGGAAGTAGTAGTTTCAACCCCTCTTTAGCCCACTTGATCTTCATTTTCTGACTCAAGCTAGTATCCTCCCTCCTAATGAGAATTTCAAACTCTCCTTTCCACGAAACTCTCTCCTCCTTCAAGTCCCTCAACAAGTTTCACAATCTCAGCTTTCCTCCTCTTAATATCTCCAAAAATCTTTAGATTCCAGTTCTTCAAAATTTCTTCAAGGACCCTATGTTTCCTCAAGAAACAAAAACTCTTCCCAGTTTCCATTAACTTTTGCACTCCACCACAACGAAATGGACCCCTTAAAGCCAAAAGATGGGACAGCCACATATTTTCAAACATAAACAAACTTAGACCCCAAGAAATTTTCCCCAAGTCCAGACTAAGAGGCCAACAGTCGGAGGTAAATCTTGGACCCAAGGCTTGTCTAGGATTAAGAAAGAAATCCACCCAACCCTTGGTCAACATAAATCTATCTAACCTTCGATTCAGCACCCCCCTCTTCCATTTGATCAAGTAAACTTGTAAAACTTGCAAATAGTTCTTATTTGATCTAAATAAGAATTATTCACAACTAATTTTTTAAAACCAACTATACACAGTTGTATCAAGTTGTGTGAGAAACAAAGTGACTGACATTGATTTAATGAAAAATAGTTATCAATCCAGGCCAGTATAAGTATTTATTCTCAGGACCTACGACATATGATAAACTTTTACAATGGTTTAAGATTACATTATCCAGTATTATCATTTGCAAGATGTAGTTATAGTAACAGAACATCAAATCTATAAGTTTGTCTAAGCATAGTCTTTCTGAAATTGGAGTATGATACTTGTATGGATCTCTTTATCAGACGATATCACTTGGCTTGAAACAAGATTGACACCAAACTTGTAG
Source organism: Trichosanthes truncata (assembly GCA_033996785.1). Lineage (NCBI taxonomy): Eukaryota > Viridiplantae > Streptophyta > Magnoliopsida > Cucurbitales > Cucurbitaceae > Trichosanthes > Trichosanthes truncata. The sequence goes on from JAWPNB010000013.1 coordinate 46,589,099, forward strand.
CTGATATATAATTAACAGTCTAATAGCGAGTAACAAGTTTAAACAAGAATATCTACTGGCATAAGATTACATGAACTTCAAGTTAGGTGCGAGACGATGTTCCTTAAAGATACGACCTCATAATGCTTATACAAGATGCAATTTGGGAACTGTTTGCTATTCATCATCACTATCATTCCCGAAAACTGAAGCTACAGTGGCTACCTTTGGTTTCTTTGTGGCTCCACCAAAAATGTTCTGCGATAATGAGACAGGAAGAAATTAGATGTGAATTTTTAATGCCTACTCCTCCTACCATGAAGACAGACAAATTCTGTCCTAAGCAGAAAACTGTTGTCCTTGGATTCCTAGAAGGGATGAATGCGTGAGCAATGCTAGATAAGTTCCAAAAATGAAACATATGAGCTGCCAATAAGCTGCTTTGCTCCTATAGGAACAAGACATTCTGCTAACTGGTTACCTATTGAATCCTAAACACTCCAAAAGATGTACCAGATACTTCATTATCATTACTCATTGTTTAGATGAATGAACAATCGGGCCTAATTAATTTAAGAATCGATTACAAACAGATGTAATAAACAAAGAATGCCCGTTCATGATTGTAATTTCATTGAGGCTTTAGCTTTACCTTTGAGGTGCCACCTTTAGAAGAGAATCCAAATTTCAATGTTTTCCGCTGATCCTGATCTGCAAGTGATGTAGCATTCTTAAGTTCAGTAGAAACAGGAGCATCGGCTGATCTTTCTTGTTGCTCCAGAATCTGCTGCTGCTTCTTACGGGCATCCGCACTATTTTAACAATAAAGAATAGTTAAAATACCATTTTGATTCCTTTACTTTGAGTTTTGTTCCATTTTGGTCCATGTACTTTCAAATGTCCAATTTTAGTCTATGTACTTTCAATAAAGCTTAAAATTGGTCCCTACGATAAGTTTGAAGTTAATTTTTTATCGAAATTGGTTAAATAATAATAATAATTTTAAGACAAGAAAAGACACAATGCAAACATATTTCCATAATTTATAGATGGAAAGCTAATAGAGACTAATTTTTTTTTAAGGAAAAAATCACAATAAACTAAGAGTAAGGACCAATTTTAAGCTTTATTGAAAGTACATGGACTAAAATTGGATATTTGAAACTACAGGGACCAAAATGAAACAAAACCCAAAGTACATGAACCAAAATGGTATTTTAACCTTAAGGAATATATAAACAAAATCACACAAAATGAAAACATATAGAGAAACTGGAAATGGGAATCAAAAAAGAATTTAATGAAAAAAAAAATCAGGAAAAAAAGAAAGATACATTTGAGCAAACTTTGCCATTTCCCTCTCTACACGTTGCTGTTCCCGCTTGTTTCTGTCATCTCGGCTGCTTGTACCATGCATTTCTCTCATTTCTTTAAAACGCTGCAATTTCATACAACAATGCTTTAGATTCGATGCAACTTCAAAGGACATCCAAAGAAAGAAAGGGGAGCAATGGACTCTGCTAGACATGGACTATTTAAGAGGGAACTCTTAATTTCCTACCTTTCTATGATTGTGATCATATGAGCTGAGATGAGCTTCAAATTCCATTGCCAATTTGTACTGCTTGTTGCAAAGATCACAATAGAAAACCTTGCGTATTTCTTTGACCTCAGTTTGAATTTTCTCCTCACGTTCTGCTAAAACCTGGATTTTCATAATGTGCACGAAGCGGGCAGTAGAAGCCACCAGGTAATAAAAACTGCAGGAAAATCTGAAGACCTTCCAAAGTTGATGGTCCCCTATGATATACCATTCCCGCTAAAAGACATGCATATATGCTATATGCTGCCTTCTGCTATTTGATATGAGTTTCAGAAAGAGGAAAGCATCAACCTCAAAGTCTTATCTAATAATTATCATTTTGCCCAACTAACTATAAAATAAAAATAACATACCTCCCGTTTTTTGGCATGTTCCTCTGTCTCTTCCACCTCAACATCAAGTCTTTTCCGCTGGATATTTTCCTCTGCAGTGAAAAAATCGTCTTCTTCTTGTTTTCCAATTCCTAGTTTGGGATCTCTAATTCCAGATTTTATCGGCTCAATAATTCCTACACACAAACCCACACAACAAGTACCTATTATTTTCAAAATGCTAGACCAACAAGTACCATTTAAGGATTAATTTTGGGTGTACATTCAGAAAAAAAAAATTTGTATTCCTATTTAAGTTTTATATTTCACTTTTAAAAAGTATCTAAGTTAGCGATATTCTTCTTCTTTTAAATTAGAAAAACTTCTTTTAAATGAACAACTTTAAACATGCCCGAAGATCTTAAAGCATTGGAGTTTTAGAGGATTTTTCCTGTTATTACACTCGGTCGACAAACTGAGTATGGGCAATCATTAAATTCAGACTTGACGTGACGGCATTAATTTCAAAAAACAAGGAACTCAAGTTCCAACAGAAATAGACGTTTCCTACATCAATGATCAGGTGTGCAGTTTTAAACAAACTCAGAAAAAATATAAATCGTGCAACAGAGTGTAATTCAGTTCCTAAAACTCAAAGACAGTAGTACAACATATAGAACAAATCTTGTTCAAATGCGGTTGTGAGAGTAATTCAGTTAAAAATTAGAAGGAACAGAAGGAAGAGAGGTAATTAATAAATTGCAAAATAGAACGAACACAGGTTGCATGCAAAAATGAAACTCTATCTTCTTGGGATTTCAGGGTACCACTACCAATTGAGTCATACCTGTGTTATGCATGAAATCTAAAGCAAACGGATGGGATTTACATGCAAGGGCTTTGAGGGAATGCACAAGAGTAGACCACTAAATACTTAGAGAATCTAAGGTTCATGAGAAAAATTATAGAAAATAATAATACAATCACAGGAAGATTGCATAATGAATAAGCAAAGCAAGCTTTAATATCCAGAAAAGACAATACCTTGCTCATCCTTCCCTAGTCCCTTCCCTTTCCAGCCCATCTTCTGGAGAAGCCTATATCCCACATTCGATGAAGTTAATTGTGTGTCCAATGATGCTTGTTCCACATTATCAAGATCAACATTTTCTGTTGGTTTATGGTTGATGGGCAAGCGAAAATCGTCTACAAAGTCATCAGCCAGAGATTCCTAATATTTGCACCAAAGACAGAAATGCGTGAAACTTTAGATATCACAAAAACCATAATTCATTTAAAAAGAAAAAAAAAGGAACTGGAGTTCAGTCCGTCAGGGGGTTAGATAGATCTATGTTGAGAACTTCATAATTAAAACGATAGAAGATAAAAGTAATATAATCATATAAATTTTCCATAAAATCCTTCCAGTTTGACATGATAATTCATTCCTACCTGCTCCTGAGCATAGCCTTTATTCGGATTGTTTGTTTCTAGTCGACTGCTATAACCCCGATAATCCATTTTGCTTGGCCTATATCATATGATTAGGTAAACACATTACAAATGAAAATTTGAAGTACAAGAATAATAATTTATGAAGTTAGAAAATGAAAATGATTAAATAAGAAGAACATAACATAACAAATCCAGGCTGCACAAGGTTAAGAAATTTCTGTTAACCAAAAGCACCCTAGTGTAGTTTCTACATAGGACTTCACGAAAACTGTAAACATGAAAAAGAAAATAGTGAACAATTTTATCAATTGTTCAAAATAATAACCATCGTGAGTTGGCCAAATGGACAACCCATGGTTATTTTATTCTAGGAAAAAAAATTTACCACTTAAAGCTCTACACCGTGCAAAACAGATGCATAGAACAGAACAATGCAAGCATAATGTTAAAGTTGGTTAAAAAAAATTCAGTTACTTTCAAATTATTTTTGGTTATTTTGTTATGCAGTTGCTTTTAGTCATCACTCAAGTCAAATAATGACTTTTATTAAATAAACTTCAAACTTTGAAGGCTGCGTCAAGAAAATAACCTCCGAGAGCAGAAGGGTTGTAGTGTTGGGGGTCTTTAGGCAGAGAGTTTCTCTGGTTTTCCTCTTCCCTGTGGACCTCTAATATCCATGTTTTTCTTTTTAATGAAAAACCATACTTTCATAGAGAAAATGGAAGAATATACAACGAGAAAACAAAAAACCAGCCCACAACAAGTGAAGCCAAAACAAAAACAGCAGCAAAAATGCTAAACAACTAAAAGAAAGAGCTTCAACTGTTAAGAATAAGATACAAAAGATGTAACTTATATATTTCCTGCTAGAGGAAAATATATATTACCCGTACAATTCTTCCACAACACTAAGCTCTTCAAGATTAATTGACTACTATAAGATGTACAAACCGATGATCATAAATGACAGAAAAGACACCCGGAAGTAAAATTGGAACTACCAAGAACGAAAAATCAAAAGTTTAACAATTTTCCTCAAGCATGTAATGGGAATTCATCGAAGTAACTAAGTTAATAGGAAATAGAAAAGCAATCAAATTCCGAAGACCTAGACTAACAGAAGACAAAACAAAGGGCGTCGGTGACAAAGAAAGAATGTTAAAGAAAATTCTATCGAAGTATCAAAGGGAATTGCAAGTGGAAAGTACCTCAATTGGAGAGAAATTACGAAAACTTCGGTCAACAGGAAATTGTGGATGAAACTTTGGTTCTTTCAACGAGCGCGAGCTTAGGTTCCCTTGAGAAGCTGCGTTGCGATGGACCTCGTGCGCTAATGCCAATGAGAGAGAGCGTCTAAATTACTTTAAAATTTTATAAAAAAATATATATATATATTTATTGGGCCCAATCTCATTGCCTGTTAACCCAGGATCAATAGGCCCAAGATATTTGGGGTAATTCCAGAGCCTAATTTAGATCAAATATTTTTTAAATAGTAATAAAAATATTCTAAATATAACAAAAATTAGAATTAGCGATACTATAAACTAAATGTACGTTGATTAGTGATACAATTAATCCACATGTAGGTTGATTAGTTGTATGTTTAATCCAATATGTTGGTTAATCAGTAATTTTTATGATTATGGTTTATTAATAACTAGTTTAATTATACCAATTCGAGTATTAGTATTTTTTTTTAAGGAAAAGGAGATTTCATTAAACTGTGGGTCTCACTTGAGCTACAATAGCATACGTGTTGCCTTGTAAAATGTGTCCTAACCAAGGAGTGAGATTTACATCAAGAAAAAAAAAAACAAAGGTGTTGATGCGCAAATGTGGCTAAGGAGAATTTGCTTGATTCGTGTCGGTAAATTTGTTGATTTGGGGAGAGAGGTGACCTGCAAAACCATGAAGACTGCACACCACACCGACTTCGATGCATAAGTCAAAAAAATAGAGAAGAAGAGTGTAACAAGCTTTGAGTAAGAGGACTCAATTGGACTTAGATTGGGATTCAAGAAGGGTTTTCCTTTCTCCTTAGGAATTGGACTTAAAAGGTTGAACCAAGTTCAAAGGGTCTCCTTGGGCCTATTTGGACTTGGTCTATTTCTACTTCAAGCTTTTTTATTCTGACTTTCTTTTAGCCTAGGTGTATTCGGTTGGTCCAAATTAACCCATAACAAAAGGAAACTATGAATAAAAGGCCTTTTTGGCCAAAAAAATTTGCTGTCCCCGTTTGATGAGCACTAAACAAAATGAAAATGAATAGTAGTGAAGGATTGAGAGAGATGCAAAATTTCTTCAATCCAATTGCATTCATCCCCATTTTACACTCTGGCATCCTTTTTTATCATAATGTCACGGCCAAACCAACCAAGAATGGTAGAACGAAATGGAATCTCCTAGACAGCCTCCACATTTTCATCATAAAAATAATTTTGAAGTTGTTCCAAATTTCAAATACCATGAGACAGAATGAAATGAGAAACACGGAGATCATCATTATGAGTAGTAAGTAGGTAAAGGTAGAAAAGTAGAAACTCTAAGAATTCATCTATCCTTAAAAGCCTTTACCTAATGGCCAATTTCTAATACATCGTCATAAGTCAAGCAATCCCCAACAAAAATCACATTAAAAATAGGAAGGCCTTATGCCCACATCAACATCCAGAATAGGCCTTGAAGAAAAATATTGTACATTCTAGAAACTAGAAGATTTGGATTATAAAGAATAGGCCAAACCTGTGTTAGTGATAAGTGCCCGATTAAACCTCCTTCTAGATCTCTAAACTTTAGTCTATCAGGACACTCCACATATCTCCACAAATAGTATGATATTGTCCATTTTGAGCACAAACGTAACCCTCCTGGCCTTACTTTTGGTTTCACCCAAAAAAACTCATACCAATAGAGATGTTATCTCTCACTTATATATCTATGATCTTCCTCTATTTCCTAGCCAATGTGGAACTTTAGTAGCATTTCCAATACATAGGTTGAAAGAGCTTGCTTGACTGCTTTAATCAAAACTTCCTTACCTCCCATGGAGAATAAATTTTGCTTATATCCCTGCATGAGTTTCCAAATATGATCTTTTAGAAATTGCCAATTGATGAACTATATTCATCACGATTAATTGACCCTAAATTCAAGCTTATTCCTTGATAAAATTGATGGAATTTAATTAATATTTATGTTTAATTGGTCCTAAGCATGTGAAAGAAAGAAAGTCATGTGAGTTTAGTCATTTTGTGCCAACTAAGTTAGTTTGAGGGTAAAATAGTCATTTTCAGTAAGAAATAATCATTTTTTGTTGTTTTTGCATAAAGCTATGGAATAGCCTAGATGCTCTTGCAAAGCTTCCAAGGCACAAACACTATGTGGCTGCATAGTGGCCTAGACTGTGTCAACGTGGGTTTCACGAGTCAAAACTGTTTAGGCCAATTTCACAACTCTTTCCTTATTTTGAGTCCGAGAGTCCATGGCCAAACTTAGAGCACTAAAGTTGGCAACAACCAACCCCATGGGAGTCTATAAAAGATGCTTTAGTCTGCAAATCAAAGGGGAGAACCTTTTTGGGAGGAATCGATCATAATACCTACCAAGGAGTCAAGAGCTTAGTTGATAACCTCAGTTCCTAACCTTTTACCCGAGAGTTAGATTGTATGGCTCAATTCACCTTGAAAAAAGGATTGAATTAAGCTAGAGTGAGAGACTATTCGAGTGTTGTTGATTTCAATTAAGGAGATTGCCAATTGTTTACAACTTCGTTCTTTATTATTTCCATTCATTCTGTACTTATGGATTCTTTATCAATGAAGTATTTTGTTCAACCAAGGAGTTACGTGGACCTATCCTCAGACATAAGAGACAGTCACGTACTCCCACTTCAGCTAAGTGGTAACAACTGACGTATTCTTCAAAATCGAACAACTGCTCCTGAAGAAGATATACTCTGCGAATGACTTGACTCCTCTATTCAAGCATGCTTCCAAGCTAGAGACTTGACCTTTGGCCTTAACAACTGCCTTGGCCTTCCACTTTGATACTTCCACTCGCCTAGGCAACTTCATTAATGCATTCGATCGTCTGACAATTGGAGGTCCACAATAGCCATCAAATTTCTCTCTTCGACTTTCTAATTGTTTCTGAATTGATGGATCTTGATTTAACTTATCGAAATTGGCTATCATTGTTGCTGGCCCAACTATACCTCTACGACTACCAACTACATCTTTAACAGGCATCCATCGTCTCTTTGATCCTTTGGCAATATTCAAATGACATTTGTATAGTGTAAATATTCTGTGGGTAACTATCACCACCTAGGATCCTAAATTGAGTTTATACTGGTGACTGCCAAACTCACGCCTGTAACCTTCATTATCCAACTTGTCAGTAGAGATTAGATTCATCTTAATACTGGGCATAAACCTGACATTTCGCAACACCAGATTATCTCCACACTCTGTCTTCAGACTAACATCCCTAATCCCACTGGTCTTGGAGGCTCTATGTTGCGCAATAATTTTCCAATCTGCAAGCGCACAAGTCAAGTTTTATAGTGATTTGAGTATTTCAAGTATCATCCTTAGGATTGGCGTTTTTAATTCATTTAATTACTATGGATAGTCTCACTTGATTTTATTTAGAGACCAAAATCGAACGCAATGCAAGAAAAACTAAAAATAGAAAATAAATGCAGAAAATAAAAGGTTGAGACCCAATTAAAATGGGCATTCTAGGGAGTTGATTTCATCAATTGAACCTTTTAACCTAATTAATTAGACAATTAAGACCAATTAAACACTTAATTCATATGTCTAGAAGTCTTTTACCAAGGAATCCTCTATTGAGCTCATCCTATCTCATGCATAGCTAATTAACCTACATGTCTGTAACCTTAATTAATTAAACATGGCATTATAACTCTTCATTATTAACCTCTAGTGATGGTTTTAACACTCCCATGTCACGTAGGAATAAACAACCACTAGTCATGCATTTAGGTTGTAATCTAAGTTCTCTCTCTCAGGCTCAACTTAGGCAACATGGAAATTAATCTTTGATCAAAAGATTAAAGGCATTAGGCACAAAATACACAAATGATATTAAATGCAATTTAGTAAAAAAGTCTACTCAATTGAGCAATTGGTCCAACTAATTACATCAATGCCTAGAATTATGGAGTCTAACTACTTATAACCACCAAAAACAACATCTAAACTCCTAATTACAACCATAAAATAGAATCCAAAATCAAAGGGAAAGAGAAAAATAGGTAAACTAGTGTCGATCTCGCATCCTCGTGACGATCTCCACCAATCTCGAGTTCAATATCTTCACCAATGCTCCAAATCTTCTCCCAGAAACCTCCAATTTGTGTATGAAATCAATTTAGGGCCGAAAACTATGAAATTGGCTCTCCAAATCCATAACCAAAAAGATGTTTAAAAAGCCCTTTATCGAAGCAGTGTCGAGACGTGTCCAAACAACGATGTTTTCCCTTCAGCGCGCACACTAGCATCGATACACTATAAGTAGCGTCAAGACGTTACGAATGGAAAGCTTCTCACACGTGTTTTGAGCTAGCGTTGAGACCCTTTACTGCAATGTTGAGATGTAATGACACAATGGACAACGTCTCAATGCTGCCATCTCAGATTCATAAGCTTGGCTGCATCATTTCGGAGCATTGAGACGCTCTGAAGAGTGTCTCGACGCTCTCCCCTGGGCTCAACACTTAATTCTCATCTCTTCACTTCTTGGATCTTCAATTCAGCTCCAAAAGGCTCCAAAATCACCATAAAACTCTCAAACACTCTAGTTTTGCTCCTTTAGCTCGAAATCTACAAATCCAACATAAATCGGCATCAAAGCACACTAAATTACCATAAAACTAGCATAATTAATAGGCCTAAGATAGCAATATTTGAGTGTTATCACTATTTCCCCATCCTCACTAGACCATGATGTTTTGCTATGAAAGATGTGAACAAACTCCTATTTGAAGCTATGTGTACCGAAGCTGCATTATCTATTATCCATTTAGATGAGTGGCTACTACACTGTGTGTCACTCACACACAGACTAAAGCATCATGCATTGCATTTGCCTCTTGTTTTCTTTTTTGGTACTCTTCCAATTTCTTACACTTAGTGACTTTTTTTGTGACAATAAAAACACTTTACCTCCTTATTCCTATTACTCCACTTTTTCCTACTACTACTCGGTTTATTCTCATCAGAATCAACCTTATCTTTACCCTTAGTCATAACCTAAAGTTGATCCTACGGTAGACTACTACTACACTTTCTACAGATTTCCTCAACTATAACTCAATCACAAACTTCTAAAAATTGTAGAGTATTATTTCTTGTTGAATTAGACATTGTGGTCTTCATCGTTTTCCAACTATTAGGTAAAGATGTTAACAACTAAATAACATTTATCTCATCAGTAAACTCTAACTTAACATATTTTAACTGATTAATTAAAGTGATAACCTCATTAATATAGGAATTAATTAACAAAGGCATCCTCAGTCATTTGCATGTTGAAAAGCTTCTTAACTAGGTAGTTCTTATTGTTAGTAGAAAGTTTCTCATACCAGTTTGTAAGCACTTCCATTAGCTTAACTGTAGTTGTCTCATTGGCAACAAGATTGGCCACGTCCATTGACAGACACATCCTTATGATTGCAACTGTTGTTCATCCAAATCTTTCCAATCTCCATTTGACATCTCTTTCGGTCTCTCCTCTAGTGCCTTATGCACTTTCTTACAAGTTAGGAAGTCCTTGATTTGCATCTTTCAATACACGATATTTTTTTCATTAAACTTCATGACTCCCTCAAAACTTTCAACTTTGATGATCCCATGACTCTTGAACCAAAAGTTCTGACCACTTGTTGGGAAAAAATGGATACAAAAAATATAGTATTATGGTGGAATACACAAAAACTATTAATTCTCCCCTTGCACAAGTTAAGCCAAACAAGTTAGTAATCACAAATAAAAATAAAAGGAGATAAGAAAAAATAAATAACACCGAAAGATATACTGGTTCACATCAAACTCAGGACTACGTCCAATCTTTACAACTACAAGTTCTATTATAATGTAGATTATAGAAAGCCCTCAAACTTGCACTACAAATCAACCTTTCAATAGCTCAACAAAATCTATTGACTTTCAAGTATCACAACTTGGTAACTTGAAATAAACAATGAATAAAATTCTCAACTCGACGAGAGAGAACACACACTATACTCTTACAAATCACTCTCTGTCGAACGAACACGCAAACAACTCATACACACTATACAAGCTTAATGGGCCTTAATTGCTAATGGGCCATGAGCTTTCCAGTGAGAAAGATTCTTTCCACGCGCATCTTCTTTGGTGGAGTGATATTTCAGTCATTTTGAACTCCACACGAAACCCAACACAAATAATGTCCAAAATTAGCAACCAGAGGAACATTGAAGATGATTACACAAGTATAGCTTGTAGTTAAAAGTACTTCTTAATATCCCAAAGGTCGATGATTTGATCCTCTATCTCTATAGTTGTTGATTAAAAAAAAATTAGGTTAATTATTTATTATCATATTATCATATAAAATAAAGCTTTTTTTTTTTAATTTCTACAATATACTATAATTATAATTACTTTTGTAAAAGATCTATATTTATAATTTTGTTAGAAAATTACGATACCTAGTATTCAAAATTTCTAAAATGTCACTGAAAAAACTAATTTATTTATAATACTTTTTTTTTTTTTGAGTTCAACAACATTTGAGGTTGGGGGATTCGAACCTCTGACCTCTTGATTGAGGGTACATATCAATTATCGTTGAGCTATATTCACTTTAACAATTTATTTATAATACTTGAAATAAAGAAAAAAGAAAATAATGTTTATAAATAGTTTTCTATTTTAAAAGATAAAAATAGCTTTTTTTAATGAATAAACCTGGTTGATAGTATATTTCTACAAATAGTTAAAAATAAACTAAGCAATTCTCAATTTAGTTTAATCTATTAAAATTCTCAAATTTTTCGTTAATATATTCAAGGTTAAATTACAAATTTGATCCATATGGTTTGAAGAAACTTAGAATTGAGTCTCTATAATTTTAAAAGTTAGAATTCCGTACTTATGGTCTGATAAAACCTCACAAATATCTCTATGGTTTGATATAAAATCCTCATAAATAAGACAAATTATTCAATGAGGCTGCCACAATGTGGTTGCCTCAAAATAACAATTGGATGTGAATTCAATAATTTTCATGCCTCCTAATAACTATTAGATATAAATTCGATGTATTTCTCTCTTTACATCCAATGGTGAAAAAATGTCAGCTAAATTCTGACAACCTCACTGAATAATTTCTCCATAAATAGTCCCTATGAACCAAACCATAGAGATTATTTATTTGGGTTTTATCAAACCATAGGGACTAATTCTAACATTTAAAATCATAAAGACTAAATTCTAGTTTTCTCAAAACTATAGAGACCAAATTTGTAATTTAACCTGTATTCAAAATTCTCAAGTAAGTCTCTCAAAAATAATTGTTGAAACTTGTTAATAAAAAGTTTATGTATAATTAAATTATTACTTTATTAACATAGTTGAACACGTGGAGAAACAATGCCTGGACCTATCACTTTGAAAAATCGGATGTTATTGTTGGATGAGTCTAATTTTAGGTATGAATAAGTTGAATATCTCATGTGCAATAAATAACATTTTAGTGGCATGTGAACATGTTCAATATGTAAATAAAATAATAATGTAATGATTAATTAATTTTTTCTTAACAACTTTTAACAAACTTTTTAACCAATAACCTAATTGATCATTTTTTAAAATATTAAAGGTAAAATTAAAAATTTTAAAATATTAAAGACTAAACTGGAAATAACCCAAAAGATTAGGACTACTATGCATATTTTTTCGAAAAAGAAAAAAAGAACAAATAATTAATATGAACAAAATATTATTATTTTCATGTGTATATTTTTAGTGTTTATTTTCTAAGTTAAACTTTCACGTGTAATCACCAGTTATACCTTTTGAAATAAAATCTTACTAAAATGTGTTGTACTTTAAAATAAATCCATTAAAGAACTAAATGAAAATACACAAAAGAGAAAATACTTTATAATTAAAAACAATAGAAAACGATGTGAACATATTATAATTTAGTTGATAGGATGGAACAGGTCAAAGGTTCAAATTTGCTTCATTTATTCGAATCACTTTTCACTACTTCAAACATTATACCAAATCCACCAAATCCACCAAAATATTTTTTATTAATTTATCAATAGAAAGATTGAGGAGGTAGAATTTCATTTATTTTGAGTTGTTCTCCAAAAACAAGTTAATTCAAGCATATCTAATAAATTAGTAGGATGGGAATAATCACTGTAATAAATCTTTGTAATATTAAAATCAGTATATATTTTCCACCAAACTTTTTAATCTTATTTTGTATGTTAATGGTTAATGACCAAACTTACTTTTTCCTTTGGGATTAACAATTAAGAAAATGCTTCGTATCTCAAAAAAAATAAAAAAAAATAAAAGCTTCGAGTTTTATCAACACATCTAGTCAAAAAAGGAGATTAATGTCCCCACGTTAATCATTGAAAAAGCAAGCATTTAAAATTCTGTTATGTATTGAATTACACTGAAATATATATATGTGATTTTGATCACGGCAAGAAACTCAATATTTATTGCGTTTAATGGTAGCTGTTTGGCTTTTTAAGTTTGTTGAAAAACGACGAAAATAAATGCAAAAATGATAAAAGAATACACAGATTTTACAAGAAAGCCTTTTTTCTGAAAAAATATTACAATCGAGACAAAGAAGAATTTGCAAAGATAGAATAAAAAAGTATATGTTTTAGCTCGATGTTTTGTGTGTGTTTTTTCGTTAGTCTTATTATTTCAAAAGTTTCTTTCGTTAGTCTTATTATTTCAAAAGTTTCAACTTAAATGGTGTATTATTGTTTAAAGAAGTTTCAATTTAATCCTGTTTTAACATTTTTAATTATACCTTTTTGTTTAATGGTGGATGTAACATATAGTTGATGATAAATTTATATGACATGATACTTAGTAAATTAACCAGCATTTAGAAGTGAAATTAAGCCACCTAAAATAGAAAATTTTCAAATTCTTTCTTTAAATTTCTAAGAAATTGGTAGAAGATTCTGATCTTAATTTTCCTCTCCTAAACGACTAATTCTAATTTTACCAAATCAATAAATATTATTTTTATGTAAATTTGCTGTCAACCACTTTTATACGCACATGAATGATATAATTTTAAAAAGTGATAAATGTTAGACACTAAACTAAAACCTTTTAAACCATAGGGATAGTTATTGAATTAAAAAAAAAAAAAAAAAAAACAGTAACTCAGAAGGACTAAACATAGATTTATTCTTTAAAAAAATGTTAAATTATGCTACTAACTTAACTTTAATTTGGTCTCTATAATTTTAAAATTTTACAATTTGATCCATATAAGTGGATTTAATTTCAATTTTGGTGTATATACAATGTAGTTCTTATACTATTTTGTCAAACCTCTCAAATCGTTTCCACTGTTATATGAGTTGTTATCAGATTGAATACGTGACATGATTTTTGTTTACTTTACAACAAGATGTTGTTTTCTATTTAGTTGATCAATTTAAGTATTAGGATTTTAGAGTTGAGTAAAGTAGGGGGAGAGGGGGGCTTTCAAGTAGGTAAAATACAGATATAGATATATGATTTGTTAAGTTTAACCAAACTTAGAGATCTCAAATTGAAAATTTTAAAACTATTGAAGTCAAATTATATAATACCAAGGAAAAAAACAAAAGCTTAATATTCTTTTTCTTTGAATGAGATTTGACCTCAAAAAGAAAAAATATTATCCTTATGGATTTTGAATAAGTATTTCTTTTTGGATAAAATTGTTTTTAAAGAGTGCTATTTGCTTAAAGATAAATCTTTAATGTTTTAAATTCGAATGTGATTTTATGGACTTCCATAAATTCTATTTTAATCCAAATTGAAAATGTGATTTTTGTTGAGATAAATCTGATTTTAAATTTATTTATTTTGAAAAATTAAAGGCTTTGATTTAATCTAAATTGTTTCAATTCATCTCTTTACAAGTCAAGTTTTCCACAATAGTTGAGGCTAGTTCTACGAAAAAGGAAGAGACTAACTTTTTTTACGGTGTCTCTTCAAGATTCGTGTATGTTACGTTATTCACTCATGTGACCTTACAATTAATTGTATTGATTGTTCTGGTTGATTTTTAATCGACAACTCTAATTGAATGTTTTGATTGATTGATTGGTGTTATCGATGGTTATTCAGATATGTTCGATCACCTCAAATAATGCATTTCTCCATTATGATATTTGAAAGTATTAATTGTTTGAATGAAAGTATTGATTGATTGATAGTTCTAAATCTGAAAGATTTGATATTTCAAAGTTTTGGTTTTAATAGTATTGTTTGATTGAAAATTTTGATTTATTAGAAGTTAGTTTTGAAAGTTTTCTTTAATTGAAACCTTTATTTGATTGAAAAGTTTGAGTTTGAAAGCTTTGTTCAATTGAAATGTTTTGATTTAGAAATAATTTAATTTGAAAGATTTGACGGTTGTACTAAAAGTTTGTTTACACTTGTTTTTGAAGGAAATGAATTTCAAAATTCGATATGAGAATTGCAAATTAAGTGTTTTTGTATGATCATGTTTGATTTTCTAAAATGTTTTTAGATGAATATTGAGTAATAGTTCTGATAAGAAGTGAAGTTTAGCATTTTAGCATGGGCATTCAAAACTTTGTTAGATTATTTTAGAATTTTCTTCTACATTAATGATAAAATGACTATATTGGAAAAATACAAGTTGTTACAAATTAATACTAAATTCAAACTAAAAAAAAATTAAAAAGTTTAAAATCATAGTGATGAAATTGAAACTAAGGTTAATTTAACCCTTACAAAAGGTAAGAAAGCCAAGTTTAATGTTTCTTAATATGCAAGGTTTAGAGAGAGAGAGAGGAGAGAGAGAGAGGGTTTCTAGGAAATGTGTCAAAAGAACCCTGGCAGGTATAACTTGTGATCTGTGCTAACTTTTGAGTGCTGCATTTAACTATCAATAATCTCACCCTTTTCAACAGTTTGAAAAAGGATGAATAAGAATATTATTTCTATGCTACTTTTTCTGTGGTTTGAGGGTTCACTGGTTGCATTTCTTTTTTTCTTTATTTTATTTTAATATATGGAAAGAAGGGAATCTTACTTTTTGTTTCAAATTAATCAAAACCTGCAACTGAATGCATTCAACACATAATATTCAAAAGAGAAACCCACAAGCATAATTACTAAAATCTTTTTTTCTCCACCAAATGATATTCCTCCTTTGGCTTTTTTTTTTTTTTTTTTTGGGTGTTTCAAAAGTTTATAATGCCTCACAGCTAGATGTGTTTTTAAGAGGCATCCAAGCCTCCTAGTTTACAAACTGTTTGTAAATGGGAGGTACATGTGGGTAGAATTATTCATCCCCATCTCACTTTAAAATGATCTTAACTGGAATCTACTAAAGTTCTTTTTTGGTGTGTTTAACTACTTCCATCAAAATTGCCCAAATCCAACCAACACTATATCAATCAATATTTCACTTATTGTTAAGACTATAAAAGATTTAAACTTTTTTTCCTCTCTTTTTAACACTTCCATCAAGATTTTAATGATCTAATCTGATTTAGCATAATATTCGCGTTTAGGATGCTTGTTACAATTAATGTTACTTTCCTTCTATCTCATCGTAATAGTCATTCATGCGTGTTGAAACTTGTGAATCAAAATATAAATAGTACTAGCTAGTTCAAAATTTAAAAAAAAAATCTTAAATTCTAAATTATTCTCTTTTAATTAGAACAATAGAAGATAAAGAGCATACTAAAACTTTGACGACCATTGTCTTTGGCAAATTGATCTTTACAAGTTGAAGACTATTAAGAAAAATTAAGAAGTCAAACCAAAGGAAGTTTCTTCTTATTTTCTCTCACGTTCGTCGAGCCCTATACCTCGAACGTCCCAAGTTTTCTACAAATGCACAAAACTAAGTGTAAAAAGAATCAATAAATAGATTGAATTTGTGTTCGTATTACAACTCAGGACCTTCTTTGAAACAGAATGGATGATAATTCTTATAAATTAAGGAACATGTAATTGCTTGGAAACGAAGTGCTTAAAGAATTCTAGTACATTATGCAATTTGTCGCGCTTGCAATGTGTGGTGAGATAACAATTTAGACAGTGTACAAAAATTATTACAAGTAATATAGCGGTGAAGGTTAAGAGAATATCATCTTTATAGAGATCATTAATTCATTAATGATAGAACTAACTAAGTTAAGTATAAATTTATTCGATTAATTGATTAAGTGGGAGATGCATATGAATTAATGAAAGTAATATGAGAATAACTCAATTGTAATTGATATGCAATTTCCATTAAAATATTAGAAGTTCGAATCCTCCCACCTCCAAATATTGTTGAACTCAAAAAAAAAAAATTGAAAGTAATGTAAAAAATTGAAATCAAATGAAAAATAAAAGTATACATGTCTTCAATTTCATATCTATGTTGACAAAAATATTCCCAAAATTAGTCACTATTTTTTTTTTCAAATATACAAACAATTTAATATTGTCAAGTTTTTACCTAATCTCTCTTTACAAACTTAGAACCTACCAAAAAGAATTAAATATATAAAAATAAATTCATGAAAAATATATATGGCATATATTATTAAACACTCCAAACGTATTCAATTTTTATTTCTAGATCTCAAATTTGATATCGAATTATCATGCAATTGGTGAATATATAGATAATTAAAACCATTAAATTCAACAAAAATAACACACAACAAAAGGGAAAACACACTTTCATTAATTAAGAATAAAGAATACAAAAGAATTCATAATTAGTTAGCTTAATTAGGCTACAATGTAGTCCATCAATCTGAACATATAGCTTACTGGATAAGATGGTAATTCCTACTCCCACAATTGTTGAACTCAAACAAAAAAAAAAAAAGTAGTGTTTGAAGTTTCCATGATGCCCTTATCATCGAATGTATATACATTTACATCTTTTAAAAAGAGTTCATGTATCTATCACGTCAGATTTCTCCTCTCTAATTTTAATTGTTAGGTTCCAAATTTAACCAAGCCAGCATTAAATGTAGAATTTTATTAGAGTTGTATTTTTGTTTAAATCAAATCCATTTTATAAGTTTAAAATTAAATTTGTTACAATATATATTTGAGTAACATGAGAAAATATGAAAAAAGAAAAGAAAATATAACATTCATATTCAATAATGAAAATTAAAGGACAGAATATGAGTTTGTGTGTGGAATTGGGATTGGAAGAGGGAAGATGGGAAAGAAAGTTCAAAGAGAGGAATAGTAAGTTGGAATTCCAAGTCTTTGCAAAAGGATTCCTCTAGTCAATATGGCCCTAAGCAATGGAGGAAAGAAAAAGTGGTTGTTTCCTCAAAGTATGAATAATTACCCCACAGATCGAAAAGCTCGAATTTTTGTTTCTTGGCACAGTGGTTTCAACTTTCAACCAGGTTTTACATTCAGATTCTTCAGTTCCCAAAGTTGTCATTTCAATTCAGGCCCTTTTCCACTATAAAAAGAGCGATCCCCCACCTTCCCACTTCAAACCCAAAACTCACAGTTTTCCATTCATTTTCCCATCTAAAAAAAGAAAAAAACTCCCTCTCTCTACTGCCTCTCCCTTTGTCTTGTCTCTCTACATACCAAAAAAAACCAAGTACCAAAATATGGGAGGCAACAGACAGAAAAAATCTCACTCTTCCTTCTCGTTCTTCGGCTTCTTCAAATCCAAGAGGGGTAGACAAGGAGACCATTACGACCACGACGAGATCTCGTGCCCCAGAAAGGTGTGGCCGAGCGATGCAGACAAATGCCACCATTGGGTCGCCGAGCCTGGCATCGACAGAAAAGCCAAAGATTACATCGACAGGATTCACCGCAACCGTGTCTTGGAAACCGAACGCCAAACTGTCACCCTTGCTCCCTCGGGAACTAGGACCGACGTGTAAAATCATCACCATTTGTTTGTATATCTTTGTTTATTGTTGCGTCTCTCTCTCTGCTCTCTCTTTCCCCTATTGTAATTCATTCCAAAGTGTGCTGAGTTCATCAAATAATATATATGACGAGATCTTAAAGATTTATTGATATATTCAACTTTCTCACTACTCTCTACGTTGTTGAAATTGAAAATACTAAGGATCACAATCTAATACAACATATGCCATTGAATAATTAATTGCTTTCTCTCCTAAGTTTACATAATCATTTCAGCACTCTTTGATCCATTGATATCTACTAATTTTTAAACAACATAAACAAATAATAATACACAGCATCAGGATCAGCCAGATTATGATAGCTTTTTAAAGATTTTTAAGCAAATAATATCCTTGTTAATTAAGAGGAGATCTTATCAAAAAGAGTCCCCATATCATTTGAAACTAAAAGTGAACTTATATTTTGTGTTAAGAGACTTTAATTTGTGCTGTGGTGTTTGTTCCTCAACGTGGATGCCAACCAAGAGATCAGGCTTTGCTTCTTATGCTGTACGTACATTTGAAGTACATGTACATCATTATCTTATCCAACAACTTTTTCTTTTAACAAAGGCTAAGTTATAAAAAAAAAAAAAAAAATTACCCCCTCAAGTAACTTTGCTCCTCGTTTAAAAAATACTACTATTCTTTCAAAAATTGCAATATTATCCTTGGTCTTTCATAAATATTTCGAAACTATATTTGAAGTAGAAATATTGTTAAAATGATGAATAAAAGTTGACGTGTTTGAATGTCATTTTTTCATACTTAATTTAGACAAGCATTTTAATCGTTGTCACGTCGATTTTTCTTCAACATTCTAATGAATTTATATCCCAATGGTAGTTTTGAAACATTTATGAAAAGTCAATAATAATATAGAATATAGGTATTTTTTAAATAATGGACAAAATTCAAAGATATTTTTTTTATAATTTAGCCTTTAACAAACAACACTTTATGGGGTTCAGAATCCAGCCAAAATTTTACTTGGGTTAAAAATGAAAGTGAAATATAAGAATCCCCTTGAATAGGGTTTTAAAAAAATCCAAGCTTGAACCTCCAAAATAACAATATCATGCCAATACGAAGATAAAAAGTACTTGTTATTTTAACTTCCAATTGCATGTATTAAAGTTTAAAAAGTTCAAGTTTTTATAAATAATATCATGTTAATATGAAGATAAAAAAAAAAGTACCCATTATTTGAAAAGGGGAAAAATGTAAACTTTGCATGTATGTGAAAGGATAGATTATTTAATGAGACCGCCACAATGTAGCTGCCTCATAATAACCGTTAGATGTGGATTCAAAAACTTTCATGCCTCCTAATAACCATTAGATATAAATTTGAGGTACTTTTTTCGATCAATCCAACGGTGAAAAACTACTAGCCACATTGTGGTGGCCTCACCGAATAATTTCTCAAGTGAAAGAGATGATTAGAGTAGTAGATAACCCATAGTTTTATTTTAAAAAAAAGGAAAGGAATAATTTTGATATTAGAAGTAACAAGGCAAATCCATTATCAACCAGAGGCAAGTTTTGATGAAGGATATGTAGGTAGTGCAATCATAAAAGGGGAATTGGAATTTCCTTTTTTTTAAGGTTAAAATACAAGGTCCATGTACTTAGGTTTCATTCCATGTTATTCAATGTACTTTCAAAAGTCCAATTTTAGTCCATGTATTTTCAATAAAATTTAAAATTGGTCCCTATAGTTAGTTTATTGTTAACTTTTCTAAAAAAAAATTAGCTATAAAATTTTAAAAATATGTTTACATTTTGTCTTTTCTTGTATGAAGATTATTATTATTATTTAACCAATTTTGAAAAAAAAACTTCAAACTAACGATATGGACTAGTTTTAAGATTTATTGAAAGTACAAATACTAAAATTAGATATTTGAAAGTACATAAACTAAAATGATATTTAACTTTTTTTTTTTTTTTTTACTTGACGGTAAGAAAATAATATAGTAATTTTGGAATCGGAGGGTTTTAAAAACCCAATGTTTTTTCCAGTTATGTCAGATACTGATGTACAGACAAACCATGTTATGCCTGCCAATTTTATTCTCTTGTATTTGAATGGACGAATGTTAACTCATTTTCATTACAATTTTATGTTTTTTCTTTTGAAAAAGGAAAAAAAGGCAAGATGCTTTCCCTTCAATTTCTTTGGCTTTCTTTTTTTTTCTTTTTTTTCCAGTGTACCTTGCCTTGGATTCAAACAAAATTAGGCATTACTTTTACATAGTTTTTTTTTTTTTTTGTCGTCTAGTGGTTTTTGTCAAAGTGCAATATGAAGTAAATTCCAACCCAAAAGAAATCAAAAGTAAATAGTTTGTAGTATTGACAGAGTTTTCTCTTGTTGTTTAAGGGAAGTAACTTAGTTTTTAGGCCCTTCTTCAAATTCCTCTTTTCAGTCTCCAAAATGAAGCTCTGTTTAGAATTCATTCAGAAAGTGAAGGACTAAAGGAAATTCCTTTGTCTTTGTGGGGAAACCCCAAAAAGAAGAAGGGAAAAAAAAAAAAAAAAAGCTTTGATAATGCAAAAGAAGTAAAAAAGTAATAACAGGTACAAAAAAATTTCTTTTGTTTATTATGAGAAGTGAGCTTTAGCTAGGCCCTCCAAATTCCTCTTTTTTGTCTCCAACAAAATGAAGCTGGTAAGAATTTAGAAAGTGAAGCATTAAAAGGGAGTAAAATAATAATAATAATATATTTAATTTCGTCCCCAAAATGAAGCTGAGGGGCAGCTGTGTTTGCTCTTAATTTCTTTTTTTTTTTGGCTTCAGCAGTACTTGAGAGAATCTTACAACATTACATGACTCCAATTTAATTAAGCTTAGCTAAATAAAAGCAATTAATGAAAGGCCCTAGCTAGCTTCAGGAATATTTATATATATTTTATATATCACACAACTTTTTAACTTTTTAATTTTATTATTATTTTTTAATCATCTATCGTGGAAATAAGTCCTTTTTATTTAATAAAAAATAATAGCCAAAGGGAATAAATGAGATTCTTTGTAAATATCTGAGTTTTTTTGCCAGCTAATTCCCTAGACTTGCAACTTTTTAATAACTCGTGTGGTTCTTAATAGAGAATTTAGAAGTTGAAGAAGCAACCAAGACCAACCATCGTTTTTTTTAATAATGTTTGGAGTTCCATCTTCATCTGTCTGAAACTTTGGACGCAGCATCGCCCTTTGATGTCCTCTCCTGAAAATCAGTCTCTGTACGGTTTCAGATGCATTCTCTTTCATTCTTTGATAGTGATCGCAACAAAAGCCCCTTTCAATTATACTCTTATCGCTTTTACATGTTTCATTTTAATTAACTAAGAAAATCTCTTTTTAAGGTTAATACTTAGAATAGTTTTATTTTAATCCTTCAACTTTGAAATTGATTTTGTGAATTATCTTATAATTGCAAATGATGTCAACAATGTCTTTTGAGTTGAGATGAATAGTAAATGCTATCTTAATCTTCTATATATATAGTTAAATTGAATTGTAATTGATGTACTCATGCATGCTTTCCAATTTTTATAATCTATCGTTGCATCAAATTCTGTCCACCATTTTATTTTATTTTTTTTAAAAATGCTCCAAGAGTTGTTTTCAAAACAATTTCAAAGTTCAAAAGTGAAAATAAATTTTTTTCAAAGTCTAAGGACATAATTGAAACCTACCCATAGTTTAGTATAATTTAATCATTTTTAAAAAAAATTAAGTTTCAAGTTTAATACTATACTTTCAAGTTTGTGTTTAATAGGTTCCAACTAATTAAAAAGTGTCTACATAGGACTTTTAACTTTAAATTTTATGTATAATAGGTGTCTAAACTTTAAAAATATATAATAAGGGCTCTAAAACTTTCAATTTTTTGTATTTGATAAGTCTCAATTTTATATCAAGTAATAAGTTAATTTGATCTCTTCAACATTTAAAAAAAATCACAAACCTATTAGATACAAAATTCAATTTTTATGTCTAGTAGAATTGTAAATTTTTAAAAATGTTGAATAATATAACAATGATCTTAATATATACAAATTTGAAAGATGTTTAAAGACCTATTAGACATTAGATACAAAGTTAAAAGGTTCAAGAAGTAAAAACTTTGAACAAACACACAAAGGGAGTATCTTAAATAATGAACTCTTTGGTTTAGGAGTACTATTTGATATAATTTAGGTGTTTTTTTTTGCCTTGTATGGTTAACTCAGAAAATTCAGTTGCACGCCATGTGGCTATTGTGTTGGATTCCATACATGGAAAAGAGAGAGAGAGTGGAAGTGATGGATTCTTTTTGGTTGGGCCTCTTCTTGAATTTTGACTAAACCTCCTCCATCAATTCATGAAAGAGAGAGAGATAGAGATCTTTGAATCATACACAGTGTGCTTGAGTTGTGCAATTGATTCAGGAAAGTGCTTTTTAATTTGATCTTGGGAGGAGCCTAGCTAGAGTTTGAAGTGCTTTTTTTTTTCTTGAGGAGAATTTGTAGGCCACCCAAGTGGTAGCTTTCTAATTTCTTTCAATCAATCAACTTAATTATTATGTACATATTGTCGATCTCTTCTTCCCTTTACTCATACAATAATGCTCTCTCAGTCTCAACAAGAATATTAAAAAAATATATGCATGCCTAATATATAATAAGATGCTTGTAGGTCAGTCGTCCCTTCATCTTCATTATTGTTCATTCTAAACTAAATACGTACTCTCCAATATGGGTGACCCGAATGTTTTATGGCCCGACCAAACAAACCCTACGATTGAGACATTAATTTGACATAAGAATAATTCACATCTTGAGTTTTCAAGATGAATTAATTGGACCCATCAATAGAGCTTTTTCTTTTGAATATATATATATATATATATATATATATATATATATATATATATATATATATATTGGCTGCCGAACAGAAACTTTTGTCTACCCAATTTTAATTATAACGACAATTATTTTATGTTTTTTTTTTTTTTTAAATTTTCATGTAAAATTTGCATTTTTTTTAAAAAAAAATCATTGTGTTTGATTTTTCGTTTTAACAAAAGAATAAAAAACCAATAGACTCTTCGAAAGCACTAATCCCACATACTGCAAGAAACACTTTTTCTTCTTTATTTTCTCCTTGCAAAATGGTAAAAGAAAGTCGCTTTATTGTTTTCTTTTCTATCATTTTAATACGATTCTTTTTATCTAATTAGAAGTAATTTTTTAAAGTAATTTTTTGAATTGACAAAGTATAGATAGGGGAGAAGCTTAGTGAAATAACCTCTAAAGGAATTATACACTGAAAGAAAAATATGTATAAAAAGTTAATGAGAAAGAAAAGGTGTGTGAGAATAGAGTGTGATTCGAAAAAAAAAAAAAAACAAAAACAAAAAAGTATAAGTGAAGAAAGAGATTGATATATGAGAGATAGTGGTTGAACAACTTATAGAGGTTGATATTAAACACAATGGCGAATCCATGATTTTATGTCAGATAGAGCATAAATTCGTTTGATTATAATTTTGAACTCATTAATGCAAAATATATGACAACTAGATTAAGTAATAATGATTACCAAACTACAACAAACCATTATATTTGATATTAGTTTGTTTAATATTAAACATTAGAAAAAATGACTATTTATAGTTTTATATTTGTTTGTTCCACAAAAATTATGAATAAAATATTTATATAGATATATAAGAAAGAGAACAAAACCTGAAATATCATAATAGATTTTTTTTTCTTTATTAGAATTATAATTTCTTTTTATGCAATTAATTTTTTAAAAATAATATACTAAAAATTATCATCTCAATCTACATTTGATTTAGAAAAAAAAATTTAGGGAAAAAAGACTTTATCGTGTAAATTTATATGATGTAAAAACATACAAGCTAATTGGTTATGAGTCCACCAATTTTAGTATAGTTTAATTGGTTAAGGCATATCTTGGACCAAGAAGTCAGAAGTTCGAATACCTCACTCTTATATATTGTTGAATTCAAAGAAAAAAAAGTCATGAGCCCATAATTTGTGGAAAGAGATTAAAAAAAACTATAATTTATAATTTTTTTCTCATGAATTAAAAGAAAAAAAAATAATACATAAGTGGAGTGAGCCATAGGTAAATTCCGAGGGAGACAGTCTTTGTTCAGCGTTGAGAGGGAGTCCTTGCACATAGTCGCTGAGAAAGGGCAACAAAGAGGATCAATTACTAGCAATAGCAAGCAATAAACATTAGGATTTTTGATGCCCCAGTAAGAAATTTTTCTTTGGGATGGTCAAAATTTTACAATTTACCTTTTTATATATACGTTAAATTATAGATTAATTCGACGCAAACATAAGCATAGTTCAATTGATATAAAATATATATCCTCGAGACTAAGAGATCAGAGGTTTGAATCTCCCACCCCACATATTGTTGAACTCAAAAAAATATATAAATTTAGTCCCGATTGATTACTTTTTGAAATTTTGATTAACATAATTTTCAGAAAAAAAAGACTAAAAATAAAATAGTTATCAAACGAGACTTTAATAAATTTCTAAACTTTCAATTTTGTGTCTAGCTAATAGGTCATTCACTTATTTGACATTTTTTAAAATTCACCAATCTATAGGACATAAAATTGAAAGTTTAGGCCCCGTTTGATAACCATTTGGTTTTTGAAAATTGTGCTTGTTTTTTTTCCATAGATTCTCTACAATGGTTTTCATCTTCCCTAAAACCTATAGGTATAAGTATTATTTATAGACTTAATTTTCAAAAATCAAAAACCAAAAACAAAATGGTTACCAAACGGGGCCTAATGTTCTATATAGACACAAATTCAATTTTATATCTAATAGATTTGTTAATTTTTTTTAAATGTTAAATATGTCAAAGACCTATTAAACACAAAAGTGAAAGTCCAATTATCTATTTGACATTTTTTAAGTTAAGAGATCTATTAGATACAAAATTGAAAAATCAGAGATCTATTAGATACATTTAAAAGTTTATGGACTTATTAGACACAAACATAAAGGTTCAAAGACTAAATTTGTAATTTAAACTTTCATATATATATTAATCTTTCGATCTTGAAAATCAGCTAGTAAGGTAAAATAGAGAAAAAAAAACTTTAAAATCTAATTGTTTTTATATCATTTTTTCTAAACCTTAGATGAACTGAAAGGCCCTCTTCTCCCTTTTTGGCTCTACCTTTTGAGTTTTTCTTTTGTTGGGTTTATTTTTTATAAAAATTATATATATATATATATATATATATATATATATATATATATATATATATATATATATATATATATATATATATATATATATATGGAAAACAAGTTGGAAAAAAACCTCTCACTTCTATAAAAGAAAGCAACAAAAATAAGAAATACAAGAATTTATGTGTCAAACTTTGTTGTTGCCAAATTTTGGACAAGAGAAATCTCACATGACCTCCACGTGACAACAACGACGAATTAGTATTATTGGGGGAAGAATGTGGACTGCAAGACAAGAAAAACCTGGACATCAATATGGTGTAGGTCACACAGCCTCCAATGCTTAAGTTAGATAGGGTTCTTTTGAGAGAATTAGGAGTTCTAGGAGAGTGTTGTAGGTTGGAATGAACTTACCATGCTCTCCCCTGAAGAGAGAGCTTAAATACCTCTTAATTAGGGTTTTCGTGGGTTTTCGTCTTCAAATGGGGAACAAAAGGACCGAATTGGGCTAGACTGGGGTACACGGGCCATGAGGGACCGAGACAAGGCCCAAAAGTGGGCCTTTCCATGTGGTTGACTAAGGCCGACCACGGGCTTGGGCTTCGGCCCAAGCTTGTTTCTTCGTCCCTTCTCGTCATAGGCCGGTCTCCTGTCGATTTCAGTCTGTTTTGACTTCTTATTTGGTTTCTTTTCTCGTTTGGCCATTCGTTGCAACCTTTTAGCCAGCTCATTCTTGTTGATCCATCTTCACCCATAACATTAGCGCCCACTCCCTAGTTAGGATTCGAGATTAGGAGCATATGAAGTAATTGCATGGAGCCTGACTTGGGTGTAGCCTATTAAGTTTTGGAGTCATTGTTGACATTTAGAGGTATGCCTCAAATTCTCTCTAGTTATTGTTGTCCATCCTTGTGAGAATATTCAGTCTTCTAGAGTGTCGGTTTCTCCATTTTTCATAGAAATTTTAAGGTTCTGTGACCCTTATTTTGCATCTTAGATCATCCCCAGGATTGTCATCTAACCCTGTAGGTCGGTCTCTTCCTGATGGGTAAGATTCTCCTTTGGATGTGTGTTCGTCCACATCCTGGAGAAAATTTAAGGCTCTAAAGTTCTCCTTGGATCTCTCCAAGGTTGTCGTCCAACCCCTGATCGAACTAAAACGTGGGGGCTTTAAGAAAAAGATTTTTAGTTTAAAAACAAAGCTCCAGTCCAGTGCAAGTGCACACTGACAATGCAAGTGATATAAATTGGAAGTATTCTAGAGTATCGATATCATAGGGAACAAATACAACTAAATTCAAACGATAGTAAAAATTATTTTCAAATTGCAATTTCGGTATCCAAGATTATAAAAATGTTGGGAAGTGTTATTGCTAAAGAAATTAAAAAAAAACGAGTATGAAAAAGGAAAATTCAAGTTGTTCATGCCCCTTTAGAAAGAAATGCAATTAAAATGCAATTGCAATCGTAGCTAACTCAAGAAAACTAAGTAAACCGAATTTGATTCCTATTCAATTTTGCTTCAAAATTTTTAGAAGACTAAGTGATTAAACCTATATTTCTATGGCTAATCTAACTTAGATAATTTTGCGTACAATTCTAGTGGTCTTGGAGTCTCGCCCTATGCCTAGGGTCGATGTTCATGACTTATTTCTAAGTCTTTTCTTCTATTGCTTTTGTGACATCCGCCTCCCTAAACCCTTTTGGTATTAAGTTCAAGCTTGACAAACAACACTAGTTGACCGATTAGGTTTACCCAACGTTAAACTCATCATAAATGGAGTGAAAAAAGTAGGTTAAAGGTCTGAAAATCCATAACAAAAATGAGAAGTGAAGGATAATAAATTCGGGTTCAATGAAGATTCAAATAAATTGTAATTCTATTAAAATGAACACTTACATTCAACAACTTATAACAAAACTTGGGAAACTAAACTATTATAACAAGAGAACCACAATGGAAAAGAAATAACAACAACTAATACTCCTATGAAATGAAATGAACAAAACAGAATCTAACGTGAAGAACAAATAAAGAGACCCGTTTCATTCCTTGCTTAATTGACACAACCACTCTTTCTTCAAAGGCAATTTGGTCTTTACCACCTCTAACTTTCGTTGAGGTAGGATTAAACTTCGAAACTTCATGGGTCTGGAACGAACAACAAAAATAGAGCAAAATAAAAGAAAAACAGCAAAACGATGGACTTTTACGTGCGAAAAACCCATATGGTTTGCCTCCGTTTCTTCCTTCTTTTATAAGCTTTATGGGCTAGGGTTTCCATATTTGTTCATGTGTAGCTTGGGTTAACTTGCCTTGCTGCATTCGTGGAGAAGAATGACATACAATCCCCAAAATTTCTCTAATTCTAGATTTAGTGCGTTTTCCAGATTTTTGTAGAAATGCAATTACAATGCAATTGCATTTCTGTTGCATTGTTTTCCAGATCTTCTAGAATTGCAATTGCATTTCTGTTGCATTCTTCAAATTCCTGCACAAAAACATTAAGTAAGTGTGGTTTTTCATTTTCTTTTCTCCACTTACTTAATTTAAAAGGCTTCCAACAATAATTCATGACCTCTTGCTGGAGGGAATTATTGGCTATTCAGTAACCTTGTAGCTTCTCGCTTTTCGTAAGCGTTTTATGAACAACTGTAACTTCATTTCAGGCAGATCCTGGGAGAGGAGAAGAGAAAAATGAAAAGTGGAGGGCATTAAGGAGATGAATACCATACTCGAATACGTTTTACATGTGTTCGATTTGTCAAACTGGATCGGTCTGGTTGGCCTCGGCTCGACTGAGGCCGAGGCGCTCAGGCCTGCTTCCTGATGCTTTTGGCGCGCGCTGGCAGGAGAAATCTCACCTGATCTCCACGTGACAACGATGGTAAATTTGTATTCTTGGGGGAAGAACATGGCTTGTAAGACAAGAAAAACTTGGACACCAGTGTGGTGTAGGTCACACTAGCTCCGATGCTTAAGTCAGAGAGGGTTCTTTTGAGAGAATAAGGAGTTTGAGGAGAGTGTTGTAGGTTGGAATGAACTTACCTTGCTCTCCCCTAAAGAGAGAGCTTAAATACATCTTAATTAGGGTTTTCGTAGGTTTCTGTCTTCAAATGGAGAATGAAAGGACCGAACTGGGCTGGACTGGGGATACACTAGCCATGAGGGACAGAGGCAAGACCCAAAAGTGGGCCTTGCCATGAGGTCGGCCGAGGCTGACCATGGGTTTGGCTTCGGCCCAAGCCCTTATCTTCATCACTTCCATGAGAGACCGAGGCAAGGCCCGAAAGGAGGCCTTGCCATGCGGTCAGCCTCAGCCGACCACGGGCTTGAGCTTCAGCCTAAGCATGTTTCTTGGTCCCTTCTCGTCTTGGACCGGTCCTTTATTGGTTTCAATCCGTTTTGACTTCGTATTTTACTTCTTTCCTCGTTTGGCCCTTCGTTGCAGTGTTTTAGCCAGCTCATTCAAATTGGTCCAACTTTCACCCATAACAAACTTCAAAACCGAATAAAAATTAATCACAACCGACAGAAAGAAACTCCACTATGTGAAAGATGATTACAATCACACAGAATTCTCTCTTCGACTCCAATTACAAAGAAACATTCTTTAAAAGCTTTATATTCACTCACATAACTAGTGTTAGGAGTGCTAACAAAGTCTCACAATGGCTAGGGAAGAAAGAGATCCATAGTATATAAGTGAAGACAAATATTTTCATTAATTGGTATGAGGCCTTTAGGTTGGAACTAAAAGCAAAGGCATGAGGACTTATGCCCTGTGGAGATAGTTGGAGGTTCCGTGATTTAGTATACCTAGCTTAAAGGCTTAAAGTATTTATAATTTTCATTACTTCCTTGCACCTTTCAAATGTGGAATTGCTCTCTTCTAATATTTTGTCAAAAATCGTAAAAATGCGTCCTCGATCCTCATTATGGATATTAAAATAGAGAAAAATTTTATATTCTTGTCTAAAGCTGGAATCCCCATCCTATTTAGGGAATGGGAAATGCATCCTCCATTCTCATCCTCAATATTAAAATAGAGAAATTTTTTTTATTCTTATTTAAAATTGGAAAACCCCCACCTCACTTAGGGCAAATGGCCATAGCCCTTTCTAGGTGAAGGAATTCAACATTCGTATGGTACAACAGAAAACAAATAGGAAACTTATGAATAATAATAATGACAATAAAGGTTCCTACTTACCCAGAAAGGCAATGTTTTTTTTTTTTTAATTTTTTAAAAAAGTAAAATATATATACCAGAACTGTATCTAAATCTTATATGTTCATTGGATATAATTGTGGGAATTAAAGTAGGGAAAATTATTGATATTCTCCACGTGTTCATCTTAACGTGATCCCCAAATTCCTTACAAATCATTCGAGCCATCATCTTGGACTTGGACTCTCTCCATCAAAATTATGTTGAAAGGCCATGCATTCTTCTTTTCGGCTCCTTTAATTTTAACGTTGGGCACACCCTTTTACAAATTATTCTGTATTTTATAAACCATTGCATACTATTTTTGTAAGTTCATATTAAAATAACAATATTTTTAAACTTGCCCCATAATGTGTGTTAGTGTTAAAAAGTAGTTTCAAATTTATAATGAATAAACAAATTATAATTTATAGACTAGATTAAATGTATGTTCGATTTTACTACTGAACGCCTTGTGAAAGTTTATGATAAGGTAATATTTTTGGATTTTATTACTATAAGAAGAAATGAAGGGAATGAGAATATATAAATGTGTTGGATGCATAAAATGGAAAGAATCATCAGTATCTTAGAATATATACACATTTAAATGCATCAGCCCATCAAGGTAAATTAAAATTAAAATTAAAATTAAAAACATGGTAATAAAGTAATTGATCAAAACTGATTAGTAAGAACAAACCTGGAAAATTGTGGGAAATTAAATGCAATAATATTAATTAGTCTGGAAATATTTCCATTCAATGCACACACTAATGATCAATTATCAACATTGAATTTGGATTTGGTCAATTTGTATGCCAAAATTGGTATTATGACATTTGGCATGGTTTGTTTGCAATTGCTGTCCTTCTGTTGTTGCTGTCCTGTTACTCGTATGAGCCACCCTTTGGATTGCTTATCTAGCAAAATATTTACAAATTTAAAAATAGATAAATAAATCATGGTCAAAATTATAAATTTAGATTTTGAACTTTCAATTTTGTGTATAACATATTAGATTACATGAGATTCCATCCAGGGGCAAATCCACGTTGAGGTCAGAGTGCCAGAGGGGCACTGAAATTATAGGTTTTCTATATATGTATAAGCTATTCACTTAAAAAACCAAAAGCTTCCATTGACTTGTTGGCAAGAGGGGGGCACGGTAGGACTCTTGCGTTTGGAGGTCCCAAGTTTGAAACTTATCAGGGTGTGTGTTGCCTTCTCTTTTAATTTTGTTAAACTTTGATTATATATATATATATATATATATATATATATATATATATATATATATATATTACTTAAAAAAAACTTTAGTAAATTGTCTTAGAAAATTTAATGGCATATAAAAACTTAATTATATTTTAAAAAATCTTAAAATTTTCAAGTTTCATTTCTTTACTTATACGTTTTGGTGTGGATAATTCTACAATAATTTATATTGTAATTTTGTAATTAAGATGACTTAATCTAAATATTATATATTAATGCATTTAAAATTATATTTATATGAAGGTTAAATTACAAGTTTAGTGTATGAATTTTAAATTTTGGGTCTAATAGATCTTTAAACTTTCAATTTTGTGTCTAATAAATTTTTGAACTTTTAAAAATGTCTAATAAACTCATGAACTTTCAATTTTGTATTTAGTATGTCTTAGACATATTCAAAAAAAATTTAAAATTAACTATTCTATTAGACATAACATTTAATTTTGTATTTATTTGAACCTTAAATTTTCAATTTTGTAACTAATAAATACATTAATTTAAAAAAATGTCAAATAGGTTGAGAACTTATTAGACATAAATTATTTTTTTTTGCCCAACTTAAGCTTAGGTCAATTGGTTAAGGCATATACCTTCGACCAAAAGGTTAGAAATTTGAATCTCCACCCTCATATGTTGTTGAACTAAAAAAAATAACATTTAGTTTTTTAAAAGTTTGAATATGTCATAGACCTATTGGATACTAAATTGAAACTTCGAGCATCTATTAGACACAAAATTGAAAATTCATATACCTATTAGACACTTTTTAAAGTTCGAACTATATTGACAAGAATTAGAGACTAAACTTGTAATTTAATCTAATATGAATTTGTGCCCCTTGGTATAAAGTTCTGGATCCGCCACTGGTTCCATCTCAAAACTAATTGGCAATGAGAGGAGTAGCCCATAGATCTTATAAATCGGAATCCAACCCAAAAATGATGAACCTAAAGAAACACCATCTTGAGGGGCATGTTGAGGATCCCACATCAGAAAGATGAAGAGAGATCTTACAATTTATAAGATACATAGACTACTCATCTCATTGCCAATTGGTTTTGAGATTGAACTCCACGTAATCTAATATAACATGTCCTCAACATAGATTCAAATTTTTTAAAAGTTAACTAATCTAATAGAATTTTATATTTAATATGATCCTAAACTTTCAATTATTGTGTTCAGTAGATTTGTGAATTTAAAAAAAAAATGTTAAATAGGCGACTTATTAGACACAAAATTGAAAGTTTAAGAATATATATATTAGACACTTATTAAAGTTCATAGACCAAATAGACAAAAATATAAATATGTTCAAGAACTTGTTAGCACTTTTTAAAGTTCAAGGGTCAACTAAACATAAATTTAAAAGTTCAATAACTAAACTTGTAATTTAAATGTATATCATTTGGTGTATGAGCTAAATACACATTATTGGTTTTTTTTAATCAAATTTGTCCCATCATCTAATATCATATAAAAGAGAACAAAATCTATATTTGTTCTTCGCTTTCTTTATGCCTCAATGTTTTTTGCCAGACGTTGGTTTTACAGGCTACTACCTATAAATTTCTACTTAATAATTGCTATGGGAAGGGAATAATGAAAAATAAGAATGTGACAATTTAAAATATGTAGTCTTATATGGTTTAGTGCTTTTGGAAATTAGGTTAGTTGAATTAAAAATCTTCTCAATATATACTTCTCATCTATCTTAATCTTATCCCAAGACCCAATCAAAAGAAAAATCATTGTAAATTATATATTCTCACAAATTAAAACACTCATATGTCATATCAGTATTATATTTATTTTTCCGTATACAGTATTAAAAAGTAAACAAAAACATTTTAAAGTTTTAAATATTCTATTTTATAAAGATTAATTAATGCTGTAAAGATCATGACAAAAAAAAAAAAAGAAAAAGAAACAAAGAATGGTTATTAAACTTTGAACAACACAGATATGAAATAAACATGAAATAATTAAGAAAGAAGAAAGTTTAATTGGAGAAGTTAATTAGAAGAATGAAAAATGAAGCAAATTTATATTTATGATGAGAATAGTGAATATGGATGTGGAATAAGTTGCTGTGCATTGTGCAAGATCCAGAAAATGAAAAGAAAATTACAGAAAGACAAAAGAAAAGAAATTGAAAGGAAAGGAAAATAAGAAATATCTAAGGGAAAAAGGCATTGGACCACATGGCATTATTGTTGTTATAACTATGATCCCCAAAAGGCAAAAGCATATCATCTCCAACGAACCCCATCTGATCCTGAGGGCTGACCAACTCCATCAGCCAAGCCGCCGTCTGTGGCGGCTGCGGGTGCCTCTCCACCATCGTCTCCGGCTGCGGCGGTGGCGGCTTTTTGAGGGAGTCAATGCGTTTGGTGATGTCCTTGAGGTTCTGATCGATGAGCCAACCGAGGTCGTTCAAGTCCACCATGTTGAGAGCTTGCAGCCCTTTGGCTCCGGTCAGGCTTTGGAACATCAGCCGTGTGATCTCTTTCTCACGGTTGTCTTTTCTCATCTTCTTCAGTTGCTCGTTGGCTTTTGCGATCCTCTGCCGCAGAAATGTCTCCTGGTTCACCTGTTCCAATATTTAATCAACACACACAATTATTCCACTCATTAATTACTACTACATCAAATTTTTACATTTCTTTTTTTCTTTTCTTCTTGTAGTAATTCCAGCCTTTTAACTTTTAGCTATTTGAGTTATGCTCAAATTGGCAATTATTTAAAAGAATGAAAGAAAATGAATGAATACGATGGAAGGAAAGAAGGAAGGAAGGAATTACCATCTTCTTGCTCTGCTCCATCTCGGGCATCTTCTTGAACTGGGAAAGAACACGCTGGACTCCCATGGCGGAAGGCCAGAGCTCAGGCTGAGAATCGTAGGGACTAAACACGATTGCACAAGCCTCAATCCCACACAGAGTGCTCAATTCACTCACCTTCTTCATAAGCCCTCTCTTCCTCTTCTTGAACGTCGCCTTTCTTGCAGAGTCATTCGCAATGTAAGCCAGTTTCACCTTCTTCCTTGTCATTTTTTTTTCTTTTTTTTTTTTTTTAATCTCAATCCATTCCAATCATCATCATCATCATCATGTTGCAATTTATATACATGAAAATTTATTGCATCAGATTGTAGGGTACGTGATCTTGGTTGGACCCATTAATGGTCTCTTTGGTGTCACCTTTAATTTTCAAATATTTACATAATCATGGTGCATTATTTGGTGGGTTAATGAGTAAATCAGAGTGATATTATACATGAGATCCAATAACTTCCTACCCTTTCTAGTAATGTTTTTATGATTATTTAATACCATCACTTTGTACGTTTGCCTTCTGTTGCAAGCCTTGTGTTTCTTCCCTTTTTTGCATCTAATCTAATATCACTAACAACTATACTTGGTACTTATCCTTTTTATTTTATTCAAATAATTCACAAATTGTGTATTCATTAAAAAAAACAAACAAACAAACCAAACAACTAACCATGGTATATAATTTGACTAATGTTCAACGTCTCTTTGCCAGCTCAATTGGTTAAGGTATCATAACCTTAACCAAAACGTTAGAGATTCAAATCTCTCAACTCCATATTGTTATTGAACACAAGATATATATATATATACACACACATACACTAATATCTCCTAAATTGTAAATTCAAATTCTCTTCCCCTTTGTAATGTAATATTCTTAAATAAGGGTTTACTGTGATGAAACCAACTAAATCTAAATCGATTCAATTTGGATAAATTTTGCTGATTTGGATTGATTCAATTCAATTTTAGTGTCATTTTTCTTTTTCAATTTTACATTGACTAATTAGATACTACGTGCGTTGCACGTATTTTGTAACATTAAAAATGAATTATACATTTAAAAATTGAATGTAGAATCTTATACATAATGGAAAATGAAGAATTACACTTGATTATTATTATTTATTTTGGTTAGCATCATTTGATTACTCATTTAATTTCAAACTTTAATTTAAACCAAAAAATATATTTTTTTTTTCATTTGCATCATTTCATTACACACTTAATTTTAGACTTTAATTTAAACCAAAATATTAATTTTCTATTTTTTTAAATTTGTATTATCTAATAATTGAAAAAATCTTTTTTTTTGCAATGAACTTTTCTAATTCAAGAGAATTTTTAATTAGATAGTAGTTCTCAATTTTAGAACCCTTTGAATTTATGAAAGAAATGTAGAGGAGATCTATTGGTCAATTTATTTTTGTTTACAAAAGTTCACTGAATCGAGAATATCTATTAATAAATTAATTTAAACAAAAATATTATTTTTATATCAAACTTTAAAAATAATAAATTAAGAAATATTGATTTTTTTTTTATCATAAAATTGCAAGATAGAGAATCTCCCATCAAATAAAATATTTTTTAGAATATGAATATTAATTGTTACCAAAATGTTGGAAATTGCAATGACATTATTATATTTGAATATAATACAATTACATAAATATGAAAAAAAATGCAAAACTGTGATCAAATCTTCATAAATCCTAACCTAGTAAACTCTTATTTATCCAAAATAAAAAATAAAATAAAAAGAAGAGAAAATGACAAAAAATAAAAATAAAAAAGAAAATAATACAATTACATCAAATTGTCTATTGTTTTCTACTTCTACTTGTACCCTAATGAACCAGAGTTGCAATTATTTTCTTCTCCACCCTCTTCAAGGAACCAAAGTTGTAATTGTTTTCTTATTCGCCCTCTTCAAGGATCAGTAGATGAATTGATGTGTATTTACAAATTTGAAAAGAGAAAAAAGAATATTACAAAAACAGTAATTTACATTAAATCAATTTCCTTACCATTTGAAAAAAAATAAAAACAAAAACAAAAACAAAATACAAAGTACATAAGTAGTAAATTACATTAATCACTCTCTTTCTCTGCCATTTGAAAAATAACCTACAAAAGTACGTAAAAAACAATAAATTACATTAAATCTCTCAATCTGACATTTGCTTGGAGGGAATTCACTTGCTGACCTCTAACATCCTAATGAAGTCTCTTCAATAATAAATTGTTTGAACCTTGAGAATTGAAAAATTGGATACAAATATTCTGGTTTATTGAAAAGAAAGATTAGGCTTATACAACCATTACCATAAAAAATGAAATAGGGGAAATCAAAATTTCTCTCCTACATGATTTTTGGAATCATTTAGAAGATATGAAAGAATTAAATTGTGGGTCGCACTATATATAGACTATATATGGCGTTTAATTTATTCAAATATGCAGATATGATATGGTCGATTTGAATAGATTCGTGATATTAATTGATTTGTCTACATAATATAATATTTTCCTTTTTTATTTTTTTGAATAAATCGTGATATTTTTTTTAGAGATGAGTGGAGATTATTTTGTTAATCACCTTTCATAATCACCCTTTAATATATGGGTAAGATATGAGTAGAGATTTTAAAACATTTAACTCAAATTTTATTTGATACAATTTTTAAATTTTTTTGTTAACTCATCCTTTATTAATCAATTTGTGTATAAAACTTTAATATTTTATTTTCTTTATTTTTTTAATAAACCGTGATATGTGTAGTTGTTCACACGTAATTCCGGTAAAAAAATAAGAACACGTGCAAATGAAACTTTCGTATTTGTATTAATTTGAATATAGTGGAATACAATCTCTAATACTTGATCCTCTGATTCTCTCTTTTGTTTGTATGTTTCACTCGAGGGTTGCAGAGCTTATTCTCGAAATTGAAGCTTCAATGGATTCTTGGGGTCTCGACGAAGAAGTGTTCTTGATCTTCGAGGAAGTGTTCTTTGTTCAGGAGGTATTTGATCCTCAATAGCTCAAAGAGTCTTCTAGTCTTTGTTTCTGAATTCTCTCTGAGATCTCAAATTTCTGAACCCCCCAAATAGAGGAGGGAGTTCTCTATTTATAGAGTTCCCCAAGGCCCCAAGTGGGCTTGAGCTTGACTGTTGGACTAGGCATGGTGGACTTTGGGCCAGGTCCTTTGGATTGAGTCAGGTTGACTTTAGGCTTAGCTTTTGGATTAAACCTGACTGACCTTGGGCCTAAACTCCTCTAGACTGAGTCTGACTGACTTTGGGCCTAGACTTTGCTGGATTAGGGCCTTCCATTTGGGCTTTGTCTAAAATTGGCCCAAATTTCATATAACCTATTACATATTTGGATTTGCCATAATTTAATTTAGGGATATATACTTGTAAGTTTAATTAATTCCTAATTAAATAAATAATTTTGTCACTAATTTTAAGTAATGACATGACAATTTCTGATTGGCCAAAATTTCTATTCCAACAGTAGTTTTGTCTTATCTTTTAATCTTTATTTTAATAGTTTAAATATGATTTTTTTAAAAAAATAGATTTTTCATTGATGGGTATGTGAGAAACATACAAATGGAGAGACTAAAGGAAATCTCTCCAATTTAAAGCAATCGTAGACTAGAGAAATATTTTAAATATTAATTTATAAAAAAAAAATCTAATTAGAGATCGTGAGAGATTAGTTTTAAATATTAATTTATTAAAAACAATCTTATCTTTTAATCTTTATTTTAAATGTGAATTTAAGAAGTTTTAAATATTAATTTATGAATATTCATTTAAAAATTAGAGATCCGTAGAAATTTTAGGACCGTAATTCAAATTGAGAACATAATCGAAAATCTTCCTATTAAGAAGGACATAATGAGAAGTCTTCAAATTAAGAAGGGACAAAAATGGAAATAAAAAATTTCTCCCCTCAAGCATCATTTATATAGTGTAGATATGTTGGTCTCGGCTACAACTATTTCGAACCATACAATTCATTTCACACCCAATTCTTTTTAAAAA
Organism: Trichosanthes truncata; assembly: GCA_033996785.1. NCBI lineage: Eukaryota > Viridiplantae > Streptophyta > Magnoliopsida > Cucurbitales > Cucurbitaceae > Trichosanthes > Trichosanthes truncata. The sequence goes on from JAWPNB010000013.1 coordinate 46,627,285, forward strand.
TTATTAATAATAAATAATAAAATAAATAGTTGGTTTGGATGTAAAGGGTTGGATTAGGCGTTTCCACAAGTCAAAAACGTTCTAACTATTTCTCTAGAATGGATTAGGCCTTCAAAATCAAAGGCCGTTGAAACTAGGGAAAATTCTAAGAATGGCTAAAAAGAATAGGTTGTTTTGGTTAATGGCCATCCAATTTTTCTTTTTAATTATGGCCACACGTGAGGTGCACATGTGGCGTTTCTTTTTTCAAATCCCCATTTTGTCCTCGTACACTAAATCTCTCTCTTATTTTATTTAAACTATATCTAATCTGTATTTTGAAAGATTTACATTGCAGTTATTATCTTTATATTTATTTTTCCGATTCTGTCTCCCTAAGAAAATCTCTCTCTCTCCGAAATTCTCTCTCCCCAAGACAATCCTCCTCTCTTCAAATTTAAATATCTCTCTCCTATTTTATTTAAACTATATCTAATTTGTATTTTGAAATATTTACATTGCAGTTAGTATCTTTATACTTATTTTTCAGATTCTCTCTCGCCAAGATAATCCTCCTCTCTTCGAATCTTAAGCCATCAGTATTTTTTCGGTAACCATCACTGCTGCACAAGCCAATTTCATGCGCATAATTGTTCAGTTGCTTTCTTCTCCACTCTCTGAAATTCTCTCTCCCTAAGACAATCCTCCTCTCTCCTCTCTTTGAATCTTAAGCCATTGGTATTTTTTCGATTTTCTCTCCCCAAGACAATCATCCTCTCTCCAAATCTCAAATCTCAAGCCATCGGCACCATCGCTACTGCACAAGCCAATTTCATGCGCGTAATTGTACAGTCGCTTACTTCTCAACTTTCTGACAGTTCGAACAACGATTCAGAGCTTTTTGGAAGCTTAGAAGGTGATTTGTAGGAATCTTTGAGGCTTGGAGTTGAGTTGCTATGTGTGGTTAAGGCGGTGCTGAAGAAGATGAAGAGCAGAGTATTAGTCGGGGACACGGTGGTTGTTGGTTCCATTGATGGGGAAGGCATAGAGGGGTCGCGAACTTGCCTTGGATTCTATTCATGGTCCACCTACAGCCTTCTATTCGCTTATTATTCATGTCTGTTATGCTGCTCTTATTGATAAAAATTCAAGTTCGTGGTAGTGTTCGTACTTTTAATTTGTTAACATAAATTAAATGACGAAGTTTGTCAGAAGAAGCATGACCAAGACGAAGTTTGTCTCGTTTACGGATCCTTAACCTGACAACCAGTAGGAGAGAAACAAGCAGTTAGGCTAAGATCACATAATTGTCCTACAGAGATGAGATTAAAGGTAAGATTTGGAACGCAGTAGGTATTGAGATGATTTAAAGTAGGTGTGTCTACTTTGCCAATATGAAAAATAGTCATACAATTACCATTGGCAGCATGAATGAGAGGAATGAATTTTGCAAAAGTGGATGAAGACATAAGAGAAAAATCAGAGGTCATATGATTACAATAGGCTGAGTCAAGGAGCCATGAATTACCTGATGAGACAGTAACAGCAGTTGAATTGGATGAGATCACTTGTTTTAATAAGTCTTGAAGATCATTAATCTAAAAACTAGGAGGAATGAAATCATCATATGGGGTTGCAGCAGTAACGAATGAAGAACCAGCTTTAGAAAAGTTCCTAGATTTTGTAGAATGACCCGAAGGGTGAGGTGGTCGAGTGGGATAGTTGTCTAGGATATGACCACGTTTGTGACAATACCCGCACCCAATTTTAGGAAAATTAGCAAACTTGTGATCATGAGACTTACAGTTCTTGCAAAAGAGGGACCTAGATGCATTATGTGGATGAGTGGTTGCGAGAACAACTTTAGACTGTGGTGATGAGACTATGCCAAGGCGTTTTTCTTCAAACAGAATTTCTTAAATTGTTGCATCTAACGTAGGTAAAGGATTTCGATGTAGTAAGGCAGCATGAACAGACTCATATTTCGATCGAAGTCCCATAAGAACTTTAATGAGACAAAGATGATCTTGGCTAATTTTAACTTGATCGAGCTGAGTCCAAATGGGTTGAAATGTAGCAAGGTATTCATTGATAGATTGACCAATTTCCTGATTTAGACTAACAAGACTGCTATGCAGTTGATAATAATGAGCTAGTCTAATAGATTGAAAAAAAGTAGATAAAAAATTCGAAAGTTCTTTGGCATTATCAAAAGCATCAAATTAAACATGAATGGCAGGGATAGAAGTGTTACCAATCCAATTCATTATTTGATGATTTTTGTTGTCTCAATCCTCTCATTGTTCAATGAATTTGGCATCTTCCTCAGTTTTATCCTTGTTCTTTACAGGTTTGGAAATATCACCGATGACAATTCTCCATAACTTCCGAGCGATCAAAAAACTCTTCATTGGTGTGACCAAGTGATGTAATTTGTACCATTGAGAATTGTACTAATGGGACGAAAAATATCACTTTTATCCATTATAATAAAACCAAGTGAGCTGAACCAGACCAAGTGAGTGAACCGAATCGGTGTGTGTGTGTGTGTGTGTTTCCTTCTTCAAGAAGTGGCAAACGAAAAATCAAAGTGAACAGCGAACGGAAAAGCAGCAAACAGAATTGGACGAACCTAGAAAGAATCAAGAAGCAGCAAATGGCAAGGAACGAATCAAAGATCTGAGCTGATCTTGAGGAATGGATCTGAGACCGATGAACTGGATGATCTGAATGGGTCTTCAAGAATAAACCTGAGATCTGAGTGGCAAGGAACGACGTGAACTAGTCGGAGAGATCTGAGATTTGAGATGCGATCGGAGAGGCGAATGGCAGGGAGCGTGAACCTACGTGGATCTGAGGAAAACTGTGGCAACGATGTTCGAGGTAGCGACAAGTGGGGTAGGTGGCGGCAGAAAAAATGGAACCCTAAAAATAGTAAGGCTCTAATACCATGTTGATTTCTATTGAATATATTCTTCATTATACAATGACATGTACAAGGAGATAAATACACAAAGAATAATACAAGAAAAGAAAGTTTCTAAATTCCTAAATTACTGCATAATTTATGTTCATAGAAACTATTAAAAGCTAAACAAAAACGCAATGCAGTAATTCATCATTTAAATTACACTCATTTCCTCAATATGAACATGAAGCATATTTGGCATGTTAATTTCATTAAAAAAAAAACTATTTGATTGAAACCCTAGCGAAACCTCAACAATGGGGTAAATATGCATAATTTCATATTTTTCAAAAACATCCAAAAAAATCAAACTAGTTAGCACTTAATGAAACTCATTCGATTTGTAGGCTAGATTGCAGTTATGGATCTCATACATGTCAGCACTTAATGCAACCCAATCGATTTGAATTCATCTTCCATTGTGAGTAGAACATTTCATTCATCCATCTTCTTTTCATCTTCTTCAACCTAGTTGATTTGAACTTTGCATTTTGAATTAGTTTTAGCTAATTTAAAAACAAAATCTAACATATTTAAGTATGGGGCTCTCCATCTCATTTTTACAAGGATTTTGTTGAATGTTGAACTTTTTAAAAATAATATGGCATGTGGGACCCATGTATTTTAGTTTTTTTTTTTAATTTTTTTAATTTTTTAGTTTTATAGGATGTTTTTTTTTAAACTCAAAAGACAAATTGTATTAATTGGAAGCCAAATTGGCTACAAAATGGTCTTGCCTCACATAGGACTCATTTTCTAGAATGTTTAAAGTCCATTCTCTATATGATATTCAAACAGTGCATTTTGTTATCCTATCATAAATCGACTACTTCTCAACATGTACACTTTGATTTTACTTTACTACAACTACTGCATTTTTTGTTTAATTTTAAACTTTAATGTAGTATTTTGATGTACCATTTTATTGTTCTTCTAGATTTAATCTATAATTGATATAATTAAAGTCGATAACATTAAATACAATGTAAAATATTCTATGTTTTTGTGTTACTAAAGTATGAGTTGATAAATTAACTGTGTGTGTGTTGGGATTGATGTCATAAAGCCTCATAATTAATATTATATTATTTAATAATTATTTGATAATTTTTATTTGTAATTTATAGTATCCATTATATAAAAATTTGATAATGTAATCGGGAACAGTACGTGGTTATTACATACAAGAGTCAATTCAATTGCAAATAGTTAGAGAATTTTTTTTTTACAGAAAAAACATGTACTTACGCTTGGGGGCTAACTGTAAGTCAAAATTAATTATTTACCCTCTTCCTTCAAATAAGCTAGTCATCCATTAATTTACAATAAAATAAAATACATACATAGATAAATACTAATATTTTCATTATGTATCTATTTGTGCTGGTATGTACTAGCAAGAGCATGATGGACGTGAAATCGTTGTTTTAATTTAAAGTAAAAAAAGGTATTATTTTTTAATATTTTTTTAAAATGTTATAGTTAAAAATTATTCTAAAATATTATAATGATCCATGTTTAGATTTATCTTTATAATAGAAGTTTTTCTTTTTTTAACAATATTCTTTTGAACTCGTATATAATATGTTTATCAGTATTTAATCTAACCAAATTATTCTAAATAGTGCATGGTATAAATATCTATATAAAAAATATATTTTGAATTGTTTGCATATAGTCGTGCCTTTTATATATACTAGTTTATTATCACGTGCCATGCACGTTATATATATTTACTTTATTTCGTATTTATAATAAAAAATAATTATATTCATGAAAAAAATCTATCTAACAAAATTAATAATGTACTTTAAATTTATAAAGAGTTCATCAGTTTCTTCTATATTACAAATTGACAAATTTATTTTATTATTGAATATTACTATAATCGTTAAAAAAATACTTTAAATTTATAAAGAGTTCATAAATTTCTTCTATATTACAAATTGTTAAATTTATTTTATTATTGAATATTAGTGTAATTGTAAAAAAAAATGTATGCAATATCTCAAGTTATAATTTGTGGTTTATATATAAATAGTTATGAATTTTTTCATAATGATAGAAATGATACCTAATTTTTCGATCTTTTAAGAAAGAAATGATATCTAAATTAATTTATGTAATTCTAATTTTTCCATGTTTTATCATTCACTCGATCAAAATCTTAACTATTTTCTTAATTGTTATTAGAATATATTTTTATTTCTTTAATAATTATTTTCTTAATTTTCTTGAAATGAAGCTTTCAAATTGTTGTGGAAATGGGTGGAAGAAACAAATTTAGAGTTGAAGGGAATGAAAGAATTATAAAACTTTTGACATTCCAAAAACTTTCATATTCTATAATTAAATATAATTACATAAAAATATTAATTTTATAATTAATTTATCTACATTGAGGCAAACCTTTTACATTCTAGCTTTTCACATTCCATTCATTGAATCTAAGTTGCATTATCTCATACCACATTCTTAATGAATTTAGGTTACATTTTTTTTTAATTTAATATATTAATTAAAATACATAGGTATTTTCTTATTTTATTTTTTAAAAAGTTATTTATACCTAATTTGAACCTGTTATTTTTTTATTACTTTGTTTATTTCAAATTCTAAATAATTTATGGTTAGATTTGTTGTATGTTGAGCTTTTTAACCTTAATAAATATTAAATTAATTTACTAATTTAATTTCATATTATAATCTTAATTATAATTTAAAAAAATTACTTTAACTTTCTTGGGGGAATGAAATGACAAAATATTTTGTAATCCAAACTTTCAGATTCCATACAAATTATTGTTGATAAATGATTTTTAATTCATTTTCGATAATTAATTAATTTACTATTTATAATTAATTAATAACTTTGTGGGCTATTTCATTTTTTTGCTCAACAAAAGAAACATAAACTTGTAATTAATGTATAAAATTTTAGTTTCAACAAATAATATTTTAAATAAAAAGATAATACATGAATCATAACAAAAAAAAATGAAGAAATAAATAGTAACAAAATTATCCTAAACTATATACAATCATTTCTTGAAATAGATTTACTCACTTGACAATTGGTAGACAAACATAAAGTGAAGTAGTAGCGTGATCATATGCCTATGTTCCGAGATATAGATTTGACATGTGCATCCCTTACAGTTTGAATATATCACCAACATCTTGAGATGTTTTGAAAATTGAAAAAGGCTTTGAAAGCAAAGAAAACAAAAATAAAGAAAGAATGAAGCTCTAAGCATTGGTGAAGACAATGGTGAATGAAGCCCATTTTATAGTAGCAGAAAATGAGAGTTACAAAACCTTTTGAATTCTAGAACTTCTAAAATTTAATTATGATAATTAATATTAAAAATTCGTTTATCAAGTTGTAGGAAAAACCTTTTACATTTTACATTCTAACTTGTTAGATCTTATACATTTATTATTGACAATTAGTTCTTAATCAATTAATTTACTATTTAGAATTAATCGTTAATGGCATTTTTTGTAAATTAGTAAATTAAAGAAGTGACAAAAATGTCCAAAAATATTTTTCCAACATCCTCACTTTTTAATATAGTATAGATAGTATTAATGCTTAGTGTTTTCATTTGTCTAGCATTTCAAATATTTAGGTAAACCTTTATACTTTCCAAAATTTATAATTAATTATATAATTATGTTTAATTAACCATTAGTAATTACATTAAAATACATGATTACAATAATACAAATTAAAAATGACAAAGGAGTTGGTGGCAACTTTGTGTGTATGTGTGTTTTTTAATTAATGTTTGTGCCTTTACAAGGTGACTAATGCATAATACTTCATATTTCTAGCATTTCAAAGATCTAAACTTTATGTGGTTGCTAAGATTCACAATTAAATGACTAATGTTGTTTTGACCCAACTATACATAATTAAATTAAATTAATACAAATTAGAAAAGACCTAAGAAAATTTTGAAAATTTTTTGATCTATTCATATCCTACCAGCTCAACAACATCCAAACTCTGCCACTGTCACTCTCTTAGTTCACATTGATCCAATTGTCGTCTCGCTCCTTTGCACTGCAAATTCTTCATCTTCTCTCAAGTATATAGATGTCTCTTATTTCCAGTAAATTCAAAGTATTATTAGTGATTGGTTAATTTGAGGGAGAGAATTTGAAATATATATATAAAAAAAAAAAGAAAAAGACTCATTATCTTCTTCCCAAATATAATCTACAAATATAAATATGGTTGAGGTTATTCCGTGGATCATAAAAACTCATACAAGCGTGTAAGGAAAAGAAAAGAGAGAGAATGAATAAAAAGTTGCACTCAAAGATCTAAGTGTCTAAAATTGAGAAAAGGCACTTGAAAATAAGAAATTGCATGAATAAATGATGAATTACATAAAAAAATGAAACAGTAGTAACTCCAAATCAAATAGATGAAAAGATGAAAATTAGGAGGTTAGTAAAAACTTAAGTATAGAAAGTGAAAAGGATGGAGAAAAGGCATAGATGGATGTTATTCCACACGCAAATTAAAACAAAAAGGGAACCTAAAATCAAAGAACAAAATTAGTCTACGAATTAGAGGCAAAGGAAGAAGAATCAGAGAACAAAACCCAAAGCATTCAAATTAATTAGGAGCGTTACCAGATGAGATAACGTGCAAACCAACTAAAATTGAATATAATATTCCCACAGAATCCACTATTTAGGTTTACGCAGAATCAGGAGACAATTGACCAAGCATTCAAACGAGCATTTTCTCACGCTTCACGCCAAATGTTTTTCACATTCTTTTTCAAACCATTTTCAAACTTTCATTTGTTTAATAATCGATGCTCCGAAAATAATGTCCAATCAAAGGGTCAACTTTTCTCTATAAAAAAAAAAATAAATAAATAATCAAAGGGTCAAGCTTCTGAATTTACTTTTAATTTTTTTTACTTTTCTGACTTCTTATTCATTTTTTTAAGACTATTTTGAAAAACACGTGACATGTAAGGGTAGTTTTGGCACAAGTTTTATAATCAATGGGCAAAATTGGAGCACAAAATTTCTATCTTTATCGTACCTTTTATATACAGTATAGATAGATATAGATATATATATTATTAATTGGCAGTTTAACTTAAATAATTAAAATTGAAAAGTTTTCAAAGATCCAACTTATATTGGAGCATGAGTCAATCCTTTGGATGTTTGGATTTATAGAACCTAATTATCGAGATGACTCAACTCGCGACTCATTGGAAGGCATATTTAAAGTCTAACTAGGAAGAAAGTTATGTTTTTCTTTAGAATGACCTAGCCGTCAGAACAGTTTTTTGTGGTATGCGCGTGTCCAGTGAGGTAGAAAAGACAGAAAACATGTAGCTATGAGGCCTTGTAAGAGTGTTTTGAGATAATTTTTCATAGAAAAATAGACATGCGTGTGAGATTGTGAATTTTTATTATAATCTTCATGTATTTTAGTGGAATACAATTGTAGAAGATCGAATGTAGACCCAAATTTAGAATGAACCAGTATAAACTTTGGTACAATTTTTTTTCACCTTTTCTTTTAGGAGTACTTGCATCTTTATACCATCGTCTCCAGTAAATATTTACAAAACTATTATGTTGTCAAAACTGTTATGTCGTTTAAAATATTTACACATATACTTTTTGCTAATGTAGGTGTTGTTGCCAAATTTTGGACAAGAGAAATCTTACCCGACCTCCACGTGACAACGATGGTGAATTTATATTCTTGGGGGAAAAACGAGGCTTGCAAGACAAGAAAAATCTGGACACCGGTGTAGTGTAAGCCACACAGGCTCTGATGTTTAAGTCAGAGAGACGTTAGAGAGAATTTGAGAGTTCTATGAGAGTTTTGGAGGCTGGAATGAACTTACCTTACATTCCGTTCAAGAGAGAGCTTAAATACCTTCCTTCCTAGGGTTTCCGTGGCTTTCCATCTTCGATTGAGAACGAAATGATCGAACAAGGCTAGACTGCAGGTCGACAGGCCATGAGGGACCAAGGCAAGGCCCAAAGGAGGGCCTTGCCATGTGGTCAGCCTCGGCCTCGGTCGAGGCCGACCACGAGCTCAAGCCCGTTTATTCATCCTCTCACTTTGTGGGTCGGTCCCACGTCGGTTTCGATCCATTTTTACTTCGTATTGGGTTTCTTTACTTGTTTGGTCCATTATTGTAGCATTTTAGCCAGCCCATTCTTGTTGCTCCAATTTCATCCATAACATTAGCCCCCACTCCCTAGTTAGGATTCAAATTAGGAGCATGTGAAATAATTGCATGGAGCTGATAAGTCTTAATTAATCACATTTATTATGTCTAATTGTAACGACCCGACTTTTCCTATTAGACTTTCTAGGGACGTTACTACATGCATGCCGAATAAATTTTAAAATCTTTGGTAAAAGACAGAAAGAATGAAACTTTTTGCTTAACAACCAAAAATCTTTATGCTCGGGATCCCTTTAAAAATCATTTCAAAACATAATATGAATTATAATGTTCAATCAGTTGAAATAGTTTCACAATACATTGTTTACTAAACAAAATATGTTTTAACTAACATACTATCTAAATGCGGAAGTCATGACCTTCAAAGTCACCCATGACCCTCTCAGCAAACTGCCTTGTCAATCGCCTATGATATGTCTTTGTATTTGCCTGAAAAGAAAAACATTTTGGAAAAGGGTGAGTATTTTACAATACTCAGTAAGTGACCTCACTACCGGGTCAGGATATGCATACACACACATAATGAGTTTTCGAAAACATTTTCTTTCTTTCCTTTGGTGGGACCTAAATTCCTTTCATAGCAGAAACGTTTCTATTTCAACTTTTCTCTTCGGCTTAATGTGGACAATTAACCCAACCTAACATTTCCTTTTCATTTAACCTTTTCAGGTTCCTTTTCATTTAACCTTTTCAGGTTCCTTTTCATATAGCCTCGTAAGGCTCCTTTTCATATAGATGTACATCAATAATGTTAGGGGGTAATTGCCACAGCCTTCGAAATCATTTTTATCATGAAACCATAATATATGCATGAGGTCCCAAAGCATTTTCAATTTTTCATTTCATGATGCAACATAAAACAAAGTTCTCATGTCATTCATCATATCATAAATCATATAACATGCATCACACTCATAAGAACATACATGTGAGAATTATTTTTCATACATAGCATTTCAAAATTCATCAACAATCATAACTAAAACATTTATGAAAATCCTTTTATTTCAAAAGTAAATTCTTTTTTTTTTCAATTCAGTTCCCGACTTGCATTTAAGCATACCGACATAAAGTCCCTTACCTTGACTAAGCTCAAGAATCCAATTCACCCAATGGTTCACCAAAATTCCTTCGCCTTGAACCTCAGTCAAACAATTTGGAGCCTAATCAAAGTCATCCTTAAGGTTAGTAAAGATCCCTAAAATTCATAATTGAGCCCAAAGTTTTCTCCACCAAAATAAATTCTAAAAATTAGAATTAATTCCTTGCATTTAACTTAGTCTCAAATGGATGGGTAAAAATTGAATTTAAGTCACAAGATCCATGGTTCCATCTTATTTTCAATTTTAATCTACCGTATAACCTAAGACTATGACCTTTGTGACTTACCGAAAAATTTCACTCTTAGTAGTCCCAAATACTCGCTGGACAGCAGCTTACGGGCGTCGAGCTTGTGATTTTGGTGCCGGAACGGAGTGGGTATCTTTGGAACACATCAAGATCTATGAATCAGTCTTACCCATGACCAAAAACATCCAAGAAAACGCATAAAACTACTGCTTACCCACGTATGCCGTTCGACGAACTGGAAGAGAGGGCTGAACAGATCGGGTTCGCGGATCAGCAGGGGCGGCGGCGAGGCGAAACAGAGGCGATGGCCGCGGGTGTTCGTCGATCTGCAGCGGTTCGGGTCGAGGGCGACGTTCGGCGGTTTGTGCTGTGGTCGGCGAGGCGCTGGGCGTGTGGACGAGGGTGAGAGATTGACTGCAGCGGCGTCGGGCTGGTTGCGAGGATCGGTGGCGTGAGTTGCAGCGGCGAGCAGCAATTCCCGAATCTGCACAGCGGTCGGGCGTTGAGCGGCGAGCGGCGGCGCGACGGAGTTCGTGGTGGTCTGAGATGGTGGGGCTCGGGCGGTCGGAGGTGGTGGTGAGAGCTGCTGGAAAAACTTCTTCCTTGCTTCAATGGTGGTTTTCGAAAATCAAAGAGGAAGGATAAGAGATTTGGAGAAGATGGTGGCTTGGAGGCTTGGCTTCAAGGCTTGAGTCTGACCTAGGGCTGCGTGCCTTTTGAAAATAATAGAGAGGGGAATTAGTGGGCTTGGCTTCTCTTGGGCTTGGCTTGGCTAAAAGTCATATAAATAACCAATATATCCCAAACATCAATTAAATCCCTTTTTCCTTCTTTCTTCCCATTTTGCCCTCAAATTCTCTAATTTCAAAAATGTAAATCTTAAGAATTAAACACCAATACACCTTAAACATAAAATTGGCCTTTCAATTAAATTAAATAAAAAATTTAGTGCCTTAATTAATACCTGCAAGTGCCGGTCGTTACACTAATTTCCTCCTATTTTGATTGGATATTGTGCATAATTGTAGAAATTGTATTTAATTTTATTTAGGGGTGAATTACCAAAGATTTGGTGAAATTCAAGCTAAAAGCACATTTTAGTTTAAATTCAAAAATTGAAAAAAGGAAAAATGAATTGAAAAAAAAATTGAAATAAAAATTAAAAAATTGAAATTAAAAAAAATAAAGAAAATAATATATATATATATATATATAATGAAATGAAAAAAGAAAAATAGAAAGCAATATAAAAAAAATTAAAAAAATATATAAATTGAAAAATAAATAAATATAACAAATTTGGTTGCTTTTCTTTGTATAGGTGGCATGGAAAACTACTTTAGTGGGCTTCTTCAAAGTCTTGAGGAGAATAAAAAGAAACTAGCCACCAATCTTTGGAGAAGACTCCTTCTTTTTGGCAAAATTTAAGGAGTGAATTTAAGGAGTGAAAAAATCTATTTTTAGTGAAATTTTCTCCTTTCCTTCAAGTATAAATAGGAGGCCCTCTTGCTTTTGGAAAGGAAGGGAAGAGTTCTAGTTTTCTTTGTAAAACAAAAGGTTAGAGAGTGAAGTGTGTTTTAGTTTTTTTTTTTTGTAGTGCAGTGAGTTTTTTTTTTCCTCTTCTTTGAGTTTTGTTTTTTTTTTTTATGTTGCTTCCCCTCTACAGTTTTTATTGCTTTTCCACCATGTGTGGCTAAGTTTTAATTTTTGGTTCAAGGGTGATTTAATTTCCAATTGTAATTTTGTGAGGCTTTGGGCCAAATTGAAATTTTGTCTTTAATTCAAGAATTCTTTGTTTCTTATTCCTATTTTTATGATTGATTGTTATTGAATTAAATTGACGCCTTAATTTAGTTTCAATTGATTTATTGCTATCTATGATTTTGTGATCCGTAATTGTCACAATTGATTAAAATATGTAGCAAGGGGTTGGCTTATGTGTGTGTAATTATGGGTTTTCCATTTTACATAGCTTGTATAATAAACTCTCGGGAAACAAAGAAACAAAATTAATTAATTTGTACCTATCTCGATTAGTTAGTTTTGGTTTAGTATTTCTCATTGTTTTTAATGCTATTATTTAATCAATATGGAACGTTATCGTGCCCAATTGATTAAATGGTAAGTTTTGATTTTGATGCATGGTCAGAGTGAATTAAAATAGGAGAATTTACACTTGTTATGGCTTTTCCAAATAAGTAGACTAAGTTCTTGAATTTAAGAAATTGAAATTGATTTTTTTTAAAGCATATGATCAAGATTACAATTGGATGAAATTTACACCCTTGAATTGGAAGTTTCATAAAATTGATTTTTTCCTATTCGTTTTTTTTATTATTCATCTTTTTAATTCCAATTTTTGTTCAAGACAATTCAAACCCCCCTTTTATTTTATCTTTTATTATTATTATTATTATTTTAACTTTGGAGAAATTAATTCGATTGGTTCCCGTGAGATTCAACCTAGTCCACTATTTCTACAAGTTAGATCTAGAGAATCAGTAAATATTTCGGAGGGCTTCGACAACCCGACCAAAATTTGGCGCCGTTGCCGAGGAACTATTTTAGTTTCTCATTGTTTAATTTGTTTGTTTATTTTATAGTGTATGAGTCGTTCTTCTCGCAATATTGAATTGTAGTACAATCCTGAAATCGAGAAGACAACACGTAGACTGAGAAAGGAGACCAAAGAAAGAAAATGTCGTCTTAGAGAGGAAGCCAATAGAGATTTTGATAGTGGTGACACATCTACATTTCAAGATCAACTTCAAGAGGAGATGGCAGACAACACGGCAGAGAGAACTCTCAAGCAACTGGCAGCACCTGATTTAAATCAACAACCTTTTATGCATTACTTTTCCTACAATTGCAGGTGATTTTGAACTTAAGTCAGGCTTAATTCACTTACTCCCTTCTTTTCGTGGATGTGCAAGTGAAGATCCTCATAAGCACTTGAAGGAATTCCACATCGTATGCTCTGGAATGAAATTCCATGGTGTCACAGAAGAGCAAATCAATCTCAGAGCTTTTCCTTTTTCTTTAAAGGATCAAGCAAAAGATTGGCTCTATTACCTACCTTCCGATTCGATTAGGACGTGGAATGAGATGAAGAGATTGTTCTTGGAGAAATTCTTCCCAGCATCAAGAGCTGCAAACATCAGGAAGGAGATTTATGGCATAACACATATCACTGTGGAGACGTTGTATGAATACTAGGAGAGATTCAATAGATTGTGTGCTAGTTTTCCCCACCACCAAATTTCTGACCAACTCCTAATCCAGTACTTTTACGAAGGACTGTTACCAATGGATAGGAGTATGATTGATGCAGCAAGTGGTGGAGCATTAGTAAACAAGACACCTGAAGCAGCCAAACAATTAATTTCAAACATGGCAGAGAATTCCCAGCAATTTGGGACCAGAGCTGGTGGAGCTGTTCAACAAGTTAAAGAGGTAAGTGAACTTAAAAATCAAATTTCTGATCTAACTGCTCTGGTTCGTCAAATGGCTGTAGGACAATTGCAGACAACAAAGGTGTGTGGAATATGCCCACTTCCAAGACATCCTATAGAAGCGTGCTCTCAACTGCAACAAGATTCCTTTCAAGAAGCCAATGCCATAGGAGGATTTTCTGGTCAACCTCAAAGGAAGTATAATCCCTACTCTAACCATTACAATCCTGGATGGAGAGATCACCCGAACTTCAGCTACAGAAATCAAGGAGGACAACAGATACAACCTCCTCAGAATTTTGGTAGACCGCCACAATCTCCTAGGCAAGCTCAGACTTTAAACTCTGGTATGTCTTTAGAAGATGTTGTTAAGACTCTAGTTAACAGTACTCTTTAATTTCAACAGGAGACAAGGGCAGACATGCAGATTTTGGGCAACCAAATTACTCAATTGGCTACATCAGTTAGAAAATTGGAAGTCCAAAATTCTAGAAAGTTACCTTCACAACCAGAGGTGAATCCAAGGGAGAATGTCAGTGAAATTATGCTGAGAAGTGGGAAAGAGATTCCCTTAGGAGGGATTCCACCTAAGGAGAAAGAACTAAGCAAGGAAACAGAAGAAGAAGAAGCTTCTTCTAGGGCACCAAATAGGGTAAAACTTGATCCTCCTCTATCCTTTCCTTGACATACTTCACTACCTCCTTTTCCTAGCAGGTTAGCAAAGCCAAAAGAAGATGAACATGAAAAGGAGATCCTTGATACTGTTGGCTTTTTGGCCATTCATCTCAAATTAATTAATTAATGTTTTGATGATAACAAACCTGATTTTATTTATTAACAATTTTAGTGTTTTGAAGTGTCCATAGCATAGATCTCGAAAAGACGATTCCAACGCATCTTGAATCGTTCGAATCGGAGCTCAAACGAAGAAGTTATGAGGAGAACAAAATTGAAGAGAAAATCCTACATGGTGTGACACGTGGCATATAAGGATGACGTGGCAGATGATGTGGATGGTCAATGGTCAACCTTAATGACGTGGCAGTGACGTGGCGTCGACGTGTCCGATGATGTGGCACTTCAAAACGGTCATAATTGCTGACATGGCGGATGACGTGGACGATGATGTGGCAACATGTGGACCACTAAAAACACGACACGTGGCATTTGTTTTAAAAAAAAGGAAAGAAAAATATATATTATTATATTCATATATATAGTACCGTTGGTTAAAAAAAATCAAAATATAATTATTTCATTATTATAATATTATATTAATGAGATAAAAAAAAGAATTTAATATATACAAAACAACAACGGTAACTTTTTCAATATTTTAATATTTTATTATTATAATATTATTATAATATTATTTTATTATTATAATATGATTAGTTTTGAATTATTTTTCTTCAGCCAATCAGAAGTTGCCATGTGGCAGCCAATGGCTATTTTCTTCTTCCTCTATCTATTTAAGGCTCGAAACAATTTGAAAAAATGGGGAAAAAATTCTGAAAAATTCTATTCTTCTTTGAGAGAATTTCTATTATTTTTGAGCAATTTTTGAGCTTCAATTTCTTTAATTTTCATAGCCACTTGAGGACTTTTACTTGTAAGAAATCCTTTCTTACATAGTTGTGAGCTTTGATTTGTATATCTACTCTTTGAGAGAATTTTTCCATCTTGTTCTTCAACTTCTAAATTCATTGTAAGGGTTTCTCTTGATCCCGAAAAAGAGAGGTTGTAACGGTTTGATCCTGAACCATGGAAAGATCGGGTTTGTTCTTGCTCCCGCAAAAAGAACGTGTAACGGTTGGACTCTGAGCCGTGGAAAGGGTCATCTTTGTAATGCTCTAGGTACATTTCAGAGATGCATGATGAGTATTTTTTATGAATATATTAAGAAATGCACTGAAGTATTTATGGATGATTTTACAGTATATGGAGATTCATTTGATGAATGCTTGGATAATTTGACCAAAATTATGAAAAGATGCATTGAAACTAACTTGGTTTTAAATTATGAGAAGTGTCATTTTATGGCCACCCAAGGTATTGTACTAGGGCA
Source organism: Trichosanthes truncata (assembly GCA_033996785.1). NCBI lineage: Eukaryota > Viridiplantae > Streptophyta > Magnoliopsida > Cucurbitales > Cucurbitaceae > Trichosanthes > Trichosanthes truncata. The sequence continues at coordinate 46,643,347 of JAWPNB010000013.1, forward strand.
TGTTGTATCTTCTAGGGGTATAGAGGTCGATAAAGCGAAAGTGGATATTATTGTAAACTTACCTTACCCTACCAATGTTACGAGAGTGTGTTCCTTTCTTGGACATGCAGGATTTTATCGTAGGTTTATCAAGGATTTCTCAAAAATTGCTTTGGCAATGACGAATTTACTACAAAAGGAAGTTCAATTCGAGTTTGGAAAAGAATGCAAATAGGCGTTTAATAAGCTAAAAGAGTTGTTGACAAGCTCACCTATTATTCAACCACCTCGATGGGACTTGCCCTTTGAAATCACTATGCAGTGGGAGCAATTCTAGGCCAACAAGTTGACAAGAAAAGTCATGTCATCTATTATGCTTCTAGAACCTTGAATCCCGCTCAGTGCAATTATTCCACTACGGAAAAAGAGCTTTTGTCAATTGTTTTTGCTTTAGATAAATTTTGATCGTATGTACTTGGTTATGAAGTAGTTGTGTTTTCTGATCACGCAACTTTGAAGTATCTTTTGGCAAAGAAAGAATCGAAACCAAGGTTGCTTCAGTGGATTTTGCTTCTTCAAGAGTTCAACATGAAAATCAAAGACCGAAAAGGAGTGGAGATTTCAGTTGCAGACCAACTGAGTAGATTGGTAAGAGAATAAGATGATCTACCATTCAATGATGATTTTCCAGATGAGCATTTGTTTCAACTCAAAGGTACGATTCCTTGGTATGCTGATATAGTCAATTATTTGGTTACAAGAAATCTACCTCATTATCACACCCCCTCCCGAACTAACCGCTAACTTAGCCCGGAAGATAGCGTGAAGCCATCAGACATTGTTTACCTTTCTAACGATACTTGTGACTTTGTAACATCTGATAAACATACTATACTGGCATATGAAATACTTTAAACACAACACAGCGGAACTTTGTTAATTACTATACGAACGTAAGGAGCGGCTCTACTTAAACCTCACTTGAAAATTAAAACGGGTAGAGAGCACTACAACCCAAAATATACCCAACCATGATTTACACAACCACCACCACTAGTGCATACACGAACATAACTATACGTTCCTTCCAAAATATCTACAATGTATATACGGACTCGCTACAAAACCCCACCCACGTACAAAATATCAAACTTAGAGAGTGCTCGACAGACTATGGCAGGATCTCAGGCACCGGGAGCTCGATCTCTACCTGAAAAGTTGGAAAACATTGAAAGAATGAGCTATGAGGCTCAGCGAGTGACTTAGTTAAAGCTACTAACTCGCAAATCATATCACCTGATAATCTATGAGCATATGAATCTGTATTCAAGCGTTAAATATAAATGTATAGTCACAATAATTTTTCTTTTCAGCACTCCAGCAGGTATGTCATTAAAATCTCACAAGGCATATCAAGAATATTAACCATTTAAGGAAAAGCCATGTGACGATCTACGTTGTGTAGGGCACGCCCAGTACAACCAACATTCATTCTACGATGTAGTGGGGCCCGCCCAGCACTCCCATCGTCTTTGTCGTAGTGGGGCCCCGCCCAGCACTCACGACAGCGTTGTTGTCACGGAGTACACTCAACATCGACAACAGAAAATGACCTGTGTGCACACGGTACTATACAACCTCGGCTCAATATCTTAATCATTTCCTAGGAAACCATGTATGCTCTTAAGTATGTGTTCAATGTTTAAAAAAACATACAGCATTTAAACTAATTCATTCTTAGGAAGTCTTATATTTCCATAAGCATAAATTCAGGCATAGAAATCGTTTTCGAAATTCGTTTTGTCACTCACAGCGTTAAAACTAGATCCTCGGCCCGTAAACTTGACCTACTTCCTCCTGGCCTGTCAAAACAAACCAAAACCAAGCATTAGAACTTCAATCTCATGACTTTCAAACTTAAGATTACAAATATCACTCCATCTATTTCCAGCATTCTGCAAATTTTATACTCTAACCTCACATACTCATAACTTCTTCATTACTTGGTAAAAAATGATGTACTTTATACCAAACTCTTCATTTTTGAACCTTCTAAAACTTATCTGAAGGAATGGAATCGAAATTCCCAAAGGATGTGTCCGTAAATACCTCGAAATCTACTTCCCGAAAAATAAGCTTCTGAAATTTCCAGAATCATTTTTCTGCTGCACACCACACCTGACCTGAATTTTAAAGCCACTTCCAATCATTGTTTACTCACGACTACTTCATGAAAGTTATAGAAAATTAAATAAGCTTTCCAACCATACCGAATGGACCTTCTGATTCAAATCCTACAGATCAGCATGTCTCAAACACCAGAGGTTCCTCATATTTGATAGCAAAATCTCTCCTCTGACTTCCCCTTCACAAATCAATAATTTAAAGTCAGATTTTGCTCGAGCTTCCTTCACGAAATTTGTTCGAAAATGGGTTAACTTTCAAGAAAATCAAATCTCACCTCTTAACTCTTCTTTTGGAGTTCAAAACGTTCTAAACATCAGTAGTGAGTAGAGTTGATCACCTAGTTGCCATGGAGGCTTGTGCTGAGTTTTCCCCCCTTCTTCTTCAACTTCCAACCCCAGCAAGCTCTCTTTTCCTCTTTCTTCTACCTTCTCCCACGAAATTCTCTATTTTTTTTTAATAAAAGAGAAGCAAATGGGAGAAAATGGGTTAGAAAATGGAATTAGTGGTGAGTGCTCCAAAGCTTATCCAATCCCACATTTCTTTTTTTCTTTTTTTTTTTTAAAACAAAACATACCAAACACCTAGCTCCTTTTTGTTTTCCCTTATCCCTTTCTTTTGTTTTATTCCTCTTTTCCTTATACAACAATTTCCCAAAAATGTTTTAACAATTTTTTTTTATAAAGAAATTTCAAAAAAAAATCTCGGGTTTACACTCATTGTCTTAGAAAGTCTAGAAAAGCAAAAATAAAAAGTGAGTCAAAATATTATGTTTGGGATGAGCCTTTCCTATGGAAATTTTGTTCTGATCAAGTGATTAGGAGATGTGTGCCTGAAAATGAATTTCAGTCTATTTTAGCTTTTTTCCATGATAGGGCACTTTGGACCTAGACGAACTGCTAAAAAAATCTTAGATAGTGGTTTGTATTGGGAATCTATGTTTAAAGATGCATATCAATTTTGCAAGAGTTGTAAGAGATACCAAAAAGTAGGAGCAATAACACGTAAGAATGAAATGCCTCAAGTTCCAATTCTTATTTGTAAAATATTTGATGTATGGGGTATTGATTTCATGGGCCCTTTACCCTCTTCTTGTGGTTTTTCTTATATACTTTTGGCTGTGGATTATGTGTCAAAATGGGTGGAAGCAAAAGCCACCAAAACTGATGACTCTCAAGTTGCGTTGTAGGTTTTATTAAGGCTAACATCTTTAATAGGTTTGGAATTCTAAGAGCCATTATTAGTGATCAAGGCACTCATTTTTGCAATAGAACGATCGAAGCTTTGATGAGGAAGTATGGAGTGAATCATTGAGTGGCCACCGCCTACCACCCTCAAACCAACGGACAGGCTGAAGTTTCCAGTAGAGAAGTTAAAACCATCCTGGAGAAAACATTGAATCCAGGAAGAAAAGATTGGAGCCTTCGTTTGGACGATGCGTTGTGGGCTTATAGAACAGCCTACAAGACTCCTATAGGGATGTCTTCTTACCGATTGGTTTTTGGTAAGACATGTCATTTACCGGTGGAGATTGAGCATAAAGCTTATTGGGCGGTTCGGAAATGCAACATGGACCTAGACAAAGCTAGAGCGTCAAGGTTATTGCAATTGCAAGAATTAGAGGAGTTGCGGTTGGATGCTTATGAGAATTCGAGAGTTTATAAAGAGAAATCCAAGTTGTTTCATGATAACATGCTTGTTCAAAAACAATTTGAGATTGGTCAAAAAGTTTTGTTATATAATTCTCGATTGAAGTTTATGCCTGGTAAGTTTCGTTCTCGATGGATTGACCCAGTTGTTATTACTATTATATTTTGCTCCATTTATTCTTGTTGAGTGTTATCAAACTTAGTGTGCTTATTCTAGAACTTGCTTGTGAATGCATTTTGAGACTACATTTTTTTTTGGATTGATGCTTTAATATGATAAGGGCAAATTAGGATTAACCAATTTTTGGACTCTTTCAAAATACCTATCTTTATGTTTTTCCCTTTAGTTAGCCCTAAGAAGCACGGACACGGACACGACAGGACACGGCGATACGTCAATTTCTAAAAAAGTAGGACACGGACACGTTGGGGATAAGTTATATATATATATACTTGTAAATTTAACATAAAACTACTAAATGTACTCCAATAAAAAGCATAAAATGTTAAATCAAGGTTCCCAATGGCCAACAAAACAAAATACATTATCCATATCCAACATTCACAAAGTTACAAAACAAGGTTCCCAATGGCCAAAGCCCAATACAAACTAGAGTCTCAAATCTCCACAACATCTTCATCTTTATCACCCGCAACAGCATCATCATCAAGAACTGCAACCTCCAAATTTGGTTCATCCAAAGACAAATTAGCTATTTCAAGCATGCATGTTGGGATTTACGCCCTAAAGCCTCGTAATTAATAATTTATTTAATAATGAATAATAATTTTGATTATTTTATTTGCAATATAATATTATCCATTATATGAAAAATCCAACGTTATTAGTGTAATCTTGAACAGTATGTGGTTGACATACGAGAGGATCATGTTCAAGAAATAACCTAAAGGGTCATAGTATATGGATAAGGTTAGGTGCCTTATCTTGGTAACACTATTGATACGACCCACTTTGTAATAGTTACAAATGATTTGATCCAAATCATTCATGTGGAGACATGTGAGTGGGGGTATCTTATATAATGAGTTTGTATAAGACTGGACCACGAAATATTTAATCTCTCTTTATAAATCCGTTAATTGAGAAGATTAATATTTCATCAAGATGATCATATGCGACTCGATCTTAATCCTGAGTGAGTTATGAACTCCTGCCTGTGAGGGCTTGTCCTTTGATTTGCATGGGTGAGAGTGGCATTTGTAGCCGATTCAATATGCCTACCATTTTGGGGACTTGACCAAATAGGGAGTTGGGAACATAATCTCACAAGATGGAATTCACTCATTCCCATATAGGGTAAGTAGATGAGTAGTTCCCTTAAGTGCTGATTTCGGAACTTGAACAATGGGGCCCCACCCTCTCATTGGCCCGAGAGGAACTTAGTTTATAATTAGATTATAAACATATTGTTCATTAGAGAATCAGTGGTACTTAAGGTGCAAGACGTAATTATAGGGGTAAAACGGACTTTTGACCCAGCTGTAATTCTGAACAACTCGTGAAGGATCGACTGCATGTAATGATTATATCTATAGACACAACTTGTCCTACAGTGCATAAGAGTGCAACTCTAGGTCTATAGTGGAGGCCTATAGTTAATGAATGAAAATTAATTAATTAAAGAGTTTAATTAATTAGTTTTGTATCATTGGAGCTTATAATCTGTAGGTCTATAAGGTCCCCTTGCTAGTTCATAGTAACACTAAAAGATCAATTTAGTTGAAAGAAAATTTTGAAATGTTCAAATTTAATATTTAATTTGAAGTGTTCAAATTAATATTTAATATATTAGATACCTTCCAAATATGGAGATTCTTCTGGCGAATCTTTATCCCTTCCACAAAGTCTTCCTGGCTATGACTCGAACACAGGACCAAGGCTTGTGGGAGCCTCTTGAAAGAAAATCCACAAGGGATTGGAGAGGAAGAGGTCTAGAGAAAATTCTCTAATTCTCTCTATTGAGGAGATGTGTGTTGTGAAGAATGGCTCAATCCAAGGGTCCTATTTATAGTGACCAAGAGAAAATCTTTGCCATAATTAAAATATTATATTTTAATATCTAATATATTAAAATATATCTTGTATTTATTTGAATCTCATTCAAATCTCAAATCTCCTACGATATTTATTTATTTGAATCTTATTCAAATTCTATAAATATCTTTTATTTAATATATCAAATATACATTAATTATTTTAATATTTAATGTATCAAATACAATAAATATATTTTTCTCTTTTATATTTAATATATCTAATATATTAAATATTAATTTGAACACTTCAAATTAAATTTGAACATTTCAAATTTTAATATTTAATGTATCAAATACAATAAATATATTTTCCTCTTTTATATTAAATATTAATTTAAACACTTCAAATTAATATTAATTTGAACATTTCAAAATTTTCTTTCAACTAAATTGATCTTTTAGTGTTACTATGAGCTAGCAAGGGGACCTTATGGACCTACAGATTATAAGCTCCAATGATACAAAATTAATTAATTAAACTCTTTAATTAATCAATTTTCATTCATTAACTCTAGGGTCACTCCACTATAGACCTAAAGTTGCACTCTTATGCACAGTAGGACAAGTTGTGTCCATTGATATAATCACTACATGCAAGTCGATCTTTCACGAGTTGTTCGTAATTACAGCTGGGTCAAAAGTCCGTTTTACCCCTGTAATTACATCTTGCACCTTAAGTACCACTGATCCTCTAATGAACAATTTGTTTATGATCCAACCATAAACTAAATCCCTCTCGGGCCAGTGAGAGGGTGGGGCCCCATTGTTCAAGTCCCGAAATGAGCACTTAAGGGAACTACTCATCTACTTACCCTATATGGGAAGGAGTGAATTCCATCTTGTGAGATTATGTTCCCAGCTCCCTATTTGGTCAAGTCCCCAAAATGGTAGGCATATTGAATCGGCTACAAAAGCCACTCTCACCCATGCAAATCAAAGGACAAGCCCTCACAGGCAGGAGTTCATAACTCACTCAAGATTAAGATCGAGTCGCATATGATCATCCTGATGAAATATTAATCTTCTCAATTAACGGATTTATAAAGAGAGATTAAATATTCCGTGGTCCAGTCTTATACAAACTCATTGTATAAGATACCCCCACTCACATGTCTCCACATGAATGATTTGGATCAAATCATTTGTAACTATTACAAAGTGGGCCGTATAAATAGTGTTACCAAGATAAGGCACCCAACCTTATCCATATACTATGACTCTTTAGGTTATTTCTTGAACATGATCCTCTCGTATGTCAACCACATACTGTTCAAAATTACACTAATAACCTTGGATTTTTCATATAATGGATAATATTATATTTCAAATAAAATAATCAAAATTATTATTCATTATTAAATAAATTATTAATTACGAGGCTTTAGGGCATAAATCCCAACAATCTCCCATTTGCACTAAAGCTGGCGAGACATGTATCCTAGGGCATACTCTATACCCAACATGTTCTCTCACTTGCCCTAGCAAAGATGAGACATGTCTCGTAATCCTAGACATTCTAGGTGACCCTCAAACACTTTAGCCTAGAGAGTCTCTTTATATAGATCCAAAGGACTGCCATTAAAAAGCCATCTTAGTCACTACCATGATGCTTTTTCTCTCTCAATATGATTCCCTATACATTGGTGTTTTGTAATTTCCTTAATATTAGTCTTTGTACTGCTATTATCATAATAAAGAGGATAGACTAAATCATATCTGAAACACCTTTCAAATCTTCAAGGAACTATTTGAGTCAGACAAGTCTTTTTGTTGCTTCACAAGCAAAACGATTTAACTTGTATACCATACTCCACCACTTAGGGTAAAATTTATCCTTATATAGATTTCCTAAATCTTTGTAAGAACTAGTGTATCTTGTAAAGATCAAATCTTTAACTCTATACACAAAAATTTCTCATCATCCATAGATAATTTGAGAAAGTTTTTAATTTTCTACTCAATGGTCATACCATTCGTGTAACTGATGTATGCTAACCAATTGTATATTAAATGTTTAGTCTCATTTATGCATATCATATACTCTCAACATTTGAGGTGTCTTAGGATATACTTCCTTAGACATAAATATCAAATATTTGACAACAATTTTGTCAATATAAGATGTTTGAGACAAAGTTAACATTTTGTCCTTAAAATCTTCATTTTGGACATTTAAAATATACTGAGTCATTCCAAATCACTTATTTAGAATTGGTTACTTAATCAACGTTTTATGTTAGACATCTTACATCATTCATAATGGGTAAAATATCACCAACATAAAACATGAGAAAAAATCCACTAAGCAATTAATGATTTTCTTGTCTATACAAGTTTCATTAATATTTATCCAAAATCATAGATTTTGATACTTTTATCAAACCTTATATTCACAGATCTAATGGTAAAATTCATTTCATAAATGAACCTTTACTATTTCGCAAACCTTTTGCTTTTGATCTATGAAAATAAACATATCTGATTGATTTGTGTAGATGCATTATCTAAGATTTCTTTTCATAAAAGAATTCTAAACATTTTTTTTTATATCACATATGCAACAGTAAATTATATAATGCTTACAGACTTCAGTATGGCAACAAGTGAGAAAATTTACTCGCAGTCTACTTTCTCTTATTAGGTTTAACCCTTTGTCATTAGTCTCATTTTACAGGTAATAAGCCTTCAACTTTGTCATCTAACATGAAAATTTTGGCTTCAATTAAGTCCTTGTAAAGGTTGAGTCATCTCATAACTCTCCCACTACGATGAGGCTTATCCAATTCATGACTAGGATCCATTTGACTTTCAAATGTAATAAAATTGTTAACAACTTTTGTTAACTATTTAGTGACTTCACTTGGAACCAATTTATTAACACTATCTCACTGATAACTCTTAAATTAAGAGTTATGTGCTAGTATTTTCGGGCTAAATTGTAGATTTATATCTCATTATATTTTAGAAAACTCCAAGCTTTGATATATTTTGCTCTAGGATTAATTTTGATATAGTAATATTTTTATTAGAGCAAAGTGATCCTAATTAAGGTCTTTTATGTGATTAAATTAGGTTGGATTAATGAGGACTCAAGAAGCCAGGAGCAGCAGTTTTACAACTAATTGTTGGAGCAAATTTCGCGATTCAGGCTTGTACGAAATTCGCACGTGGGAGCTGTATTCATTAATTGAGCTGGAATCTGTCAGTCTAGTCACGTGTTTTCAGCCAACCAGAGCCCGCCACGTCACAAGGACAAGTCTAATCAGCCCTCATTTTCATAAAGGGTGACTTTTATAATGGGGCAGCCGTTTTTGTTGTGAGAGGAGAAAAGAGGAAGAGAAGTGAGGATCCCGAAATACCAGAAAAGAGCTAGCTGGAGAGGAGAAGGGCGTCGACTAGGGAGCCACCACCGGAGTTTTACAAAAAACGGAAGGTTTCCAGTCGGAGAGACGCCGATGCTAGATCAAGAAACTTGGGGCAGCATTTCGACTTCTCCTGCTATATTTTCTTCTGTCATTTAGTCGTTTTCTGTATTTAGTTTCATTATGTCTACATTTCTACTGTTTTTCCTTTTTTCCTGTAGCATGAACTAATCACCATAAGGTGAGGATTAGAGGATGAGTGTTTTTAGCTAATGTTATAGTTGAGTAGACTTCTTCTCCTTCGATTTGGTTTTTAAGGGGTTTTATTCTTAGTTTGTTTCCGCTTGGCCAGCCGTTATGAACATCGTCTCTCTGATTTCTGGGAAGAATAGGAGGGGCTGAAAACTTGAAAACCACGTTAGCCTCTTGTTTAGGTTAGTAGCTAACTAAGTGGGTAGGTTAGGGATAGCCACTCGCCTAACGCACATAAAGTACAGCGGGTTTAATGTGCTGAAGTAATTTAATTGTGACAGCATATATTCGGTGATTCGGGAGAATACCGTGTAGCTTGTAGTGAATCGAATGGAATGAATGTGTACTCAGTTCGTAACTTAACTAATGCATGACTTACCTCTAATCCGAGCCTTCCATTTAACTAAAAGCACAAGTTAATCGTTCTCTGTTTTCTGAATCCTTACTCTGTTGTTGCATGCTTTAGCATTAATTTTGTTCCAGCATTTGTGATTTCTTTTATTTCATTTCCATTGATAATTTTGAATGGTTACCAACTGAGTTACTAAGAATTAATTTAGGATAATTAGAATGATTAATAGTCTCTGTGGATACGATAATTTTACTTGCCACTTGCTATAAAATGAATGTGTACACTTGCGCATTGACATCCTAAAATTGCACAATTTCACATCACTCTAGCAAGCACATCACTCACCTTATTAAAGGTTTGTAGTCTTTTATTTGACATTTTTTTATAAAAATGATATTTGTCATACAAATACCTTATTCATTTTAGGACTACATAAAAGACCACTTTATACTCCTTAAGGGTGACCTACACTTAGGCTTATCTTTGAACATATACAAGATTTTTAGGCTTGTGTTCAGCATATGAGCTTAACATTCCCAAATGGTGAAGTGTTGTAAACCAGCTTTACTACTCTTCTATAATCTTTAAAATTGTCTCGTAGACACTTTTGGAGGGAATCATGTTCACCATGCAATCTCTATTGCATTTCCTAACCGGAGTATGATAATAGTGTGTAACTTATTACTGATGTGACCATGTCTAACAAGCAAGGTCTTGTTTCTCCTATTGCAGCACAATTTCACAAAATTGCACTTGGTATTAAGATAATTGGGATAAAAACCCATTTTCTATCAATTAGTTTTAGTACGTAAGGTTCCTGTACTTTCTATTATGATCTTATCATAATATTTTGATAGATTTAATTACCTAATCGATTTTTTTTTTAACTCTAGTCTTAATTTTCTTGAACTTTTCAAAAATTTAGACTTATGTGTATTAGGTAAAGATACTTGTACCTTGAATGATCATCAACTAGAGTGACAAAATATTCATGACTTTATTTGACCTTTACATTCACCAGACCACTTGGGTCAGAATGTGTAAGCCCAAAGTATTCTTTGGAGTTCTAGCCCTATCTAATAAAGGCCCAATGATTATCTTGCATGAAAGGCAAGATCTACAGACAGGTAAAGTAATTAACTAACTTTTTAGAGAATTACATCTTACTAGTCTTTTCATTCTATTCAAGTTGATGTTAATCAACCTTAACAGCCAAAGTCAAGTATCATCTTTTAGGAGAAAATAATGTCTTTCTATTTTGGATTCTATAACCTAAATATCTCAGTATTTTGTAGTATAGTATATGCCAACATTTTTAACATATACAAATTATTCTTATTTTCAGCTGAATGTATCTTCAAACAATTGAAAATATAAACTTTAATACTTCAAAGTAATTCATACTATATGAACATTTTTGTAATAAAGTTCGAGAAATTGAATTTCTCTTATGGTTACTAAAAATACCATATTCAGCATTATGTAACAATTTTTACTTAATGACATCTTAATGTCTCCCACTACACTAATTGAGATAGGCTTCCTGATGCTAACTTGTAGAAACTATTCTACATGTTCAGTATTTTCCAAGAATTACATATTAAATGTAATGAATAATAAATCTTGATAGTAGATCTTATATCGACTATCTAGGTGACATTATTTATATTCCACCAAAAATCTAGTAAATCAAATTTACTTTCATTTATATTTTTCTTCTTAGAGGTATTTCAAAAATTCCTCTTATTATGATTGTCCCAACTAATTTAGAAACTATTTCCTTTTATATAGCTTCAATCATTTGGTTTCTTTTCTTGGAATTTTGTAATACTTAAATTCGAGATCATTTAGACAATTTTCTAAATTTAGCTTATATTAACTTCAACATCTCATATGTTGTTGTCATTTTCTTTATCTTCTAAACTTGACATCTAAAATGTCAACTAGGAGAATACATACAAGCAATCTCGTTTACTTTTGATTCATTAATCATGAGCTTCACGAACAATTCGAATAGCATTAGCAACAGGTTTTGAGAACATTTCTCAATAAAGACAAATTCAAAATTTTACACTACCATTATAGTGTTAACGTTATTTTTCCAAGTAATAAAATTTCTCAATTTTGACTTATCAGTAATAAAATTAAAAATTATGAGAGAAACTGACATAATATTGAAATATATATATAATTTAACATCATGCAAACAATTATCCATTTAATTTTAGCATAGAAATCAAACAATTTGAAAAATGAACCCTATAAATCATTTCTAATGCTATGGTACTTTAGTGAGTTAGAACAAGTGCCGCCGTAGGGTAGGTCAAGTATTCCTTCACTAAACTGAGACAATCTCAACCAAGTATTACACCAGAATAACTCTTATTCCTATAATATTTAGTTACTATTAGTTTGGTCAATAACATCATTAACAACTTTAATGAGCCCTTTGTAAGTGTGACCCATAATTTTAGATCCCGTAGTTTTATCCCAACAAGTGCCGCCGTAGGGTAGGTCAAGTATTGGAAACAAAACTACAATCATATCCTTCTCAGGAGTTCACCCTGATATTGACCTATGCAAACACCTTCTGTAGGGGGACGGTCCAAAAGCCGCCACGAGGCCCCGCATGAATCTCACGATGTGAACCAATGATGGAGACCGTAGGATATGTTGACACATTTCCTTCTCCCACTTACTACAATACTTTCTCAAAAGATTCACCTTGATATTGATCCATGCAAACACCTTCCGTAGGGAGGACAGTCCAAAAGCCACCACGAGGCCCCACATGAATCTCACGTTGTGAATCAATAATAGAGACCGTTGGATTTTTGACATGTGTCCTTCTCCTACTAAGTATTTTGAAATAGGGTTTTCTATTACTTAGAAAAATTAGGCTAATCTCATTTATCTAAGTTCCTCAATCTACCTTTCATAACCCTTATGTTGTTAGATTGATTTTAATGTGAATTACTAAGTTTTTAAACTATTTAAAAATAATAATAACATTATGAGCATGCTTAGTGAAAATAAATAAAATTTGACTAATTCAACTCCCAGGTAGGTTCCCAGTTAGAGGTGTTCCTTTTCGGTCAGCTTAAATACCCCAGTCTAGACAGAACCTTCCATAGACAGAGTTCCCTTATAGTCAATTTTTATTTTCAAATTCATTAATCTTTAATTAACTATTAATTATTAGATTAATGAACATAAACATTTTTAATCTTATTAAAAAATAATTCACTTTGATAATCTTAAAAATTCATCATTTTAAACCCTTTACATTAAAAGATAATCCTGGATATTTTATTCAATTATATTAGAAAAATAGAAGATATATTAAATTCAAAACTTAAACTATGGATAATCTTGAAATTCTACCATTTTAAACCATTTAAAACTAAATTAAAAGATTATCCTAAATTCATTTATGAAAGAAAATGTCCTAATTTAATTTTCAAATATAACAATTATATTAAAAAATATGGAAAATATAAGCATATTAAGAAAATATCACAATTCTATTAGGAATCATCCTAATCAAATTTTCCAATATAACAATTATATTAAAAAATTAATCTTAATTCTATTAGGAAACAACCTAATCAAAATTTTCAAATATAACAATTATATTAAAAAATATGGAAAATATAAGCATATTAAGAAAATATCTCAATTCTATTAGGAATCATCCTAATCAAATTTTCCAATATAACAATTATATTAAAAAATTAATCTTAATTCTATTAGGAAACAACCTAATCAAAATTTTCAAATATAACAATTATATTCAAAAATAGATAAGATGCATGATCATGCTTAACCTATGGTGGGATTTTAAATTTAAATGGCATACTTTATGCAACAATCAAACAATTTAAAACATACATCTCATGCATAATTAAATTAAAAATAGCAAAATTGACCTGCATATTTGGCATATTCTAAGAAATTGAAAATAATTTAAATCCAAGACATATCTTGGTCTTCAATATCTTCCTTGTTTGGACCATTTCAAATTTAAGATTTAGGAATCCTAAATTTTTTCACGTTTTTTGTTTTTTTTTTTTTTTTAAAAATCCGCGAACGTTTTCACTTTTGATTTCTTCAGCCCATAAAATCGAAATTTTCAGCTATCGTAGTCATTCAAATAAAATACATGAAATCCTAACCCTTATGGGTTTTACAATGATCTAATTAAAGCAATAAATCTAATGCCAAATAGCCTAAACAATCAATTTGCAAACCACAATATATCAAATATATGAAAAATTAAAATACCCACCATCAATTTGCAAACCACAATATATCAAATATATGAAAAATTAAAATACCCACCATCACAAAACTTTAATTCTAAATAAAACTCAAAGAGGCTCTGATACCAATTGAAGGGAATAATCAAATTAAACCCACAGCGGAAGCATAAGAATCGTCTTTGATTTATTTAGAATTAAACTAAAATACAAGGGTTAAGCAGTAAATACCTTCCAAATATGGAGATTCTTCTAGCGGATCTTTATTTCTTCCAAGAAGTCTTCCTGGCTAGGACTCGAACACAAGACCAAGGCTTGTGGGAGTCTCTTCAAAGAAAATCCACAAGGGATTGGAGAGGAAGAGGTCTAGAGAGAATTCTCTAATTCTCTCTATTGAGGAGATGTGTGCTGTGAAGAATGGCTCAATCCAAGGGTCCTATTTATAGTGACCAAGGGAAAATCTTTACCATAATTAAAATATTATATTTTAATATCTAATATATTAAAATATATCTTGTATTTATTTGAATCTCATTCAAATCTCCTACGATATTTATTTATTTGAATCTTATTCAAATTCTATAAATATCTTTTATTTAATATATCAAATATACATTAATTATTTTAATATTTAATGTATCAAATACAATAAATATATTTTTCTCTTTTATATTTAATATATCTAATATATTAAATATTAATTTGAACACTTCAAATTAAATTTGAACATTTCAAATTTTAATATTTAATGTATCAAATACAATAAATATATTTTCCTCTCTTATATTAAATATTAATTTAAACACTTCAAATTAATATTAATTTGAACATTTCAAAATTTTCTTTCAACTAAATTGATCTTTTAGTGTTACTATGAGCTAGCAAGGGGACCTTATGGACCTACAGATTATAAGCTCCAATGATACAAAATTAATTAATTAAACTCTTTAATTAATCAATTTTCATTCATTAACTCTAGGGTCACTCCACTATAGACCTAAAGTTGCACTCTTATGCACAGTAGGACAAGTTGTGTCCATTGATATAATCACTACATGCAAGTCGATCTTTCACGAGTTGTTCGTAATTACAGCTAGGTCAAAAGTCCGTTTTACCCCTGTAATTACATCTTGCACCTTAAGTACCACTGATCCTCTAATGAACAATTTGTTTATGATCCAACCATAAACTAAATCCCTCTCGGGCCAGTGAGAGGGTGGGGCCCCATTGTTCAAGTCCCGAAATCATCACTTAAGGGAACTACTCATCTACTTACCCTATATGGGAAGAAGTGAATTCCATCTTGTGAGATTATGTTCCCAGCTCCCTATTTGGTCAAGTCCCCAAAATGGTAGGCATATTGAATCGGCTACAAAAGCCACTCTCACCCATGCAAATCAAAGGACAAGCCCTCACAGGCAGGAGTTCATAACTCACTCAAGATTAAGATCGAGTCGCATATGATCATCCTGATGAAATATTAATCTTCTCAATTAATGGATTTATAAAGAGAGATTAAATATTCCGTGGTCCAGTCTTATACAAACTCATTGTATAAGATACCCCCACTCACATGTCTCCACATGAATGGTTTGGATCAAATCATTTGTAACTATTACAAAGTTGGTCGTATCAATAGTGTTACCAAGATAAGGCACCCAACCTTATCCCTATACTATGACCCTTTAGGTTATTTCTTGAACATGATCCTCTCGTATGTCAACCACGTACTGTTCAAAATTACACTAATAACCTTGGATTTTTCATATAATGGATAATATTATATTGCAAATAAAATAATCAAAATTATTATTCATTATTAAATAAATTATTAATTTCGAGGCTTTAGGGCATAAATCCCAACATCGACAACATATGGTTTGCTAAGTAAAGGCACCAATAAAATGAGGATTCCTTGCTAAATGAAAAGGCAAGCCAGCAGAATAAAACATTCGAGGAATGAGTGCGTAATTGGTCTCGTGATGACTTGTTGAATGATCTTTCAATTGCACTTGTACCAACCTTTCTTTTCTTTAGCTCGCTTGTAATGGGAGTGGGAGAATTACTGACATTAACACCACCAATTGATACGATTGAAGGTGTAGGTGGTAAAGGAACATTTTTTGGAGCTTTTCTTTCCATTCGAGTATGTGCCTCATCTTCCAACTTTTGCATATCGGTCATATCTTTAGGAGTGACTCTTAGGCACATTCCAATTCCTTGACCACTTATCTTCAACAAATGAGCCCTAACTCTTGTATAAGATCTTTTCTTTATGGCGTGACAGAAATTACATTGCCATGAAAAATTTCCACCTCCATCACTCAATTTTTGAATCTTAGTCACATATTGCCATAGAGGTTTTGAATCATCTTCAACATTAGAGGATGATGATTCTATAGAAGGATTTGGTGAATGACTGTGGCTAGAGGTTGAAGATGCCATCCTTTTTCCTTCCTAATAAAGTTATAAACTTATAATTTTATTGAATGACAATGTTAGGAATAAGAATTCAAGGAATTTGATACTAGTTTAGTTAATATACACCTACTTAAACTTATAAATTTAGTTTAAGTTTTATAGGAAGTAAGAAAGAAAAAAAAAACTCTTTCAACAAAACAGAATAGCACGGTGGGAAGCCTCACCGGCGGCGTCGGCGGCGAACAAATGGACGGCGGGTGGCTGGCAGCAAACAGAGGATGCCGGCAAGAGTGGTTGTTGGCGGCAAACGAAATGTGGATGGCGGCGAGTGGGCAACGCGAAAATGCGAGGGGCTGGCTTTCTTTGTGAAACTGAATGGATGAGACGATGAGTTGATGAGGATGGCACTGCCGCACTGGAGAGAGCAATCAAACTTTCTAGGGCATTTCTCATTTCTTTTTATTATTTGTTTTCATAAAAGAAAGAGACTAATTTGGGCCCAATATTACTTGGGCCCATAATCATAATAGGGCTGCCTCTTTTTTTCTGTTTAAAAAGCATCACAGCGTGTCCCAACGTGTCCCAGAGTGTCCGAAATTTTAAAAAAAAAAATAGGACACATCAAATTACGTGTCGGATACGTGTCCGGAGTGTGTCCCGACATGTCCGTGTCCGACACTAACACTCAGCCAAATATGAAGTGTCCGTGCTTCATAGAGTTAGCCACTTTGAACCTATTTTCCATTTTTTTTTTCTTCTTGGTTCTAACCATAGTATTAAATTTCTGTCGACATGTCGACATTTCCATCGACATTTCCATATGTCCATGGGTTCAACATCGACATAAGGGGGAATCGACATTTCCACTATACCGTATAAAATTGATGAAATATTAAAAAAATAGCAAGAAAATGTAACTTAATGTGAATATAATATTGTAATAAGTATTTTAACTCATTCAAAAAGTGTAAAATATTTATTTATTAATTTAAATATTTTTTTTTGAATTTTTTATTTTTGAAATTTTTTCAGAAATATCCATCGACATTGACATTTTATTAATATTTCAATCGAAATTTCAATAAAATTGAGACTTCGATATTTCCGTCGACATCGACATTTTAAACCTTGGTTCTAACACATTATATTCAGCCTAAGGCCATTTTGTTTGTTAGCCTCAACATTTGTACCTTTGCCAAGACAAGAGAAAATTTTGCATGGTAGTTAATGTTTGAGCGAGAGAAAAAAAAAATCAAAAAGAGAGAATTTGACTAAAAAATGTAAAAAAAAAAAATAAAAATAAGTGTGACTTAGAATCCGAAAGAAAAAAAAAAGAGGAAAAAAGAAGAGAAAGAAAAGAAAAGTGAAATTTTCAAAAAAAAACAAAAATGGAGAAAATTTTGCTAAAAGCATCTGTAGTATAAAATGCTACTTCTCCAAAGTCCTTGGTGCTTGAATGAGATGTGAGAATAAAATTCAAAGCCTTGGGGATTGTTATGTGGCATTAATATCATGCAAGTACCCAATTCTTGTCTTGATTATGAAACAACTAAAATCTTCCTCCTACCATACCCTTACCTAAGCCCCATTACAACCCTGTTGGGATTTATGCCCTAAAGCCTCATAATTAATGATTTATTTAATAACTAATAATAATTTTGATTATTTTATTTGCAATATAATATTATCCATTATATAAAAAATTTAAGATTATTAGTGTCATCTTGAACAGTATGTGGTTGAAATACAAGAGGATCATGTTCAAAAAATAACCTAAAGGGTCATAGTATATAGATAAGGTTGGGTGCCTTATTCTGGGAACACTATTGATATGACCCACTTTGTAATAGTTACAAATGATTTGATCCAACATTCATGTGGAGACATGTGAGTGGGGGTATCTTATACAATGAGTTTGTATAAGACTGGACCACGAAATATTTAATCTCTCTTATAAATCCATTAATTGAGAAGATTAATATTTCATCAAGATGATCATATGCGACTCGATCTTAATCTTGAGTGAGTTATGAACTCCTGCTTGTGAGGGCTTGTCCTTTGATTTGCATGGGTGAGAGTGGCTTTTGTAGCCGATTCAATATGCTTACCATTTTGGGGACTTGACCAAATAGGGAGCTGGAAACATAATCTCACAAGATGGAATTCACTCCTTCCCATATAGGGTAAGTAGATGAGTAGTTCCCTTAAGTGATGATTTCGGGACTTGAACAATGGGGCCCCACCCTCTCACTGGCCTGAGAGGGACTTAGTTTATAATTAGATTATAAACAGATTGTTCATTAGAGGATCAGTGGTACTTAAGGTGCAAGATGTAATTACAGGGGTAAAACGGACTTTTGACCTTGCTGTAATTACGAACAACTAGTAAAGGATCGACTTGCATGTAATGGTTATATCCATGGACACAACTTGTCCTACAGTGCATAAGAGTGCAACTCTAGGTCTATAGTGGAGTGACCTAAAGTTAATGAATGAAAATTGATTAATTAAAGAATTTAATTAATTAATTTTATATCATTGGAGCTTATAATCTGTAGGTCCATAAGGTCCCCTTGCTAGCTCATAGTAACACTAAAAGATCAATTTAGTTGAAAGAAAAAATTGAAATGTTCAAATTAATATTTAATTTGAAGTGTTCAAATTAATATTTAATATATTAGATATATTAAATATAAAAGAGAAAAATATATTTATTGTATTTGATATAATAATTAATGTATATTAGATACATTAAATAAAAGATATTTATAGAATTTGAATAAGATTCAAATAAATAAATATCGTAGGAGATTTGAATGAGATTCAAATAAGTATAAGATATATTTTAATATATTAGAAATTAAAATATAATATTTTAATTATAGCTAAGATTTTCCATTGGTCTCTATAAATAGGACCCTTGGGTTGAGCCATTAGACATAACACATATCTGAGAATTAGAGAATTCTCTTTAGATCTCTTCCTCTCCAATCCCTTGTGGAGTTTCTTTGAAGAGGCTCCCACAAGCCTTGGTCCTGTGTTCGTGTCAGAGCCAAGAAGATTTTATGGAGAAGATAAAGATCCGCCAGAAATATCTCAATCTTTACTCCAATTAAGTTTGCTTAACCTTAATTTTTAGTTTAATTTTAAATAAAATCAAAGACAATCCAATGCTTCCGCTGCGGAGTGAAACTTTCATTCCTTCAATTGGTATCAGAGCGGTCTTTGAATTTTGTTTAGAATTAAAGTTTTGTGATGGTGGATATTTTAGTTTTTGATATATGTGATATGTGGTTTTGCAAATTCACTGTTTAGGCATATTTTTGACATTAGATTTATCGTTTTGATTAGATCATATGTGAAGCTTGAAAAGGGTTAGGGTTATTATGATTACTATTTTGTTATTGACAAACTAGTCGACAGTATTGCAATTGAAGAAACTCAATACAGAAAGTTGTTGAATCACAGTTATATATATATATATATATATATATATATATATATATATATATATATATATATATATATATATATATATATTATGAAGCTTGTCATTCTCGATTTAAGCATGCGACTTGAAGAATTGCATCACAATTAAATATATTTATATATGAATAAAAGCTGCATAACACAAAATTAAAGTGGGTTTTTCAGTACTGCAATTGAAGAAACTCAATACAAAAAGTTGTTGCATCACAGTTATATATATATATATATATGTACATATGTATATATATATATATATATATATATATATGTACATATGTATATAGATATATAGAGATATGTACATATGTATATAGATATATGTATATATGTACATATGTATATAGATATATGTATATATGTACATATGTATATGTATATATGTACATATGTATATATATATATATGTACATATGTACATATGTATATATAGATATATGTACATATGTATATAGATATATGTATATATGTACATATGTATATAGATATATGTACATATGTACATATGTATATGTATATATGTACATATGTACATATGTATATGTATATATGTACATATGTATATACATATGTACATATGTATATAGATATATGTACATATGTACATATGTATATGTATATATGTACATATGTATATATATATATGTACATATGTATATATATATATATCTATATATATATATATATATATATCTATATATATATTATGAAGCTTGTCATTCTCGATTTGAAGCATGCAACTTGAGGAATTGCATCACAATTAAATATATTTATATATGAATAAAAGCTGCATAACACAAAATTAAAGTGGGTTTTTTTTTTATTTATTTATTATGTGTGTGTATATATATAAACCAAAGTCCACGTGATTGCAAATCTCCATTCAAGTCAACTAGCAGTGATTTTTTAATTTTCCATTCTTTACCTAATCTGTCAGTCAATCTCTACGAATTGACGGCGAGTGTGGAGCTTTAGTCAAAAATCAAAGATGAACTTACCGCCGGCGATGTGTTTATTCATCCAACGGTTTTCAATCAACATGTGTACATTTTAAAAAAATCTCCACTGATGGCGGCTGTAATTTTAGGTTTATTGAAACCTAAATTTAGATTTTTCAAAAGGGAAGAGATCTTGAAAGCCAAGGTATGTCTTGGATTTAAATTATTGTAATTTAAATTATTTTTCAATTTCTTAGGATATGTCAAATATGCCGGTCAATTTTGCTAAGTTTAATTTAATTATGCATGTGATGTATGTTTTAAATTAATTAATTGTTGC
Organism: Trichosanthes truncata; assembly: GCA_033996785.1. NCBI lineage: Eukaryota > Viridiplantae > Streptophyta > Magnoliopsida > Cucurbitales > Cucurbitaceae > Trichosanthes > Trichosanthes truncata. The sequence continues at coordinate 46,664,627 of JAWPNB010000013.1, forward strand.
ATAAAGTATGTCATTTAGATTAAAATCTCACCATAGGTTAAACATGATCATGCATCGTAGTTATTTTTTTAATATAATTGTTATATTTAAAAATGAATTAGGGTGTATCCTAATAGAATTAATATATTTTTCTAATTAGTTTATATTTTTCATATCTTTGAATATAATTGTTATATTTAGAAATTGATTGGAAAATTAAATTAGGATATTTGTTTTCTTAATTAGAATGCATGTTTTCCTAATGAGATTAGGGTTTCCTTTTATTAAAGATATTCTTGATTCTAGTTTAAAATAGTGTAAATTTAGTTTATCTTCTTTTATTTCTAATTGGATTAGAATTTAAGATATATAATCTTTTAATTTTGTTTTAAAATGGTTTAAAATGGTATATTTTTAAGATTATCCAAGTGAATTAGTTTTTAATAGGATTAAAAACATTTATTTATAAATTCACTTAAGTTCATTAATCTAATAATTAATAGTTAATTAAAGATTGATGAATTTGAAATAAAAATTGACTATAAAGGAACTCTGTCTATGGAAGGTTCTTTCTAGACTGTGGTATTTAAGCTGACCGAAAGGGAACACCTCTAACTGGGAACTGACCTGGAGTTGAATTAGTCAAATTTTATTTTATTTCAGTAACATAATGTGATTAGTTTTTAAATAGTTTAATAAACTTAGTAATTCACATTAAAATCAATCTAACCAACATAACAGGGGTAGATTGGAAACTTAGATAAATGAGATTAGCCTAATTTGTCTAAGTAAGAGAAAACTCTATTTCAAAATAGTAAGTGAGAGAAGGAAATGTGTCAACATATCATACGGTCTCCATCATTGGTTCACATCGTGAGATTCATGCGGGACTTCGTTGCGGCTTTTGGACCGTCCTCCTACGAAAGGTGTTTGCATGGGTCAATATCAGGGTGAACTCCTGATAAGGATAAGATTGTAGTTTTGTTTCCAATACTTGACCTACACTACGGCGGCACTTGTTGGGATAAAACTACGGGATCTAAAATTATGGGTCACACTTACAAATGGCTTATTAAGGTTGTTAATAATGTCATTGACCATACTAATGGTAACTAAATATTATAAGAATAAGAGTTATTCTGGTATAAAACTTGGTTGAAATTGTCTCAGTTTAGTGAAGGAAAACTTGACCTACCCTACGACGGCACTTGTTCTAACTCACTAACGTACCATAGCATTAGAAATGATTTATAGGGTTCTTTTTTCAAATTGTTTGATTTCTATGCTAAAATTGAATGGATAATTGTTTGCATGATGTTAAATTATATATATTTTTTAATATTATGTCAGTTTCTCTCATAATTTTTAATTTTATTACTGATAAGTCAAAATTGAGAAATTTTATTACTTGGAAAAATAACGTTAACAATATAATGGTAGTGTAAAATTTTTAATTTGTCTTTATTGAGAAATGTTCTCAAAACCTGTTGCTAATGCTATTCGAATTGTTCGTGAAGCACATGATTAATGAATCAAAAGTAAACGAGATAGCTTGTACGTATTCTCCTAGTTGATTGGTTAGATGTCAAGCTTAGAAGATAAAGAAAATGACAACAACATATGAGATGTTGAAGTCAACAGAAGCTAAATTTAAAAAATTGTCTAAATGATCTCAAAACTAAGTATTACAAAAATCCAAGTAAAGAAACCAAATGATTGAAGCTATATAAAAGGAAATAGTTCCCAAATTAGCTATGAAAGTCATAATAAGAGGAATTTTTAAAATACCTCTAGGAAGAAAAATATAAATGAAAGTAAATTTGATTTACTAGATTTTTGGTGGAATATAAATAATGCCACCTAGATAGTCATATAAGATCTACTATCAAGATTTATTCTTCATTACATTTAATATGTAATTCTTGGAAAATACTTAACATGTAGAATAGTTTCTACAAGTTAGCACCAGGAAGCTTATCTCAGTTAGTGTCGTGGGAGACATTAAGATGTCATTAAGTAAAAATTGTTACATAATGCTGAATATGGTATTTTTAGTAACCATAAGAGAAATTCAATTTCTCGAACTTTATTACAAAAATGTTCATATAGTATGAATTACTTTGAAGTATGAAAGTTTATATTTTCAAAATTGTTTGAAAATACATTTAGCTGGAAATAAGGACAATTTGTATATGTTATAAATGTTGACATATACTATACTACAAAATACTGAGATATTCAGGATTATAGAATCAAAAATAGAAAGACATTGTTTTCTCCTAAAAGATGATACTTGACTTTGGTTGTTAAGGTTGATTAACATCAACTTGAATAGATTGAAAAGACTAGTAAGAGGTAATTTTCTAAAAAGTTAGTTAATTACTTTACTTGTCTATAGATCTTGCCTTTCATGCAAGATAGTCATTGTGCCTTTATTAGATAGGGCTAGAATGCCAAAGAATACTTTGGGCTTATACATTCTGACCCAAGTGGTTTGGTGAATGTAAAGGTCAAATAAAGTCATGAATATTTCGTCACTCTAGTTGATGATCATTCAAGGTACAAGTATCTTTACCTAATACAACGCAAGTCTAAATTTTTGAAAAGTTCAAGAAAATTAAGACTAAAGTTAAAAATCGATTAGATAATTATATCTAACAAGATATTATGATCAGATCATAATAGAAAGCATAGGAACCTTACGTACTAAAATTAATTGATAGAAAATGAGTTTTTATCCCAATTATCTTAATACCAAGTACAATTTTGTGAAATTGTGCTGCAAGAGGAGTAACAGGACTTTGTTAGACATGGTCACATCAGTAATGAGTTACGCACCATTACCATACTCCAGTTAGGAAATGCAATAGAGATTGCATGGTGAACATGATTCCCCTCCAAAAGTGTCTACGAGACAATTTTAAGACTATAGAAGAATAGTAAAGCTGGTTTACAACACTTTACCTGTAAACCCGAGATTTTTCCTTGAAATTTCTTTACAAAAACAAACAAAGGGAAAATAATAATAATAATAAATAAAATAATTGTTAAAACTTTTTTGGGAAATTGTTGTATAAGGAAAAGAGGAATAAAACAAAAGAAAGGGATAAGGGAAAACAAAAAGGAGCTAGGTGTTTGGTATGTTTTGTTTTGTTTTTTTTTAAAAAAGGAAAAAGAAATGTGGGAATGGATAAGCTTTGGAGCACTCACCACTAACTCCACTTTCTAACCCATTTTCTCCCATTTGCTTCTCTTTTATTAAAGAAAAATAGAGCATTTCGTGGGAGAAGGTGGAAGAAAGAGGAAAAGAGAGCTTGCTGGGGTTGGAAGTTGAAGAAGAAGGGGGGAAAACTCAGCACAAGCCTCCATGGCAACTAGGTGATCAACTCTACTCACTACTAATGTTTAGAACGTTTTGAACTCCATAAGAAAAGTTAAGAGGTGAGATTTGATTTTCTTGAAAGTTAACCCATTTTCGAACAAATTTCGTGAAGGAAGCTCGAGCAAAATCTGACTTTAAATTATTGATTTGTGAAGGGGAAGTCAGAGAAGAGATTTTGCTATCAAATATGAGGAACCTCTGGTGTTTGAGACATGCTGATCTGTAGGATTTGAATCAGAAGCTCCATTAGGTATGGTTGGAAAGCTTATTTAATTTCCTATAACTTTCATGAAGAAGTCGTGATAAAAAAATGATTGGAAGTGGCTTTATATTCAGATCAGGTGTGGTGTGCAGCAGAAAAACGATTCTGGAAATTTCAGAAGTTTAATTTTGGAGAAGTAGTTTTCGAGGTATTTACGGACACATCCTTTGGGAATTTCGATTCCATTCCAGATAAGTTTTAGAGAGTTCAAAAAGGAAGAGTTTGGTATAAAGTACATCATTTTTGGCCAAATAATGAAGAAGTTATGAGTATGTGAGGTTAGAGTATGAAATCTGCAGAATGCTGGGAAATAGATGGAGTGATATTTGTAATCTTAAGTTTGAAAGTCATGAGATTGAAGTTCTAATGCTTGGTTTTGGTTTTTTTTGACAGGCCAGGAGGAAGTAGGTCAAGTTTACGGGCCGAGGATCTAGTTTTAACACTGTGAGTGACAAAACGAATTTCGAAAACGATTTCTATGCCTGAATTTATGCTTATGGAAATATAAGACTTCCTAAGAATGAATTAGTTTAAATGCTTTATGTTTTTTTTTAAACATTGAACACATACTTAAGAGCATACATGGTTTCCTAGGAAATGATTAAGATATTGAGCCGAGGCTGTATAGTACCGTGTGCACACAGGTCATTTTCTGTTGTCGACGTTGAGTGTACTCCGTGAAAACAATGCTGTCGTGACTGCTGGGCGGGCCCCACTACATCGTAGAATGAATGTTGGTTGTACTGGGCGTGCCCTACACAACGTAGATCGTCACATGGTTTTTCCTTAAATGGTTAATATTCTTGATATGCCTTGTGAGATTTTAATGACATACCTACTGGAGTGCTGAAAAGAAAAAATATTGTGACTATACATTTATATTTAACGCTTGAATACAGATTCATATGCTCATAGATTATCAGGTGATATGATTTACGAGTTAGTAGCTTTAACTAAGTCACTCGCTGAGCCTCATAGCTCATTCTTTCAATGTTTTCCAACTTTTCAGGTAGAGATCGAGCTCCCGGTGCCTGAGATCCTGCCATAGTCTGCCGAGCACTCTCTAAGTTTGATATTTTGTACGTGGGTGGGGTTTTGTAGCGAGTCCGTATATACATTGTAGATATTTTGGAAGGAACGTATAGTTATGTTCGTGTATGCACTAGTGGTGGTGGTTGTGTAAATCATGGTTGGGTATATTTTGGGTTGTAGTGCTCTCTACCCGTTTTAATTTTCAAGTGAGGTTTAAGTAGAGCCGCTCCTTACGTTCGTATAGTAATTAACAAAGTTCCGTTGTGTTGTGTTTAAAGTATTTCATATGCCAGTATAGTATGTTTATCAGATTTTACAAAGTCACAGGTATCATTAGAAAGGTAAACGATGTCTGATGGCTTCACGCTATCTTCCGGGCTAAGTTAGCGCTTAGTTCGAGAGGGGGTGTGACAATTTTGGTATCAGAGCAGTTAGCTCCATGGGGAAAGAGACAGAGCAAGTTAGCTCTAAGAAGAAATTAGGAAGTAAATAGCAGGTGATTGAGTTAGTTCAGGAACTAGTGGAGTATGGTCCAAGTAAGGATAAGAGTAAGTCCAGTCAGGACTAGAATGTGATTGGAAGTTTAGTATTGTGTATTTGAGTTAAGTATCCATAGCATGTCTAATATATTGATTTGTTATAGGAGTCATGCCACCACGTACTAGCAGACAACGCAGGCAGGATCAGGACGGGACGCAGGATCCTACCCAAGGCCAATCTGAGAGGGGATCTAGTGCCCTAAGAGTTCAGACTGGGGCAGGAAATGAGCAGCATGCTAGTTCCTCACAGGAGGAAGGTAGGCCAGAGAGAGCAGGGCCAAGTGATCCAGAGAAGACATATGGAATAGAACGCCTGAAGAAACTAGGAGCCACAGTGTTTGAGGGTTCCACAGACCCAGCTGACGTCGATGCTTGGTTGAATATGCTTGAGAAATGCTTTGACGTGATGAGTTGTCCTGAGGAGCGGAAAGTCAGATTGGCCACATTCCTGCTGCAAAAGGAGGCAGAAGGATGGTGGAAATCAATATTAACCAGGCGCAGTGATGCACGTACTTTGGACTGGCGAACTTTCAGAAGTATATTTGAAGATAAGTATTACCCTAGCACATATCGCGAGGCAAAGAGGGATGAGTTTTTAGAGTTGAAGCAAGGATCACTTTCAGTGGCCGAGTATGAGAGGAAGTATACCGAGCTGTCGCGGTATGCTGATGTGATTGTGGCATCTGAGAGTGACAGGTGTCGAAGGTTTGAAAGAGGATTACGTGTTGAGATACGTACCCCGATTACAACTATTGCGAAATGGACAGACTTTTCTCAGCTAGTAGAGACTGCCCTACGTGTGGAGCAGAGTATTGTAGAGGAGAAGTCAATGGTGGAGCCTAGTCGTGGGGCTTCGACAGCTAGCAGTTACTGAGGTCGTGAGCAGTGGAGGTTCACACCTAGAGTGAATGTTTCGAGTCGTCAGGACTTTAAAAATCGGTCTGGTGGCCAGGCATCAAGACAAATGAATGTGGGTGGTACCTATCAGAGGTAGAGTCAGAGAGCATCTAGTCAGTCTGCTAGATTAGCAACAAGACCGCAGACAGGGCAAGAGTCTGTTGCCAGTGTACCAAGGAGAACCCCATGTGCGAATTGTGGCAAGATTCGTCGGGGTCATTGTCTGGTTGGTGTCGGTGTGTGTTACCAGTGCGGACAGCCAGGGCATTTGAAAAGAGATTGTCCACAGCTGAGAGTAGTCGCACCGAGGGACCAGGGAGTTGAGTCCCAGACAGTTGAGCAGCCGAAAGTTCCAGTAGCTGCAGGAGAGGGCACCAGCGGTGCTAGGCAGAAGGGAGTTGTAGGGAGACCTAGACAGCAGGGAAAGGTCTACGCTATGACTTAGCAGGAAGCGGAAGATGCAACAGATGTGATTACTGGTACGATTTCTATTTGTAATGTACCTGCACGTGTTTTAGTAGATCCAGGTGCTACGCATTCCTTTGTTTCTAGTATGTTCCTAACGAAGCTAAATAGGAAGCTAGAGCCTTTATTTGAGAGGTTAGTTATATACACTCCAGTTGGTGATACTTTACTAGTCAATGGAGTGTTGCGGGATTGTGAGGTCTTAGTAGAAGGTCTCAGTATGTTAGTGGATCTTCTTCCACTAGAGCTGCAGGTGTTAGATGTAATTTTAGGGATGGATTTCTTATTTACTCATTATGCTTCCATGGATTGCCATAAAAAGGAAGTGATTTTCAGGAAACCAGGTTTGGCTGAAGTGGTTTTCAGGGGTGAAAGGAAGATTATTCCTACGAGTTTAATTTCAGCTTTGAAAGCAGAAAAGTTGTTGAGAAAGGGTTGCACGGCGTTTCTTGCACACGTAGTAGAGGTACAGGAAGGAAAGCTAAAACCAGAAGATGTTCTTGTCGTGAACGAATTTCTTGATGTTTTTCCAGCTGATCTGTCGGGTTTGCCACCTGATAGGGAAGTTGAGTTCACTATTGAATTGTTACCAGGAACAGCACCTATATCGCAAGCGCCGTATAGAGTGGCTCCAAGTGAGCTCAGGGAGCTGAAGATGCAGTTACAAGAACTAGTTGACAAGGGATACATCAGACCTAGTGTATCGCCTTAGGGAGCTCCAGTGTTATTCGTAAAGAAGAAAGATGGTACTCTAAGATTATGCATTGACTATAGGCAGTTAAACAAGGTTACGATACGTAACAAGTATCCTCTACCACGCATAGATGACTTGTTTGACCAGTTAAGGGGAGCATCAGTGTTCTCTAAGATTGATTTAAGATCAGGATACCATCAGTTAAAGGTTAGGGAATCAGACATTCCTAAGACGGCATTCAGAACGAGGTACGGGCATTATGAATTTTTAGTAATGCCATTCGGTTTAACAAATGCGCCAGCAGTTTTCATGGATCTCATGAATAGAATTTTCCATCAGTGTTTGGATCAGTTTGTGATAGTGTTCATCGATGACATACTAGTTTATTCAATTGACAGGGAAGCCCAAGAGAAACATTTGAGGATTGTTCTACAAACACTACGTGATAAACAGTTGTACGCTAAATTTAGCAAATGTGAGTTTTGGTTGAATCAGGTAATGTTTTTAGGGCATATTGTTTCGGCAAATGGAGTTAGTGTGGATCCGCAGAAAGTGAAAGCTGTGGTCAACTGGGAGAGACCAGCTAGTGCAACAGAGGTACGTAGTTTCCTAGGCTTGGCAGGATACTACAGACGGTTTGTTGAGGATTTCTCACGACTAGCATTACCCTTAACAGCTTTGACTAGGAAGAATGCTAAGTTTGAGTGGTCAGATAAGTGTGAACAGAGTTTTCAGGAGCTGAAGAAGAGATTAGTGACAGCATCTATCCTGGCACTTCCTGTAACAGGGAAATAGTATGTGATTTACTGTGATGCATCGAGGCAAGGATTAGGGTGTGTGCTCATGCAAGAAGGAAAGGTAATAGCTTATGCGTCAAGGCAATTGAAAAAGCACGAGTGTACTTACCCTACCCATGATCTTGAACTAGCAGCAGTTGTTTTAGCATTGAAGATCTGGAGGCATTATTTGTTCGGTGAGAAGTGCCACATTTTCACGGATCATAAGAGTCTGACATATATCTTTGATCAAAAAGAGTTGAATATGAGACAGAGACGATGGCTAGAACTAATTAAAGATTATGATTGTACTATAGAATACTATCCAGGTAAGGCGAACGTAGTAGCATATGCATTAAGTAGGAAATCGAGACTTCCTAGGGATGCTTTGTGTGGTATTCGAGTAACCTTCTTAAGTGCACTAAGGGATTCTAAGGCGGTTGTGACTGCAGGGAATTCAGGGAGTCTTTTAGTGGAATGTCAAGTCAGGCCTTCGCTCGTAACAGAGATTGTGAGAAGACAGCCTGAGGATAGAAACCTGCAGAAGAGGTTTGGAAAGTCCAAACAGAGCCCAGAGGCAGAATTTCAGATGAGAGCAAACGGAGCCATAGTGAGGCAGGGAAGACTATGCGTTCCGAGTATTAGTGAGCTTAAAGATGCTATACTAGAGGAAGCTCACAGTTCAGCTTACGCTATGCATCCATGAAGCACCAAGATGTACAAAACTTTGAAGGGGACGTATTGGTGGCCTGGGATGAAGCGGGAGATAGCCGAATATGTTGATAGATGTTTGATCTGCCAACAGGTTAAACCAATTAGACAGAGGCCAGGGGGACTCTTTAATCAACTGCCAGTGCCGGAGTGGAAATGGGAGCATATCACTATGGATTTTCTGTTTGGATTACCCCGTACTTCTAGTGGACATGATGGTGTTTGGGTAGTGGTGGATAGACTCACTAAGACAACACGATTTGTACCGATTAAAGCAACGTCTACACTTGATCAGCTTGCTAAGCTATACGTCGACAGGATTGTGAGTCAATACGGAGTGCCAGTGTCCATAGTTTCAGATAGGGATCCGAGATTCACATCTAAGTTTTGGCCTAGTTTACAAAAAACTATGGGGACAAAGCTGAATTTCAGCACAGCGTTTCATCCCCAGACAGATGGTCAGTCGGAGAGGACCATCCAAACCTTAGAGGACATGTTGAGAGCATGTGTCCTTCAGTTTAAGGGAAGTTGGGATACCCACTTATCACTTATGGAGTTTGCTTATAATAACAGCTATCAATCTAGTATCGGCATGGCACCGTTTGAGGCTCTGTATGGAAGACCATGTAGAACTCCCGTGTGTTGGAATGAATTGGGAGAGCGGAAGCTAATCGGTCCTGAGTTAGTACAAGTTACGACAGACAATATTAAGGTGATTAGAGAGAATCTGAAAATAGCTCAAGATCGTCAGAAGAGCTACGCAGACAAGCGACGGAGAGACTTAGAATTCCAGGTCGGAGATCAAGTTTTCTTGAAGTTATCTCCGTGGAGAAGTGTCCTTCGCTTTGGCAGGAAAGGTAAGCTGAGTCCTAGATATATTGGTCCTTATCAGATAACAAAACGAGTTGGGCCAGCAGCCTACAGACTTGAGTTTCCAGCAGAATTATCTCGAGTACATGATGTCTTTCATGTGTCCATGTTGAGAAAGTATACTCCAGATCCGACACATGTGTTGCAAGCGCAACCAGTTGAGCTGAAAGAAGATTTGAGTTACATAGAGGATGCAGTTCAAATCCTCGACAGGAAGGAACAAGTTTTAAGAAACAAGACGATCCCACTCGTGAAAGTCCTTTGGAGACATCACGGAGTGGAAGAGGAAACCTGGGAGTTAGAGGATCAAGTGAGGAAGAGTTACCCGACGCTTTTAACCTAAGGACTACTAAATTTCGAGGACGAAATCTCTTAAGAGGGAGGTAAGTTGTAAACCCGATATTTTTCCTTGAAATTTCTTTACAAAAACAAACAAAGGGAAAAAAATAATAATAATAAATAAAATAATTGTTAAAACTTTTTTGGGAAATTGTTGTATAAGGAAAAGAGGAATAAAACAAAAGAAAGGGATAAGGGAAAACAAAAAGGAGCTAGGTGTTTGGTATGTTTTGTTTTGTTTTTTTTTAAAAAAGGAAAAAGAAATGTGGGAATGGATAAGCTTTGGAGCACTCACCACTAACTCCACTTTCTAACCCATTTTCTCCCATTTGCTTCTCTTTTATTAAAGAAAAACAGAGCATTTCGTGGGAGAAGGTGGAAGAAAGAGGAAAAGAGAGCTTGCTGGGGTTGGAAGTTGAAGAAGAAGGGGGGAAAACTCAGCACAAGCCTCCATGGCAACTAGGTGATCAACTCTACTCACTACTGATGTTTAGAATATTTTCAACTCCACAAGAAGAGTTAAGAGGTGAGATTTGATTTTCTTGAAAGTTAACCCATTTTCGAACAAATTTTGTGAAGGAAGCTCGAGCAAAATCTGACTTTAAATTATTGATTTGTGAAGGGGAAGTCAGAGGAGATATTTTGCTATCAAATCTGAGGAACCTCTGGTGTTTGAGACATGCTGATCTGTAGGATTTGAATCAGAAGCTCTATTAGGTATGGTTGGAAAGCTTATTTAATTTCCTATAACTTTTATGAAGAAGTCGTGAGAAACAAATGATTGGAAGTGGCTTTAAAATTCAGATCAGGTGTGGTGTGCAGCAGAAAAATGATTCTGGAAATTTCAGAAGTTTAATTTTAGGGAAGTAGATTTCGAGGTATTTACGGACACATCCTTTGGGAATTTCGATTCCATTCCTTCCGATAAGTTTTAGAGGGTTCAAAAAGGAAGAGTTTGGTATAAAGTACATCATTTTCGGCCAATTAATGAAGAAGTTATGAGTATGTGAGGTTAGAGTATGAAATCTGCAGAATGCTGGGAAATAGATGGAGTGATATTTGTAATCTTAAGTTTGAAAGTCATGAGATTGAAGTTCTAATGCTTGGTTTTGGTTTTTTTTGACAGGCCAGGAGGAAGTATGTCAAGTTTACGAGCCGAGGATCTAGTTTTAACACTGTGAGTGACAAAATGAATTTCGAAAACGATTTCTATGCCTGAATTTATGCTTATGGAAATATAAGACTTCCTAAGAATGAATTAGTTTAAATGTTTTATGTTTTTTTTAAACATTGAACACATACTTAAGAGCATACATGGTTTCCTAGGAAATGATTAAGATATTGAGCCGAGGCTGTATAGTACCGTGTGCACACAGGTCATTTTCTGTTGTCGACGTTGAGTGTACTCCGTGACAACAATGCTGGCGTGAGTGCTGGGCGGGGCCCACTACGACAAAGACGATGGGAGTGCTGGGCGGGCCCCACTACATCGTAGAATGAATGTTGGTTGTACTGGGCGTGCCCTACACAACGTAGATCGTCACATGGTTTTTCCTTAAATGGTTAATATTCTTGATATGCCTTGTGAGATTTTAATGACATACCTGCTGGAGTGCTGAAAAGAAAAACTATTGTGACTATACATTTATATTTAACGCTTGAATACAGATTCATATGCTCATAGATTATCAGGTGATATGATTTGCGAGTTAGTAGCTTTAACTAAGCCACTCGCTGAGCCTCATAGCTCATTCTTTCAATGTTTTCCAACTTTTCAGGTAGAGATCGAGCTCCCGGTGCCTGAGATCCTGCCATAGTCTGCCGAGCACTCTCTAAGTTTGATATTTTGTACGTGGGTGGGGTTTTGTAGCGAGTCCGTATATACATTGTAGATATTTTGGAAGGAACGTATAGTTATGTTCGTGTATGCACTAGTGGTGGTGGTTGTGTAAATCATGGTTGGGTATATTTTGGGTTGTAGTGCTCTCTACCCGTTTTAATTTTCAAGTGAGGTTTAAGTAGAGCCGCTCCTTACGTTCGTATAGTAATTAACAAAGTGCCGCTGTGTTGTGTTTAAAGTATTTCATATGCCAGTATAGTATGTTTATCAGATGTTACAAAGTCACAGGTATCGTTAGAAAGGTAAACGATGTCTAATGGCTTCACGCTATCTTCCGGGCTAAGTTAGCGGGTAGTTCGGGAGGGGGTGTGACATTACCATTTAGGAATGTTAAGCTCACGTGCTGAAACAAGCCTAAAAAGCTTGTATATGTTCAAAGATAAGTCTAAGTGTAGGCCACCCCTAAGGAGTATAAAATGGTCTTTTATGTAGTCCTAAAACGAATAAGGTATTTGTAATAACAAATATCATTTTTATAAGAAATGTCAAATAAAAAACTACAAACCTTTAATAAGGTGAGATAGTGTTAATAAATTGGTTCCAAGTGAAGCCACTAAATAGTTAACAAAAGTTGTTAACAATTTAATTACATTTGAAAGTCAAATGGATCCTAGTCATGAATTGGATAAGCCTCATCGTAGTGGGAGAGTTATGAGATGACTCAACCTTTACAAGGACTTAATTGAAGCCCAAATTGTCATGTTAGATGACAAAGTTGAAGGATTATTACCTGCAAAGTGAGACTAGTGGCAAAGAGTTAAACCTAATAGGAGAAAGTAGACTGCGAGTAAATTTTCTCACTTGTTGTCATACTGAAGTCTGTAAGCATTATTTAATTCATTGTTGTATATGTGATATAAAAAAAATTAATGTTTAGAATTCTTTTATGAAAAGAAATCTTAGATAATGCATCTACACAAATCAATCAGATATATTTATTTTCAAAGATCAAAAGCAAAAAGTTTGCGAAATAGTAAATGTTCATTTATGAAATAAATTTTACCATTAGATTTGTGAATATAAGGTTTGATAAAATTGTCAAAATCTATGACTTTGGATAAATATTAATGAAGCTTGTATAGACAAGAAAATCATTAATTGCTTAGTGGATTTTTCTCATGTTTTATGTTGGTGATATTTTTACCTATTATGAATGATGTAAGATGTCTAACATAAAACATTGATTAAGTAACCAATTCCAAATAAGTGATTTGGAATGATTCAGTATATTTTACATGTCCAAAATGAAGATTTTAAGGACAAAATATTAACTTTGTCTCAAACATCTTATATTGACAAAATTGTTGTCAAATATTTGATGTTTATGTCTAAGGAAGTGTATCCTAAGACACCTCAAATATTGAGAGTATATGATATGCATAAATGAGACTGAACATTTAATATACAATTGGTTAACATATATCAATTAAACGACTGGTATGACCATTGAGTAGAAAATTAAAAACTTTCTCAAATTATCTATGGATGATGATAAATTTTTGTGTATGGAGTTAAAGATTTGATCTTTACAAGATACACTGGTTCTTACAAAGATTTAGGAAATTTATGTAAAGATAAATTTTACCCTAGGTGGTGGAGTATGGTATACAAGTTAAAGTGTTTTGCTTGTGAAGCAACAAAAAGACTTGTCTGACTCAAATAGTTCCTTGAAGATCTAAAAGGTGTTTCAGATATGATTTAGTCTATCCTCTTTATTATGATAATAGTGGTGCAAAGACTAATATTAAGAAAATTAGAAAACACCAATGTATAGGGAATCATATCAAGAGAAAGAAAGCATCATGGTAGTGGCTAAGATGACTTTTAATGGCAGTCCTTTAGATCTATATAAAGAGACTCTCCAGGCTAAAGTGTTTGAGGGTCACCTAGAATGTCTGAGATTACGAGACATATCTCATCTTTGCTACGGCAATTGGGAGAACATGTTGGGTATAGAGTATACCCTAGGATACATGTCTCGTCGGCTTTAGTGCAAGTGGGAGATTGTTGGGATTTATGCCCTAAAGCCTCGTAATTAATGATTTATTTAATAATTAATAATAATTTTGATTATTTTATTTGCAATATAATATTATCCATTAGATGAAAAATACAAGGTTATTAGTGTAATCTTGAACAGTATGTAGTTGACATACGAGAGGATCATGTTCAAGAAATAACCTAAAGGGTCATAGTATATGGATAAGATTGGGTGCCTTATCCTGGGAACACTATTGATACGGTCCACTTTGTAATAGTTACAAATTATTTGATCCAAATAGTTCATGTGGAGACATGTGACTGGGGATATCTTATACAATGAGTTTGTATAAGACTGGACCACGAAAGATTTAATCTCTCTTTATAAATCCGTTAATTGAGAAGATTAATATTTTATCAAGATGATCATATGCGACTCGATCTTAATTGGAAAATTGAAATTAAAAAAAAATAAAGAAAATAATATATATATATATATATATATATATATACACACACACACATACATACATACATACATACATACATATATATAAAGAAATGAAAAAAAAAAAAAAAAAAACAGAAAGCAATATAAAAAAAGATTAAAAAAATATATAAATTGAAAAATAAATAAATATAACAAACTTGGTTGTTTTTCTTTGTACATGTGGCATGGAAGACTACTTTAGCGGGCTTCTTCAAAGTCTTCAGGAGAATAAAAAGAAACTAGCCACCAATCTTTGGAGAAGACTCCTTCTTTTTGGCAAAATTTAAGGAGTGAATTTAAGGAGTGAGAAAATCTATTTTTAGTGAAATTTTCTCCTTTCCTTCAAGTATAAATAGGAGGCCCTCTTGCTTTTGGAAAGGAAGGGAAGAGTTCTAGTTTTCTTTGTAAAACAAAAGCTTAGAGAGTGAAGTGTGTTTTAGTTTTTTTTTTTTGTAATGCAGTGAGTTTTTTTTTCCTCTTCTTTGAGTTTTGTTTTTTTTTTTTTTATGTTGCTTCCCCTCTACAGTTTTTATTGCTTTTCCACCATGTGTGGCTAAGTTTTAATTTTTGGTTCAAGGGTGATTTAATTTCCAATTGTAATTTTGTGAGGCTTTGGGCCAAATTGAAATTTTGTCTTTAATTCAAGAATTCTTTGTTTCTTATTCCTATTTTTATGATTGATTGTTATTGAATTAAATTGACGCCTTAATTTAGTTTCAATTGATTTATTGCTATCTATGATTTTGTGATCCGTAATTGTCACAATTGATTAAAATATGTAGCAAGGGGTTGGCTTATGTGTGTGTAATTATGGGTTTTCCATTTTACATAGCTTGTATAATAAACTCTAGGGAAACAAAGAAACAAAATTAATTAATTTGTAGTTATCTCGATTAGTTAGTTTTGGTTTAGTATTTCTCATTGTTTTTAATGCTATTATTTAATCAATATGGAACGCTATCGTGCCCAATTGATTAAATGGTAAGTTTTGATTTTGATGCATGGTCAGAGTGAATTAAAATAGGAGAATTTACACTTGTTATGGCTTTTCCAAATAAGTAGACTAAGTTCTTGAATTTGAGAAATTGAAATTGATTTTTTTTAAAGCATATGATCAAGATTACAATTGGATGAAATTTACACCCTTGAATTGGAAGTTTCATAAAATTGATTTTTTTTTATTATTCATCTTTTTAATTCCAATTTTTGTTCAAGACAATTCAAACCCCCCCTTTTATTTTATCTTTTATTATTATTTAACTTTGAGAAATTAATTCGATTGGTTCCCTTGGGATTCGACCTGGTCCACTATTTCTACAAGTTAGATCTAGAGAATCAGTAAATATTTCGGAGGGCTTCGACAACCCGACCAGGAGCCTTACTTGGGAGTACCCTATTAAATTTTGGAGTCATTTATAAAATTTCAAGGTCTGCCTCGAATTCTCTTTAGTTATTGATATCTATCCTCAAGAGGATATTTCAGTCTCCTAGAATGTCTGCTTCTCCGTTTTTCCGTAAGAATTTTAGGGTTCTATGGTGCTTAATTTGGGCCTCAAATAATCTCCAGGATTGTCGTCTAACCCCATAGGTCAGTGTTTCCTAATGGGTAAGATTCTCCTTTGGATAATGTATTCATCCACATCCTTGAGAAAATTTAAGGCTCCAAGGTTCGCCTTGGATCTCTCCAAGATTGTCTTCCGACCCTGTAGGGAACATTTCGATCTTTCTTGGAGGCTAAGACTTTCCTCTAGATTCGCAATCTGTGTCGTTTTCCTCAAGAGAATATGTAAATTCGATGGCGTCCTTAAATTTAAGTGGGATTGTCATCAAACCTCGTAGGGACTACTCTGGACTTTTCAACCTCCTGTAGGAGGGAATTTTGGCCATCTAGTGGTCGTGTAGCTTTATGAACTCCCGTAGGAGGGAATTCTTGACTATCTAGTAGCCTCGTAGCTTCTCGCCTTTTGCAAGCATTTTCTGAACAACTGTAGCTTCATTTCAGGAAAATACCTTAAGGAATGAACGTTTCACTCCGCAGTAGAAGCATTGGATCATCATTGATTTTATTTAAAATTAAACTAAAAAAAAATATTAAGCAAACTTACTTGGAGTAAATATGGAGATATTTCTAGCGGGTCTTTATCTTATCCACAAAGTCTTCTTGGCTATGACTCGAACACAAGACCAAGGCTTGTGGGAGCCTTAAGAAAATCCATAAGGGATTGGAGAGGAAGAGGTCCAGAGAGAATTCTCTAATTCTTTATTGAGGAGATGTGTGTTCTAATGGCTCAAGCCAAATGTCTTATTTATAGAGATCTGGAGTAAATCTTTGCTATAATTAAATAATATATATTTGAATATCTAATATATTAAAATACATATATTTAATCTATTTGAATCTTATTCAAATCTTTTAAATTCTCCTACGATATTTATTTCTTTATTTGAATCTTATTCAAATTTTATAAATATATTTTCTTTAATGTAGCTAATATACATTAATTATTTTAATATTTAATGTATCGAATACCCTGAGAGGAGAGGAGAAATTAGCCACGGAGTAAAAATTGGGAGAGAAAAAGGCATCCAAACACGTTTTACACGTGTTCGGTTCGGCCGTACCGAGGCCTTCCATCCAGGCCTGGTGTCACAACCATACTAAGAAGAGAGTAGGTTGTGACCCTCACGAGCGCAGACATATGCAAAGGCGGCATGCGAGTGTCGCCCATATGGACACGCAAGGGCCAAGAGAAGACAAGTGTCATGATGCGACCGAGGAGGACGGTGCATCATCCAACACACCAATATAAGTGGGCTTGAATGCCATGTTGAGATGCAAGCAAAATGGAAGACAACTATGTCTTAAAAAATGCTCCACAAACGCTCCCAATTGCTCCTTAAACCTTGAATTTTAGCTTGGAATCGAGATTAGGGCTCCCACTCTCGGATTGGCCTCCTAAAACGGCGCAAAAAAATGATGCTTATATAAAAATCTCGAGGCATCGTCGAGACGCTGCTTACAGCTTCTCAACTCTGCAAAAAATGATTTTCGCTCGTTTTTTGCATTTTCGTAGCGACACTACCCTGCAGACAGCACTGGCCATTATTGCTATATCTCTTCGCTCGGGTGTCCGAATGACCTTCGGTTCGATGTGTTGGAACCGTGATTCAATGTAGAATCTCCCGGAACATGCCTTATGCTCAAATAACATCTTTAATCTTCTTGAATTTTCAATTAAGCTTCAAAAGGCTCCAATATCCACCAAAATATTCTCAAATACTTGGTTTTGCTCATCAAGCTCAGTTTCTACAAAATTAAAAGAAATAGGCATAAAAGCTCACAAAATAATCACAAAACTAGCATAAATAATAGGAAATAAGATAGCATAAATACATGCTATCTGTCGCCACGCTTCTGCGACGCGGAGCGACCGACGTCCTCAAAAAAAGAGAAGTTTTAAAATGAGTCGCCACCAATCTTTTTCATGGTGTGATTGGACACCAAAATAGAGTAAAACAACTTTTTTTAAAAAAAAAAATGGTATGCGAAAACTAGATTTGGGCTCGGGGGTTATTTGTGTATGGGGAAGGTGTTAGCACCCCACAACACTCGTTTAAAAACGGTGGCCAAATTTAACCTTGAATTGTAAAAGAATTTAGAAGAAAAGCTTTATTAGAAAAAAAAAAATTTAAACAATGTCTTATTTTACCTCTCATTCCTCCAATATTTGAAGTCATAATCCCATAAAATAAGTGGATAAATATCCATCAATTTGACTATATTAGAGATATTCCCAAAAACTTAGAAAAAATCTCCACCTCAAGAATACGAGAAAATCTACAATTTTTCAATTCCGTCATAGAATAGCCTTTTATAAAAGAAAGTTTTTTTTTTTAAAAAAAAAAACAAATTTTTGTTTTAATTAAATTCATTTTTTTTTGGGACTAAGATCTTGGACTCCCAAAGATAATGATCCCTCACCTCGAGAATTCTAGAAAATCGGACTCCCAAATATTTCTAGATTCCGTCGTCGGAATTTTTAAAGACCTCTTTTTTTTTTAAGAAAGATATTACAAAAAGAGTTTTAGAAACAAAACTTTGGTTTTGAATCTTTTTACAAACTTGAAAAGTGCACTTTTAAAAGATTTGGAAATGATTTTAAAAAAAAAATTGAGATTGAAAACAAAATTTGAAAATATTAAGGACAATCAAGACAATCAAAATGAAGCATAATATACAAATACAATTTGAAGATAAAATAAGCTCTCAAAATAAATTAATCAATTCAAAGCAAGTAAACAAGCAAACACAATATACAAACATGTTAAAAATTTAAGAAAAAAAAACATATTGGAATTGACTTTGGACTTCCAAAGAATCGAATCCTCACCTTAGGAAAACTAGAAAATCAGACTCCCAAATATTTCTAGATTCCATCGTCAGATTGTTTTTTTTTATAAACAGTATGGATTAAAAGATTAAAATCACGTATTAATTAGCATGCATATATCAATTTCATAACAATAATAAGTAAGAAATATATTGGCATTTAAATTACACAAAAATAACATTTAAAAAAATGTGTTAATAAAAAAAACAACATTTAAAGTGTATGCATTTTTTTTTAAATAAATAATAATAATAACAAGTACATCTATACACAACTAAAAAAAAATATTACTAATAATAAAATAAAATAATATAAATAAATAAAACGGAAATATGTATAAAAAAAACGATTTTAAACCCCCCACACAGGCCACACATATATATAAATATATAATGATAATAGTAATAATAATAATAAAGGACAGTGTAGTCACATCAAGTATTTTGGTATATGTATATATATAAAATAATAATTGTAATAATAATATTATTATTATTATAATAATTTTTTTTAAAAAAAGCGTGCGTCAGTGCTGTACACTGCACTGACGCGACTGTTTTGAAAAATAAATAAAAATTCAGAAAGTCCACTTCGGTATGCAAACATATATATATATATATATATATAATAATAATAAGAAAAAAAAAAAGGCTTTGACGTACATAAATATATTTATATATATAAAAAGTAATAATAATATAATAATAATAATAATAATAAAAGTAATAATAACAATAATAAAAATAATAACAAAACAAACTAAAAACATACTTTACTTCTTCAAACCAAAAACTTTTTTTTCTTCACTCTTCCCTTCTCATTTTTTTCCTCTGTTTTTTTCAAACTCTATTTTTTCTCTCCTCCCTAACTCCTCACACTCTTCTCCTCTCTTTCTCTTCACTTTTACTTCTCATTTTTTTTTTCTTCTCTCCCTCAAAGTCATTTTTTTTTAACAAAGGGCTCACACTTTTTTTTTTAGCTCATCTCCTTCAACCAAGTTGATTTTTTTTCTTCAAAGGCAAAGCTAGAACATAAAGTTTTTTTTTTTTTTTTTTACAACAGAAGCGAAGATCCACTCATCTATAAGGTACGCACAACTCTCTTTTTTGTAAATTTTTTTTTTGCTTCTCAACACCCTTTTTTTTGTTGTAAATAAAACTCATAGGAGATATAAAAAAAAATGAAAGTCATAGATAAATAAGTAAGATTTAAAGCAGGAACGAAGATCCAAAGTATATGCGTAAAGATAAAAAAAAAAAAAAAAAAAAGAGGAAAATCACATAGTAAAAACGCAAGAAGAGATGTAAGATAAGAAAAAAATGAAAGAGAACTCATAAAAAACCTTACTCAACTACTGTTTTTCAGGGGCATTTCGAGATGGAGATGGAAATCTAGAACTTAAATAACACCCTTACTCAACTACTGTTTTTCAGGGGCATTTAGAGATGGAGATGAAGATCTAGGGGTGGAAGTCGAGAACACACAACCAGCTCGTTGTTTGAGGTGCGGATCCTTGGGTCGGCGCCCTACCAAGTGCAACCTCTCAACTAAGCTATGGTTATTTCACTGTGTTCTAAAATTTTTTTATTCTCTCCTAAAGGACTTTTTGCTAGCTTCTAGAATAAAGACTTACTCTGGAACTTGCTTTTTTTCTCTGTGATGGGGTTGTAGTTGAGAAATGAAAATGGATGCTTGTAGGAGATTCTGTTTTTTTTTTTTTTCGTTGCTGAGAATGTTCCCTACGGTTGAGAAGCAAGGGTTTATAAAACCCCATCCACTTCTTCTTTTGGACAAAAAAATGGCTAAACTTGCTCAAAATGAGCCGTTATACCAAAAAGGTAAGAATTTAAAAAAAAAAACCAAAATTGACCTAATAAACATAATCTATATAACTAAAGCCAATAACACACTAATTAATTGATAATTAACACAATGAGCCGGACAAAATACGTGGCTACAGCATGCCCCCCTTTGTACATCATTATAGGATTATAAGTTGGACAAAGGTGTGGACATTATTTTGTTCCGCTTAAGCATAAACTCAAAGTTACCGGGCCAGGGATAAACAAACGCCACATGACAAAGTAAAACACGTTGAGGGCCAGGGATAAATAAGCGCCACTGCAGCAAAAGAGTGTCAAAGGCCAGGGATAAACAGGCGCCACATGACAAAGTAAAACACGCTGAGGGCCAGGGATAAACAAGCACCACTACAGCAAAAGCGTGTCAAGGGCCAGGGATAAACAAGTGCCACATGACAAAGTAAAACACGCTGAGGGCCAGGGATAAACAAGCGCCATTGCAACAAAAGAATGTCAAGGGCCAGGGATAAACAAAGGCCACATGACAAAGTAAAACACGTTGAGGGCCAGGGATAAACAAGCGCCACTGCAGCAAAAGAGTGTCAAGGGTCAGGGATAAACAAGCGCCACATGACAAACAAAACAAAAATGAGAACAAGGACACACCTTGCTTACGCGGGCATGTATGCATGCACATTTTTGACATATTCATCACCATTATTTTACCCTTCTTTTATTATGCTCGAAAGGTTAAAGCTTATAAAATAGCTCACAAGGTAAGTATTATAATATTTTGTTCAACAAAACCCACAAGTTCATTAGACAGACCCACAGGTTCATTAGACGGGAAAAAACTCATGGATACAACTCTGAGGCCAACAAAGCCTTCCACATGGCTTTGCAAAACAAACCCAAAGAAAAAGTAGCTCATACAACTAAAAGTTACTTCTCTTATGCGTAATACTTCATAACAAAGTCTGCATTTAGTGGATTAGGTAGATCACTGCCATCCATGTTAGTCAACACCACAGCTCCACCAGAGAATGCCTTTTTCACCACATACGGCCCTTCGTAGTTGGGTGTCCACTTTCCCCTGTAGTCCTTTTGAAACGGCAAGATTCTCTTTAAAACCAAATCCCCCTTCTGAAAGCAGCGTTGCTTTACTTTCTTGTTGTAAGCTCGAGTCAACTTTCTCTGATACAACTGCCCTCTACACAATGTAGTCATTCTTCTTTCTTCAATGAGGTTTAATTGCTCTTACCTTGCTTGAGTCCATTCTGCTTCTTCAAGCTCTGCTTCTCTAATCACTCTGAGAGACGGGACTTCGACTTCAAAAGGCAAAACTGCCTCCATGCCTTACACTAAGGAAAATGGAGTTGCCCCAGTTGATGTGCGAATGGAGGTTCGATAACCGTGTAGAGCAAAAGGTAACATTTCATGCCAATCTTTATACGTGACTGTCATTTTCTCAACAATTCTCTTGATATTCTTGTTTGTCGCTTCCACCGCACCATTCATTTTAGGTCGGTAAGGGGTAGAATTTGAGTGCCTAATTTTGAAATGTGTACACAACTCATCCATCAATTTGTTATTCAAGTTTTTTGCATTATCAGTAATGATCCGTTCAGGCAAGCCATAACGACATATGATGTCCCTTTTTATAAACTTGAGCACAACTTGCTTAGTGACACTCCTATATGAGGTAGCTTCTACCCATTTTGTAAAATAGTCTATGGCTACCAAAATGAAACGGTGACCATTTGATGCTTTTGGTTCAATTGGTCCTATCACATCCATACCCCACATAGAGAAAGGCCACGGGGCTGTCAGTATATGAAGAGATGATGCTGGGGTATGAACTTTGTCTGCATATATCTGGCATTTATGACATTTTGTTGCATACTTGATGCAATCTGGTTCCATGGTCAGCCAATAATAACCAGCACGTAAGACTTGCCTTGCCATCATGTGCCCATTTGCATGGGTCCCACAAACTCCTTCGTGTACTTCTTCTACTATCTTTTTAGCCTCCACTTCATCAACACACCTGATAATTCTCATTTATGAGAATTATTTGGCATTTATACTTAGTTATTCTTGTTATTTTATGTGTGTTATTAGATAAAAAGGCTAGCAAATAATTGGTTTAAATTGAATTATTGTTGGAAGCCTTTTAAATTAAGTAAATGGAGAAAATAAAGCAAAAGAAAATGAAAAAACACACTTACTTGATGAGTTCTTCAATGCTAGGCTTTGCATCACAACATCGCACTTTGGCATGTATTCCCTCATGAGTTCTTCAATGCTAGGCTTTTTTGGAATCATCTTCTCTTGTTGGAAACACTGGTGTTGATGTTGATTTGCAAAGCTAGGTAGAAATCCATAACATAAAGAATCAGGATTATAAGGACAATTCTCAAATAAATGACTTCCTTTGCAATAAATACAAGAAATAGAAGGGATAGGGTTAGTAGGAGCTATGGAATTTCTCATCATCAAATTCTCCATCATGTAGCTTAATGATGAAGCTTGTGCGCTCAATGTTGCAATGATGTCTACTTCCATCTTGTTGATTCTCTCAAGCAATCCAATCCTAAGTTGTGTCTTTCTCCTCTTGCAATTTCTCTCCCTCAACCTGCAAAACAATGTAAACAAGAATTGGGTTTTCTCTTAGAAAGAGTCATGTCATGATTTCTCTTATATAACACTTCACCACTCATGGCTAACTTTCTGATGGTGCGTTTATTATTTTCGGATGCCCCTAGTGGGTACTCTCGACATGTAATGTAGCGTTTGATATCATGGTACCAAGGTTTTCCATCTGGTTCTTCTTCAACGTTTAAACAATAGGCCAGTGTCTCTCGCTTTTCAAACCTTAAAGGTTGAATCTCTTCCGTGCAGTCCAAGTTGAACATGGCAGATAAGGTTGCTAACGCATCTGCAACTTGATTACTTTCTCGTGGGACAAGTTCAAATGTAATTGACTCAAATGACTGAGCCAACTCTCGAATGTACTTATTATAGGGGATCAACTTAGGGTCTCTCGTTTCCCATTCTCTATTTAATTGGTGTATTACCAAAAGAGAATCTCCAAAAACTTGCAATTTCTTTATCTTCATGTCATATGCCATCTGAACCCCCATACTGCATGCCTCGTACTTAGCCACGTTATTCGTACAACCAAAGCATAACTTGGCGGTTAATGTATACAACTTCCCCTTGGGAGATATTATCACGGCTCCAATACCATGTCCCACATCGTTTGTGGCTCCATCAAACCACATTGTCCACGTTTCTAAATCATGCGACACATGTGTCTTTAATACGGTCATGATGTCTTCATCTGGAAACTCGAATTTCATAGGCTCATAATCTTCTAAAGGCAACTCGGCCAAACAATCAACAATTGCACTTCCTTTTATGGCCTTTCTGGTAACATAAACAATATCATACTCAGATAACAAAACTTGCCACTTAGCTACTCTCCCTGACAAAGATGGTTTCTCAAAAATGTACTTTATGGGATCCATCTTTGAGATAAGCCATGTCGTGTAGTACAACATATATTGCCTCAATCTTTGAGCAGTCCAAGCTAAGGCACAACAAGTTTTTTCTAATAACGAGTAATTCGACTCGCAACTCGTGAACTTCTTGCTCAAATAATAAATAGCTTGCTCTTTTCTTCCTGAAGAATCGTGCTGTCCGAGCACACATCCCATTGATCCCTCATTTACTGTTAAATAGAGGATTAAAGGGTGCCCTGGTGTTGGTGGCACCAGTATCGGGGGGCTTTGCAAATATTCTTTGATTTTGTCAAAAGCTCTTTGACAATTTTCATTCCAACGACATACCTCGCTTTTGCGTAACAGCTTTAGTATTGGCTCGCAAGTTTGAGTTAGGTGCGAAATGAATCGTGCAATATAATTCAACCTCCCTAAGAAACTTCTCACCTCCTTTTGAGTTTTTGGTGGTTTTAAATCCACTATCGCCTTTATCTTGTCGGGATCTACCTTGATTCTTTCTTGACTGACAACAAACCCCAGTAGTTTTCCAGAGGATACCCCAAATATGCACTTTGCTGGATTCAACTTTAACTGGAATTTCCTTAACCGCTCAAAAAGCTTACGAAGAGTGACGACATGCTTTTCTCCCTATTTAGACTTGGCGATCATGTCATCAACATATACCTCAATTTCCTTGTGCATAAGATCATGGAATAATGTAACCATGGCCCTCTGATAAGTTGCCCCGACATTTTTTAAGCCGAATGACATGACTTTATAGCAAAACGTCCCCCATAAAGTGATGAAAGTCGTCTTTTCCTGATCTTCAGGGGCCATTTTAATTTGGTTATATCCTGAAAATCCATCCATAAACGAGAAAGTAGAATATCCCGCTGTATTATCCACTAGAACATCGATGTGAGGAAGTGGAAAATTATCTTTGGGACTTGCGCGATTGAGATCCCTATAATCCACACACATTCTCACCTTCCCGTCCTTCTTTGGAACTGGGAAAATATTAGCAACCCACTCAGGGTACTTAGCTACGGCTAAGAAACCCGTGTCAAATTGCTTTTTGACCTCTTCCTTAACTTTGATCAGCATTTCAGGCTTCATTTTTTGAAGTTTTTGCCTTATGGGCTTACATTCAGTTTTGAGCGGTAACCGATGTGTTACAATTTCTGTATTCAATCCAAGCATATCTTGGTAAGACCATGCAAATATGTCTTTATATTCACGCAACAAAGCTACAAGATCCGAACGATCTTGCTCTGTGGCCAAGGTGCCGATTCGTATTTCTTTTACTTCTTCTAATGACCCCAAATTTATTACTTCTAACGGCTCCTGGTACGGCACAGTTTCTTTCTCTTCTTGCTTCATCAATCTCAATAGCTCTTGTGGCACATCACAATCATCTTCCATGCTTGGGTCAACGTTATAAACTGGAACTTCAAAACTGACTTTTTCATCTTCACCGCCCCTGTCAATGATCCTGATTTGTATCGGTGATAGATGGAGGATGACAAAGAGAAATGAAAGACAATCAAGAATAATAACACACTTGGAAGAGAAAAAAAAAGATCAAGTGAATGGATTAGACAAAAGCCGACAATCCCCTTTTCATTTCTCAACAAAAAAGTACAAGTTCTTGAGACATCGAGATTGCATTAATAAAAAGGCCACTATTACAAAGATAAATCCATGGCCTTAGGCAACCCATGGGTGAGTTATTACTTTGGAGTCTCCCTAGTGATATTTGTCATCTCTTTGACTTCCCAATTGTTCAACTCAAAACCTGGAGGACAAGGGTAAACTAGTTGTCGCGACATGTTGGTGCTTTCAGAGACAACAGCGATCGAGGCGTCGGAGGCTTTGTTGCATAGCTGGTTGTCATTGTGAAGCACTTCACCCCGTTTGAAAGTCTCGGATATATGTGGTATACACATCCTTCCTTGTTCAACTTCTCGACCTTCGAGACATCGCTTCTCACTTCTTTCTTTTCGGCTCTGACTCTCTTCCACTCAGAAGCTGTTGGCTTGTATCCCAATCTGAAACTCTCCTTGCTTTCAGGAAGGCAAATCACCTTTGGGTTTCCTTGATTATTTCGTCCCAATCCTCCATGCATTTGAAAACCATTTTTTAGCATTACCTTTACAACCATCAAAGCTGTCCTAGCTGGATAGCAGTCTATATCCCAACCTTCGGTAGGGAAGGTAGTGGCGTTGGCAACCTCAAATGATCTATATGAGCACTCAAAAGCTTCTTCAGCGGCTTCTACGTATGGAAACGATGTTGTTTTCGTTACAAACATATCATCTTCCTCGAAAACAATGGCTTGGCCGCATTCCACAACGAATTTCACTCTTTGATGAAGTGAGGATGGAACAGCCCCCGTCGAATGAATCCAAGGACGCCCAAGCAAACAACTGTATGAAGAGTTTACATCCATCACCTGAAATGTTACATTGAAGGAAGATGGCCCAATCCGAAGAGGGATTTCTATGTCTCCAATTACTTCCCTTCGGGCACCATCAAAGGCCCTAACAACCATAGTACTTGGCTTTAAATAAGATGAGTCCACATGGAGTTTCATCAAGGTAGACTTTGGCATTATGTTTAAAGAGGAACCATTGTCAACCAGAACTCTAGCCACGAGGTGATCCTTGCACCTCACTGAAATGTGTAATGCCTTAGTGTGCCCAGTACCCTCAGGAGGGATCTCGTCATCTATGAAAGAGATACAATTCGTAGCAGTTATATTTCCCACAATTTCACTGAGTGCATTCACCGAAATGTCAGGGCCTATGTGAGCTCGATTCAAGATATCAAGCAAAACTTTGCGATGTGGCTCAGAATACAGAAAAAGTGATAAAAATGATATACGAGCCGGGGTGCGATGCAGCTGCTCTATCACTTTATACTCACTTTGCTTGATTAATTTCAAAAATTCTCGCGCTTCGCCTTCTGACATTGGTTCCTAACTCATCTTTTTTCCTACTATGGTCATTTTCTCAGCAAAAACTTTGTCCAGATCATTTAAATCATCTTCATTTATTACTTCTACAGCTTTGCCTTTACGCTGTCTACTCTCTTCTTCTTTCGAAATTGCTTTCAAATTGTCTGGCGTGTAACATCTGCCACTACGAGTCATCCCTCCAACTGCTGAGATGTCAGATGCAGAGGTACCACTATCCATGATGAACTGACATTCGTACTTCCAAGGCACAGCTCTATTATCCGTATAAGCAAAGGGACTGGGTACTTCTACAATCATTGGTTTGGGTACCTGAATATGAGGAGTGGTACTCGATTTACCCTCGTAGTGAATGATTAATGGCTTTGGTAGAGATGACGTCTCTCTTGGAGTCTTTTCAGAAGAAGACACATGAGTAATCATGTCAACATCCGTCTCCTGCATAGTCTGACTCACAATCAATAGCTTTGAATCCATTAGCTTTTGCACTTGTTGCTTAAAATCATCACAATCTTCTATGGAATGTCCGACCATTACTTTATGGAAAAGGCATCTCTCTTCGTTACCACAACCCGATTCATCCATGCTACTACTCTCAAGTCCTACTGAAAGATACCCAACATTGCAGAGAACCTGAAAGAGTGTCCTCATAGGCGTGCTCAAATCTTGAACTTTATCTTTGTAGCCTTTTTCAGGTACTTCAATGGCATTCACAGTAGGATTTTCATGGTTTGGGAGAGGATTTTGATTGACATCAGGCTCTTCTCCTGCTTTCTTGAATTTCAACCATCCCGCTTTAACTAAACTTTGCACCTTAGCCTTTAATGGATAACAATTCTCCATGGAGTGTCCAATTGCCCCGGCGTGATATTCACATCGTGCGTTTGGATCATACCACTTAGGATATGGGGGTTGCAATGGTTCTTGGGGCACAATGGCAACTTGATGATTTTTTAGCAATTGAGGCAAAAGCTCAGTGTATGTCATGGGAATGGGGTCAAAACGCATTTGCTTCCAACTACTACTAGCACCTCGCTGATTTAACTGATTTGACTGATTTTTTCCTCCATACTGAGGACTATGGTTATAACTTGCTGGTCTTAGAGTTGGTGACGACATATGGGTCGCAACTCTTTGTCCTGAGCTGACCTCATGGACTTCTCCTTCTTTTTTCTTTGGAGTAAATACCTTTTTTGCACTTGCCTCAGATGCTGCATCTGTAATTCTCCCGTTCTTAACTCCATACTCTATCCTTACACCAATTGTTATGATATCAGAAAAATGTGTTGAAGCACTCCCAATCATCCTGTCATAATATGGCGCTCGCAAAGTATTGATAAACATGGCTGACAATTCTCTGTCAGTTAAAGGGGGGTTGTACTTGAGCAGCCATTTCTCTCCACCTTTGAGCATATTCCTTAAAGGTCTCAACACCCTTCTTCTCCATACGTTGAAGATCTAAACGGTCAGGTGCCATGTCAATATTGTACTTGTACTGCTTTAGGAATGCATCTGCCAAATCCTTCCACTTGTGCACTTGGGAGCTATCCAAATTCATATACCAACGAGACGCTGGGCTAGGCAGGCTGTCTTGAAAATAGTGAATCAACAACTTGTCATCATGGGCATAGGCTGACATTTTTCTACAGTACATGACAAGATGACTCTTCGGGCATGCAGTCCCATTATACTTTTCGAACTCTGGAGTCTTAAATTTGGGGGGAATAACAACATCCGAGATCAAACACAGTTGTTTCGCGTCAATATCCCCATAGACGTCAGCACCTTCAATCGCACGTAGTCTTTCCTCGAGGAACTCCAACCTTCCCTTTCCCAACAAATCTTCAAAAGCTTTTTTACTGTTCTCCGCACTTGGGACATATACTGGGTCACTCACATGGCTCACTTGTTGTGGAACTCTTCCAGGATCTTGCATAGGGAGTGAGGTAGGGTATGCCATCCCTGCCATGTGTGGGTTTGACACCATTGGTGGCGTAAACCCTGGAGGATAAGAGGGAGTGTCATCCAACCCTTGGTTTTGACCCACTTCGGCTTGCAATGACGTTCCTGCCACAAACTTCTCCTTTCTTGATGTAAGGATCTCCAATATCTTCGCCATTTGCTTTTTTAGCTCTTCTACTTCTAGTCGAACTGCCTGTACTTGGTCGTCCATGAACTTGGCCCTCCTTCTTGTCCAATAAGAGTGATGAGGAGGTGAACTTCGAGCTATTTTGTAAACTTTGAACCTTTGTTATTATAAAAGAAGGAAATAATGGTTTGATTAGTAAAAAAGAAGTCTTAGTAGCAAAGTAAACCTTTGTTAATACTAATGTGAAGTGCATGAATGCAAGGTAAAATCAAAGATTCATTCCACAATCAAAGTCAACTATCACAAAAGCTTAAAGCGAGTGCACACTTTAGAACAAAATGAAACAAAAAAAAAATCACTTTAATGACCTAATGGTAACACCCGAAATCCCCGAGGTCTTGTCCTATCACCCCTAAGAACCTAATCAAGTCTTCACCACCAGGTTGTGTGGGTACGATGCCTTGTCGGAGAGTACTGGCCCTTTCAGCAAATCGATTTGCCCTTCTAGCCATCATCCTCAACTTTCCAGCCACTCGTTCAATTTGTCCCTTTACGTCGTCGTAATGGCGTCTTAGATTCCTGTACTCATCTCTCCATATTGCAAAATCTGCCTTCATCACTTTATGCTCTTCTTTTAGTCGCGTGTGGTCTTCCATTACCACTTCATTGGCATTTCGATATATTCCCAATTGGTGCTCAAAGTTTACAGTGGCATCCTGAAGAAGCACATTCCTACGTTCTGCCTCAATGAGTTGGCTCTTGCATTCATCCGTCAATTTCTGCAATGCTTCTTTTTCTTTTTGCAAAGACACAATAGTCTCTTGTGATGCGGTGACTTGTTCATTTAGTGTACCTTGGAAGTCCTTCATGACCTTATTAAGCCTTCGTACTTCTCGCTTTAGATCTTTGATGTGTGCCTTTTGAGCCTCCGTTTCACCTTGCAGGACTTCAATTTCTCTCCACAAGCTTCTATTTTTCTTTCTCAGTTGGACAACCTCTGCGTTTAAAGAGCTATTTTCCCTTTCTAATTCTGCTTGTTGGTGTAGACGTCGCTGAACTTCCTCTAATTGTCTCCTAGCACTGGCAGTTTGTCCAATCCATAGCTTAATCTCCTCCCTTAATTCTTCATTCTCTTTTATCAGGATAATATTTCTTTCCTTTAACTGCTTCAATTCTCCTTCCCAATGGATTTGGTCCACCTTTAGGGCATCTTCTAACTTGATCGATTTTGGTGAAATGGGAATTTTAATCCCAATTCTAGTCGCCCTCCAATTTTCGTATTGTACTGTGGTGCCTTCACAATGTTGTGTATTTTTCAATCTCCTCATTGCTTTCCAACCATCAACTGCTTGATTGCACCTTGCGCTTGCAATGTCTGAGTCATGCGAGAATTCCCATTCTTCTAAACCAGGGATCATTGGTGCAAATTGCTTTAACCACACCTGTCGCAATACCAATAGAGGTGAATAAGCAATACCTCCCCAAGGTCCTAGTAGTGGAACAAAAGGCAACTGCCCACACCGATACGTCATGGGGCTTGAAGGTAACCAAGATGCCCTCCAGACTACTACTTCCAATGTCAGGTGGCTTAGAAAGATGTTCCATGCTTCGATAGGAGGAAAGGTCGGGTTCCAACGTGCAGCAATGAAGTCTCTAACTGTGTTCCTTGCAGTGTTCCATGGATTGCTAAATCTAATCGGTGGATATTTAAACTCGCTTGGATACTTCAAGTGACTTGAAATCCATATAAAAAGCATGGGTGCACAGCTAAAAAACTTCCCACTGCCTCGTAGCCTGCAGTAATTTAAGGATATAAAAGTTTCTGCAAGAATTGGAATTATAGGGTCTATTCCACGTTCAATTCCAACAAAAATCTTAATAACTTGTTCTTCCACGTACCCTTTAATTCTTGGAAAAATAACCATGTCGTAGATACACATGGCTAAAAGAGATAAACCCTTCTTATCAGGCAAACAGGTGCGTGTGAGGCCGATCAGATAGTCAATGGGGATACAATTCCTCCCCTCCTTAATCTTCATTTGCTTCTTTACATCTGATGCATGAATATTGCCCAAAAACTTGGATAATGACCTCTGTAAAGACGACTTTCGATCATAAGTAAAGACTTTACTTCCTCCGCTAGCCGATATACAAATTAGAGCCCTATACTCCTCAATCGTGGGAGTCAAGTCACACGCGCTAAACGTGAAGCATTTAAGCACGGGATCCCAAAAATGGACTAAGGCTTGTAAAGCATTCAAGTTAACATTTGCGTACATGAGATCTGCGATGTTCTCATATACTCCTGTAAAATTAACTATGTTTTCTATGCTCAAACTCTCCCATAAACCTTTCAAATCTTCCAGGCTGTTATGAACAAAGTCTAGCTGACATTTTTGAGGAAGTGAGACTTATGCAACTCTTGGCCAAACTGCTGCCGACACCTGCTGTAATTGCTCCGACCCTCGGAACACGACTTCCCATAGGTCTTCCTCAGGGGTAGATTTGGAAAATACCTCGGGCAAGTTGGTGTCTACCATCCTATGACTTTACATGAGAAGAAAAAAAAAAGTGAGTCTAAAGGCTGACTCAGACGAAAAAAATGCTTAATGCAACAAATAAGGCAATGACATAAAAAACTCCAAACAAGTGAGGCTAAATCTAGGGTCCTAAATGACACAGGCCCTCAAATTGACCATTGCTTTGACGGCTTCATGATCAAATTGAGTGAGAATTTTTCGAGTGCTTGCACGGAAGTATAAACTTCTCGAAGGTCGACACTACTCCATTCTCGATTCTAGTCCTATTGGAAATAGCCCGGGTAAGAGGCTCGTGACAGTGTGTGAGATAAAGTAATAAAGCTAGACGATCAAAAAAAAAAAGAGCAGTAAAAGGCTTTAAGCAAGTGAAGTTAGTTCTAAGATCCTAGACGATAGAGGTTCCCAAAATGGTCTCAAAATCGTACGTGATCACGTGACTAAATTGAGCGAGGATTTTTCGTGTGCCTACACGGAAGCATAAGCTTCTCGAAGGTTGACACTACTCCGTCCTCAAATCTAATCCTATTAGAAAAAAGCCCGGGTAGGAGGCTTGTGAAGATGTGTGAAACAAAACAATATAATAATCCAAGCAAATCATATAACAAGAACAATCAACAAAATAAAATAAAATAAAAACAAACAAATCAAGAATAACAAATGGCCAAACCCTCGAGGTGGAATCTCATAGTCCCCAGCAGAGTCGCCAAGCTGTCGCCACTTGTTTGCTACGCGAAGCGGCCGACGTCCTCAAAAAAAGGGAAGTTTTAAAAGGAGTCGCCACCAATCTTTTTCATGGTGTGATTGGACACCAAAATAGAGTAAAACAACTTTTTTTAAAAAAAAAAAAAAAGGGTATGCGAAAACCAGATTTGGGCTCGGGGGTTATTTGTGTATGGGGAAGGTGTTAGCACCCCACAACACCCGTTTAAAAACGGTGGCCAAATTTAATCTTGAATTGTAAAAGAATTTAGAAGAAAAGCTTTATTAGAAAAAAAAAAATTTAAACAATGTCTTATTTTACCTCTCATTCCTCCAATATTTGAAGTCATAATCCCATAAAATAAGTGGATAAATATCCATCAATTTGACTATATTAGAGATATTCCCAAAAACTTAGAAAAAATCTCCACCTCAAGAATACGAGAAAATCTACAATTTTTTCAATTCCGTCATAGAATAGCCTTTTATAAAAGAAAGTTTTTTTTTAAAAAAAAAAACAAATTTTTGTTTTAATTAAATTCAAATTTTTTTTTTGGGACTAAGATCTTGGACTCCCAAAGATAATGATCCCTCACCTCGAGAATTCTAGAAAATCGGACTCCCAAATATTTCTAGATTCCGTCTTCATAATTTTTAAAGACCACTTTTTTTTTTTTAAGAAAGACATTACAAAAAGAGTTTTAGAAACAAAACTTTGGTTGTGAATCTTTTTAAAAACTTGAAAAGTGCACTTTTAAAAGATTTGGAAATGATTTTAAAAAAAAAATTGAGATTGAAAACAAAATTTGAAAATATTAAGGACAATCAAGACGATCAAAATGAAGCATAATATACAAATACAATTTGAAGATAAAATAAGCTCTCAAAATAAATTAATCAATTCAAGGCAAGTAAACAAGCAAACACAATATACAAACATGTTAAAAATTTAAGAAAAAAAAAACATATTGGAATCGACTTTGGACTTCCAAAGAATCGAATCCTCACCTTAGGAAAACTAGAAAATTGGACTCCCAAATATTTCTAGATTCCATCGTCGGATTGTTTTTTTTTTATAAACAATATGGATTAAAAGATTAAAATCACGTACTAATTAGCATGCATATATCAATTTCATAACAATAATAAGTAAGAAATATATTGGCATTTAAATTACTCAAAAATAACATTTAAAAAAATGTGTTAATAAAAAAACACAACATTTAAAGTGTATGCATCTTTTTTTAAATAAAAATAATAATAATAATAACAAGTACATCTATACACAACTAAAATAAAATATTACTAATAATAAAATAAAATAATATAAATAAAAAAAACGAAAATATGTATAAAAAAAAACGATTTTAAACCCCCCCCACATAGGCCACACATATATAGAAATATATAATGATAATAGTAATAATAATAATAAAGGACAGTGTAGTCACATCAAGTATTTTGGTATATGTATATATATAAAATAATAATTGTAATAATAATATTATTATTATTATAATAATTTTTTTTTTTAAAAGCGCTCGTCAGTGCTGTATACTACACTGACGCGACTGTTTTGAAAAAAAAAATTCAGAAAGTCCACTTCGGTACGCAAACATATATATATATATAAAATAATAATAATAATAATAATAAGAAAAAAAAAAGAGGCTTTGTCGTACATAAATATATTTATATATATATAAAGTAATAATAATAGTATAATAATAATAATAAAAAAAGTAATAATAACAATAATAAAAATAATAACAAAACAAACTAAAAACACACTTTACTTCTTCAAACCAAAAGCTTTTTTTTCTTCACTTTTCCCTTCTCATTTTTTTCCTCTGTTTTTTTCAAACTCTATTTTTTCTCTCTATTTTTTCTCTCCTCCCTAACTCCTCACACTCTTCTCCTCTCTTTCTCTTCACTTCTACTTCTCATTTTTTTTTCTTTTCTCCCTCAAAGTTATTTTTTTTTAACAAAGGGCTCACACTTTCTCTCTTTTTAGCTCATCTCCTTCAACCAAGTTGATTTTTTTTCTTCAAAGGCAAAGCAAGAACATAAAGTGTTTTTTTTTTTTTTTTTTTACAACAGAAGCAAAGATCCACTCATCTATAAGGTACGCACAACTCTCTTTTTTGTAAATTTTTTTTTTTTTGCTTCTCAACACCCTGTTTTTTGTTGTAAATAAAACTCATAGGAGATATAAAAAAAAATGAAAATCATAGATAAATAAGTAAGATTTAGAGCAGGAACGAAGATCCAAAGTATATGCATAAAGATAAAAAAAAAAAACAAAAAAAGGAAAATCACATAGTAAAAACACAAGAAGAGATGTAAGATAAAAAAAAAATGAAAGAGAACTCATAAAAAACCTTACTCAACTACTGTTTTTCAGGGGCATTTCGAGATGGAGATGGAAATCTAGAACTTAAATAACACCCTTACTCAACTACTATTTTTCAGGGGCATTTAGAGATGGAGATGAAGATCTAGGGGTGGGAGTCGAGAACACACGACCAGCTCGTTGTTTGAGGTACGAATCCTTGGGTCAGCGCCCTACCAAGTGCAACCTCTCAACTAAGCTATGGTTATTTCACTGTGTTCTAAAAAAATTTTATTTTCTCCTAAAGGACTTTTTGCTAGCTTCTAGAATAAAGACTTACTCTGGAACTTGCTTTTTTTCTCTGTGATGGGGTTGTAGTTGAGAAATGAAAATGGATGCTTGTAGGAGATTTTGTTTTTTTTTTTTTTTTTTTGTGTTGCTGAGAATGTTCCCTAGGGTTGAGAAGCAATGGTTTATAAAACCCCATCCACTTATTCTTTTGGGCAAAAAAATGGCTAAACTTGCTCAAAATGAGCCCTTATACCAAAAAGGTAAGAATTTAAAAAAAAAAAACCAAAATTGACCTAATAAACATAATCTATATAACTAAAGCCAATACACACTAATTAATTGATAATTAACACAATGAGCCGGACAAAATACGTGGCTACACTATCAAATACCCCCACACTTAAACCTTTGCTAGTCCCAAGCAAAGCAAAAACAAAACCCACATATATGAATTCACCATTATATCAAAGTGACTCAAACCTTAATGTTCTAAATAATAATATAATAACAATTTAAGGAAATACTCAAACACAACTTTTCATCAAGCAAACTTGAATTTAAGCTTTTCATCTCTTGCGTGTGTGTGTGCATAGCCCTCTTAAAGTAGTCTTTACAAGCTCAGAATGTGTTTATAGAGTCCTCCATTCATCTTCCCCCTACACTGGCTCCAAGCACCAATTCTCTAGCATTTTTACACAAAAAAAGGTAATAAGCTACTAGGTACCTGAAAATGAACAAATTGCCCGACTAAACTTTTATTATTTTAATGTCAAGGGCACTACCTTTCACACACCCATCGTAGGGACCCTTACCTAGAGCACTCGCTCGATAGGTGGCCTAACTGATCACGACAGGGGTAGCTCTTTTTACCCTCGACTCTTTTCAATACATTACAAGCTTTTTTTTTCGTTTTTTTTTTGTTCTTTTATTTCACTAAAATGGTTTTTCTTTTGAGCTCACTTTCTTTTCTTTTTCTTACAGGCAAAACAAACAATTTTTTTTTCCTGAGTAACACATTACACCTTATCATGCAAGTCAACCATCAAACTAGAGCTTAAGCCTATTGGAGTGACAACAAACTTTTGGACAATATAAAACTACTTTGAGCCTTCAAAACTAACAAACGATAGGCTAGGTGCTCACAACTTGCAAGAAATTCAAAGCAAAAATTTTAGATTTACTTGAATTCTAGACATGCTTTCATATTTCACAAAAAATTGTAAAAATATTATTAATCAGAGCACATCACAGGTCGTCCTCATCACACTCGATGCAAGAGAATCATCATATAATTCAAAAAAAAAATTCAATAACAGATCAGATTCATATCAGAACAACACACATCCCCCCACACTTAAAACATACATTGTCCTCAATGTATAAACTATTTAGATCTATTTCAGCATGCTTAAGAACAATTTAAAAAGATAAAAGGAAGAGTAATACTACCCTGAAGTGCGAGAGACTCCTCAATTCAGCCTAATCAATGGGTGCAATGTGAGAGATAGAGCTCCTACAAACATCAACCAACAATAACAAAAGATCAACACAAACAAAGCTAAAAAAAAAAACAAAAAACCACAAAAATAACATAAAAGACTAAGAGATAGAAAGCTTGGGTTGCCTCCAAAGAAGCGCTTGTTTAACGTCTCTAGCTAGACAGGACTTGTGTGAGCTCTCAAGGTACGTAAAAATTCTCCCATTTCTTCGGGCCCCTCTTCCTAGAGTCAACAAAACATACCAGGGCTAGTAGAAACACTAGCTTCTCATCGGACCCTGAAACAGAAATATTTTTTGTATTTTTAATTAATGTAATAAAAAAAGAAAAATAAAAATAAGGCAAACTAGACTCGTGAGTATAAGAAAAAGAAAGATCATGATTAAGAGAAGTTTCTGGAGATAAAATAAGGGTAGGCTTTTCAGCCTCATACTCTATCACTTGGATTTCCTCTTGCAATGTGGTTTCGCTACCTTTTTCAACCTCACAAACTTGTACTTGGTGTGCATCAAGCTGCTCCAACTCATCCCCACTATCATCGATATATATCATCCTAGAATGTTGTTCCTCAGTGGTATTACAAATTTTTTGCTCATGTAGGGCCTTAAGTAATTCAACTATCTGACAAAGTTGTTGAGTTATACGATTTAGTGCAACCCCATTTTCTTCCACCTTTGCTTCTATCCTATTTAACCTCTCTGCTTCAGTCTGACAAAAATTTCTAACCCTTGATTCCAAAATGTATTCTTGCAATAGGTCTTCAAGGTAAGAGTTTTCCTTAATTTGGTTGGGATAGGCCAAGTTTTGGGTCCAAGTGCCCATATCATTACCATAAAAGGAATTTCCATAACTCATAGATTCAAAATGGTAATGATTAGGCACTTGATATCCATGGAAACCATAATTAACATTCACAGGGTCATAAGGGGGATAGTCTACTGGGTAAGAATTGAAGTAAGGTGTTTCTCCTTGGATGGTCAAAAACTCCCCATAAGGCCACTCAAAATTGTACAAAGCCATGGTCTAAATCCAAGAAGACTAAATTTAGGCTTTCACAAAAATGCATACAACACCAAATCAACGCAACCAAGAACAAGAGACAAAGACTAAAAACAAAAACAAAGTAACAAAAATAAAAGCAAACTAATAAAAACCTCTAAATTAAAGCAAGCAATTTCCCCCGCAACGGCGCCAATTTGATAAAGAGCTTGTCGAAGGCTCTATCAAATATATTTATAAACCTAAACCTCTAAAATTTGTAATAATAGTGACCAGAGTCGATCACAGGGATTGGATTTCTTAGTTCATTTAAGTATCGTAATTACTCTCACTTAACTTTATTTAGAGAAAGAAATCAAATGCAAACAAGCTAAACTAAAGAGCTAACCTAGAAAGAAAAA
Source organism: Trichosanthes truncata (assembly GCA_033996785.1). Lineage (NCBI taxonomy): Eukaryota > Viridiplantae > Streptophyta > Magnoliopsida > Cucurbitales > Cucurbitaceae > Trichosanthes > Trichosanthes truncata. The sequence continues at coordinate 46,702,462 of JAWPNB010000013.1, forward strand.
GATAAATGGAGACACAATAGGAGAGAGATATCCTAGGGAATCAATTTCACCAATTAGACTTACAGCGAAAACTACCAAGTTTGTCATGCAAATATTCCATAAGCCAAGAAGTGAGGGTGTTAACTGACTCTTTCAAGCACAATTAACTCTCATGGAATGTTATAAACCTAATATCTCTATCTAGATTTTAATAACATGCAAGGCTTTAAGCAACTTCTTTTAAGGGCTTCTAAGAGAATTCTCCACTTTCATGCAAGAATTTACAAATAGTCATGCAATTAAGTTCTAGCCTAAACCATACTTTTTCAAGCACAAATTCAGACCAATAAAGCAAATAATCTTTGATCAAGAAATTATAAGCATTAAATACATAAAAGCATGAATGAAACAAAAAGCATTCAATCAAGGTATTTAATCAATTAAAAAACTCAAGTCTAATGGCTACATCAAAACTCCAAGTATTAGGAACAAAGATACTAATAATATTCATACAATTAAACCACTAAGTTCCTAATTTATAGCCACAAAACAGAAACTAAAACTAAAGGAAAAGGAAGAAATTAGCAAACAATGGTCGATCCCACGTTCCAGTCGTGATCTCCATGTCCCTTGAGCTTTGGATCTTCAAAAATGCTCCACTAACGCTCCCAATTGCTCCCTAAGCCTTCAATTTTAGCTTGGAATCGAGATTAGGGCTCCCACTCTCGGATTGAAATCCTAAAACGGCGCAAAAAATGATGCTTATATAAAAAATCTCGAGGCAGCATCGAGACGCTGCTTACAGCTTCTCAACGCTACAAAAAAATGATTTACGAGCGTTTTTTGCATTTTCGTAGCGTCGCGACGCTATAGACAGCGTCTCGACGCTACCCTGCAGACAATACTGGCCATTTTTGCTATATCTCTTCGCTCGGGTGTTCGAATGACCTCTGGTTCAATGCGTTGGAACCGTGATTCAATTTAGAATCTCTCGGAACGTGTCTTATGCTCAAATAACATCTTTAATCTTCTTGAATTTTCAATTAAGCTTCAAAAGGCTCCAATATCCACCAAAATATTCTTAAATACTTGGTTTTGCTCCTCAAGCTCAGTTTCTACAAAATTAAGAGAAATAGGCATAAAAGCTCACAAAACTAGCATAAATAATAGGAAATAAGATAGCATAAATACATGCTATCAAGAAGATAAACGAATATATTGCAATGCAAGATGAGATCTTTGACTGTGGATTCAACTGGGCTATCAAGCGCTTTGCCAAGCATCACAAGGACCTAAATTGTGAGATCATTCGAGAGAACTTTGCTTCCATTAAGAAAGATCCATATGCCTTCCTAGATTCAAATTATTCTAATGGAAGTGGAGGAGCTGATATGAATGAGGGTTAGTTTATTTTTTGTCTTGTATTGTGCTTGTCCTCTTTCTCTTTCAATCTTAATGTAAGACTTTCCTTTATTATTTAATGAAAGTTTAATTTCTATTTATTGTCCTTATTTTCTCTTTACTGAATTTACTTCAAAAAGATAAACTCTGATAAATATAATTATTTAAGTCTTACTAAACAAGATAAATCGATAAAGACCCCATTCATGAACTCAAACCACATATTCAAAAGAAATCACTTACTTGCAACGTGCTCGGCCTTAGCCTATGAGGGTCGGCCTCAGCCTCGGCTTCTCTGGGATTATTGGATTTTCTAACTCGTTTTGTGTAGCTTCTGCTTTTTGTTCAACAGAAAGGCATATCTCCTTTAGTAGCTTTTTTGCCTTTTGTTTAATAGAGAGACATATTTCCTATTTAGCTTCTTTGCTTTTTGTTTAATAGGGAAGCATATCTTCTTAGTAGCTCCCTACTCAAGTAGGAGTTTTTGGTTGAAAATCATGCTTGAGTGACACAATTTGTAGCTTGAAAAAGTAAATTTTATTACTAATAAAATTTGAATTTTACATGAATTTGCTGGAATTGACAAAAATAAAACTATCTAAAGGAAAGGTAAACAGAGAGAAGCCCCCTAATGATCCATGGAGGTGTGGTCAGTCTTGGCCTCGGCCTTGCCGAGGTATGATTCCTGCTCGTTTCTTGATCTTTTGACTTCTTTGAGCGTTGTGAAGTAACATTCCCTTGAAGCTTTTGGCTCCCCTTTTACTATTCTAACTTCATTCAAAGTAGGAAATTTCAGCAACTGGTGATAGGTGGATCCTACTGCTTTAAGTTGATGGAGTGTTGGCCTTCCTAATATGACATTATAGGTTGATGTGCACTCTACTACCAAGAAGTCAATCATCTTAGTAGTTGTATTCAGTCCATCCCCAAAGGTGACAGGAAGTTCGATGCTACCCTCTGGACTAGCTTTTTCTCCCCCAAATCCAACAAGGGGAGTCAGATTCTCCTTCAGTAGTTTTCTCTCTAACCTCATTGCTTTGAAGGCAATTAGAGATAAAACATCAGCTGAACTTCCTCCATCTATGAGGACCCTGTGAACTTTCACATTGGCCATAGTTAGAGTTACAACCAAAGTATCATTATGTGGCTGATGGATGACTCTAGCTTGAGCCTTAGTGAATTATAGGGTTTGGTTTACAGTTTCAGAATGGAATGAATACATACCTTGGTAATATGGGTCGTGTTCTGCCTCACGAGAAATTGTCTTCCTTTTTCTGCTGGATTCACCTCTACTGGTCCCCCAAATATGGTTCTGATCTTACATGGGAGTTCTTCATCTGGCCGACTTGGGCCGTCATCTGGTCAGCCTCGACCATCTCTGGTTGGCCTCGGCCATGGTTCATCCCTGATGTATTCATTCAGATACATTTCTCTGATCAGGGTTTCGATTTCGTCTCATAGTTGATAACAATCGTGAGTTGCATGACCATGATCTCTGTGAAAGAGGCACTATTTGTCTTTGTCCCACTTTCTAGAAGGAGTCCTCATCTTGCTAGGGAAATTCACCAAATTCAAATGGCTAATTTCCATCAAGATTTTCTCAGGAGGGAGGGTTGTGGAGGTGTGCCTCTCAAATTTTCGGTCGGGGATGACTTTGGGGTCTGGTCAGCCTCGGCCACTCTCCTCGGTCTTCCTCCTTTTTGAGCTGGAAAAGTGATTTTCATGTGCCCAGTCGTATCCTTCGTGTTTGCTACTTCTTTCTCGATCAAACATAGCTTCCTTCGACTATATCAGCTCTTCAGCGCTCATATATTTTTGAGCCCTGGTTATGAACTCAACTTTGGAAGTCGGTTCTCTTTTGCCAATTGATCTGAGTAGTCTTTTGTCTTGTAATCCTGCTACAATAGCAATAAGAGCAGTAGTGTTTGTGCATCCCTTGACTTGCAGTGCTTCCTTGTTGAAGCACGAGATATAATCACATAAGGTCTCTTTTGGCCCTTGCTTTATGATGAGCAAGTGCATCTAAGACTTACGTTGATCTCAGCCTCCCAAGAATTGTGTTACAAACGCTTTTGCTAGTTCCTTGAAGGAGCCAATGGATTTCCTCTATAACTTTTTATACCATTCTCTAGTTGGTCCTGTTAAGCTAGAAGAGAATGCCCTACATTTGACGACTTATGAAACTCCGTGCAGTTCCATCTACGATCGATAGGTGTCCAAGTACTCTGCAAGATCAGTGTTGCCATCGTATGGAGTAATGGTCGGCACTTTGAACTTCTAAGGAACCTTCTCTTTCATGATCTCGTTAGTGAAAGAGGGGTTGACTTGCTCAATGAGAGCCTCTAGATGCCACCTCTCGATCTCACGAGACTTGAGAACATTCCCCTGAAGGTCTCCAAATTCCTTTTGGATTTTCAGGATGTTAGCTTTCCAGGGAGGACTTTGGGTTTGTGCTCCGCGATTGCACTTCATTTCCTCGGCCTTGGCCTCAGTTTGGTCGGCCTCGGCATGGGTCTTCCACTTTAGGTTGATCAGACTTCACAAGTTTAATGTCGCTTTGTGATCCCGCGTGATCGATGATTGATGGATGACTCTTGAAGTTAATGGTAGTAGTTCTATAATGTTTTGCTGGAGCAAATCTGGTAATTCAAGCTAACACGAATTTCGCACGTGGGAAAGGCAGCTCATTAAATGAGCTGGAAGATGTAAGATTACGCAGCTTGTTTCGCCAATAGGAGCTCGCCATTTCATGGGTCCTCTCTAATCAGTCCTTATTTGTACTATTGTGAGATATAAAAAGGGGGCAGCCATTTTTGACAAGGAATGAGAGAGAAATCGAGAAAACAGAGAAAAGAAGAATGAGAGCTGTTTGGAAGATGAGCTACCGGAATATTTCCAAAATAAGAAGGAACTTCCATTGGAGCTGGTGCTGAATGTTGTTTCAACCTTTTTGGGGCAACATTCTGTCTATTTCTTCTTCTTCCTTTTAGTTTTCGAGCACTGGTTTACATTATGGTTGTATTTCGATTCATTTTCTGTATTTCTTGCATTATGAACTAATCACCTTTAAGGTGAAGATTAGGGGTTGAATGTTTTGAATTATTTTACAGTTGAGTACATTTCATTATCTCAATCTTGTTTTTAATAGTTTTTATTTCTTTAGCTCGATTTCGTCTTGCCAACTAAATTGCAGTAGCGTTCCTCTGATTTCTAGAAAGAATATGAGGGGTTGAAAGCTTAAAAATCACATTAGCTCCTTGTTTGAGTTAGTATCTAGCTAAGTGAGGAAGTTAGGGATAATCACTCACTTAGGGGTTGTTTGGCGCGCTGGTTTGGAATCAGAAACCCTGGGAATCCTTGGCTGGAATTAGAAACCCTGAGGTTACTGATTACTGTGTTTGGGGTATAGGGTTGGGTTTGGCTGGTTTGCTGAAACCTGTGTCTGTTGTCACTGCAACATGATTTGTTTGAGCTAATTCATCGAGGTCCAGTTCAATATTTCCTTCTTTAGCTAATCTTAGAATTAGCTCTTTTATGATGAATCACTTTTCTACTGGATGACCAACGACTCAATGATACTTGTAGTAGTTGTGATCATCAACTTTTTCCATCTCTTTCGATCGCTTTGATCAGTTGTGTGTCCAGTAGTTGTTCAAACATGTCAGAATGTCAGAATCTGGAAAATGATAGACTTTTTTCTGTCTTTCCTTCAAAGTTAAGCGACGCCTTTCATTTTCTTGTCACTTTTCAATCTTCTTGTATTTTTGCTTTGAAGAAAACTTGAGAGGGGTTGTTGATCGGCTGTTACACGCAAGCGCACGCGATCGAAGTAATATAAAATGGTCTCTGAGTACCAAGTATCGAATCCCACAGGGAACGGAGTAACAAAAATATTGTAAAGCAAAAGTGTAAGGAAAATTGCAAATGGAAAACTAAATTGCAAAAATAATGTTGGGATGGTGTGTTGATAAAAAGAAAAATTACAGAATCAAATTGCAGAATCTAGAAATGGCAATAATCGAAAGAACAGAAATTGCAGAATTAAATTGCAGAATCTAAAATGGCAATCAGCGAAATAACTAAAAATTGCAGAATTAAATTGCAGAATCTAAAATTGGCAATATTGGAATAACAACTAAAAAGACATAGAAAATGAAATTGCAAAGGGAATTCTAGATGAAGATGGGGCTCAAGAATGTCATTGCCCTAAGTCGTAATTGCAAGCCAAAATTGCAATTCCAACCTACTCCACACTCAATTGTAAACCAAAATTGCATCTCCTATTTACCTTGAATTTAGGTTTTTAGGAGGCTAAGTGGCAGACCTATATGTCTATAGTCCATCTATCTTAGATAATTCGGCTCACAATTTTATGGGTTTTGGAGTCCTTAATCCCTATGTCTAGGGTAAGGAATTGACTTATGTCTAAGCTCTTTTTCTCCATCACTTGTGTGAAATCCGCTTATCACTAACCCCGTCGGTATTAGATCTAAGCTTGAGTTGGTACCCTAGTTGATCAATCTAGGATCTCAACGGAAATATACTCAACACAAGCAAACAATTGAGATGTAGGCTTGGTTTTTATTGAAATTTTGGCTACAATTACTTCTTAGGGAATTCACATCCTTGAATCCCCTAAGAAGTTTTAGCTCATATTAAGAATAGAATTATAACAATTAACTAAAGAAAAACTCATATTAGAAATTTTAGCAAATTACTAATAATGGGCAAATTGAAATAATGGAAAAAATTATCTTGGCAACTTGCTCATTAAACAATCAAAGCCATAAGTTGTAGTAAAAATCTGGGCAGTGGCCAAAAATTCAAGGAAAAATGCTCAATTGGAGTTCATCAAAGAATTAAGGGCATTAATGGGTTTTACTTCCTTCTCCCAACAAAAGTACTAATCTGCAAGGGAAATTTGGGCTTTTGTAAAACATCAACTAACTTAAAAACAGAGGATAGTAATCGATCCTCCTTCCAATCCAACCCAATAATCAAACAAAACTCGAGAACAACGGGATAATCCCCACAATTTATTCAGCGTAAAAGGAAGAGATTTTGATAACACTGCAAAACTGCCCTCGGTGAAGAAGAACGGAAAAAAAAAAAAAAACAAAGTATGGGTTTTAGAACAAATACCCACAAACTACTTTGAATTAAACTTGAACTTAAACCCAAAATACATCAAAATGAGAATAGAAATAACTCAACAACGTTTCTGTAATACAACTGAAGAAAAATCGAGATGGAACTTGAATAATTTGGCCAAAAACAGCAGAAAAATATGAAAAACAGAGAGTGCGAAAAACAAAAAACCCACGAGACTAATCCTTCAAATCGACCGAGGAAATCCGAACGAGAGCTTCCAGCTTCTTCCCTTTTCTTTTGTAGATCTTCTTAAGGTTCAAATCTGCCAAGAATCACGCTCCAATCCCTTGATTCGTGCGAAATTGCTCTTCCCGTTTATGGGTTTCGTCATTCACGCGAGTGTAAATTTTCCATATATGCTCTGCCCAGGATTGCCAAAACGAATTAAGCAATCTGATTTAGCAATTTCCAAAATTTCTGCAAAAAGAACCAAATTACTTAGAATTCTCTTCCAATTGCTATCACATTCAATTCTTCCTTAATTTCAAACAATCTTCTACTTTTTCCATTAATCCTAGGACAAACACGAATATTTTGAGCACTTGGGACTTAAATAAGCCTTAATTCTAAGGCTTATCAGTTGTATTCACCACCATAGATTCCTCTGAAGTTACCTCGATGTCATTTCCTTCTTCCTTTACGTTAGGAGCTAGAAGGTCTTTGTCTCTTCGAGTAATGAGACTCAACTTCATATGATGGGCGCGAGTTGCTAGCTCTTCAAAAGTGTGAGACTTTATGCCTTGGAGGATGTACAAAATGTTGGGATTTATGCTCTAAAGCTTCGTAATTAATAATTTATTTAATAATTAATAATAATTTTGATTATTTTATTTGCAATATAATATTATCCATTATATGAAAAATCCAAGGTTATTAGTGTAATCTTGAACAATGTGTGGTTAACATACGAGAGGATCATGTTCAAGAAATAACCTAAAGGGTCATAGTATATGGATAAGGTTGGGTGTCTTATCCTGGTAACACTATTGATACGGCCTACTTTGTAATAGTTACAAATGATTTGATCCAAATCATTCATGTGGAGACATGTGAGTGGGGGTATCTTATACAATGAGTTTGTATAAGACTGGACCACGAAATATTTGATCTCTCTTTATAAATCCGTTAATTGAGAAGATTAATATTTCATCAAGATGATCATATGCGACTCGATCTTAATCTTGAGTGAGTTATGAACTCCTTCCTGTGAGGGCTTGTCCTTTGATTTGCATGGGTGAGAGTGGCTTTTGTAGTCGATTCAATATGCGTACCATTTTGGAGACTTGACCAAATAGAGAGCTGGGAACATAATCTCATAAGATGAAATTCACTCATTCCCATATAGGGTAAGTAGATGAGTAGTTCCCTTAAGTGCTGATTTCGGGACTTGAACAATGGGGCCCCACCTTCTCACTGGCCTTAGAGGGACTTAGTTTATAATTAGATTATAAACATATTGTTCATTAGAGGATCAGTGGTACTTAAGGTGCAATATGTAATTACAGGGGTGAAACATACTTTTGACCCAACTGTAAATACGAACAACTGGTGAAGGATCTACTTGCATATAATGGTTATATCCATGGACACAACTTGTTCTACAGTGCATAAGAGTGCAACTCTAGGTTTATAGTGGAGTGACCTAAAGTTAATGAATGAAAATTGATTAATTAAAAAGTTTAATTAATTAATTTTATATCATTGCAGCTTATAATCTGTAGGTCCATAAGGTCCCTTGCTAGCTCATAGTAACACTAAAAGATCAGTTCAGTTGAAAGAAAATTTTGAAATGTTCAAATTAATATTAATTTGAAGTGTTCAAATTAATATTTAATATATTAGATATATTAAATATAAAAGAGGAAAATATATTTATTGTATTTGATACATTAAATATTAAAATAATTAATGTATATTTGATACATTAAATAAAATATATTTATAAAATTTGAATAAGATTCAAATAAATAAATATCGTAGGAGATTTGAATGAGATTTAAATAAGTATAAGATATATTTTAATATATTAGATATTAAAATATAATATTTTAATTATGGCAAAGATTTACCCTTGGTCTCTATAAATAGGACTCTTAGGTTGAGCCATTAAAAAAAAGACATATCTCCTCAATAGAGAATTAGAGAATTCTCTCTAGACATCTTCCTCTCCAATCCCTTGTGGATTTTCTTTCAGGAGACTCCTACAAGCTTTGGTCATGTGTTTGAGTCATAGCCAAGAAAATTTTATGGAGGAGATAAAGATCCGCCAAAAATATCTCCATAATATTATTTTCAAGGTATGTTTTGCTTAACCTTAATTTTTATTGTTTAATTCTAAATAAAATCAAAGACGATCCAATGCTTCCGCTGTGGGATGAAGAGTTTATTCCTATCACAAAAGTCCCCAGTGCATGCCTTGAATGCACATTTTGACAGCAGACAGTTCAGTGAGACGGCCTTTGCAATCAAGACTCGTGGCTCTCCAACAATTGATATAGTCGACAACAGGTTCACCTTTTCGTTGTCTAGTGTTGGTGAGCTCGAACATGTTGACGGTTTGTCTTGTGCTGTAGAAGCGATTCAAGAACTCTCTTTCGAATTGCTCCCAACTGTGAATCATCTCAGGTTCTAGATTAGTGTACCAATCAAAAGCATTTCCCTTCAGCGTTCGGACAAACTGTTTAACTAGTAGATCTCCTCGCGTATCAGCATTTTCACATGTCTCAATGAAATGCGCAACGTGTTGCTTAGGGTTGCCTTTTCCATCGAATTGGTAGAACTTTGGTGGTTGATATCCAGTTGGCATTCTCAAGTTATCAATTCTATTGGTATAAGACTTAGAATACAAGATAGAGCTTTGAGAAGCTCCTCCATATTGAGCTCTAATGGAGTTCGTTATCATGTCCTGAAGTTGTTGGACAGATAGTGAAGTGATCGAAGTGGAGGGTTGTGGTTGATTTTCTTGTGCAACGACCTTCTCTTTGTTACGATCTTTGACTGTAGGAGTTTGACTTGATTCTGCGACATTTTGACTCTCAATCTGACTCTTTCAGTATGCGATTTGAGAATCCTTTTCTTCAATCGCCTTCACTAAGGTGTTGATTTTCTTCTGCATCTTTGCCAATCTTTCTTTTATAGTGCTTGTTTCAGTCATCATGACGGAAACCGCGTCAGAATCGAGCTTGAATAAAGGGCTACACTTAATAGAAAACTTATTGTTAGTCGATGCTCCCGTAGCGTTATTATTTTGCTCGCAACAATAGAAGCTTGATTTTCTTGCAGCCTCAATTCTCTGGAGCAACTATGGGTAACATAATCTGTATACAAGTTGCTTGTGACAACGGTCATTGAAGAAGTCTGCTTGAATGTCATCACTTCACTTATATCTTGAGTTGAGGGAAAGAGATGAGAGGTAGAGATGGTCCCACTGGGTGTGCCAATTTGTTCACACGTAATTTCAAAATAGAAAGAAATGAAACACGTGTAAATAAATTTAATTTGTATTAATTTCAATTTAGTGGAATACAATCTCTAATTTGTTCCTCTGATTCTTCCTCTCAAATATACATCTGTCTCGAGGGCTTTGCAGCTTGTTCTCGAATGTGGATTTTTCTCGAGGGCTTCGCAGCTTGTCTCTAATGTGGATTTATTTCGAGGGCTTTACAGCTTGTTCTCGAATGTGAATTTGTCTCGAGGGCTTTTGCAGCTTGTTCTCGAATGTGGATTTATTTCGAGGGCTTTGCAGCTTGTTCTCGATCTTCAAAGTCTTCTAGTCTTCAAGGCTTTGGTTCAGAGAGTGTTTGATCTTCAAGAGTTTAAGGAGTCTTCTGATATTTGTTTCTGAATTCTCTCTAAGTTCTCTTGAGATTTTTTTACTTCTGAACCCTTGAAATGGAGGAGGGAGCTCTCTATTTATAGAGTTCCTGAAGGCATCCAGGTGGGCTTGTGCTTGTCAGTCGGACTGGGCCTGATTGACTTTGGGTTTAACCTCTGGACTGGGCCTGACTGACTTTAGGCCTAGCCCTTTGGACTTTCGTCTAAAATTAGCCCAAATTTTACATAACCCAATTGTATATTGGGATTTGCCATAATTTAATTTAGGGATTCTTGCCAATTTAATTAATCCCTAATTAAATATAATTTCGTCATCAATGTTGAGTAATGACGTGACAATTTCTGATTCGCCAAAATTTCTATTCCAACAGCCCCACGTTCTTTCTTTTTCTTTTTTTTTTTCTACATTTTATTCCAGAAACAAAGAAAAATAATATAACTAACTTTTTTTAATATTCATTTATATATATATATATACACATATGTATGTATGCATATGTATGTATGTATGTATGTATTTTTCTTTTACCTTAACTAATATATTTGATTTTGCTACATGTTCACATTGGTACATTATTTTATATATTTATCTGCTTTCTATTTGACTTTTACACCAGTCAATCAATTATATTAGATTAGTTATTCATACCTAACTGATATATTTGTTTCAGTTATAACGTGATCGATATTTGCATTGCCTTAATCACGGGCAAGATTGCTTCAATTTTTCTTCAGAGCGTGTTGAACGATTAATTTAAGTTTCTAGAGAGTCGACACGATTGAAAATGGAATATAGGATGGTGATAATGACTCTTTGGGTGATACAAGTCATGTAGCTCAATAGGATATAAAGTGAATTTAAAATGGAAATCTCGATCCATAAAATTTAAGTGAAATTTCTATTCTTCTAATGATTGTTAGATTTTTATACGTGGAGACACTATATAGTTTTCTTAATGTGATCATGAATGATGTACATGACTCACACATATGTCTTTTCTTCTTGATTTTGATTGTATGCAATAAATAATTTAATCCTTTGTCGGTTACAATCTTTGATGGTTTCTTCAATCATCACATAATTAATTTAAGATAGTTTTAGGGAAGGGGATGAGAAACGAACCCCTAGATTCAAAATTCCATCTTAATAAGGAGGTTAGATTACAAATTTTGTTCCTATAATTTGAGCTTAATTTCTATTTTGTCTTTATGATTTTAAAATTTTCAATTTAATTCAATATTATTTGTTGGGGGCTTTTCTATTAAGTCTATTCTTCCCAATGTGAAATATCGATATGTTATTTCATAAATGCAATTGAACCTGATTTGTAAAGATTTTGATTCAAGTTTTTCTGAGTTAAAGATATCTGTTGTAATGCTATTATTGTATTATCATAGTTCCAATCATTTCTTCTATAGAATAATCAGGTCTATATTAATAGAAACACACTCTAGATGATAAAAAGTGTACACTTAGAATGTATTTTCCATAGTTTTGAAGTGATTTTTGGATGATATTTTTTTTTTAAATCTTCAAGTTCAACAATAAATAAAAATCACTTTTATAAAAATTAGATGACTTGAAAACACTTTGATAAAAAATACTTGAAAAGTTTATTCTCCAATTCACTTTACTTATTTTACACTAAAAATTATATGGTGCTACTTTATAAATTAAAGTTGACATGTTCGGTTTTTTTAATATTTGATTAAATACTTTTAAAAAATTATCATTAATATATTTTTTAAAACATTGAATAACACGTGCATAACACGTGGTGTTAAACTAGTCCACTAAAATTGCATGCAAAGATAAATAAATTTATAGAAAATCAATCAATTAACTTCCCATTTGCACACTGCTCCTTACAAAAACAATCATAATTGGCAAAAATAAATCAATTTGAGAAGATTTACCTTGAAAGCACAAATCGAGCATCCAAACAATTCTAGGGTTCCTTCATTGAAGGAACGTTCTGCATTCTCAACCAAAGGACTGCTCCCCTCCTCATTCGCCAAACAGGTAAGAAATACTCCATCCTTCCTTCTTCGAATCTACAAGTTTAGCTCCATTGCCAATTATTTTGACGATCTGGTACCTACAACTACATTTTCTACATCTAGTTTGACATTTTGGCGACCAAAGAAGCAACACAAAACTAAAGCTAGATATACATGACTACAAAAAAAGAAAACAATAAAGCGTACATTAGGGACCGAGTATAAAAGTATTATTAGTTATTTATTTACAGATTTTATGCGATTTTTAGGGAAGATAAGAGCTCGGAATAATAAATCAACCTAACTAGAAGAATAATTTGATACATATTCTTAGATTGATAAATACCAAATTACTTAAAAATAGAATTTCACCCAAAAAAATCTAAGTAATGTGTAACGACCCGACTTTTCCTATTAGACTTTCTAGGGACATTACTACATGCATGCTGAAGAAATTTAAAAAATCTTTGGTAAAAGACAGAAAGAATTAAACTTTTTGCTAAACAATCAAAAAAATCTTTATGCTCGGGATCCCTTTAAAAATTATTTCAAAACATAATATGAATTATAACGTTCAATAAGTTGAAATAATTTCACAACACATTGTTTACTAAACAAAATATGTTTTAACTAACACACTATCTAAATGCGGAAGTCATGATCCTCAAAGTCACCCATGACCCTTTCAGCAAACTGCCTTGTCAATCGCATAAGATATGTCTTTGTCTTTGCCTGAAAAGAAAAACATTTTTGAAAATGGTGAGTATTTAAAATACTCAGTAAGTGACCTCACTACCGAGGTCAGGATATGCAAACACATACAAAGTGATTTTTAAAACTTTTTTCCTCTTGTGGGACCTAAAACATTTTCATAGTGGAAACGTTTCCCTTTAACTATTCTCTTCAGCTTAATGTGGACAATTATCCCAACCTAACATTTCCTTTTCATTTAACCTTTTCAGGTTCCTTTTCATTTAACCTTTTCAGGTTCCTTTTCATTTAACCTTTTCAGGTTCCTTTTCATTTAACCCTTTCAGGTTCCTTTTCATTTAACCTTTTCAGGTTCCTTTTCATTTAGATGAACATCTATAATTTTATGAGGGTAATTGTCTCTAGAGATGTCCACGGGGCCGGGCCGGGCGAGGGAATGGATTCCCCGTCCCCGTCCCCGTGAAATTCCCCATTTAATTTTGCGGGGATCGGGGCGGGGATTCCCCGCGGGGAATTCACGGGAATCGGGTACCCCGCGGGGAATTTTTCCCCGTTCTTTTTTTTATTATTTTTTTTATCTTTTTTATCTTTTTTAAATTTATTCTCAACCATAATAAAAATTATTTCTAAATGAATAATTTTCAATATAATTCTATTTAAAGTAAATGTTATAAAATTTTCTAATAAAAACAATAATATACCATAAGTAAAAATACTATAATGTCGAAACAACTTAATTTCTAAAAATTATAATTTCAATATTACAACATAGTCTTTAATTTTTTTTTTCATAATAAAATAGTCTTAAACTGATTCCTACTACAGTTTTTTTTTTTAAAAAAAAAATCTATTTATAGGTAATAATTATATATATATATATTCCAAAAAAACTTCCTCGCTCCCTCCCCCGTTCCCCGTGTAATCGGGGATTCCCCACCCTGTTCGGGGCGGGTCCCCACGGGTTGAATGGACATCTCTAATTGTCACAGCCTTCGAAATCATTTCAGCATGAAAATACACATGTATGCATGAGGTCCCAAAGCATTTTAAATTTTCATTCAATGATGCAACACAAGGCAACATTCTCATATCATTCATCATAAATCATAAACCATAACTCATGCATCACATTCACAAGAATATTTGGCAATCAACAAGTGAAAATCCATTTTCATACATAATAAAGCATTTTAAAATTCATCAAAAATCATAATAAAACATTTATAAAAGCTTTTCATTTCAAATGTAGTTTTTTTTTTTTTTCAATTCAGTTCCTAACTTGCATTTAAGCATACCGGCATAAAGTCCCTTACCTGGCTAAGCTCAAGAATCCAAATCACCCAAATGCTCACCAAAATTCCACCGCCTTGAACCTCAGTCAAACGATTTGGAGCCTAATTCAAACCATCCCTAAGGTTAGAAACAATTCCTAAAATTCATAATTAATCCCAAAGTTCCTTCCACCAAACTAAAGTTCCAAAATTAGAATTAATTCCTTAACATTTAACTTAATCTCAAATTGATGGGTAAAACTGGATTTAAGTCATAAGATCCATGGATTAATCTTATTTCCAATTTGATCTACCATACAGCCCAAAACTCAAGGATCTTCGTGACTTACCAAAAATTTCGCTCCAACAGTCCCAAATTCTTCTGGATAGCGACACGCTTGTGATTTTGATGCCGGAACGGAGTGGGTATCCTTGAAGCAAAAATCAAGATTCATGAATTAAATCTTACCCAAGCAAGATCATCAAAGAACTATGTGGAAACCAATTGCTTACCCACAATTGAAGGCTCGTTGGACTGGAAAATGACTGATCGGATCAAGTACACGAACCCGGAGGAAACAGCGGCGGCAGCGCGTGATCGGGACGGCGGCTGACTGGGCGTCGGTTCGCGGATTGGGGCGTGAGGGCGAACAGCGGCTCGTTGAACGAGCCGCGGTCGGGTTCTGGGCGTGTGGCGAGCAGTTCGTGCCATGGTTCACTGCGAGCGGGTCTGAGGCGTGAGTTGCAGCGGCGGTTCGCAGGCGATGGCGTGCCAACAGGGGAGGAGGTCCGAGCTGGTTCGTGCGGATCTGTGGCCAGGGCGGTCTGCACAGCGGCGGCAACGTGTCTGCGGCGGTGGTGGATCTCGTGCAACAAGTGCAGATCTAAAAAAAAAATTCTTCTTGCTTCAATGGCTGTCGAAAATTAAAGAGGAAGAAGAAGAAGAGAGTGAGGAAGATGATGGCTGGTGATCGATGGTCACGCAAGCGCACGCGATCGAAGTAATATAAAATGGTCTCTGAGTACCAAGTATCGAATCCCACAGGGAACGGAGTAACAAAAGTTTTGTTTTGCAAAAGTGTAAGGAAAATTGCAAATGGAAAACTAAAAATGCAAAAATAAAGTTGGGATAGGTTGTTGGTGAAAAACAGAAATTGCTAAATCCAATTGCTAAATCTAGAAATGGCAATGTTGGAAATAACAGAAATTGCAGAATTGAATTGCAGATTCTAATTTGGCAATGAGCGAAATGACTAAAAATTGCAAAATTAAATTGCTAAATCTAAATTGGCAATATGAAATAGCAAATTAGATAAACTTAGAAAATGAAATGATAAAGGATAGGGCTCAAGAATTCCATTGCCCTAAGTCGTAATTGCAACCAAAATTGCAATTCCAACCTACTCCACACTCAATTGTAAACCAAAATTGCATCTCCTATTTACCTCGAAATTGGGTTTTTTAGGAGGCTAAGTGAGAGACCTATATGTCTATAGTCCCTCTATTTTAGATAATTTTTAGCTCACAATTTTATGGGTCTTGGAGTCCTTAATCCCTATGTCTAGGGTAAGGAATGACTTATGTCTAAGCTCTTTTACTCCATTACTTGTGTGAAATCCGCTTATCACTAACCCTGTCGGTATTAGATCTAAGCTTGAGTTGATACCCTAGTTGATCATTCTAGGATCTCAACGGAATTTTAATCAACACAAGCAAACAATTGAAATGTAGGCTTGGTTTTTATTGAAATTTTGGCCTCATTTACTTCTTAGGGAATTCACATCCTTGAACCCCTTAAGAAGCTTTAGCTCATAATAAAAATAAAAATCCTAAAACTAATTTTTGAGAAAAAGTTCATAGTAAAAAGTTGAGTAAATTGCCAATTAACACAAAATTCTATTCTAATTAGTATCACGTAAATAAACAACTACGGTAATAAACATTGACACAAATATGAGCATTCAACCTCAAGATGTCTAAAATTCTCAAATTAAATTAAATTTAAATTCAAAACAACAATCAGAAGCTTCAATGGCCAATTCCATCTCCTTCCTTTTTCTTCTAAATTTAATGGTTTATTAACTTTTCAGCAAAATCAGAAATTGAATAAAAATAGAAAACAGAATGTTGAATTCCTAAGCAAAACTAGAATGAACCAAAATGTAAACAGAAATTACAAAAATGCAGCTAATACAGAAATATAACTAAACTTGATAACAAACAGAAAATTGAGGAAGAAAATTGGGCAGAAACAGAGGAAAAAGTGTGCAGAAAAACAGAGTACTATTGTTGAATAAAACCCACGAAATTGAGATTGAATTAAAACTTAAAATGAATACAAGAAGAAATAGATTTAATCTCAAGAACTCTCCATAAAACTAACAGAAACTGAAGAACTAAACTTCAGTTGGAATGCTTGGCTGAAAAACAGAAGAAGAACAAAAACTAAAAAAAACAGAGCCTTCGTCAAAATGAAAGACCCATGAAACTTTGTCTCTAAATTCGCCTCCAAATCCACTTCCTTTGCTCCTCCTCTTCTTCCCTATTTATAGGCCTTCATTAGGGTTGAAGAATGCCCAAATTTCGTGCTTAAATTCCTCCAAATCGGGCTGTAATTGAAGAATTTCGAAATGGGTTTAATGCAGAATTTTTTCCTTTTTTAAAACCCAAAAACCCACGAAATTGATCCTTCAAATCGCCCTCAAAATCCGATTAATAGCTCATCTTCTTCTTTCCCATTTGTAGGCATTCATTAGGGTTGAATATTGCCCAAAAATCATGCTCCAATTCCCTCGAATTGTGCGGAATTTGTTCTTCCCATTTATGGGTTTCATCATTCACGCGGGTGCAGATTTTCCATATATGCTCTGCCCAGGATTGCCAAAACAGTTTAGCAATTTGATTTGGCAATTTCCGAAATTCCTGCTCCAGAAACAATTGCAAAATCAGATTTGGCAATTTGATTTAGCAATTTCCATAATTTCTGCAAAAAGAATCAATTTATTTAGAATTCTATTCCAAATGCTATCACATTAAATTCTTCCTTAAATTCAAGCAATCTTCCACTATTTTCAATTAATCTTAGGACAAACACGAATATTTTGAGCACTTGGGACTTAAATAAGCCTTAATTCTAAGGCTTATCAGCTGGCTTTGGGAGTTTGGCTTGAAGGCTTGGCTTGAACCTAGGGCTGCGTGCAGATTAAAATATGTGAGAGGGAACTTAGGGCTTGGCTTATTCATGGGCTTGGGCTTGGCTCAAAGTCTCTTAAATAACAAAAATGCCCTCAAACCAATTAATTCCCTTTTCTTCCTTCTTTCTTCCCAATTTACCCTCCAATTTCTCCAATTTCAATTATGCAAAACTCTAAAATTAAATTCCAACACAACTTTAAACATGAAATTGGCCTTACAATTAATTTAAATTTCAAAACTAAACTTTAATTAATACCTGAAAATGTTGGTCGTTACATAATGTCTCACAAACAATATCTCAAAAACAAAGCTAACTTAAAAAGCTACAAAATCTAAAAACTATAATTACACATTAATGATGGAAACTAGAAAAGTCATAAATTTATGTGTTGATTTCCAACAAAATTAACATTGATCATCAAGAATATTTAATTATAAGGACCCAAAATTTAGGCATTGTATAAACAAATACGTTCTGTTCGAAATAACTATTAGATGAAGTCTCCCTAAGACTGAACCCCACAAATACATTATACTAAAAACTAGCTAAAATCTTTGTAAGATTTTGCTACACGTACTTAAAAAACAACTTAAATCTTCATTGTACTAAGCCAAGCAAATACCAGCTAAATTCTTTGTCAAACTGAGCATGCAAATACTATGCACTAAAAAATAAAAACTTGGCTGAGCCACAAATACTTTGTACTTAACAAACTAAATATTTTGGTAGGAATAGGATATTCTAGTAACAATAACTTGGCCAGAAAACAACTTCTCCTTTCTGGAGCACACTCTTGGAAATAATTATTGGAAAACAAAATTATGCGTAAATACCTTGTATTTGAAGATGTTTAATAGTGTTGTCAAACAATTGCCTTTTGATCTTCAACAATCTTCAACTCTAAGACAGTCATCATCATGCTAACTGATCGATGGTGTACACACAAGCGCACGCGATCGAAGTAATATAAAATGGTATGTGAGTACCAAGTATCGAATCCCAAGGAAATGGAGTAACAAAAATATTGTAAAGTAAAGTGTAAGGAAAATTGCAACTTGAAACTAAAAATTACAAAAATAAGGTTGGGATGGTGTATTGGTAAAAATTGCATAATATAATTGCATAATCAAGAAATGACAATGTTGGAATAAGGAAAATTTGCATAATTGAATTGCATAATCTAGAATTGGCAATAATTGAGAGCAAATTAGATAGACTTAGTGAATGAAAATTCAAAGGGAATTTGGATAAACATGGGGCTCAAGAATGTCCTTGCCCTAAGTTGTAATTGTAAACCAAAATTACAATTCCAACCTACTCCACACTCAATTGTAAACCAAAATTGCTTCTCCTATTCACCTTGAATTTAGGGTTTTAGGATGCTAAGTGAGTGACTTATATGTCTATAGTCCCTCTATCTTAGATTATTTGGTTCAACAATTTTATGGGTTTTGAAGTCCTTAATCCCTATGTCTAGGGTAAGGAATGGCTTATGTCTAAGCTCTTTTTCTCCATCACTTGTGTGAAATCCGCTTATCACTAACCCTGTCGATATTAGATCTAAGCTTGAGTTGCTACCCTAGTTGATCAATCTAGGATCTCAACGGAAATTTATTCAACACAAGCAAACAATTGAGATGTAAGCTTGATTTTTATTGAAATTTAGGCTACAATTACTTCTTAGGGAATTCACATCATTGAACCCCCTAAGAAGTTTTAGCTCATATTAAAGATAAAAATACTACAACTAATTTTTGAGAAAAAGTTCATATTAGAAGTTTTGTAAATTGAATAATTAAGACAATGAATTGTAGTGCTATTCTAGGCTAAACTACAAGAAATTCAAGAAGAGATTCTCAATGAGATTTAAAGCAAAGAATCAAAGGACATCTAATTGAATTTTTATTATTCTTCCTTCTGCCCTTGAAATTGATGAAGTTAAACATTCTCACAGAAACTGAATTTGAATAAAAAAAACTGCTCCCACAGAAACTAGACTTGAACAAAAACAGAGGATAAAATCAACTAATAACATAAATTCATTCAATAATTGCACAACTCATTCCATTCCAATCGACTCAACCTCCACCAATTTTAGGAAATGATTGGTCTTAACGATTCAAGAACCACTTGAATCGGATTGGACAACTGAAGAAATGTAGAAAAATTTCATATTATAACAGAACAATAGCAGCCCATTGAATATCATGAAAAACCGAATTTTAATTGAACAAAAATGTAACACAAACGAAGAAATCAAAATAACAATGACTTGGTACTGCTAACACTGTCGGAATTACAAGAAAAACTCGAAAAGAATGGAAAACAGAAGCTGCACATCCTCGGCAACCCAGAATTTCCAGCAAGTTCAAAAAACAGAGTGTAAAACAACAATGAAACCCACGAAATTGACTCCTAAAAATGCCTCCAAAATCGAATTAATAGCTCCTCCTCTTCTTCCCCCTTTATAGGCCTTCATTAGGGTTGAAGAAAGCCTAAATTTCGTGCTCAAATTCCCTCAATTCATGCGGTAATTAAGCTTTCCATATATGGGTTTTGCGCAGGAATTTTCGTTCTTCCTTGAATTCTTCTGCTGTCCAGAATTGCATAATCATGATTTTGCAATTTCCACATTCCCAGGTCTGCTGCTCCAGATTGCAGAATCACGATTTTGCAATTTCTATATTTCTTGCAAACAAGATTAATTTATTTAGAACTCTATCCCAAATGTCATCATATTTATTTCTTTCTTAAATTGAAACAATCTTTCGACTATTTTCAAATGGTCTTAAGTCAAAACAATAATATTTTAAGCAATTGGAAGTTAAATAAGCCTTAATTCTAAGGCTTATCACTAACATAGTTGTCATGACACATACAGAACCAAACAAATGTTTTCGGTTTGAGAAATTGGAACCAACGTCCATTATTGAACCAAACAAATTTTCTACAATCTATTCAAAATCACCAACCCTTTACCCGAATTGAAACTCTTCGATTTTTCGAACTTTGTATTTCTCAATCTCTTCAAAATCACTACCATTTTCTTCCCCACCCTAGTGATCGCCTCCTTTTTCTTCCTCTAAGAAGTTCACTATTATGCTGTATTTACAAAATTCTTCCTCCCTTTGCAGCCTTTGTTGTCGCTCTATGAACGCCTCCACCGTTTTCCAAAAATTCTTGTTGCTCATCCGGTATTCTAGATACGAGATTTTTCTTGTTCCTTTGCTCAATCGGACGAGTTTCTTGCATTTTTTTGTCTCCGATTGACTCTTTTGATAATACTTGATCTCTTTAAGATTATAGATTTTTTTATCACGATCAACGGTCGACATCACTATCATTGATCTGCTTGATTTGAAACTCGATCTCAATAGGTCAATAGCAAAACGTTCATGTGTTGTGATCAATTGGCAAAAAAAAAAGCTTCTCAGTTACCAAAATAATCATATAAAAATGTGAAAATACCAACAAATATAAATATTTTAAATATATAGTTTAAAACTTTGAAAGATATAATCTAAAATTTTAAATAAATAAAAATAAATTAAGATCTATAAAGAGCAAGAGATTTGAAATTTAGATTTACATAAGATAACAACCTCAAGATTTAGATGAGTTTTAAAAAATCGTATCTTAAAAATTCGTATGTTGATAAATACAAGTATTTTAAAAAATCATAAAGACATATCAACACATTTGAAATAAATAAATGTGCAGATATGAACAATTTGAATTCAAAATCTTAGTTCCTGTAACAGAAGAACTAAAAAGGGAGAGAGCATTTACAACAACGGCAGAACGGTCATTAAAAAAATCTACCCCACATGCGCTATACGAGTGGCCATAAATCAAAATTTTTAACTGATAGCCATATTTCAAAACTTCCTTTTTTTTTTTTTTTTTTTTGGCCATCCATACAATTATCGCAATGGGGAAATGGAGAATTTGGGTTTGATTCAAAAGGTCCAAAGTTCCCAACATTGGACTCAAGCCCATAACCTTGTCTTAAGACCCACTTGTTACATTGGCCAAATAAGTGGATGAAATTAATAATCAAGATAAAATATTAAAAAAAATCAACAAACAACACATAGTAAAAAGTATATTATAGGTTAGTTAGTGATTATTATAATTAAGATTAATTAATACATAGATCAATCATTAATTATATAAAAATGAATGGTTGTAACATAAAATAATATATATACCTTGATGTTAATGTTGATCAATTATTTAAACAAAAAGAAGCAAAGAATTCAAATTTCTATTAATGAAAGATGTTGAATAAGAATAATGGATTAGGGTGGGATGATAGAATTGGAATAATGAATAATAAAGTATTTAGGTGAGAGGTATTAGTTGTCTAAAACAAAAGTTCATGAGTGAAAAGATGGCAATGGCATTAGGGGTTGTTTGTAAGTTGTCCAAAAATAAAATCAAGTGATTGCGAAATATTAGGTGACAAAGGTTTTTTGTCTGCCATTGTTGTTATATCTTTGGATATATATATATATATATAGAGATATTTATAGATATTTATATATATATCTAGATATATATAGATATTTATATATATAATAGACTATATATATATTTATAGATATTTATATATATATCTAGATATATATATATATATTTATATATATAATAGACTATATAGATATAGATATTTATAGATATTTATATATATATCTAGATATATATAGATATTTATATATATAATAGACTATATAGATATTTATAGATATTTATATATATATATATATATATATATATATATATATATATATATATATATATATATATATATATATAAAATAGACGTTGGCTACTTTATGCAAAGATATTTTATCCAAAAATTAAACCCCACCTTCAAAAAACACTTTATTAAAGTTGAGAGCTACCAATTGAAAAAATGGCTAGAATCAAGATCAAATTAACATAAAATTAGTTATTTAAATAAAATGGTACTATAAACAAATTACTTGAATAAAATAATGAGAGGAGTAAAACATCTATCTTATAAAGATTGTAAGATTTTTTCATCGTTTCGATGTGGGATTCTCAACAATTTCAAGTTATTGTGATGTCGATTTTTTATCAAACATTATTTTAACGGAGTTCTACTGCAATGTAGTTTTGAAACGTTGTTTATGATGTAAGGTCAAAAGTATTATTGCACATTTTACAAGAATAAGGGTATGTTTTAAATAAATAGCAAAGTTAAAAGAATATATATTTTTATAATTTAGCCATTATATATTCTTAAAAGGAAAAGAAAATCGATGCAAAAATTAGTGAAGCGTGGATAAGATGTGTGTGGTAGGCAGGCCACACAGGGGGATGAATATGATATGTTGATTAGATAATAATAGCATTTCAAAAATGAAATATAGAATTATATCCCATATAATTTCCAATTACAATCCGGTGGAACTGTCACAATCTTAAGAAGCATGTAGAAATTTACTTTCCAATTTAGTTCTTTGTTTTTTAAAATCATTTGTTTTCTCACAATTTTTTTTTAAATTTTTTACTTTCTTTAAAAACACTATTGAATCTTAAGCTGAATTTAAAAAATAAAATCAAAAATTTAAATTTGGATTGATTTTTTAAGATGTTTTTAAAAACTAAGTGATAAAACAAGAAAACTATATGAAAAGTAATATTTAGAAGCTTAATTCAAAAAAAAAAAGTGGTTACTAAACGGAGCCTAATTTTTAGATTTAAACTCAACTAGTTAAGACATATAGGCTCGACCAAGAGATTAAAAGTTCGAATCTTCACCCCACATATTGTTAAACTAAGAAAAATATTTAATAGTGATTTAATTGTATAGTTAATTATTTTTGTTTGATGAATAAATTAGAGTTTTGAAAGGAATGTGTATAAAAAGGAGGGAGGATATATGGTTTAAAGTCTAAAATGGATGGCAGAAATAGTGGATTTAGTTTTGAAAATAGGTTAGCTAAAAGATGACTACACCTAACAGTTCAAAAATTCCAAAAGTATAAGATCAGAGATGAGCTCACTTTGTTTGTCTTTGAATCCCATTTTTGGGAAAAGCTAGTGGGACCAAATACATTTGGGAATTTGAATTGGAATTGGATACCTTACTTTAAATTGATAAAAATCTTTTCTAAAGGCATCCTGGATTGGAATTTGAGATATTTTATAATTGAAAATATCTAGAGGTGGGTGAGGGGGAGAGAGAGAGTTTTTTTTTCCTAATTTGTTCCCTCATATCAATTCAATAATTAAGCTTACATACATAATAATAAATAAATGCTAGATTATATACAAAATGTGATTGATCTATGAAGTTGATTTTAATTTTGCCTCTACTATTTCAGAGGAATCCAACAATAATCCACCCTTCTAATCTAATTATCAAATTCCTTGAGATGAAAATAGGTGAGGAAAAGTCAATTATTTTTTAGGACAAAATTGATCATAATAAGTGCATAGATATTTGACATTTGTAAATTTGTATAGTTTAGAGGGCAATGATGAAAATGCAGAAGAAAACGACACGGAGGTTGATGTGCAGAAACTTTTTTTTTAAGAATGAAAGAAAGAAACGTAACGCACACTCACACATTATTCGAACCATTCTTCAACCACCGTGACGTCTATCCCTTTCTTTACAGCAACCAAATCAATTAATACAGCAAGACAATAAAAATAAAAATTGTAAATTACATTACAGAATAAAAGAAAAGGAAAAATAATTTAGAAGAAGTACAAATGGCGTACGTCTCTTTGATCATACAGACAGACACAGACGCACATAAAGATAGAACAGTAACGAAGAGAACGAAGAAATGAAATCATGGTCTTAATTTAAAGATAAGATCAAACAGAAAATTGAAGTGAAGTTTTGGTGATGAGGATTGAGACTACTTCAATTTCCATATGCATCCCCTTCCTTCCCAAATCTCATACCCCTGAAAATGAACAATAATTCAAATTGATCATCAAAATTAAACCCCATCAAAATATATGATCATCTATAATTAAAATAATAATAATAATAAAATGTTTATGAAAGGAGGCTTACTGGAGTGAATGAGAGAGAGGGGAATTTGGGAGATGGAGGGGGAGGGGGTGTCACTTGGTGATGGCATAAACAGCATAAATAATCCCCGGAATGTATCCGAATAAAGTTAGCAGCAAACAGATCCAAAACTCAACCTGCAAACCCAAATTATATTAATAATTAATTCTCAGTAAATGAAACCAGAAAAAATAAGGGTAAAGAAGAAGAGAGACATGGCAGCCAAACTTGAGGAAGACCCCAAGAGGAGGCAAAAGGATGGCGATGAGGATGTCGATGAAGTTGGCTGTGCTCTCGTTTGCCATATTTTCTTTCTTCTTAATTATATATATTTATATATATATATATATAGGATCTTCACAACAACAACAAGATCAAGAAGAAGAAGAAGAAGAAGAAGAAGATTGTGTGGGTTTTAGAGAGAGAAAAATAGAGGAGTTAGTAGTAGTAGTAGTGGACAAGTGGTGTGGTTTAGGGGAGCCTTTTACTTAAATAGAAATTTAACCAACTCAGTAGGTCCACATATGCCTTTACTTTACAAATCACAATTCCAATATAATTCTAACTCTACTACTCTTTTCTCCCTCTAACTGCACAATCTGTTAGGGACAATAGATACTCCACATATCTTCACTCCCAAAAAGTCTCATAGCAATGGAGATAGTGTTGAGAATCCCACATTGAAAAAATGTAGAAAGACCTCACGATTTTTAAGATACATTAACTACTCCTCTCATTGTCAATTGATTTTGAAATGAAACCTCATGTTCTCTAATAGATAGTGTCCCTCACTTACAAACCCATGATCTTTTCCTTATCTATCCGACGTGGGACTTTGGTCGCACTCCCAACACAATCTTCTTACTCCTTTTTTCCTAAAAAAAAAAAAAAAGCTTTCACTTTAGACCTGTTTTCTTTCTTTCTTTCTTTTTGGTTTGGATTTGGGATTTGGTAATCATACAGCTAACTCAATAATGAATCTCATCGAAATTGAGATTGCCGTCCTGGCTTACCTTTCTATTTTAATTCCATTACGTAATTTCTTTCTTTCTTTCTTTCTTTCTTTCTAACTGCAAGTACCCAACGTTTTTCCCCTTGCCCATTGCATCACATTTTACTTCAAATTAATTGCAGTACCCTTTTTCAAAAATTCCTAATACACTCGATCCCCCCATACCATACCCAACGTTTTTTCTCTGCCCTCATCACTCTCATCTAATCTTTCTATTCAATTCAATCTATATTACATCTTTTTCATACCAAGAATCTAAATAAATATATTCATTATGATCTTTTTAATTACAAAATTCAATTTTCTTTTTATCTAAATGGTTGGTGATTTTTTTTTTTTAAAAAAAAAAATTATATATATATATATATCTACTAGCTCAAAAACTTATATTACCCCACAAAACTTTGAAACTATTACATACTTTAAAAGTTTAGGGATATACATTAGATACAACTTTTAAAGCTCACTAACCTATTAGACACACTATTAAAATTTTATGGACCTATCAAACACTTTGTAAAGTTTAATTAACCTATTAGATAAAATTAAGTTCATGAACTAAACTTGTAATTTGATCTAATTCTTTAAAAAAAATTGAAATATAAAGGAGATCAAACGCGCAAAAGTTCAAAAACTAAAATAGAT
This sequence comes from Trichosanthes truncata, assembly GCA_033996785.1. Classification (NCBI taxonomy): domain Eukaryota; kingdom Viridiplantae; phylum Streptophyta; class Magnoliopsida; order Cucurbitales; family Cucurbitaceae; genus Trichosanthes; species Trichosanthes truncata. Next base: position 46,728,723 of record JAWPNB010000013.1, read on the forward strand.
TTTTCTTTCCTTTGATATGTTTTGGCAAAAGAACCTAGCTATCAAAATTCTCCCTAATATGAATCAAAATTTCAAGTATATTTTAAAATCATTACAAATTCAATAAATTTAATTTTTAGTACCTAGCTAATATAAATTCTTGTTGAACACCCTTTAGATAATCTCTAAGTATCAAGCTTTTGGTAATCTAAATATAGTTTAGTGGGATGAGACAATTCTATTACCTTCTCTATAGAGCTATATTTCTGATATAATAAATTAGGGAAAAGTATCGACTAATTATTTCATTTTTATAGGATTGAATTTTGAAGCATATCATTAAATTAAAATTTGACAATTACCGTTCTTATGATCTCATTACTTTATAACTCGACTCTTACAATATTTGAATTTCACAAAATTAAATTAGATTGTTGGTTAAGATTTGAGAGAAATAAAACAACTGTAAACAAGTGACGTAAAATAGAAAAACAAAATGAAATTAAATGAGACAGGTGTCGGGGAATATTTTTGAAGCAATCGGATCGGACGGTGGGTATGTTGCCGCATCCTGCAAATGCAACGGCGGAGATTAAGTCTTTTAACTTGCACATGAAATGGTCCCTCCCTTCCCTCTCAAGTTCTCAACACGTGAACGTAACCGCCCAACTTTAATGCGTTTCCACGTGTAGTTTCTTTCTCCTCGACGCAAAAAGTTTTTTTGAAATTATAAATTAAAATTCCAGGTATACTTTTGTTCTTAGGAGAAAAAAAAGAAGTCCTAATTGTTCCAAATCCGATTCTCATTTGCTGGTTTATAAACATCTTTTTCGATGCCAAGCAAAAGAAAGATAAGAAGGGATTTCCAAAAAGTACGAATAATTAACTAAGAATTTACTTTTCATTTTGTTCATTTCATCTCACATCTTATTAATCTTTTATAAAATAAGTATAACTTAGTGGTTAAGATATCTCTATCTCTTCTAATTAACTGTAAGTTCAAATCTAACCAATTTTGGATATCCTTTTGATTCATGAATTTTTAAGATTCTCACGTCGACGACATCCTCTAATGATATTTTTTCCATTTATTTTTCTTTTATGTAGTTTTTTTTCATCAATTTTCTTTATTTCACATTTTTATTTTGTATTTAATAATAAATTAATATATTTATGCACTAATAAACGATCATATGTAATTAACTATATTTATATTTTACATTTAGACATAAAATAAATTTTATTTTAAATTCTCTCTTGTACAAATATTGAAATGGTTTCTTTTAGTTATTTATTTGTAATTTCTTAAAATTATTACTAATTATACATTTCCAAAAAGACAAAAATCTGTTACAAACAAGTAATTATTCCTATAAACATTTAGACACATAAATAAACTTTAACTAAAACAACTATTAACTCCGTCTACTTTATAATTTATAATTACTCTAAACTTTATAATTTATAACTCCATTTAGACATAAATGAATTTATAATTTGACTTTTTCTATTTAACTTCATCTACTTTAACTAAAACAACTATTCTCTTTTATGCCAGAAGCATAACCAAGGTTTAAAATGTCGAAGTCTCAATTTTATGGAAATATTGATGGAAATATCGATAAAATGTCGATGTCGATAGATATTTCTGGAAAAATTTTAAAAACAAAAAATTCAAAAAAAATATTTAAATTAATAAATAAACATTTTACACTTTTTAAATGAGTTAAAATACTTGTTACAATATAATATTAACATTGAGTTACATTTTTTTGTTATTTTTTTTAATATTTTATCAATTATGTATAGTATAGTGGAAATGTCGATTCTTCTCTTATGTCGATGTCAAATCCATGAACATGTAGAAATATCGATGGAAATGTCGACATGTCGATGAAAATTTAATACTATGAGCATAACTCAATAGTAGTTAAGGTGTTTAAATTTGGATATTTAAATTTGTACTCCACATTTGTATTAAGAGAAAGAAAGAAAAATAGAAAACTAATCTATTTCCCAAATAATTATAGTTTGGATTTTATAGCAAGTTTGGCACATATAAAAAAAAATGAATAATTACTCTAAACAACCTATGAAAAATAGCGAGATTGTGGAATTTGGGAGTCACGAAATATCACAAATGTATAAGTTTTGTTCTCAAAAAAAAAAAGTATTAAGTTATTTCTTTTTCCACAAAAAGTTGCCTAAAAATTGCGGCAACGAGTAATCTTATCTTCCATTGTCAAGAAGAAACACAGGACCCGCAAGGCAGTAAATGAGACAAAAATAATAATTATAATGAAATAACGTCTTTCTCTCACATGAATCACTACCCCTCCCCCAATAAACACAATTTAGGCTGTGGTGGGAACATATTTTTTAGAAAATCGTAACTGTTTGGGGTGTTTGGTTACGTTATTCTGATATATATTTTTTTTAATTTATATAAAATCACTTTAAATTCTTAGTTTTCTAAAATCTCATAATGGTCACTATATCCTTCGGTATATTTGTTTTTTCAATTCTTTTGGCCTTTGTCACGTATCGAAGTTTATGTGCAATTGCAGCTATTGAAAGAAGAATTTTGGCCAATCCTAAGTCTCCACGTCATTATTTTAAATTAATAAAAAAGTCATAACTAATTAAATTTGGGATCAATTATAATTATAAAATTTACATGTGTCCCAAATTTAATTTGAAGACAAAAATTGACAAAATTCTAAAAATTAAAAGTGACAATTTGACCAAACAATTAAATTTAATTTGGTTAAATTGAATCATATGAAATTGGGCTAACAAGAAGAATGGCTAAAATTAAATAGGTGTTTTAAAAAATGTCCAATTTTTTTCTTTTGAAAAATGGCCAAACGTTTTTCTTCCATTTTTAAATAGAATTATTAAATGTCAAAAATGCCCTCTAACCAAAATTTGAATAAAAAATACTACAATTATCCTATAATTAATTCAAATTTAAAATTCAAAATTACAACAACTGTATCTTCTACAGAATATCTTAATCAAAAACTAATTATGTATTTTAAAATAAAAAATACATAATAATTAAAATCCAAACTAAATAATGAATTAACTTGACAATTTGATGGGCATTCTAACAGGGATAATAAATTTAATTTGGCCTAAAAAAAATCTAAGCAGACTTAAGGAAACATAAAGAACTTAAACACAAATACACAGTATTCATAGACAATAGAAACCACCCACTGACCCTAAACAATCACTAATCATACTACCCAAGGCATAATAATTACTAACAATTGAATGCACTTACACACTGCCCCATATATTGATTGATTTAGCCATTTGGAAGGAATGAAAATACACTTTGAACTTTGAAGCTTCATCTCCTATTGATGTGAGAGTGAGATATGATGTTGTGTGTGATGCAGTGAGTGACATCAGTGAAAAATATAGGCAAATGAAAATGACGTGGTGAAAATTAAGAACAACACACAAACATTTGTCACCCAGTGCACTGCCCAAGTATAAGCAGACGCACCAGCAAGTAATACCTGGGAGCATTCCACGGTCGAATCCTCAGGGAATAGATCAGATTAATAATTGAGATGCAAGAGAAATTATGCAAGTAGAATGTGTGCTACGTGGTCACAAGATACAAAAATACGAGATGGATGGTTGATGCTTTGAAAGTAAAGAACATAAAATAAACTAAGGCAGATGAACATAAAGAGTGCAAGGCTTGGTTGTTTGGCTGCCCTATATTGAACCTCCTCCTAATTGTTTTACCTCCCTTTCTACTCCCCAACTTGGTGATTCTAGGCAGGGGAACCTTCGAATGCCTCCCTCCCGGTATCGCATTCCCAATTAACTTGGGTTAGATTCCTCTGTGCCCTCATTAAACAATTACCACCACCCTTTTTTAGCCTACAAGTGGTTGAGTTATCCCTAAAACAACCTAGCAAAATATGTTCACTCTTGCTCTACATGATTTTTTCGACATGCTTGACCCTTTCGGTGCCTAAAACATGCTACTACTCTACGTCGGTTGATCAGACGAACAAGAGCAATTTCAACAAAAGAACTCTCAAGTAGAAGAATACCAAGAAGTTTCATAGAAATTTCAGTTCAAAAGGAAAGATTACAACATAGGGCTTTTAACCAAGCCTTACAAGAAAACTAACTCATGCTTGAAAGTAAAGGAACTAAAACTACAAATGAAAACATGCTGAAAGAAATAAACTAAAACTGTAAAAATACTAAGGCATATGAAAAACTATGGTGGGAGAATTGGAGCTGTCGCGTGACCTCCTTCAACTCTTCAATGGTGCTGTCACTCCACCATGTGAGCTTCTGGAGGTTGAAGATGAAGATGAAAGAATGGTGGAAGGGAGGCAGTGATCGTGGGGAGGGAAGCCCAGATGCCATAAAAATGAGATGGGAGGGTCTATTTAAAATATTTTTCAGCCAATCAGAATGAGGCAGCAGACAAATGCTTTATGCAGGCTGCAGGCCAGGAAAGTACGGTGGTTTCTCACCTAGGGCGTCCTTTTGGTCGGCCTTGAATCAGAGTGTTGTACGAAAGTGGTTCCCTACCATTCTCGCCGCCTCATTTCGGGTGTCTCAGTTCCGACTGCGTCACCTTCAATTGTGTCACTTTCAGGCTCCTCAACATTCAGTTGCGTCATGTTCTAATGCGCCACTTTCAGCGCGTCAAGCCTACTCTTTACATAATTCACCTCCTTGAATGCGTCCAAACTTCGACGCCTTGGATTTGAATTCACCTGCACAAACACTTGTTAAGAATGGCACAATAATTGATGAAACTCGAAGGTTTTCAATAAAGTTATTGTGTTAGACATGTAATATGCCCACTGTACCTACTTATGCAATTCTTGCTCTATTTTCTTCCATTTATGCTTTCTTTTACTGCGTTGAGACCAAGAATAGTCAAATTGAGGCGCCCAAATAACTTGTTATTACAAGTTATCACCTATTCCACATTTTGTTTAGGGTTTGAAAATCAGCATGACTCTCTGCAAATGCCTCCCCTCCACTACAATCAACTGGAGATTTTGGCTTGTTTATGGCAACCGTTCACGAAAATCTCAAAATGTGCTGTAACTTCCAAAGAAGTGTAAATCTGAGATTAACTAATTAAATCGACATTAGTATTGCTCCATGCATATAGCGTATTCCTATAGAATTATCGTGTATTCAAAAAACAGTAGAATCGTACATATAAGAGAAAGCACTGTGTATTCAAAAAGTGAAAAATGATTTAAAGTTCTCCATGCATACACGCTTCCCCTGCAAAAGTCCAACCAAATTAAGTAGAGACTTAATCAAAGTGAAATTTTAATGAATTTTAGAAAAACTTACAATTTAGTGAATGCAAATACGTTTTGATTATTTACGCCGTTTCCGATTTGGTCTTTATTTGTGGGGAAAAATTACACAAACTAATCTTAAATTATGAGATTTGTTACAATCACACTCTTAAATTTTTAATTTGATTAATCAATTCTTATACTTTGTTAAGTGTTTCAATCAATTCTGATACTCAACTAATCTCTTAACTCAAGTACTAATTAATTAATCAAAATAACTTTAAGGATAATTTGACATTATCTTGTAATTATATAAAATCTAAAATTCAAACTACAGCAAATATATCTTCAACAAATCTCTTAAATAAAGTACTATGTAATTAATCTAGAATTATCCTGTAATTATATAAATCTAAAATTTAAATCACAATAAATTTATTCTCAACAAATCTCGTAAATCAAGTACTAATTAATTAATCAAAATAACTATAAGAATAATTTAAAATTATCTTGTAATTATATCAAACCTAAAATTCAAACTATAACAACCCTATCTTAAATAAAATACTAAGTAATTAATCAAAATAACTATAATGATAATTTGATACATAATTTTAGATTCATAAAAACGAAAGTTACATTACACTTTAGAGTTTCACTTTCATGTAAAAAAATTCAAAGAAACACATAGTATCTAAACACACATACCCAAGCAAATAAAAAACGATAGGTTGAAAATTGTAAGGTAGAAAGAAAAATGTCAAATCATAGCTTGCAAAAATCAAAAACCTTAAATCACAACAAAAAACCATCCCTAAACACACAACCGCCTCATTCCATTAAATTTTACACACATCCATCTTCATTTGGGATGATATACCTTCAAAACTTCATTCCATTATTCGTCTCTCTATTTGAAAGAACTATGCATTCAACATAAGGTAGGAAATACTCATCGTCTCTTCTTCGTTCCGACAAAAGATAGTTTTATCACGTTTGAGTTTCCTTTCATTCTGATGGTGGAACTCTACTTAATAATTTGGTGGGAGATTAGATGGCGTTGGTGAATGGGAGGTTACTGGTGGGGGTTGCCTATGGTGGTGGAGGGTCTAGTGTTGATGGGGGCAGAGCATTGGACGGAGTTGGTGGTGGAGTTGCAGGCGGAGGAGACAATGCGTGTTCCGACATGATAGCTCACTGAGCACTTACTGTTGGAGTTTACCGTTTTTTCGGCTATATTAATGGTTTAAGTTGACTTTTGTATTTTCTAGTTTCTTCCCACCTTATCTCTTCCTTGATTGGTGGTTTTCAATCTTGTCTCATTTTATTAGCTTGTCCTTGCTCCTCTATTTAAGAGAGGAAGTTAGTAATAAATAAAACAAGTTGTTGATCATCTCCTGTGTGTTGTGCTTTTCTTCAAGACCCATTTTACATTATTCTCTTTGTTGGTATCAGAGCAGCCATGGCTGACCCTGAACATGTAACCCTTGGGACCATGTCACAGAAAAACACAGAACCCACCAAGGTCTCTAAAGGAACATCTAGAACGAAGAAGGAAATCGCACCTGGGAGCATCAAAATACAAACGAAAGTTGAACCTCCAACGAATCGTTACCAAGTTTGCTCAGGAACGTGCCTTGTCAGAAATCCAAACTTTACCAACCTGCTAAATCAGGTAACCTCTATCAAATTGAATAGAGGAAACTTCCTCTTATGGCAAAGCATAGTTCTCCCAATACTCAAAAGCTACAAACTTGAGGGGCATCTTACGAGCAACACTCCAGCTCAAGAAATGACCATCACCATTCCACCTTCAGAAGATGAACCTCTCAGACTTCTTCTCCCCAACCCGAATATGACATTTGGGATGCCGCTGACCAACTCCTAGTAGGCTGGCTCTACAACTCTATGACCCAAGAGGTAGCCACCCAAGTTATGGGCCATGACGAAGTTAAATCCCTGTGGGATTTCATCCTAGATGAAGATCATCATCAAAAAATGCTCCAACATACCAGGAAAGGATCAATCTCCATGGAGGATTACCTATCTCTCATGAAGAGCCACTTCGATAGTCTCACACTTGCTGGTTTCCCAATGGACATGCGAAGCTTCATTCCCTTGTCCTATCTGGTTTGGATGAGGAATACACTCTTATTGTATGTATTCTTTGTAGCCAAGACCTGTCTTAGGGTAGAACCCATCTTGAGTTGCTAGCCTTTGAACAGAGACATGAAAGGCTTAATGTCTTGTGATAATGCTAATATTTTATATATTTATAGCCCCTTTTACTTAAGCTATTTGCACAAATGCATGCTTTTATGTCTAATAAATATAGCAAATTAATGAGAAAATAGCCAAAATTAGTTAAGGGGTTGTTTTGAGCTAAGAAATAGGAAATAAGAAGAAAATAGTTGATTATTGATGAGTTTTGGTGTTTTTATGCAGAAAAGTGAAAACTGCCAGAATTGCAATTGCAATTGCAACTGCAATTTCACCTGGGAGACAGAATTCCGAAAATAAAGGAGCAAATATGGAATCACGATTTTATGCTGATACTTGAAGATATTCTCCACGAATCAAGCTCATATAGATTCGATTCTTGCCTAAAACATCCAAGGAGCAAACCCTAGCATTTGGAGGCTATAAATATGAAGATTCAAGCAACAAAAAAGGAATCCACAGTCGGCCACACTCGATTGAAGACCATTAGTTTTCTGTACTTTTATTTTTTCTGTTTTATCGACTAAAAGGAGAAGAAACGCCACTGAAACTTCAATCCAGCCCTGTTGAAAGTCTAGGGTTGTGAAGATCCTACTCTCCTTGAAAGAGGTTGAGTTTAGATTGATTGAAGAGGTGATAGTTCTTCCCTTGAAGTTTGACTTTTCTCTTGTAATCACAATTTCTGTTTTTTATTTTAGTTTAAATTCCAGCACTTTAGTTTTCTGTTTTAGGTTAAGTTCCAGCACCTTATTTCAGTTATTTTGACATTCAGTTTACTTTTAGTTTTTGTTTCGAATTCAGCTCTTTCATTTGCAACAAGATTACATTAATAAAATTCTTCATTCAAGTTATCTTTCTTTTCGAGTTCATCACTTATTTTCCAGTTTTGTTTTCTTTCTTTTTACTCCTTAAATCAGTATGTGTTTTCTTCCTTTTAATGTTATGTTATTTATTTTTTCCATCATGAGCTAATTCCGTCCTTGGGATTCGGATATGTGAATGCCCTAAGGATTGGAAGCTTGGCCTAAGATGTAAAAGTAACTTTGCTCGATTCCATAGCATTGTTTGCTTTTATTGATTATAATTCTTATTGTGAATCTAGCTTGATCACCTAGGTGAACATACAGAGATCGAGTTTAATACTGAAAGGGTTAAACGAGATTACGTGTTCATACAAAGCAATAGAGAAAAGGGGCTTAGACATAAGCACTTATTTTTTACCCTAGACATAGGGCGAAACCTCTAAGACCAAGGGTTGTGTTCTCATTAAACTAAGTTCATATTAGCCATAAACATATGGTTTAATAACTTAGGCTTCTAAAGGTTTTTCCATTAAAATCGAATAGAAGTTGAACCCGGTTTACATTGTTGGTGCTTGAGTACATATTGTAATTGCATTTTAGGTCACAATTCTTTTCTAAGGGGCAAAAGCATATTCGGATTCCATCTTTTTATCATTTTATTTTTAGTACACTCACAATCTTCCCAATTATTTAATATTGGTTATTGAGGTTGCTTTGTGCTAATATCTTTGCATTCATCTTGAATTTTGTGGTATCCGTTCTCTGTGGGATCGATACTTTGAAAAATTTCCTTTACTACTTGTTTGACAGTGTGCACTTGCACTAGACTGGAGACTTTTTATATTCAAAAGTTTTCTTCTAAAAGCCCACACGTTTTCAGTCGATCACCTTGCGCACGAATGCTTTTATGAATCTTGCTACCAATCCAGAAAGAATTCGAACCCCTCCCACCACTGGACAGCACCATAACTCACGAGGATCCACCTCCTCTCACAATAGGGGCAGACATTACCGTGGTCGAGGGAGATACTCTCCACACCAAAATCGCCCTATCTGCCAAATTTGTGGAAAGACCGGACACACTGCTATCATCTGCCATCACCGGTATGATAAAGGTAAATTCTCTAACTTCTCTGTCACACCTTGCCTGACCACTGAAGTTGAGACAACCTTAATGGCTTATCCGGAGACTCTCCAAGATTCAACGTGGTATTTTGACAACGGTGCCAGCAACCATGTGACCTCCGATATGGCTAAAATGTTTCTCAAAGGTAAACCCTCAACCACACTAAATATTATGGTAGGCCATAGACATAAATTACCAGTGATCTCCACTGGCACTATTTTGCTGCATACTCACAAAGATGATCATATTCTACAAAATGTCTTATATGTCCCTTGTATGAAAAAAAATCTAATTAGCATCTCTTAGTTAACTAAGGACAATCTTGTGTTTGTTGAATTTTCTTATATGTTTTGCTTTGTCAAGGCAAAGAGGTCCAAGGAAGTGGTGTTGGAAGGCCAACTTGAGAATGGTCTTTACCGATTACGACAACCTACCAAAGCCTCAGTAACAAGAAATAAAGAAGCAAGTTTGGGAGCCTACATTGCTACAACCACATCTCCGAAGTCTCCTCCAGTTAATTCTGCCACACATCTGACCCCTGTTCCACCTTACCCTATTTTGTATTGTACTAAAGACATTTGGCACCAACGATTGGGCCATCCAAGTCCTAGAATTTTGAGTCAGATGTTACAACTATGTAATGCTTATGTTAAAAGAAATGATACGATGAATTTTTGTGAGGCTTGTAAATTTGGGAAATCCCACAAGTTGCCAATTAATCTATCAATTTCTCGTGCCTTAACTCCTCTTGCTTTAGTTCACACTGACTTATGGGGACTAGTCCCAGTGAAATCAGTTGATGGGTTCCATTATTACATTGTCTTTTTAGACGATTTTAGTCGATACACGTGGATTTGTCCCTTAAAATTGAAAAGTGAAGCCACTCACGCATTCAAGCAATTCAAAGCTCATTGAAAAATAACTCAATACTTCCATTAAATCTCTTAGATGTGATGGAGGAGGTGAATACAAGCCTATTATTCAATATGCTCAAGAGCATGGGATCAAAATACAGATGTCCTGTCCATACACTTCTCCTCAAAATAGCCATGTTGAACCCAAGCATCGCCATTTAGTTGAAACGGGTCTTTTTTTGCTTTCCCAAGCTCATATGCCCTTGAATTACTGGTGGCACTCATTTCACACGGCCGCACACCTCATCAATTAAATGCCTTCACCGGTCATCAAAGATCAGCCACATTTTTCTCTTCTTCATCACACCTTACCTAACTATGGTGAGCTACGCACGTTCGGTTAAGCATGTTATCCTTGCATTCGGCCTTATCAATAACAAAAATTTGGTTTTCACACTAAGAAGTGTGTGTTCATTAGATATAGTGATTATCATCGAGGGTATAAATGTTTATCCTCTTCTGGGCGTATTTATGTCTCCAGGCATGTGACCTTCAATGAATTCAACTTTCCCTTTTCATCTTTATTTCCCTCTTGTATAGGTACACCGTTTTATCTGCATGACAGCAACCTGAATTGGCTCCCTCTCCAGCAACATTCTCCCACCCATGTCCCTCTCACTTGTTGTAACGCCCGAGTTAAGGAGGGGTACATGAATGAACCGAGACTACATCCGAATGAGAGGGATCCTGAGGCTATGCAAGGCATGGTTAAGAAAAGGCTTAAAAGAATTGATAGCTACTACTTATACCAACAAGGTGCACCTTCCTTTTCGGTGGCTTAATCATAGTAACTCCAAAGTTAAGCGTGCTTGGCTTAGAGCAATCCTATGTTGGGTGACCTCCTGGGAATTTTTCTAGGAAGCATGTGAGTGAGGACAAAGCATGCTGAAAGGACTCGTGTTGGTTTGTGGGGACAGTCTTCACTCTTAGAAGCAGTTCAAGACAAGTAAGGTGATGTGGCCAGGTCGCAGGGGATGCAGGGGAATGCCGGGGCCGTTAGGTGCCGAATCCGGATTCCAAATCCTGGTCCAAATCTTGGGCCTGGGGCGTTACACTTGTCCTTCCTGCACTCCACCTACTCAAGCTTTAACTTCTCCACCTACCCCACATACCACCTCCTTTTTTAATCCTTCCACTACTCCCTTAAATACCTTGTCCCCCTTTCCCCTGACCTCACGGCCCTCTTCATTGTCCCCTTTACCCATTTCATCTTCTTCCACTCTGCTTTAACCAGCCTCGGCCTTCCCTTCCCCTTCCCTTTTACCTCTAGTTAATTCCCACACCATGATCACTCGTGCCAAGGCTGGCATCCACAAACCCAAGCTCCTATTTACCGGCCTCATGCAAACCATCACTCCCCTCAACTGGTCCTTACATGAACCATTTACCTTTAATGATGCAGTAATAAGCCCCGCTTGGCAACGAGCCATGGATGAAAAATTCTCTGCACTTCAACGCAACCACACTTGGACCCTTGTTCCTCCTCATCCCAATCAGAATTTAGTTCCCATCAAATGGATATACAAATCAAACATGATACCAATGGAAATATCGAGAGATACAAAGCTCGCCTTGTCGCTAAAGGATTCCTTCAAGCGCCTGGGGTTGATTATGGTGAAACATTTAGCTCAGTCATCAAACCATCATCAATTCGTTGAAAGAATGAACGTTTCACTCCGCAGCGGAAGCATTGGATTGTCTTTGATTTTATTTAAAATTAAACTAAAAAAAATAAGATTAAGCAAACTTACTTGGAGTAGATATGGAGATATTTCTGGCGGATCTTTATCTCATCCACAAAGTCTTCCTGGCTATAACTCAAACACAGGACCATGGCTTGTGGGAGCCTCTTGAAAGAAAATTCACAAGAGATTGGAGAGGAGGAGGTTTAGAGAGAATTCTCCGATTCTTTATTGAAGAGATATGTTATATCTAATGGCTCAACCCAAGGGTCCTATTTATAAAGACCAAGGGCAAATCTTTGCAATAATTAAAATATTATATTTTAATATCTAATATATTAAAATATATCTTATATTTATTTGAATCTCATTCAAATCTCCTACGATATTTATTTGTTTGAATCTTATTCAAATTTTATAAATATATTTTCTTTAATGTATCTAATATACATTAATTATTTTAATATTTAATGTATCAAATACAATAAATATATTTTCTTCTTTTATATTTTATATATCTAATATATTAAATATTAATTTGAACATTTCAAATTAAATATTAATTTGAACATTTCAAATTTTTCTTTCAACTAAATTGATCTTTTAGTGTTACTATGAGCTAGCAAGGGAAATTTATGGACCTACAAATTATAAGCTCCAATGATATAAAATTAATTAATTAAACTCTTTAATTAATTAATTTTCATTCATTAACTATAGATCACTCCACTATAAACCTGGAGTTGCACTCTTATGCACTATATGATAAGTTGTGTCCATGGATATAGCCATTACATGCAAGTCGATCCTTCACGAGTTGTTCATAATTACAGCTGGGTCAAAAGTCCATTTTACCCTTGTAATTACATATTGTACCTTAAGTACCACTGATATTCTAATGAACAATTTGTCTATGATCCAACCATAAACTAAGTTCCTCTCAGGCTAGTGAGAGGGTGGGGCCCCATTGTTCAAGCTCCAAAATCATCACTTAAGGGAACTACTCATCTATTTACCCTATATAAAAATGAGTGAATTCCATCTTGTGAGATTATGTTCCCAGCTCCCTATTTGGTCAAGTCTCTTATCCATATACTATAACCATTTAGGTTATTTCTTGAACATGATCCTCCCATATGTCAACCACATACTGTTCAAGATTACAATAATAACATTAGACTTTTCATATAATTGATAATATTATATTGTAAATAAAATAATCAAAATTATTATTAATTATTAAATAAATCATTAATTACGAGACTTTAGGGCATAAATCCCAACAATCTCCCACTTGCACTAAAGCCGGCAAGACATGTATCCTAGGGCATACTCTATACCCAACATGTTCTCCCACTTGCCCTAGCAAAGATGAGACATGTCTCATAATCCTAGAAAATCTAGGTGACCCTCAAACGCTTTAGCTTGGAGAGTCTCTTTATATAGATCCAAAAGACTACCGTTAAAAGCCATCTTGGTCACTACCATGATGTTTTCTCTCTCTCAATATGATTCCCTATACATTGGTATTTTCTAATTTCCTTAATACTAATCTTTACACCACTATTATCATAATAAATATGATAGACTAAATCATATCTGAAACACCTTTCAGATCTTCAAGAAACTATTTGAGTCATACGAGTCCTTTTGTTGTTTCACAAGCAAAATAATTTAACAGTTATACCAAAGCACTCTTGGCTCTTTACAATATCTTCTTCACAACTGGTTGAACATTGCTTACGCTGTGAACAAACTGAGCCAATTTAATCAGTCTCCCACGGTGGTTCATTGGTAAGCTCTTAAAAGAATCTTACATTACTTGCACGGCACGCCAAACCTCGATCTATCCATACAACCCGCCAGTTCCTTGTCCCTTACAGGCTACTTCGATGCTGATTGGGCTGCCTCTCTCGATGATCGCAAATCAGTCGATGGCTACTGTGTTTTTCTGGGCTCCACTCTCATATCATGGTCATCCAAGAAACAACACGTTGTTGCACGCTCAAGTACTGAGTCCGAATATCGAGTGCTCTCTCACGTTGCCTGTGAACTTCTTTGGATCCGTGTCCTTCTCCAAAAACTTCGAGTCTCACTTTCATCCACTCCTATTGCATGGTGTGATAACATCAGTGTTGCCGCCCTTGCTCATAACTGAAGGGAATAATCGAATTAAACCCACAGCGGAAGCATAGGAATCGTCTTTGATTTATTGAGAATTAAACTAAAATACAGAGGTTAAACAATAAATACCTTGAAAATAATATTATGGAGAATATTCTGGCGGATCTTTATCTCTTCCACAAAGTCTTCCTGGCTATGACTCGAACACAGGGCCAAGGCTTATGGGAGCCTCTTGAAAGAAAATCCCCAAAGGATTGGAGAGGAAGAAGTCTAGAGAGAATTCTCTAATTCTCTCTATTGAGAAGATGTGTGTTGTGAAGAATGCACAATGGCTCACCCCTAGGGTCCTATTTATAGTGGTCTAGGAAAAATAATTAAATAATATATTTTAATATCTAATATATTAAAATATATTTATCTAACCAATTTGAATCTTATTCAAACTGTTTAAAATTCTCCTACGACATTTATTTTCTAATTTGAATCCAATTCAAATTTAATAAATATCTTTTATTTAATGTATCTAATATACATTAATTATTTTAATATTTAATGTATCAAATACAATAAATATATTTTCCTATTTTATTTAATGTATCTGATATATTAAATATTAATTTGAACACTTCAAATTAAATATTAATTTGAACATTTCAAATTTTAATATTTAATGTATCAAATACAATAAATATATTTTCCTCTTTTATATTTAATATATCTAATATATTAAATATTAATTTGAACACTTCCAATTAAATATTAATTTGAACTTTTCAAATTTTTCTTTCAACTAAATTGATCTTTTAGTGTTACTATGAGCTAGCAAGGGGACCTTATGGACCTACAGATTATAAGCTCCAATGATACAAAATTAATTAATTAAACTCTTTAATTAATCAATTTTCATTCATTAACTCTAGGGTCACTCCACTATAGACCTAGAGTTGCACTCTTATGCACTATAGGACAAGTTGTGTCCACAGATATAATCATTACATGCAAGTCGATCCTTCACGAGTTGTTCGTAATTACAGCTGGGTCAAAAGTCCGTTTTACCCCTATAATTACATCTTGCACCTTAAGTACCACTGATCCTCTAATGAACAATATGTTTATAATCTAATTATAAACTAAGTCCCTCTCGGGCCAATGAGAGGGTGGGGCCCCATTGTTCAAGTCCCGAAATCAGTACTTAAGGGAACTACTCATCTACTTACCCTATATGGGAATGAGTGAATTCCATCTTGTGAGATTATGTTCCCAGCTCCTATTTGGTCAAGTCCCCAAAATGGTAGGCATATTGAATCGGCTACAAAAACCACTCTCACCCTTGCAAATCAAAGGACAAGCCCTCACAGGCAGGAGTTCATAACTCACTCAGGATTAAGATCGAGTCGCATATGATCATCCTGATGAAATATTAATCTTCTCAATTAATGGATTTATAAAGAGAGATTAAATATTTCGTAGTCCAGTCTTATACAAACTCATTGTATAAGATACCCCCACTCACATGTCTCCACATGAATGATTTGGATCAAATCATTTGTAACTATTACAAAGTGGGCCGTATCAATAGTGTTACCAGGATAAGGCACCCAACCTTATCCATATACTATGACTCTTTAGGTTATTTCTTGAACATGATCCTCTCGTATGTCAACCACATACTGTTCAAGATTACACTAATAACCTTGGATTTTTCATATAATGGATAATATTTATTGCAAATAAAATAATCAAAATTATTATTCATTATTAAATAAATTATTAATTACGAGGCTTTAGGGCATAAATCCCAACAACAACCCCGTGTTCCATGCACGGACGAAGCACATCGAAATTGACGCTCATTTCATTCTCGATCAAGTCCTTACTCATTAACTCTAAATTCGTCACATTGCCTCTCAATCACAAATAGCATACTGCCTTACCAAACCGCTGCCCATCCAACAGTTTCTCTATTTCCATAACAAACTCAATCTCCAGCTTGCTCTTTTGCCTCATTTGAGGGGGGATGTTACGACATGATAGCTCACTGAGCACTTACTATTGGAGTATACCGTTTTTTTGGCTACATTAATGGTTGAAGTTGACTTTTGTATTTTCTAGTTTCTCCCACCTTATCTCTTCCTTGATTGGTGATTTTCAATCTTGTCTCATTTTATCAGCTTGTCCTTGCTCTTCTATTTAAGAGAGGAAGTTAGTAATAAACAAAACAAGTTGTTGATCATCTCCTGTGTGCTCTGCTTTTCTTCAAGACCCATTTTGCATTCTTCTCTTTGTATGTGGAAGCAAGTGGAGGTGAGCTAGCAGATGGTCGATGAGACAACAGAGGAGGAGAAGATGGGCCTAGTGGGGACGGAGTAGGAGTTGAGGGACCATAAGGATTTGTTGGAGGTGATTGTTGTGGTGGTGACGGTGACGGAGTACTTGGCAGCGGATTAGATGCGATGGGAGGTGGCAGAGATGGATTGTATGAGTTTTGGACTATCGCAACTGTTATCCTCGTGAATTTGTTTTTCACGAGAGGGATCAATAAGTTGTATTCCTTCAAAAGGCATAAGTTTACAGTGTTCAATGTAGATTTCACAATCAAAATGCATTTTGAAAATTGATTTTGAAATCAAGATCTAGATTTCAAATCTCTAATTTATTTAGATACATGATAACTAGAAGCACGAGAGATAGTGAAGCAAGGGTAAGATGGGAATATGATATTATTGAATTGCATGTGCATCACATGTGTGGACATATATCTTACGTTTTTTTTTCTTTTCTCAAATGAACCTCTCTTTTTGGCTATAGAGAAGGATTTTCCTATGGAATTTGGGTCAAAGTTAAATAAAACCCAATCCAAAGCCCACATGCTTATGGAAAACTCTATAAATAGAAGAGCTCTCATTCATTTGAAGGGTTCAGAAATTAAACTTTTTAGAGAATTTAGAGAGAATCCTTGAGGCCCTTAGGTGCTAAACACTCCCTAAAGTCCTTAAGTGCAAAACACTCCCTAAAGTTCTTAGGTGTTGAACACTCATTGAAGACTAAAGACTCTTCAAGACCCTAAAGATTGATTGAAGCTTCAACCTCAAGAACAAGCTGCAAAGCCCTTGAAACAAATCTACATTCCAGAACAAGCTGTGAAGCCCTCGAGACAAGTCTACATTCGAGAACAAGCTACAAAGCCCTCAAAACATTTGTACATGAGAGAGAAAGAATCAGAGGAACAAATTAGAGATGTACCCCACTACATTCAAATTAATACAAATACAAGTTCAGTTACACGTGTCTCATTTCTTTCTATTTTGAAATTACGTGTCAAAAGTAGCATCATTGAACTTGAAGCAAATTGAAGCGAAAATGTCAAGGTTTGTGATTTTCGTTGCATTGGTAACAATTCAGATTTTTTTTAACTTTCCAATTTTTTTTCCTCATAACCTTCTTTCAATTACCATTTTCTTTTTCTTTTTTTTTTGTCCCATTTGCCCCCCAAATTGTTCCTAGATGCTTTCTTTCCGTTACACAGTTTAAAGATATTGAAAAGTTGAGTTAAAAGATTTTGAGATTCAGGGGCGTTGAATGTTAGTTTCTGTGATTTTTTTTCTTATCTAATTTTTAAATTTTATTTCTTGATTTTTTTAATATAGTTGTACTATATCCTTTAGATTTACCTCTATATTGGATTTTGAAATCAAGAGGGGATAAGTTTTGAAATTGAGAGGGACAATATGGGATACTAGGTTTTGAAATAGCTATAAATCGAAAATTCAAAAGAAATCTTCATTACAATTTTATATAACAATTATTTTCCCTAAACTTTTATCGTATAATTTAAAGTAATAACAAAATATAATTTGTAATTAATTTGAATTATAAAAAGTCTAAATAATTAGACAACATGCATGGCTCAACTGACATAAAGTGTATATCCTAGGCTAAGAGGTCAAATGTTCGAATCCTCCACCCCACATGTTGTCAAAAAAAAGAAAAGAAAAGTCTAAATAATTAACTTATAATAATTTATATATTGAACATCAACATATAAATAATTAGAATAATATGTCTACTTTTGGTCATTATAGCTAAACCACAACAATTTCATTTGAATTTACCAAACGATGCGACCTGCTTTTCTGTGTTTAAAATTGAAATTTACCAAACACTAATGTACTTTATATGACAGCTGATTTTCCTAAAAGCATAATTGTCAGCAAATATTTTAAAAACTACAACAATTCCAAACAGAGCCTTATTCGTTGTTGAATATTTAAATGAATTTACTATTACAAATTTGATTTTACAAATAACTAAAAAGGTTGCACCCAAATAATTTTTTTTTTTAAAAACTAAAAGGTTAAAAGAATTTAAAAAAAATAAAAATAAAAGGTTTAATCTTTCCTAAAATTGAAAGTTTAATCTTCTACTCCACATTTTTTTTTAGAAGAAAAACTACGGTAAGACTTTTTGTGTATTGTCTTGACGTATTAAAAAATGGATTTAAATCTCATTTTGGTTTATGAACTTTCAAATTTATTTTATTTTGGTCTCTAAACTTTCAAGTTTGTAAGTTCAAGAATCAAAATAAGATTTGAACCAATTTTTTTTTTTAAATCACAATTAGACTTCACGTCACATACCAACATATGAAAACGAGGTTAGCTATTCAATTAAACCAAATCTATATATAAAAAACAAGACCAGTGTAAATAGAACATGTGTCACACGTTTTCAATATGGTAATGATAGGGAAGATACATGAGGTTTGACCCAACTATAAAAATCAAATTGAAATTTTTAAGACCACAATGAACAATTTGAAATTTAATCCAAACTATAAAGACTAAAAAAAAAATCAAAATTTTGAAACCATATGGACTAAATTGAAAAATCAGCCCAAACCACAAAGGGATCAAATTTGTAATTTAATCCAAAAAAGTTTCCAACTAAGATGGTTTAATTTTTTAAGATTATAAAATTAAGATTAAATTATCCAAAATACTCTTGAACTTAAAAAGTGTCATTTTAACTCTCAACTTTAAAATTGTTTAAAGAAAACCTTCAGTAAGCGTTTCTATTAAAATGATTGACGAAAATTGATGTAGCAGCTTAAAATTGCATGCATACATAGGCATTATTTATAATATCATTCACTTAACTTGACATGATAACTAATGTATTAAATTTGATTTCGTGAGCAATGTTATAAATGATGTCAACAATATCTTTTAAGTTGAAATAAATGATAACAACAATCTAATTTACTATATAGTTAAAATTATATAGTCACATATGTTTTCCAATTTAATTTTTACATCAGCTGACACGTCAATTTCTGCCCGTCATTTTTATGGAAAAACTCTCAAACGATTTTTGAATAATTTCAAAATTTAAGGGTTAAAATAAAACTTTTTAAAGTTTAGGGACATAATTGAAACTTTTCTCAAAGTTCAAGGATATTTGTATAATTTAACTAAAAATCGTAATCTAAGTTAGTCTAATTTTTACTTTCTATCCACAAATTATAATAATGGACTATATGAGTAAAATTCTTTTATATATATATATATATATATATATATATATATATATATATATATATATATAATTTCTAGTGTTGTTGCGTAAATCTAGTTCATGTCCGTGTTTGTAATCCAATTTGATGGGAGGATCAAATCAACTATGTGAGATACCTACGCAAAGAAACTCACATTGATGTGGCACTTTATCAAATACGCTCTGATGCTTAAATTAGTATGAATCTGAGGTGTTCTTAGCGTGAGCAGAGTTTTTATTTTTTTATTTACATGTGAATGAGGAGAGTTCAACTATTTAAGAGAAATTAGAATATACCTTGCCAAAGTGAGCATAGTTCAATTGACATATCGAATTTGTTAACGACTACGAAGTCTGTAGTTTGAATCATCTAAGCCCTATTGTACTTTAAAAAAAAAAAAAAAATAGAAATTAGAATGTACCAAATAAAGAATCTAATATGCTAATGTCGTGATCTTAGCGTATATCCCACTAAAATCTCTTCTCATTGGCAGGCTCTTTGGTTTTGAGTGGACATCTTGGCTGAGGCTGAGGCGTCGGTCATGTTCCAAGGTTGGGGGATTAAATGACCTACCTCAGCTTGGTCGTTTCACACGTCATGTTGTTAGGCTGCCACGTGGAGAGATATTTTTTACCCATAACATCTTGTAAACTGTAAGATAAAGATTTAATTAAAATATAATTTTGATCATTGTACTTTGGTTAGACTAATTCTATTTTATTCCCTATACTTTTAAATGATCAAATTCAGTCCTTGTACTTCTAATAAATTTTAAAATTAGTCTATATTGTTAGTTCACGGTTAACTTTTTCTAAAAGAAAAAATCATTCTCTATCAACCTTCCCTCTGTAAATTTTAAAAACATATTTACATTGTGTCTTTTTTGAATGAAAGTTATTATTATTCTACTAAATTGGATTAAAAAAATAATTTCAAACTAACAATGATGACTAATTTTAAGATTTATTGAAACTACTATAATTAAAATAGGATGAGTTCTAAAGTACATGGATCAAAGTAATATTTTAACATAAAGATTTTTAATCATATTGATTCAAAATATTTTTTAGGAAAATTGCACAAACCACCCTTGAATTATGGGGTTTATTATAATCACACTCATGAATTTTTAATTTGATCAATCAATTCCTGTATTTTGTTAAGTGTTGTAATCACACCCAAGAACTTTTACTTTGATTAATCAGCGCCCTGTCCTTTGTTAAGGATTGTAATCAACCCCTTCTATTAGTTGTTGGTAATAAATTACCGTTTAATTGGTCTTCACATCTATGACTCACATGTTAGTGGAAGAGCAAACTTGTGATTGACAGATCTAGAAAAAAAAAGTTTTACTTTTAGAAAAAGAAGCAGAGGAAATTTCAATTTAGTAAATGTTATTTGGGCTGTGTGATTTTTCTGTTCTCTTTTTTATTTTTTATTTTTTATTTTATGGAAAAGAAGAAACTTAAGAAGACTAAGGATATTGTAGTCACCATAGCTGAAACTTCAATCTCTAAGGCCCCGTTTGATAACCATTTGATTTTTTTGTTTTTAGTTTTTAAAAATTAAGCTTACAAATACTACTTTCACTTATGGGTTTTCATGTTTTCTTATCTTCTTTTTACGTATGTTTTAAAAAACCAAGCCAAGTTTTGAAAACTAAAAAAAAAAGTTTTCAAAAACTTGTTTTTGTTTTTAGAATTTGGCTAGAAACTCAAATGTTTCCTTAAGAAAGATAGAAACCATTGTAGAGAGGATGAAAACCATTGTAGAGAAATTGTGAGAAAACAAGCACAATTTTTAAAAACCAAATGGTTATCAAACGGGGCTTAAATTAATCGATGATGACATTGCCCAATTTGTACAACTAAGAAAGAGGGATCGTCCTCGTAAGATCCTCAATTACAAGTTTGTCATTTCGTACGCACATATGAGTCACATATGTGAAACTCAATTAAACGGTAATTTAACACCAATTAACAGAAGGGGCTAATAGCAACACTTAACAAAGTACAAGGAGCAGATTGATCAAATAAAAAATTCATGGGTGTGATTGCAACACTTAACAAAGTATAGGAGATTGATTGGTCAAATTAAAAATTAGAAAAAAATCAAATTTGACCCTAAGATAAGTTTAATCAATGCACAAATTAACCATTAAATAACATTGCCAAAATTTATAAATTTCAACAAAAAAATTTAGCTCAAATGTTGTTTTCCTCCAAAATTTTATCAATTTTCATATCGTACATATGTTGTATAATTCATTGAACGCATAAGAGAAAACTTCTTTTAACGATATTTGGAACGAGAACTTATTAGAAGATTAAAATTGCAACACATTTTAAAATTTAAGGTTAAGATTGCAATATTTATTTAAGTTTGAGGTGCAATTTGATGAAATTGAAAGTTTAGGGTTAAAATTGATACAAGTTGACAAATTTAGGGGTTAAATGTGATTTTTTTCTTAAGAATTGAAGGATGTGATTGTAACAAATCCGATAGGTGTGATTTGTGTAATCTTCCCTATTTTTGATTTGAAAGAAAATTGAAAACGAATTGTTAAAAGGAAGGATAAAAGAGAAGGCCACGTGGTTAAAAGGAAAAGGATCATATCCATTATTGATGATTCATAATGCATTGCATTTTGGCCCATAACAGTAATTGATGATTGGGCATGTTCCCACACCCACCAACCAAATGGGTCTCCCTTAGGCCAGGGATTCAAGACCAAGCACCTTCCTTAATTATTGGGAAATACTAATTCAAATTATACACTCAAATTTTTTAAATTAATTTATGATCTTGTCTAAATCGCTATCACACATCATTCTCTGCATGCATCCGACCATGGTTAATTAATTATAAATAATTCCCCACTTAAACATGTTCAATTGGTCTAGCACCAAAAAATTTGAATTCTCAAACACAAATTTTATAATTATTATCAACATAAAGTATAAAAACAATAATCAAATACCTGTTAGGGACTTGAATAGACTTAACCAGCTCATAAAAACTTCCAAAGTTGTTTCCCAAAAATAAGTATGGCCTTGAATAGACTTGAATCCACACTAGTAAGTATGGGCTCTTATTTACTTTTTGATATAAGTTATTTTGGTACCTGCTAAGTTTTGATCTAAATTTTCTCAACCAAAAAAAAGAAAAAAGTTTTGTTGTAAGTTATTGTGTTTTACAAACTCATGATTTTAAAACAAACAATAGCTTCATTTGTGGTCATTTATTAAAAAAAGAAAGAAAATAAAAACAGAATTTAAAACACAATGATCAAAATTCTCTACTTGCTTTGAAAACAAGCTTTCAAATAAGTCATACTACTGCCAAAAAAAGAGAGAAAAAAAACAAAAGTGGTGTTTAATTTAAAATCTGAATTCCAAGTTCCAACTGCCAATTTTCCTTGCTCTTACCAAGACTTTTTAGGTCAGCATTGAGCAGTAGTCAGTTCAAATTCTCACGCCTTTGTGTTGAACTCAAGGAAAAAACGAAGAAAAAATCTTTTGAGAGAGAGAGAGATTGACCAAAACTGAAAGGAAACAACCTTACTGCATGACATATTGTTCGTGAATCTTGACCCAAGTGGCCTAAGAATCAACTGATTTTCCTTCCAACCAATACCCATTACTCTCCTAAATCAAAGCAAGTACCTTTCGTTGTAACTTGTAACTTGTATTTGTATTGTAACCCTATTGATTATGCATGACTTATGAGAGATGAAACTTATCTTCCTTGTAAATTCTAAGCTTCCCCTTTATCCAAATCTGAGTTTTTTCAAATCCCATTACCACCAAATTCCATTCCCCCACCCTCCCACCTCTCTTAACAGCCTTCTCAATTCCGCCCGGACCCCAAAACATGCCACTCAAATCCATGCCCAACTCATCACCTCCGCCTTCCTTTCCCTCCCTTTTCTCTTCAACAACCTCCTCAACTTGTACGCCAAATGTGGCTTTGTCGACCAAACCTTGTTGCTCTTCTCCTCTGCCCCAGATGGCTCTAAGAATGTTGTCTCTTGGACTTCTCTTATTTCCCAATTTGCCCGTTCTAAAAGACCCTTTCAGGCCTTGACTTTCTTTAACCATATGACGCGTTCTGGGGTTTATCCCAATCATTACACCTTCTCTGCTGTTTTATCTGCTTGTACTGACACTATGGCTTCTGTTCATGGGGACCAGATGCATTCTTTGATTTGGAAACATGGATTCCATGCTGAAGTCTTTGTTGCCAGTGCATTGGTCGATATGTATGCCAAATGTTGTGATGTGTGCATTGCTGAGAAGGTGTTTGAGGAAATGCCTGTGAGAAACCTTGTGTCTTGGAACTCTATGATTGTGGGGTTCTTGCAGAACAAGGTTTATGATCGGGCCATTCTCTTCTTTAAGACGCTTCTACTGGAGAGTCTAACTGTTCCTGATGAGGTAAGCTTTTCCAGTGCCTTGAGTGCTTGTGCCAATGTTGGTAACTTGGAGTTTGGGAAGCAAGTTCATGGAGTTGCTTTGAAGCTTGGTGTCAGGAATTTGGTTTATGTAAATAACTCGCTGATTGACATGTATAGTAAATGTGGCTTATTTGATGATGTTGTGAAGTTGTTCTCAAACATTGGAGTTAGAGATGTTGTTACTTGGAATATAATGATCATGGCATGCGTTTATAATGACAATTATGAAGATGCCTGCAATAGTTTTTGGATGATGAGGAGGGAAGGTTTAATACCTGATGAAGCATCGTACTCCTCTGTTCTTCATTCCTGTGCGAATCTTGCAGCATTATATCAGGGGACACTTATCCATAATCAGATCATAAAATCTGGGTTTGTGAAGAATTTGTGTGTTGCAAGTTCTTTGGTTACAATGTATGCAAAATGCGGCAGCTTGGCAGATGCATTTTGGATATTTGAAGAGACTGAGGACCGTAATGTGGTTTGTTGGACAGCCATAATTGCAGCTTGTCAACAACACGGCCACGCTAACCGGGTTGTTGAATTATTCGGGGAAATGTTAAGAGAGGGGATTAAACCTGACTACATTACTTTTGTTTCTGTTCTCTCTGCTTGCAGCCACACTGGTCGGGTTGAAGAAGGATTCTTCTACTTTAATTCAATGGTTAAAGTGCATGGTATTAACCCTGGATATGAACATTATGCATGCATAGTTGACTTGCTTGGTCGTGCTGGGCAGTTGGATAGAGCTAAGAGGTTTATAGAACTGATGCCTATCAAACCAGATGCCTCGGTTTGGGGTGCTCTACTTAGTGCTTGCAGGAATCATAGCAACCTTGAAATGGGTAAGGAAGTGGCTCTGAAACTTTTTGATTTGGAACCAGATAATCCTGGAAATTATGTGCTGCTTTGTAACATCTTGACACGTAATGGAATGTTAAATGAAGCTGATGAGGTTAGAAGAAAGATGGAAACCATCGGGGTGAGGAAGGAACCAGGATGTAGCTGGATTGACATAAAGAATTCAACATTTGTATTCACAGTACACGATAAGTCACATGAGGAAACGCAGGAGATTTATGAGATGTTGGAAAAGCTGAAGGAGTTAGTAAAGAAGAAAGGTTATGTGGCTGAAACTGAATTTGCAATAAATATTGCAGAAGGTTACAAGGAGCAAAGTTTGTGGTACCATAGTGAGAAACTAGCTCTTGCATTTGGGCTGCTGAGCCTTCCTGCTGGGGCTCCAATTAGGATAAAAAAAAATCTAAGAACTTGTGGAGATTGTCATACTGTGATGAAGTTTGCTTCAGAAATTTTTGCCCGAGAGATTATAGTAAGAGATATAAGCAGATTTCACCACTTCACCAATGGCGTTTGTTCCTGTAAAGATTACTGGTGATTGATTTCTCATCATCCTAAAAGAAGCTGCAAGATTTATTAGATGAAAAGTACCAATCTGTGTTGCAGCTGAGTCAGTCGAGAGTGAAAATTTTGACCTGTTTTGCCTAAATCTGAGTGGAGGTAGTCTCAATCTTGATGATCCCCTGGATAACACCCTTAGAAACTAATTAAGCTAAGACTAGCTCAAGAAACATGTACGACTATTTTAGATCATTGGCATTATACATTTGTTTGTGGTGCTTTGGATAACTGAAGCATCAAATGTTTCTTCAGTAACCTTATTCTTAATGTTCCTTTTCCTAATAAACTCTTTTAATATCTTATACTTCAGCTCATCTCTGACATCCATTTTAAAAAAATGCTTCACTTCTCTCCGTTCATCTTGCACTTGGAAATATGGCTCTCTTCCGTTCATCTTGTTTTTTCTTTTTTTAAAGATATGGTTCTCTTCCATTCACCTTTTTTAGATATGGTAGCAGGTGGAAAATAAATAGTTGCTTGATCTTGTCTTATTTTTCCTAGTATTGTTAAGAGTGCTTCTTTTTGTTCTTTTTAAATATATGTTGCCAATGAGGTTAGCAACTTGAATTATATCTTTTTTTTTTAACAGAAATAACTTTTCATTAAGAATATGAAAAGAGACTAATGCTCCCAAAGATACAAACTCTACTAGGGAGTGAAAGAAAATAAAGCAAAACTCAAAACAACAAATGAGCAAATACAAAGACTAATGCTCCCAAAGATACAAACTCTACTTGAATTATATCTTTTTTTTTAACAGAAATAGCGATGTGTTAGCTACGTCCACGAACAGAGGGAGAGAGAATTTTTATTAACTTGAGGAGAAATTGAATACAGAATATAGAATACAGAATACAGAGATTTTTCAAATAAGAGTTTAGAGGGTTTATATATGACACCCATCTAACCTTAATACAGAATAGGCCAAAAAAGTCCAAAATTACGAAAAATAAATCAATCTCCATATCACTTAGGTTTTAGGGGCGTTGCCCCCGAACCCCCACTAGGGCGCTTCGCCCCTGGACTTAGTCATTCGGAACACCAAATAACAGATTCAAGGCATTTCTACAAATACTTTTAATCACCTTCCTCCAAAATGCATGAGGTTCTTTAATAAATCTCCATCCCTTGAATTATATCTTTTAATCAACATGAATTATATCTTTGACATTTCTTACATCCTGAATTACTTGGTATCTTGCCTAATTAGTTAGGGGTGTCTTGGATATAAATAAGGGAGTTAGGGTTCTTAGAAAGGGGAATCATTTTAGTGGGATTGTCCAGTGTGGGACTTTAGGGAAAACATAGCCCTCTTGAAAGGCTATTGATATTGTGATTTCTTTGATATTGCAGCCCTCAAGGGCGGCCCCGTTGGTTAGGGCTTGGGGTTTCTTGGTCATACCTGCTTAGAGGTCTCAAGTTTGAGCCCTCAGGTGAGCTTAATAAATAAAAACTCTTGATGTCTCCGGGGTTCGACCCTTGGGGAGGGCGCTAGTGGCCCCGAGTATAGGGGAGCAAAGCTTTGACTCCCGATTATCAAAAAAAAAAAAAAAAAAATCTTTGATATTGCAATATAGCTCTATTTTTGTGTTTTCTTGTTAGTGGGATTCTAATAGAAGTTCCCTTGTAGTTGTATTAAATAGAGCAGCTTGATGAGAAAATAAGGCAAAAACATTTCTTCCTTTACTTTATAAGTTGATGTCAAATGTCAATACGTGCATCCCATGCTTTGCAGGCAAGTACGCCCATACTTAAATTTCATTGTATTCATTGGCATTTCCTGTACAAGTAGCATTTCTGTTAATTTCATGGCATACAACTAACATTGCTTGGATTTGACAAAAAACTTGTCAACCATATAATCATAAATTTAACTCCACGGACGGACAAAAGAAGTTCCCTAACAAAATCCACAAATTTGTTGACAATGTACGCATTACGGTACAATATTAAATTTTACATTGCAACTATGACAACTATCCAAAAAATCCTCACAACCACATCTTCTGATAATTACTAAAACAAACAAAACACCAACAAATGATAAATACAAAGAACAAACAATGTATTCGTACAGTATCAAGTATAGCATTAACTGAAACCTTCTTCTATACACACTCCTTCCTGAATAAGAAACAAACCAAGAGAAATCAAATAATACTGACACAAAAACTCTGAATCTGCTGCGTGTCCAAACAATAAGGGTAATACGGCAATTGTGTGAACTATTCAGTGTTTATTAATTCCATACCATCACTTAACTTTAATATCATCCCTTGCTTCAGAGGTAAGGGTTTTTGAGCTGGGTGACTTCCCAATGATAGCTTTCTTTGCTTTGACCAGTGACTGTTTTACTTTCGATAAAAGATTGTGTGAATGCTTATGACTATGCTTTGATGGAACTTCTTTCTTGTCATTCACTTTTGGAACTTCTCCTCCTGCTATCACGGTTTCTTTATCTTTTACTTCCAACTCAGATTCCTGGGGCTCTTTAGGCATTTCATTTACATGAGCATTGCTAGTTTCAACCTCTGCTGGCTTCTCATCTTTAATACTTTCCTCTATCTTGATTTCTGCAATCAGATCAACTACTTCACCAGTCTTTTGGTCATCAGTTGACTTTTCTACTACCACAGCATCAGTTTCAAAATCTCTTGGAGCCACCTCTTCTCTTGGCAGAGTTAATTCCTGTATTTTCTCATATTTATCTTCATCTGCTTTCTCAGTTTTCACTATTTTTTCTTCATTTTCCTCTCCCACCTTCTCCACAGCTGGTGCTTCCACTTCTGATAATTCTGCTACCACATTAATATTGCTCGATTCCTTCTTTTCATCTTCTTTCACATCTTGAGGAGAAACTTCTCCTGCAGCTAAATCTACACTAGGTTGAGCCCCCTGACCGAGTGAATCATGTCTGTCACTTTCCACTGTGCATTGCTCCTCCTCTTTGTGGATTTGTTCTGCTCCCAAAGGTGGCGTACTGTCATTCCCAAGAGCCAATGACTTCTCACCTTTCACCCTTTCACCCTTCTCAATTGCCTCAGTTTCAACCTCCACATAATCGTTCCGAACTTGATTGGTTATTTCAGGCAATTCTTCTTTACCATCCTTTACTTCGGTAACTTCAAGTTCTCGTTGTTCAACTTCTTCTGGACCCAATTTGGAACCACTGGTCGCCTTTGTTCCCACTTCCTCAGATTCAGTCACAGGAAAACCTTCATCAGCCTGCTCCGTGTTCTTGTGGGGTATGAAGGACTCACTAATCTCTTTTGCTATAACTTCTGATTCTTTCTCAGGTGGAACTTCATTTGGCTGCTCCTGTTTCTTGGAAGGTTCAATGGATTCACTAGTGTCTTCTGCTACGACTTCTAATTCTTTCACTAGTTGAACTTCAACTAGCAACTCACTTTCCTTGGGAATTTCTAAAGATTCACTAATCTTTTCTGCTGTTACTTCCTTTGATTCTTGCACTGACTGTACTTCAGTTGGCTGTTCCTTTTCCTTAGGAAGTTCTGTGGGTTCGGTAATTTCTTTTTCCACCTCTTCTTCTGATCCTTTTAGTGGATGAACTTCAATGGGCTGCTCCTTTTCTGTCGGAACTTCAACTGCTTCAATTATTTCTTTTTCAATCACCTTTACCTGTTCCGCTAGAAGAACCTCAACCGGCTCTTCTTTCTTGGGAGGTTCAACAGACAATTCTGGAACACAAGTTGTCTCTGGTTCCTTCCTCGGTTCTTTGTCCACACTGACAAATTCTTTAGCTGGTTTTTCCTTTTCTAAGCCCTTACCAGAGTCTTCTATAAGGTCAGATTTAGCCACCTGACTAACTGAAACTTGTTTATCACTTTCCACTGCATATTGCGCCTCTTCTTCCTGAGTTTTTCCTCCTTCAATGGGTGGGTTAATGCCATCTTCAGGAGCCAATGCCTTCTTATCTTTCACGTTTTCAACCTCCACATAAGTATCTTGAAAGGTCAGTTCAGGTAATTCTCTCACACTTTCTTCTACTTCAATGACTTCAGGTTCTTGTTTCACAACTTCTTCAGAACCCAATGTGGAATCACTGGTCTCCTTTCCCTTCACTTCTCCAGATTCTGTCACTGAAAAACCTTCATCTGCCTGCTCCTTGTTCTTGGGAGGTTCAAAGGATGCACTAGCCTCTTTTGCTACAACTTCTAATGATTCTTTCTGGGAAAGAACTTCATCTGGCTGCTCCTTGTTGTTAGGAGGTTCATTGGATTCACTGGTGCCTTCCGCTATGACTTCCAATTCTTTCACTGGATGAACTTCGGTTAACAACTCATTTTCCTTAGGAATTTCAACAGTTTCACTAATATTTTCTGCTGTCACTTCCCTTGATTCTTGAACTGGATGAACGTCAGTCTCTTCCTTTTCCTTAGGAAGTTCTGTGGGTTCAGTAATTTCTCTTTCCGTCACTTCTCCTGATTGTTTTAGTGGGTGAACTTCATTGGGCTGCTCCATTTCTGTTGGAGGTTCAATTGTTACAATAATTTCTTTTGTGATAACTTCTTCTACTTGTTCTTCCACTGTAAGAACCTCAATCGTCTGCTCTTCTTTCTTGGGAGGTTCAAGGGAGAAGTCCAGAACAGGGCTTGTCTCTGGTTCCTCCCTTGGCTCATTGTCTATGCTGACAAATTCTTTACCTGGATGCTCCTCTTCTAGTCTCTTACCAGATTCTGTCACTGGAAAACCTTCATCCGCCTGCTCATTGTTCGTAGGAGGGTCAAAGGATGCACTAACCTCTGGTGCTATAACTTCTATCGATCTCTGGGAAATAACTTCATCTGGCTGCTCCTTATTCTTGAGGGGCTCAATGGATTCACTTGTCTCTTTTGCTCTCACTACTGGTTGCTCCTTTTCTGTTGGAGGTTCAACCGTTTCAATAACTTCTTTCGTGACCACCTTGCTTATCTCTTTTGCTATCGCCACTGGTTGCTCCTTTTCTGTTGGAGGTTCAACCGTTTCAGTAACTTCTTCTGCAACCACCTCACTTATCTCTTTTGCTGTCACTACTGGTTGCTCCTTTTCTGTTGAAGGTTCAACTGTTTCAGTAATTTCTTCTGCAACCACCTCGCTTATCTCTTTTGCAATCATTACTGGCTGCTCCTTTTCTATTGGAGGTTCAACCGTTTCAGTAACTTCTTCTGCAACTACCTCACTTACCTCTTTTGCTATATCTACTGGCAGCTCCTTTTCTGTTGGAGGTTCAACCGTTTCAGTAACTTCTTCTGCAACCGCCTCACATATCTCTTTTGCTATCACTACTGGCTGCTCCTTTTCTGTTGGAGGTTCAACGGTTTCAATAACTTCTTTTGCAACCACCTCTACTGGTTCTTTCACTGAAACAGCCTCAGGTGGCTGCGCTTCTTTCTTTGGACGTTCTACAGATTCTTCTGGAACACAAATTGTCGCTGGTTCCTTCTTTGGCTCTTTCTCCACACTTACAACCTCTGTAGCTGGTTGCTCTTTTTCTGGGGCCTTAACAGAGTCTTCTATAGGACCAGATTCAGCCACCTGACCTACTGAATCTTGTTTATCACTTCCCTCTTCTTCCTGGATTTTTCCTTCAATTGGTTGGCCAATGTCATCTCCAGGTGCCAATGGCTTCTCATCTTTCACGGTTTCAGCCTCAACATAAGTGTCCTGAACATGTTTGGTTATTTCAGGTAACTCTCCTATACCATCCTTCACTTCAATGAACTCCCTTTCTTGTTTCTCGACTTCTTCAGAACCCAATGTGGAATCATTGGTCTCTTTTTCCTTCACTTCTCCAGATTCCTGCACTGAAAAACCTTCATCTGCCTGCTCCTTGTTCTTGGGAGGTTCAAAGGATACACTAACCTCTTTCACTATAACTTCTACTGATTCTTTCTGGGAAATAACTTCATCCGGCTGCTCCTTATTCTTGAGAGGTTCGATGGATTCATTTGTCTCTTTTTCCATCACTATTTGTTCTTTTGCTGGATGAACTTCAACTAGCAATTCACTTTCCTGGGGAACTTCAACAGGTTCACTAAACTTTGTTTCTATCAGTTCTCTTGATTCTTGCCCTGGTTCAACTTCAGATGCCTGCTCCTTTTCCTTGGGAACTTCTATGGGTTCGCTAATTTCTTTTGCTATCACTTCCTCCAATCCTTTGATTGGATGAACTTCAACTGGCAGCTCCTTTTCTGCTGGAGGTTGAACTGTTTCAATAATTTCTTTTGCAACCACCTCTATTGGTTCTTCCACTGGAACAACCTCAATCGTCTGAGCTTCTTTCTTTGGTGGTTCAACAGATTCTTCTGGAACACCAGTCTCTGGTTCCTTGTCTGGCTCTTTCTCTACACGGACGCATTCTGTCAGCAGTTCATCCTCTGCTGGGCCCTCACCAGAGTCTGCAACAACTGATAATTCTGGATTATCAATAATCTTTGGCTTATTCTCTTCTACTTCCTCAACAGGCACAGATACAATTTCCACTTTTTCTGCAACTTCTGTTACAGACTGTACAGCGGCACCCAGTTTCTCTTTTTCTTGACTGTCAACAATATTCCCTGATAATTCGTCTTCTAATTTTGGAAGGCCCACCGCCTCTAATGGTTGCTCTTCTACTTTTTGTGCAGATGCAGCCGTTGATACCTCCAGAGCCTCTCTTTTTATGACTTCTGCAGTTGGCTGCTCTTCTGGTGGGCTCTTAACATTGTCAGCTGCATCAAACTCCTTTATACTCTTCTCCAAGAACGCAATTACTGGCAGCTCTGTTGCTTCTCCTCCAACCGGTTCAGTCGATGGGCTCTCGTGTACGTTCTCATCAGCAACAGCGGTCGCTACCTCTGCTACAAAAGCAGATTCTTTTTCCAACTTCACATTGTCATGAATTGGAACATCAACAACAGGAGTTTCATCTGTTTTCTGCACCTCAATAACAGGAGGCTCAACTTGATTATCCACTGCTTTTTCTTCTGATGTGGACAAAGTAATATCCGGAATATGTAAGTTGTCAGCTTTGCCTTTCTCTCTGTCGTCTTCTACAGTTTCTTGTGGTGAAGAGAGATTTATCTGTTCCGTTACTTTTACTGCTTCACTAATTAACTTCACCGTTTGCTACAGTACAAGAAAAATTAACTAAAAAATTTAAAGAACCCAGAGAGTATTGCTGAAGGCAAGAAATTGACAGATTCAATCAACCCTGTGACAGAATAACATGCTCTTTCAACTCTGCACTAATTTATCAAGATGTAAATAAAGATCCCTTACACAAATTAGATGAAAATTAGGGAATTCAGTAAATAACTCAAAATAATTAATAAACTAAACTACAGCCATGGTTCTAAGCTATAGATAAGATAACTCAGTAGCAGAAAAAAATAGTTATTGATTAACAAATACATGTGTGGGTTCTACATGTAATATTCAGTTCAGGGAATTTATACAGCTGCATGCAATGAATATTACATGCAGATGAACAAAAACATCACACAGAGGGGAGTTTAAAGTCTAATGTGCAAAAATAACAAGTGGATGTTGATCAAGAATCCTAAAAAAACAAGAACAAACGATCTCCACATAAAAGAGTAATCGGAAAACATGCAGCAGAAACTAAGAAGGTGAAGAAACTTAAGTAGTGAAGTGGAGAGAATGAAGAATGAGAAGTTGATTTGGAGGAAAACTCACCTCATCGGATGTAGAAGTTTGATGGGAATCAAGAGTTTGGGTGGCCATAATGATTGTGGATTGAGGAACAAAGTGGCAGTTCCCAGTGGTTAAGAAATTGAAATGGAGAAAAAAGATGAAGAAATTAAGGAAAGGAATGATGCGGTTGGCAACAACTCAGAAAAGCTTAATTAATCCACTAGAAGACTACATGGACGAACCACCCCACTTGAGGGAAAAAATTTTAGAAAAGGAAAAGAAAAAAAAACAGTCTGTCAGTGACAGACTTTTCTCACATGATCTAGGATGGAATGATTGATGAGGATGATGATGATGATGATGATTCCTTTTAGTTTTTATCTAAAAGAAAAGAAAATCAAAGAGGGTGGAGAGATAAAAGTTATGATAATTAGAGCACTGGCAAAGTGACAAAACAGCAAAAGCAAGTGGGTCCCATGGCTTGTGTGTATTGTTTTTCATGGTTGGAATTGCTTTGGCCTTCTATGTCATATTGATTCATAAGTGCATGTTACGTTTGGGATGGCATTAAAGAAGATCAGATTGGAGCCATCAGCCATTTGACATCTTTTCCTTTTAAATGTTGCATTTAACATCAAATGACTTGGACATTACTCATTAAGGCTTTCAAACCACACTTTTTTTTTTTTTTTGGGGGGGGGGGGGGGGGGGTACTTTCTATTTGCTGCTGTATGCTTGTCCTTGATTCTTAATAGGAAAAAGGAAAATGTTAAATCTTTTTTTGTATGATTTAAGAAACTTGGTTTGTTTTAAGGAACTTTCAAACTCGAACTCAAACTCAATTATCATCTTCTCCACCAGATTATAATATAGCTTTATGGAGCTGAAGAAAGATAAAAGCAGGACCCTCATCCATGGCCTGCAAGCTTTGAAGCCCACTCCCACCAGGTACAAAGTGTCTAGTTTTGTTGGGCCTGGCCTGTTTTCCAATCAATAAAAAGGCCTTTTTTTCTCTCTCATAATTTATTTTCAAATCTAGATGACAAATGCACAACTAAAAAACTTAAAAAGAGCAGCCCAACTTTTTAAAACATCACAGCAGAGCAGATCCGATCACACTTTTTTTTTTTTTTTATCTTGTTTTGGGCATAGCTTAGCTGGTTTGGAAGACTCAAATGTGGAGGAAATTAAGTGTTAACCAACAGCTTTTGCTGCATAATCAAGTTAAAGGGTCAGGTCCTAAAAATGGCAGCTGGTGAAGTGATGGGTGGTGAGACAGAGGTAGAGGAATAGGAAGAGAGATTAAGGGTTAAGAAGAAGAATAATATGTGTGGATTGGAAAGAGAAGCACATGTAATTTGGGCCATTTTGAAATTGGATTGGATATTTAGTAAATACAATTGTCTGTCCTTTCTTTCTTCAATGTTCTCCTTTAGTGAATATGATTAGACAAGCTTAATCAAAATCTGTTTTAGGACACAAAGTTATTGATTGAGAAGACTTGGATTTTCTTCTAAGGCCTTTCTTCTTATTAGAATCTCTCATATACTGGCTTTGGAGGATAAACTCTCAACCAAAAAAAAAAAAAAAAGAAGTAATGATTGTTATAGAGGGAAAAAAAGTTGATTATCATTTCCCACTAGAAAGCAAAAGCAAGAAAAATAATGTAATTATTCAAAGATGGGGTATAAAAGAGAGCTATTTCAACCATTTAGCTTTTTGATAATTGATGGGTTTAAATGCCTTTAAGACTTTTGATGATGGGGTTAAATGCCTTTTTTAGGACTTCTTATTATGTTGCCTTCTTATCAAAGCCAGTCTTCTATGCAACTTGGTCCTTTTTTTTTAACTTTGTTAAAAGTTAATCTTATTTTGCCATTTCAATATTGCCTTTTTCCCCCCTTTTACATATTAAACAACAGTTGATTTTCAGATTTTTAGATTCTGGAAGAGTAGCAAAAACACAAACGAAACTACCAAATTTATATAAGCTTTAAATAATCAATTCTCTTAACCTATTAAACTTCAATAATTGATGGAAAAGTAATTTTAATTTTGGAGTTATAATTTTATTAAACCCCTAAACTTGTCAACTTGTATCAATTTTAACCCTAAACTTTTAATTTCATTAAATTGCAGTTTAAACTTAGATAAGTATTGCAATCTTAACTTCAAACATTAAAAAGTGTTGCAATTTTAATGATCTAATAAGTTCTCGCTCCAAATGTCGTTAAAAGAATTTTTTTCTTATGCGTTCAATAAATTATAAAATATAGGATAAATTATAGAAAATACCCTTGAACTTTGTACCTCATTTCAATAATACCCCTTAACTTAAAAAAAATTCATTAATACCCTTGACCTTTCAAAAAATTTAAAAAATACTCTTACTGTTAAGTTTTGGATGAAAACATTAAAGTTTTATTAATACCCTTGACCTTTTAAAGAATTTCAAAAATACCTTTACTAGAAAACATTTCTTCTTCTTCTTTCTCTCACTGCAAATTCTTCCTTCATGAAAACTAATGAGAAGCTTTACTTATTTGTCATGTATTCATAGACCAAAAGTTTTTTCTCTTTCAACACAACAATTCCAAGAGCCTAGCGAAATTCATATGTTGAAGCTTGACCCATCAACTTTTCCTGAATTCATTTTAGGCACAATAAATGAAAACATTGTCATGTAATGGTTCTCACACTTTTTAAATATTATTTAAAAAAAAATTCACGTATCAAACTTTTGATTAATTAACCTTTTAAATCGAACCAAACATGCCTTCTTCAAGTTCATTAGCATTTTAAAAGTCGTCTATAGCAATCTTTAGAGTACACAAATAAAAGTAATGCATATCTTCATCACTGTCTTGATTTGTTGCATCCAATGTTTCCTCCTCGAACTAAACTTAATATAGAAAACACAATATTCAAAATGAATGGTAGAAAGATAATATGAAAACAATATAACTTATTTAGAAAGGAAGACTAGGAAAGGAAGACTAGGAAAGGAAAATGAAAAAAAAAGAAAAGAAAAGAAGTCAGGTCGTCAAATACTATCAATTTGACAAAATAAGCTCCAAAAACCCAAATCGATCCATAACCATAACCCTTCCTTGTAATTCTCCAAAGGCAAAAGAAAAAAAAAACTTTTATCTTCTTTCTCTACCCATTCATGATAATTGAAAATCATATTAATCTCATGCTTATCACTAACAAACACAAAACAAAGAGTAAAAAGAAGAAAAAAAAAAGCTTCCATTTTTTTTCTCATTTATCTTCTTTACACTTTTAAAAAGAGAAATCTCGATTTCAAACTCTATTTTTATTTGGTTTTTTGTTGCACATAACTTTAGGCAAATCGTCAGTAAAAGTATTTTTGAAATTTTTTGAAAGGTTAGGTGTATTAATGAAACTTTAACATTTTTCATACAAAATTTAACGGTAAGAGTATTTTTGAAATGTTTTGAAAGGTCAAGGGTATTATTGAAACCTTTTAAAGTTCAAAGGTATTAGTGAAACAAAGTATAAAGTTTGGGAGTATCTTTTGTAATTCAACCTAAAATACATGGGGTTTTTGGCCAACCAACTTGGAGTTGGGTGGAGTGAGTTAAAATACTCCACTCCTTGTTTGACCCACATACTTCACAACACAGGGAGTAAATAACTCTACCTCACCAATTTCAACAGTGTTCACTATTGAAGTTTGCACATTTATCGAGAAACTTCATCTTCCTCTCTTTTGCTCCCTCCCTCCCATGCTAATAATAAGTATTTTAACATATATAAAAAGTGTAAACTATTTATTTATTAATTTAAATATTTTTTTTGAATTTTTTGTTTGATAATTTTTTCGACATTGACATTTTATTAATATTTCTATTGATATTTCCATAAAATCGAGACTTAGATATTTTCATCGATATCGACACTTTAAACATTGATGTTAAGTAACTTCAAAATTCTAGGAAATCTTGCAAAATATGTGACTATTATGGTAAGAGATTTTTTTGATAGAAAAATATCATTTAATTTCATATGATAATAAACAAGTTCATTTAAAATTTGTTAGAATTTGAAATCACTCAAAATCCTACACACAAACAAACCAAAAAAGATGAAGCTACAATATAAATGGTTTAACTATAAAGATGCTAAGCGTGTGTTTCATTAGTGACTATTACAAGAATGAAATAAGCAAATCAGGTTGTTAAAATTTTTATTTAAATGAAATAAGCACAACAGGTTGTTAAATTTTTTATTTAAGTGATAATTTTAAAATTATAGAAAAACTAGTAAAATATGGTTGTCTTGTAATTTTTCTTATATAAAAATACAATTTAATTTCATATGATAATAAACAACAAAATTTACTTAAAACTCGTTATGTCTTGAAATCATAGATAAACAAATTATCCATAAAAGATGGAGTTACAATAGATACTAAGTTTAACCATAAAATGTTAAATTTCTATAAGCTTTAGGTAATAAATATGTAATGAAGTTGAAGTTAAAAATTAGAACAAAAGATTTTCCTCAACAATCTTTTACATTAAACATCAAACAATGTTATGCAATTAATTTTTTTAACCACTATATATATACACACACCTTTTAGGTCATTAGAACAAATGTCTTTAATTAACCGTATATTTTAAAAACAAAATAGAATTAATTAAAAACAAGGATTTTCTATTAGAATCATTCCGAAGGAAAATTCATGAAAAATGCCTCTAGCTATCTAAATTAGATTATAGGTGAAAAGGGAAATGAAAAAAATATTTTATTTGATGAGAACAAATATTTATTATTTAAAATTTAAAAAATTAATATCTAATATAGCTCTAATTGTGTAGAACAACAAAAAAATATAGAAAAAAAAGCCAGCATAAACACAGACTTCAAAACTTCATGTTAAACAACTTTGCACCTCAAATACAGACTTCCTAAACAACTCTGCACCCTAAACACAGATTTACTGAACCCAGACTAAATAACTCAACACCCAAATATAGATTATCTAACTCCACGGACTAAACACCAGATATTTTAACCTACTTAGCGCCCCAAACAACTCCTATGTATGATATGAAATTGATAAAATTTAAGGAAAAAAAAACAACATTAGAGCTTCTTTTTTTTTTTTTTTTTTGAAATTTATGAATTTTGACAAAGTTATCTAATGGTTAATTTG
This sequence comes from Trichosanthes truncata, assembly GCA_033996785.1. Lineage (NCBI taxonomy): Eukaryota > Viridiplantae > Streptophyta > Magnoliopsida > Cucurbitales > Cucurbitaceae > Trichosanthes > Trichosanthes truncata. Next base: position 46,767,132 of record JAWPNB010000013.1, read on the forward strand.
TGCATTGGCTAAACTTATTTTTGTGCAAAACTTTATTTTATTGAAATTAATGAGTTTACCAAGATTTTTACACTTTTTTTTTTGGTTAAAATTAGTGTGCAAATTAGTAGAATTTGAAATGAGGGTAAAAATTGCAACACCTATTTAAGTTTAGAGTTCAATTTGATGAAATTGAAAGTTTAGGGTCTAAATTGATACAACCTTCATAAGTTTAGAGTCAAATTTGATTTTTTTTTCCTTTTATTGACCCAAACCTAGAATTTAAATACATGGTAAAATTTATTCACTCTTTAGGGTGAGAGTTTGGGCTCCCTGCTAATTTAAGTATTTTTTTTTTAAAAAATACTTTTAATATTAAATTTCTTTTTTTTTTTTTGTAAAAATATTAAATTTCTAAAGTACGAGAAATTATTGGGGGAGGTTGCTTCATTGTGGCTCTCTCTAAAAACCCTCCACGTGTGATGGTTAACAAAATTTAAAAACCTTTAAATGTTTTTCTTCCATATTTTTCTTTATTGTCTTTATTTTTGGTTTTTTCTTTTTTCCTTTTTGAACATTTCTCTCTTAAATCTTTTAGAAAATAGGGATGATTTTAACCGATTTTCCTCTCTTCTTTCATTATTCAAATTGGTTTTAATGCTAATTTTTTCTTTCAAATTGATACTTGTTAAACATCTCAAAACATTGTCATGATAATGGAAGGAGAAAAAAAATAGAGTATTTTTTTTTGTTATTTTTTAAAGCCTTATTATTGGAAAAAATAAATAAAATTGAGCCGGACGAGATATAGTACCTACAAACACAGTATCTTTTTAAATATTAAAATTTCAATGATGAATATATTGATAAAATATCAATATCGACGGATATTTCTGTAACTCAAAAAATTTATAAAAGTTATTTAAATTAATAATTAAGTTATTTTTACTTCCAAACTAAATCATATATTTTTTTTATTAGTATTTATACTTATATTGAGATTAATAGATGTTAATTTTTTTTTTATGGGTATTTATACAAGATATAGAGATGTTGATTAATCCTTAATATCGATGTCGAACCCTAGTATATTGACATGCCGGTGGATATTTGCATCCTTGGATACGAGTGTGTGATGATACAAGGCTCCTTTTGTAGGTTTCAAATTTTATGGTTTTTTTTTTCTAATCATTGGATGTTTGTTAATTAGATTCCAGATTTATGTATTAGTTTATGGTTAATCACTAAGTTTTGAAGCGATTGTTAATTTCGCAATTTATTCAAACACATCATTCAATTTGATAAATTAAAACTTTAAGTTAGAAAAACCAGGGTGAAAATATGTCCTAATTAAAAAAAAAAAAAAAAAACTACAATAATTGTTATCAAGATGTTAAGCTTCTTCCATATATAGTAAGCAAGTTGGACAATGTTTTGTGTCATCATTACACATTGAAGTGACAAGTTGATTAATATTAATTGTGATTTAACTAAAACTAAGGAGATTCCATGTGCCAAATGAGTTAGACAAATACATTAAGGTCATTTCAAAGGCAAGGATTGTGAATCCTCTCAGATTCAGCTGTCTAGGCAAAGCAATGTGAAGTGTTTCCCACAACAACAGTACACTTCCATATAACCCATTTCTTCTCAGTCCCATACTACAAACTTCATCTCTCAATACTACTAACATATATAGTGCCCAATATTCATTCTTGTCCAATATCTTTTGAGAAATGACACTTTCGCATCCCCGAAAACAAAAATCTTTTTTAAGATTAGTTGTGCCAGTGAATCAACCGTACGTGTTAATTCTACAATCGATCTTTGGTTATTCTAAAGTTGAGGTATGATATTGGAAAAATATTGAAATTCAGCTAATTGTGCAAAAGTTTGGTGATGGGAGAATTGAATGATATGTATGGGAAGTAACTCAATCATCATCAGTGAATTAAATTATGTTTAATTTGTTTTTCACTTTAAAAAATCAAGAGTGATATAACATGTAATATTGATATGAAAAGAAAATTGAAATGCAACTCAGATTCGTGCTAAAATATATGCATATATATCAATCAATCTCATTGAAAGCAACTAGCCAAGAGATGTTGTTTTAAAATCATTTCAATGGTAGTGAGTTTGACATATTGTACAACAATCTACATCATGCAGTCCAACATGACGTTCTACTTTATATGGTTCAATATCATCTCATTTTTATCTTTAGAAATATAAATCCTAACTAGAAAGAGAAATGGTTTGTGCTTGGATTGATTAGTTCTCATATTTAGTCTTAGTGGAGCATGCTTCAAGGAAAATGTTATCAACAATAATGAATCTTACGTATTAGATTTAATTTTAAATGAGGGAAACTTAGGACATGTTTGGTAGGCAATCTAAAAACAAAATTTTGAAAACAATGGATTCAATTAAAGCAGAGTTGTATTTCATGTTTTCATATATGTGTTTGCTAGCAGATTTCAAAATTGGATTCTAATTTAAAAAATTGTTCAAAATGTGTTCAATAATATATTTATAGATCATGAAACTAGTTGTAGTTGCAAAATTAAATATTAGGTTGAATATAAACCATTATTAATTAATTTATAAACATATTTTTTTTATAAATTTTGTATAATTATTACTTTACAATATCATATAATTTATAATATATTATATTATACATATTTTAATTTAACAAAAATAAATTGAGTTTATAACATGAAATATTATATTTATTAAAGTTTTTATCTTTTTTAATATAATTCTGCATTTTAAAATTCTAAATTCAAAATTTGGATACAATGAAAACATAAAAATGTTGTTTTCAAAATTTTTACTATTTTGATCACAGAATCTGAAAACAGTTTTCAAAAACACATCTGCCAAACGCATATTCATTGAACTCGGTGAATCCGAAAACATAAAACAAAATTCAAATTGTCTACCAAATAGATCCTTAATTTCCTTTTATCTTATACTCAATTTTTTTATTTCATTAATATAAACTCTAAGGCCCCGTTTGATAACTTTAACCATTTGGTTTTTTATTTTTGGTTTTTGAAAATTAAGCCTATAAATACTACTCCCACTTATGGTTTTACTTGTTTTGTCATCTACTTTTTGCCTATGTTTTCAAAAACCAAGCCATGTTTTGAAAACTAAAAAAAGTAGTTTTCAAAAACTTGTTTTTGTTTTTAGAATTTGGCTAAGAATTCAAATACTTCCTTAAGGGAAATGAAAACCATTGCAGAAAAATTGAGAGAAAACAACCTTAATTTTCAGAAACCAAAAACAAAAAACTAAATGGTTATCAAACGACGATTAAATAGCTGGTTTTGTTTTTTTTTTTAGAGTACACTAAACATCTAGAATTAATAACCTTCTAAAAAAGTAACTAATAAATTACCAAAAAGCATTCAAAATAAAACCAAAAGAATATGAAAGATAGCTATTGAAACAATCATTCTCAGCCACAAAATCAATCAGCCAAAAAGGCTCACCAACTCATAACAAAATATCCAAACTCAATAAAAATGAATATTCAAGACAACTACAAAAATATTCCTATCAAAACTAGCTACAAATTTCAAGGAAAAAAAAAACTTGACTATAGAAGTAATACTTTCATAACTTATTGAAATAATTCAAGGTTCAAATGATCAATAAAGTGTAAAAAAGATCATAAAGTTTTCAGTTAGTATTAAATTTTATGGTTTATTTATTCAACATGAAAAGAATATGGGGGAAAAAAAGAAGCTTAAAGAATATGAAAGAGGGGCAGTGGCAGTGTAATAATTGGGAAAATGAGAAAGAGGTGGAGTGAACAAAAGAGGGATAATTAAGGTAATAAAAAGAAAGACAGAGGTTATTGGTTTCTGTTGTCAATTAGTTGTCTGTGTCAGAATTAGCTTAGGAAAAGACTGGTTGGAGGATAATGCAAAGAGAGGTCTCCATTTTTCAAGGGATATGGATTATGTCTCCCTCCATTTTCTCTCTCTAAATTTCAATTTCCTTTCTAAAACTTTCACATCCTCTTTCTTCTTTTTCTTTCTTAATCATGCTTTTCCCTGTCTTTCAAACTTTCATGTCTCCTCCTTCATCCAAACAAAATCCCTTCCCATTACCTTTATCTTCCACACTCTCTTTACTGTTGTGCAAAACCATTGCATTTTTCCACTCTTCCAGCGCTAGCTCCTGTTCTATTCTAAAAACACAGTTGACAGAGCCAAACATGTCTTCTTCACAAATGAAGAAGCGTTGAGCGAGTCTCGCATGCATCCTGTGTAAAATCCTTAATATTATTAAGATGGAACCTGAAGCATAGCTTAACTAGTTAAGGATGCATATACTTTTAATTAAAAGTTAGAGGTTCGAATCTCCCAAACTCCATATATGTTGTTGAACGCTAAAAAGGATAAAAGTGTTGAGCATTCAACTTTATTTATTTTAAAAGGAATAGTAAAGTTGGGCCTACTAGCATCCAAAATCAAAGTGATTCTAAATTGGAAATCACTAGAATTTATGATCACTTGTGAAACACCCACATCTGCATTAAAAAAAAGAAAAGAAAAGAAAAATAATGGGTTTATGATGCTACAGATGATTGAAATAGAAATTATGAAGATAAGGAATCCACAGCTCAGCAGTTTGTGTATTACCTAAACATATACACAATTGATTCTGTTATTACCCAAATCACTCCCAACCCCTTGTCTGCCTATTAATATGAACCCTGTTCAAAGGGCCCTCTTTTTTCATTCACTCTTTAATTTGTCCTCACTCCACCACTTCCTTTTCTATAATTCCTTTTCTATAATCTTCCCCCTCACTCTTCACCTCAAAAAAAAAAAAAAAAAAAAAAAACCATCCGAGCTCTCGTATCGGTCTTATTCGACGATTTAATACTCGAGCCAACACGTGAAAGAAAGAGAGAAAAAAAATTCAACTTTGAGGACGGGTTTCGAGATTTATTCACATAAATCGTTTTAAAAAATCTTTCTTGCATGAAACAGTGAAACAAATCATGTTAAAAATGAAATCCACACAAATAATACATAGTCAAACTATAATTTTTAACTTTTCTCTTATACTTTCAACGTTATAAAATCGTCAGTTACATTATTCCAACCCTTCAAATAATTTTGGCACAAACTGAATGACAAAGTAAATTAAGAAAGATTAGAAAGCGATAATAATTATTGAAGAGAGGTTTGTATTGTACATTAAAAATATATATATATATTGGGGATTGAAGGATATGGAGTGAACATGGAGGGGGAGAAATGGGTTGACTTGGCAAAGAGAACAGCTCATTTATTTTTGGCGGTTTTAAAGGAAGATATTGAAAGCATCTTTTGCTCGATTCTTATTTCAAACTTAATTATCCAATACAATGTCTGCTATTCTATTCTATTCTATAATATTACTATCAGACAGCCCATTCCCCATATATATAAATTCAAACCCCCTTTGGTATTTTTTTATTTTTATTTTTGTACCAATGATTAAGTAGAACACTGTTTCATCCTTCTGCACATGCCCCTCTGCTTAATTACAAAATAATAATAATAATTAAAAAAAAATAACACATCTTTTTGGAACCAATCCTCATATAATTATATTTCTTAATCCTAATGCATCTTTTTTGTTTTCTTTCAAAACTTTCTCTCTGTTAATTAATGGTTTGTTGTTTAAAATCAGACAGATATGACTTGGTTGGCTTGGAGAAGCATATTCCAATTCCTAATTTGACAGTTTTCACTCTCTACTTCAGTGCAAATTAAAACAACAGTAGAAGAGGGGGAAAAACCAAACTCTTTTTGACTTATAGACTCAGTTAGCAACTAATTCTCTTCTTTTTTTCTCTTTTAAAAATAAAAGTCAAAAGGGTTGTAAAAATAAATAACCATCACCTATTTCAACCAACAGACAACAGTGTTTGTGTTTTGTAGCTATGGAAATCTATGGTGGTGGTTAAACTCACACAGGGTAAAGTTTTTATGGAATCAAAATACTATACATATGTAGGACCTACAGCATAAAAAAATTCAGCGACGAGTACTTTTTCATGGTTGTTAAAAATGCATTTAACGGTTACGAGAGTGAGAATTGATTCACCATGAATTAATTTTTCTAAAATAGGATGAGTTTGAGTAAGAAGGGAGAGGTTTAATTGGTGTAATTACAATAAATAAAGGGATCGGAGCATGGAGTGGGTGTTAATAATAATAATAATAATTCATGGAAATTTGTCTTGTTATGAGGATTAAGAAATGTAATGAGGAGCTAAAACTATACCAAAGACAAGTATGAATGTGTATTATTATATTGGTGTCAATGTCATATATATATTCCATAATGAGGAGGGGGGTTTACTTGTTTTGTTATTTGGTTGTACTCCCTTCCCAAATTTGATTCATTATTTCTATATTCATCCATTGCATACTGTGGTGGGATTGCCTTCTTGTGGTTCAAAGGAATTTTTACAAAGTTTAGTCAAGAAAGGAGATGAGCAATTCAGGTTGGAACACCAACTGGATAAAGTAAAAACACATAAAAAATAAAAAATAAAAAAAAACTATATAACTTTTCATTGCTATATTTACTACACCTACCCATTGCCTTTTTTCTTCTAACTCTTTTCTTTCTTTTGGGGGTTTGGAATCTAGCCTTCTGGATTTGGGGTTTTATAATTAACATCTTCTAATTTTCACTCACCTACCTTCATCTTCTTCCCTTGGTTTGTAAACAATCCAATTCTACTTCACAACTTGAATTAAAAAATGAAGGAGAAAAGAAGGTTGGGAATTCTTGAAGTGTCTATTTAGTCCATATACTTTGTTTAGAGTTATGTCTTTTTAGTCTCTATATTTTTAAAATTTTTGGCTAAATTATAGAAAATACCCATGAACTTTGTATTTTGTTTCAAAAATACCCTTGAACTTTCAAAAGTTTCATTAATACCCTTAAACTTTAAAAAAAAGTTCAAAAAAAGTTAAAAAATACCCTTATCCTTAGTTTTGGATGGAAACCGTTAGTACTTTGTTTAAAAAATACTCCTAAACCTTGTATTTTGTTTAAAAAATACTCATAAACTTTCAAAAGTTTCATTAATACCCTTAAACTTTCAAAAAAAGTTAAAAAATACTCTTATTATTAATATATGGACAAAAATCATTACCTCATTTTAAAAATATCTTTGACCTTTCACATTAATTAATACCCTTAACCTTAAAAAAAAAGGTTAAAAAATGCCCTTACCATTAGTATATGGACGAAATTGTTTACCTCACTCTTCTATTTTCTCTTTCTCCTGATTTGCTTCAATCTATGGCATAACACTTCTCTATTTTTCTTCTTTTTTATCTTTTCTTTTTTAATACCCTCTTACTCTTTTCTTCCATTTTTCAATCTCTAAAACTTCTCTCATTTCTCCTATATTCTTAAATATTAGAACTTTAAATAAACATGAAGAACGCTCTCTCATTTCTAAGCATGCCCAAACATAAATATAAGAAATTTCAACATCCAAATAGTCAATGTCTTTGAAGTTATTTTGAGTTGGAAAATAGCCAATTTGAAAACAACTCATATAGATACCTTCATTTTTTTTTTCTTATAGATACTCTCATTTTTTCTCTATTTGTCCAATTCTCAATCATGAAGAACTTTCTTAATTGATCACAATAAATAGACTAATATGAACTGCAAAAAAGATTAATAAAATCTTCATATGCTACAAATTTGGTAATGTATATGTTTTCTTTCTTTTCCCTCCCACTAGATGTGCTCAAAATTATGACTCAAATTCTCAACATGTCTCTCTTTTTGTGTATTAAACTCAAATTACTAACGTACAACCTTGTTAAAGCATTTAAGTCCTATGGTCCCTTGGTGGTTTCATTATTCTCCTTTCTTCTTGCTATAGTCTATATGCCTTATTTGAAGGGGGTAGTTTGAAAAATGGAAGAAGAGAGTAAAGAGGGTATTGAAAAAGAAAGGGAAAAAAAGAGAAAAAATAGAGTAGTGTTAGACCATAGATTGAAGTAAATCAAGAGAGAGAAGAAATGGAAGAGGGAGGTAATGGGGTGTAGATAAATGTTTTTTGTTCATATACTAACGGTAAGGGTTTTTTAACTTTTTTTTTTAAGGTTAAGGGCATTAATACAACTTTTGAAAGTTCAGGAGTATTTTTAAACGAGGTGCTAACAATTTTGGTTCATATACTAATAGTAAGGACATTTTTGAACTTTTTTTTTTTTAAGTTTAAGGGTATTAATGAAACTTTTGTAAGTTCAGGGGTATGTTTGAAACAAAGTACTAACGGCCGATTTTCATCCAAAACTAACGGTAAGGGTATTTTTAAACTTTTTTTTTTAAAGTTTAAGAGTATTAATGAAACTTTTAAAAGTTCAGGGGTATTTTTGAAACAAAGTAGAAAGTTTAGGGGTATTTTTTATAATTTAGCCAAATATTTTAATAAACTCTTAAACTTTCTATTCTTTATATCTAATAGGTTTCTATTTGTTAACTCTGGTAAGTTTAACTTTTACGCTTCCAAAATGCGCCCTATGTAATCATTAAATAATATAATCAACATGCTACAATAGCATTAAATTGATGACTTAATAGTAAAGACTAAGGGTCCGTTTGATTTAACTTTTCAAGTGTTTAATTTTGAAAAAAAGTCAACTTTGTAAAATTTGTAGTGTTTGTAACCGCTCAAAATGACTTGAAACCAAATCAAATTTTAGAATTTTTTTTAAGTGTTTAACTTGTAATCCCTACCAAAATTTTATGATATATGAAAATAACCAAAATACCCTCACACTACCCCGACAACCCCGATCACCTTGCAACCACTGCCAATGACTACTTAATGATCACTTTGAAGACATGACCATTTGGCAACCCGACAACCACCTGGCGACCGAACCACCAGACAATCACTGCAGACGACCACTCCGACAACTCGATCACTCGACAACCACTGCCGACGACCACCAGTGACCATTCCAGAGACTCGACCACCTTAGCAATTTGACCACTCCGATGGCCTCTCCGGTGATCATCCCAGCGACCTGACCACTCGACAACTACTATCGACGACCATCTAGCAACCACTCCTGCGACCTAACCACCTGATAACCTTCTCCGACGACCACTTGGCGACCATCCCGACAAACACTCCAACGATCATCCTGGCGACCCAACACCTCAGTGACCCAACCACCCTAACAACCACCATTGACGACCACACCCCGACGAAAACTTCGGCGACATCCTATAGCGATGGTAGCTGTAGTCAGTTGGTCATATATATGAGTATTTTAAATACAAATTTGAACTTAATTATTAGTTCATAATGTTTAATAGTCGTCCTTTATAGTAATTTGACATTAGTATAAACATTTTGAGTGTAGAGCAAACCAAACAAACGTGTGCATAAAAACACTTTTGAAAAAATGTAACCAAACATAAGAGTGTTTTTTTTTTTAAAAATTGTTTAAAAGAAAATGCATTTTTGAAAAACACTTTTTGTTCATAGGCAATTCAAATAGGCTTTAAAGAGACTTATTAGAAATCAAAGCGAGCATAGCTCATATACCTTCAATCAAGAGGTTAGAGGTTCGAATCCTCTACCTCAAATGTTGGTAAACTCCAAAAGAAAAAGAAAAAAAAAAGAATATTAAAAAGTTTTTAAAGTTTGAAGTTGAAGAATCAAAGTAAAATCTGTTTCAACTTCTAAGGTAGAGTATTTTTATTTGATTGAAGTTGAATAATAAGCTCTGATGATTTATGGGGAAAAAAAGGAGTAGAGAGAGAGAGAGAGAGGGCGTCGGTGCATGGAAGATAGAGATAGAGAAAGAGAGTAAGAGGAGGCTGATGAGACATATATACAAGTCAAATTGTTTAATGCTCTGTTGAAAGAAGCTCTCCAATCAATCCTGACCGTCCACAATAGGACCCCAATGGTGACGTGGAAGCTACTGAGCAGAGGCGAAAAGAAAAGGAAAGGAAAAAGGCTCAATCTTAAAAAGGGGCTCCCTCCAATTGAAGGTGACTTAGTTTTGCCCCTATTAAATTCAGAATCCCTACCATTTCCCTTTCTTAAGCCTCCTTATCATCTTTCTCTTTCGCTCATCTTCCTCTCTCTTTCTCTCTCTCATTTCATTTTCAACCACCCTCTTCTTTTCTTCTCTGCTTCCTGTTCCTGTTCCTGTTGCTGACAATCTTGTAGCTTACGCTTTTTTCCCCACCCCTTTTTAAAAAAAAAAAAAAAAAAATTTATATACTTTTTTTTAAAATTTTTTTTTGATCTTCTCTCTTTCTCACAATTCAATCCTCCTGATCCTCCACATGGGAAGGCATTCTTGTTGCTATAAACAGAAGCTGAGGAAAGGACTTTGGTCTCCAGATGAAGATGAAAAGCTTCTCAATTATATCACCAAGCATGGCCATGGCTGTTGGAGCTCTGTCCCTAAGCTCGCTGGTATGCTCTACACAAATATCTTCTCTCTTTTCTCTATTCCACAACACAATGTGGCTTTTTATTTACTATTGTTCAACTACACTCTCAACTGCTGTTTCTTCTTTCTTCTAGGCCTGCAACGCTGTGGAAAAAGCTGCCGCCTTAGATGGATTAACTATCTCAGGCCTGATTTAAAGAGGGGTCCTTTCTCTCAACAGGAAGAGGATTTGATCATTGAGCTTCACGCAGTCCTTGGAAACAGGTACTCTTCTTCTTCTTCTTCTTCTTAATTCATACCCCTTTGGGTTTTATTATGTGGATTTCAATTCAAAAAGGGTTTTTTTTTTTTTTGTTGGTCAGATGGTCTCAGATTGCTGCTCAGCTTCCCGGAAGAACAGACAATGAAATAAAGAACTTGTGGAATTCGTGCATTAAGAAGAAACTGAGGCAAAAAGGGATTGACCCCAACACGCATAAGCCACTCTCTGCGTCGGGTGATGTTGACAATGACAGTGAGAAGCAGCTCCCCACATCAACTTCTCACCGAAGCAACGACAACAGCTCCGACGAAGCCACCAATGCCACTGAAACGACCCTTCCAATCATCAATCCATCCAATTCCAATCCTCAAATATATTCCCCAACTCAACTTATCGCCAAAACCAATATCTCTACACTCCCCTCGCCATTGACTCAAGACTTTTTCCGATTCCAAACCTCCACCGCCAACAACAGAGCTTCTGAATTGGTCGAGTTTCTCTCCTTTCACCACCTCAATTACGCCTCTGAAATCCCAAATCCCAATTCTCTCTGTTTCAATCAAAATTCCCATTTGCTCCCCCCACCCCCAATTCCAATCAAATCCACCTCCATCAACGAAGTGCACAGCTGGGAAGGAGCCACTTACACCACCAACCCCACCAATACAGCCACCGCAAGCGGAAGCTTCTTCGACGGGGGGAACTTCTCGTGGGGGCTGCCGGATTGCGCCAAAACAGAGAAATTGAATCCAACACCACTATCCGAAGACATAAAATGGTCGGAATTGATGGGGAATCCATTCATGATGGGGAACACGACGGGAGTTCAAAATCAAGAATCTCAATCTCAATCTCAATCTCAAAGTGAATCAATGTACGTAGAGAGTTTAAGTACGGCGGCGGAAACAGGGTTCATAACAGAGAGCGGGTGGCAGAGCCAGAGCCAAAACCAGAGACAACAAGCTCCGTCAGATGCTGTATATAACAAACACCTCCATACTCTTACTGTTTCTTTCGGACATACCCTTTAATTTAACCTTCTTCTCTACAGACTCCCATCCAATTATTTTCCAAAACAACATTCAAGTAAATGAGTTTTTTTTTTTTTTTCTTAGCTTCATGCTTTGTGTTCATAGATATTATATTATTAGATTGTGTGCAGCGCTACTAGTGCAAGATAGGACTTTTCATCTCGTGTAAATTTGGTTTTGGTTTTGGTTTTCATAAAGAAGAAAAAGAAAGGGAAAAAAAAAGGAATGAAAAGGAAGTTGTGGAGATTGGGAAATTAATAAATATGAGGAAAAGGAGATGATGAAATAAATGTCAGAGAAATTTGTTGGGGGTTTATCGAGTTTGTTAATGTTTGGTCCTTGTCTTGTCTTTCAGTTTCTTTTGTAAAATTACAGGACAGTGGACAGCCAGAGAAAAACTGAAAAAGGGCTATGGATAGAGATATATATATATATATATAAATTGTGTTTGGGTTTGATGTTGGTTTCCTTTTCTCCAAGTCTGATAGACTGAGAAGTACTTGACTGAATACAATACACAATACAACAAATGTCAGAAAGAGAAGACAAGGGAATTTAAATGAAAGAGTTGCCACTTTTTTCTTTTATCGGTACGTACGATGTACACTTTATCCATAAAGGTCGACTGTCAAAAAAAAGGTTTCTAATATAATTTATATATACATTGTTTTGTTTGTTGCCAAGCATCATATTACAATTTTGCCATTTGGAATGGAATGAGAAGAAGACACCACAATGCCCCCTAACTCGATAATATCTTAATTTTCTTAAAAAACAAGCAACACGATTGAAAACTTTATGACCCTAATTCTACGTAAGTATTAAAGATAATATCTTTACTGGGTCTAACTCAACGATTCTTCCTTTTCAACAAAAGACCATGGAACTTATCATGTTATTGAGAGCTTGTTTTTATGAACTAAAGTCAACTTTATTTTCCTCCAAAGTACATCGAATGTTGGATGGAACTTAATTAGGAATCATATATATATATATGATATGAAATAAAATATAATGAAGAGGGAGAGTAGGGGCTGTGGGTTTGTGCATGTGCAGGCACAATTAAGAGGGACATAAAAAAAATAGAAAATGATAGAGGGCAAAAAAGAAAAACAAAAAAAAAAAAGAAGAAAAAGAAGATAGTTTTGGAATATATATTAGGTAAGTGATTTTTATTTGGGGAATGCATGTGCACCAAATAATTGGGAGTAGGAAGGCAAGGTATATTTTGACATTTGCCGCCTTGGCGTTGGCTTTGGCTTTGTCAATATTATGATACCCACAGCCACAGCTCTCTTATTTTCAAATACACAATACCTTCAACTTTCTCTTCTTTGATTTTCCCTTTTCTTTATTATGATGAATTCGAGAAAGGGGAGAATAATGAGGTTGTAGAGCTTCAAAGAATCAACTTAGTTGTTGTTGTTATTGCTAAAAAAGAATCAACTTAGTTGTTGTTGTTATTGCTAAAATATCTAATCATTTCCTAATCATTTAACCATCATTAATCAGTTGGGTTGAGGATATTCCAATAATTTTCCTTTTCTATTCTTTCTGTTTTTCAAATTGTCACTTTTCAACACTTTTGCTTCATCCCATTATTCATTAGATAATTTCAACACAAATATATAATAATTTACTTTTCATCGTTATTGGTAAAAAATTTTCAAGGTTCAACAACAATAATACATTTTTACTCTGATCTTGAAAGTTTGATGTGCAGTGCATTTTAAGTTTTACACTAGATCGATAAGAACAAACAATAAAAAGTAAAAGGAGAGAAAAAAATATTCATGCTTATACAAATTAACTATTTGATAGGTTGCATACATAGTCTTCTACTAGTATTGCAAAGTCTATTGTAACGGTCAAAAACCAAATAGTTGAGAGAGATTAATATTCCCTCCTAGACACTGAGGGGCCGTTTGGGGCGCAGAGTTGGTTATAATAGTCTGTGTTTGGGGTGCAGAGTATTTTTGATTGGGTTATAATAGTCTGTGTTTGGGGTGAAAAGTATTTTAATATAGGTTATAATAGTCTGTGTTTGGAGTGCATATTTGTTTAATATAGAGTTCTAAATGCTGTGTTTATGCTGACAATTTTTTTTTAAATTTTTTTTTTGTATTATACAAGTAATGCTATATTAAATATCAATTTTTCAAATTTGAAATTTGTTCCATGAGTTGACCATTTTGGAGTTTGAGATGCATAAAATAATTGCTATCATTCATTATATAAGCTCCATATTTAGAGATGTACAATGACAACTTATCTTCTAACTCCATAGGTACACAAAAAAGGGTTTTCAAGGAGTGATAGTTGTCAATAGAAGCCACCACCAGAATGGCACAAACGAATATCATAATATATACATAGTTCCAAAAAAAAAAGATAGTTTGTTATCATCCAAAAAGATAATATGAAGAAGAGTTGATCAGTCGTCTTTCTTGAGAAAGAGCTGGCAGTAGTCTAATTTCAACTCTGGAGGAATGGACAAGAAGCTCTCGGACGCCAAGTCATCATGAAAGAGGATATTCATAATCTGTGCTTTGGCCTGGTATATTCAACTATGGGATCTTATACAGCTGGCTCACAATTTCTGTGCGTACTTCGACCTCCACTACACGCTTCTCTTTTGGCCATTATGCAATCATCTTCAGGTGGGTCAATTGCATATCCATAGCATTTGTACCACATCTACCATTTCAGAGTGATAAGGAGATCGTTTCCTCTTGCTACCCCTAGAGGAAGTCCCTACTACGTTGTTTCGACTGGTGGGTGTTCCTTGCATCTCCTCTTGGGCCATGTCCATTCCTGGGTTTGACCTTGACGATATTGGGACATAGTATTCCTGGGAGCCACCAAGGTGAATCTCTTCATCCATATGCTCTCTTATATTGGATGCCATATCCCCAGGCTTCTTCGCAGCTGCTCCTGTAGCTCGATCTTTGCCGAATACAATAGCCAAATCATCAAAGTGGGGGAACGACTTATTTCGCAACCCTTTTGCAACCGGATGACCCTGCATAAGGATAAAAGTAAATGTTATAAAATGTTACATAAAATTTATAAGGGGACTATACAATATTACCTTTACCCATCCATCGAAAGTCTCCTTCTCCACCTCAATGCATTTAAATTCGTCATTCCAACCAAATCCACTACAATCTAATCCTAGCATCTATGCAATCGTATGATATTGTTTTTTAAGGGTTTGAACTCTGCAATCAATGGTGTTTGACTGAATTTCACTGCCTGGTATCCTTTCCCTCATCATACGTTGCAGTTACATCAAGTAACCAGGTCGAAATGTCCCATTGTCTGATCTCTACTCGCCGAACTGGACCAACCACACAAGGCACTCCACTAGCTTCGTGTCCTCGTTCTTCGTCCATGAGTGCTTGGGGGCTTTCGCTGCACCTGACATTCTGCTAAATGCATATATACATCGTTGTACAGTTTAGCTAGAATGTAAGAGAATGCTTCGTTTACTTTTTGAAATAAAATACATAACATACATAATTATAGTACAACATCGTTGTTCCAAAGCAATGGTTAATTCATATATATCCAAAAACATAAAGAAATCCTAATATAACAAAACAACCAAGAAAGCATCAATTATTACGTAACTCTCATTCAGAAAACATTTGTTGGGCCAAATCATCTCTCCACTGGCTCCATTCATTAGAAGTCTCAAAGAAATTGATGTTGTCCCCCCAACGGTAGCAGAAGCTAAGTCCACCTCGTCCAAGTCATCAGTCATTGAACTTTCTCCCATCTCTCAGTTGATGAGGTTGTGAATGATGTAACACATTGTGATGGTTCAACATTGGATTTGTACTGAGTAGTATGATTTTCCTCGAAGAATTGCCCATCTACCTTGAGCAGTTCGAATGCCCTTTCAATCACATTCCTTGCAGAAGAATGCTTCATGTTAAAAAAATTTCTTGGAGTAGTCGGTGCATTCCCTCTTCCACGCCATTCAGATAGATGGTAGCATTCTCCTCTATACGGTGCCAAAAAACCCTCTGCATTAGGGTACCCAACATTGCATAGATAATAATATCATGTACAATGTGGAACCGTTTAATCTATTGTCCTAGTATTAGGATGGTTAACAATTAAGAAGGTGTTCATTACCCTTTGGAACCTTTAGTCCGTTAGGTCATGATATTGCATCCCTAATGATAATTCTTATTTATGAGGATTATTTAACCCTAAACTAAGTTATTTTTGTCAATTTTGAATGCTTTAATGATTATCGAGCAAGCTAAAAATAGCATTTATAAGATATATTCATGCAAGCTTGTCGGAGTATGGAAAAAGAAGAATTAAGTTGAAAAGATACAAGAAAGTTGGCTAAAAAGTTGGCTAAAATTGTTGTTTTGTGTAGATTTGAAGACATGAAGAAAATGCAAATGAAATGCAATTGCATTTCCTTGAGAAAGCAAGGTGGTGAACAAGAGGGAAAATGCAATTGCAATGCAATTGCATTTTCTAGACATATCAATTTATTGTGGAAATCACGAAAATGCTCCAAAACCCACGGCGTTTGGCTCGATTCTAGGAGACTTTTCAGCCCAAAAATGCTGATGAAAATGCAATTGCATTTCTGGAAAATTTTGGTAGAGCTGAAAAATAATGCAACAAAAATGCAATTGAAATGCAATTGCATTTCTGGAATTTCTGGAAGTTGCGGAAATTTCTGGAAAACACCAAAATCTACGGGATTTGTTCGATTTTTGGAGAATTTTCAGCCTAATCTCATGCCCAAACATTGACCCATGATTGAAGGAGCACAAATATGGAAACCCTAGCCCTCAATGCCTATAAAAATGAGGAAAACGATCCAAAACGTGGCTGGGTTTTTCTGCTACTCGCCCACAGTCTGTACTCACGTTTTTTCTGTCATTTACAACAATATTCTCTTCTGTTTTTGTTCATTGTTTAGTCTATAATTAGTTTATGTTTTGATCTAAATGTTGTAAGTTGTTAAATTTTCGTTAAACATTGAATCTTTGAATTTCGTTCTTCCTTTTTTTTATGGGTTTTTCTGCATTGTTTTTATCTCATTTTCTGCTGTTTTTTTTTTTTTTTTACTTTGCTACTGTTTTCTTCTTCTTCATTTTTAGAACCTTCAACGTTCAAAATCTCAATCCTTCCTCACGAAAGTGAAGGTTGTTATGAGCCAAAACCTCTTGAAAGAGAAGGAATTGAGTTCGATTGAGACATGAACCAAAAAAAAAAAAATAGTTTAGTTTGGGTATTTTTGTTTTCAAGTCTTTGGTTGAAGTTTCTGTTTTTCTTAGGTTTAGTTACTGCAATTTTTATTGTTAAAATTTGTTGCTTAAAGTTGTTGAATGTAATTGAGTATTAAATTGATTCAATAAAAGGTTCTTTCATTCAAATCTTTATTTTAATTTTAGTTGTTATTCCTTTCCCTTTACCAACTTTGTTATGGATTTTCAATATTCTAACTTGTTGATTTTCATTTCTTCCATAATGAGCTAATTCCTCTTTAGGGATTCAAGTTAGTGAATGCCTTAGAGGAGGGATGTAAAGCTTAAAGCATATTCAATCTAGTTAATATTCAAGACTTTGTTTGCTTTTGTTGAATTAATGTGGGTAAACCTAGTCGGCCAACTAGCGTTTCTTGTCAAAGCTTGAACTTAATATCGAAAGAGTTAAGGAAAAGCCGATGTCACAAAAGCAATGGAGGAAAAGGCTTAGAAATAAGTCCCGAACATCGACCCTAGACATAGGGTGAGACTCCAAAACCGCTAGAATTGTGCGCAAAATCACCTAAGTTAGATTAGCCATAGACATATAGGTTTAATCAGTTAGCCTCCTAAAGATTTTGAAGCAAAATTGAATAGGAGTTGAATTCGGTTTACTTAGTTCTCGAGTGTTAACTATGATTACAATTGCATTTTAAGTAGCATTTCTTTCCAAAAGTGCATAAGCAACTTGGATCCCATTCTTTTTAATTATTGACTTTTCACTTATTTTATTTAGCAAAAACAACCATTCAAGCATTTGTACACCATTGGTTACCATAATTGCAATTTGCAAACAAATTTTGTGTCGTCTCAATAGATTTTGTTAAAACCCGTTCCCTTGGGTACGATACTCTAGAGTACTTCTAGTTTCTTTATTATTTCGATCACGTGCACTTGCGTGTAGCGATAAGCACCGATCACCTAAGCACCCGACAATCAGTTGCGGACCTTTCCCACCTTGGTAAGACAAATATGAATTCTCCATTCATATCGCAAACAACAAGCACATTGGTCGCAATGTCACCCTTCCTCGTCCTATACCTTGGGCAATCACTGGCATTTACATTGACCTTAATGTATGTACCATCTAATGCACCGAGACAATTCTTCGTTCACACAATAAATGGAATATTTATTAACGTAGATAACCCTAGGGGACCCCACATTATATTATTGTTGGATTTAAAAATGATTTGTACCTCAAACCATTTCCATTTTTCATATGTACATGAGTTAGTGATCGGCTTTGGTTTCTTCAGCAGTATATCGTGTAGTCGCAATACTATGTTAAGGACGGAGTTGAAATGCCTAGAAACTGTCTCACCAGACCTTGCGAATTGTCTACGAACTATTCGGTTCTTAACGTCATGGACTAAGATGAGCAAGAACATGACCACCATCTCTTCTACATCTATGGCCTCTGTTCCGACTAAACCTCATGTTGTCTCAAGTAAGGTACATAGTATGGCAAAACATCTTCTATCCATCCTTATACTCTCACGACAACATAAGTAAGACTCGTGGATGAGCCGAAAGAATGCTAGTTGTCTAACGTGATGTCTGAGGTAGGGTGATTGGTGTTCTATTCTTCTATGGTTGTTCATATACAGTTCTAATATTAGAAGTAAATGATGTTGTGATGAGGTGAAGGCTGCCAATATAGCAACTAGTTCCCGTGAGTCCATAATATAGGAAACGATTTAGCTTGGTTCCTGAAAGACAAACGTCTAATATATTATTTACTTCCATCCAATACTAACTAGGATTAGGGTTTTTAAGTTTTGTGTTTATGGCTTTTAAGTTTAGTTTATGGGTTTAGGGTTTTTAAGTTTGGGTTTGCTTTGGTTTAGGGTTTGGAGTTTAGGGTTTAGAGTTTGGTTTAGGGTTTGGTTTATGGTTTAGGGTTTGAGTTTAGGGTCAAAGAAAGCATCATATTTCTCATTGAAAATTCATATTTTTGTAATTCCAAAAAAGTGTACAATTTCTCGTATTCAAAGTTCTTTTTTTTTTTTTTTTAGTTATAGAAAAAACATCCTATTATGTATGCAAAATTATTTTTCTTTTTTAATTCAAAGAAATCATCATATTTTTCATTCAAATTTTTTATTTTTTCTTAATCCAAAAAAGTCTAAAATTGGTTGTATCTAAAGTTCATTTTGTTTTGTTTTAATTAGGAAAAAAAAAACATCCTACTATGTATAGAAAATTGATTTTCTGTTTTAATTCAAAGAAAGCATCATATTTCTCATTCAAAATTCATATTTTTTTAACTCTAAAAAAGTGTACAAATTCTCGTATCCAAAGTTCTTTTTTTTTTTTTTAGTTATACAATAAACATCCTATTATGTATGCAAAATTATTTTTATTTTTTAATTCAAAGAAATCATCATATTTGTCATTCAATTTTTTTTTTTTGCTTAATCCAAAAAAGTCTAAAATTGGTTGTATCCAAAGTTCATTTTGTTTTGTTTTAATTAGAAAAAAAAAAAAAAAAACATCCTACTATGTATAGAAAATTGATTTTCTGTTTTAATTCAAATAAAACATCATATTTCTCATTCAAATTCATATGTTTTTTAACTCCAAAAAAGTGTACAATTTCTCATATCCAAAGTTCTTTTTTTTTTTTTTGTTTGTTCTATTATGTATGCAAAATTATTTTTCTTTTTTAATTCAAAGAAATCATCATATTTCTCATTCAAATTTATTATTTTTGTTTAATCCAAAAAATCCTAAAATTGGTTGTATCAAAAGTTCTTTTTTTTTTTTTTTTGTTTTAATTAGAAAAAAAACATCATATGTATGGAAAATTGATTTTCTGTTTTAATTCAAAGAAAGCATTATATTTGTCATTCAAATTTCTTTTTTTTTTAACCCACGAAAGACTAACAATTGGTTGTATCCGAATTCCATTTTTTGTTTTAATTTTTTTAAAAAAGCACCATATTATGTAATGCAAAATTGATTTTCTGTTTTAATTTAAAGCAAACATCATCTGCCTCATTTAAATTTCCTTTTTTTTCTCTGAATCCAAAAACGCCTACAACTAGTTGTATCCAAATTTCATTTCTTTGTTTTAATTAATAATTAGGATCCTAATTTGTATAAAAAACTCATTTTCTATTTTATTACAAATAAAATCATCATATTTTCTATTGAACCCTCATTTTTTTCATGTTCAAACTTCATTTGTTATTTTACTTATAAAAAAACAATATTTTCTATCAAAACCAACCCTTTCTGTTTATTAAAAACAGAATTCTTTCTGTTTTGCATTGTTTTTTCATTTTTTTTGGTTGCATCCAAAAAAACAAAAAAAAAATACTTTTTATCCACACATGCTTGGTAAAGGGTTAAAATTCCATCATAAATACTTCAATCCATATATAACATGTGACCAAACTGTTCTAAAGAATAAAGTATAAAACGTACACATTTTCAAGTATAAGAAAAATACATAATGAAACCAATTGTCCCAGTGTGTAGTTTGAATACATAAGGAGCAAGTGACCTAATGTGCCATACAAATACATAACGAAAGAATCCTTAGCTTTAAATTAACAAACCTCAAAGAAGGTCATGGAATGACATACTTTCTAACCCTATAATATAAAAAATAAAAATTAGTACCAATCTCTAACAATTGTAAACTTAAATACATGCAAGTGGAAAAAACAATATATTTTTGTAGGCGGTAATGAGCGAACGAGCATCAAATGTGACTGGATTTCTAGTAAGTAGACCACTACACATGTGGGATAAGATATATTAATAGAAACTCACAAATATAAAATAAATGAAGCATATATATATATATGAAAGAAATTGATAGGGAAGTGGTAAGAAGGAACTCACCAAACAAAGCACTGAAGGTTGAGTGTGGAGTTCTCCTCAAAGTATAGCATAAGTATGATGTTGTATATAAAGAAGATATGATGGAAGAGTAGTTGTTGGCAAAGGGTTGGGTGCACTTAGTGCACCTAACAAATTTAAGAGAACTAGTGAGATAAGACAGCACCATTAATACTACCTTAACCATCCCTTTTAAAAAAAAATAGAGGCAGTGGTACTTTTTTTATAAGGAAACGAATACCTCCACCTCATTAAAGGCACACAACCACCAACTAAACAAAATATAGCATATATCAGAGAACATGGTTGTTCCATAAATCAAATAACAATAGTATTGAAAATTTTGATTCATTTAGACCGGCCTCAGAGATATTTCTCGAAATTCATTCATAGAAATAGAATTTCAGAAAACTTGGTTGTTTCACAAACAAGGATCGAATGTCAAATATAACAAAGTGATAAAAAAAAAAAAAAAAAAACAGAGACCAAAATACAACAAAGTGTTAAAAAAAAGGTTAAAATTGAATATCATAGAAGAATTGTACCAAAAATAGAGAACAAAAATTAAATCAGATTTGAATATGGAAACAAATATTGCAGTGGGTAGTAAAAAAAAGTTGCAATTAGTATTAAAAAAACATAACGAAGGGATTTTATAATAGCCATGTCAATCTCAACAAATAAGCTCGATGGAAACTCATAAGAAAAACATAACAAAATCAACCCTGAGATGAAATTTACAAAAAAACAGAGAACAAAAGTTAAATCAAAATAAATATGGCAACAAATATTGCAATTAGTAGTAAAAAAAACATAATGAAAAATTTTACAACAACCATGCCAATCTCAGCAAATCATCTCAATGGGAACTCATCATTGGCCGGTGAAAAATAAAAGAGAACAAACCTTCATTAGTGATCGGCTCCCCCCACCAAGCTTCGTTTTTTGTTCGGATGTCCCTACCAGGCAATTCCAGGCCCGATTCCATCAAATGAAGCATGCAACTTCATATACTGAAACAACCAATGGAGATGAAGATATAGAGGATGAGGGAACAACAATGGAAGCGGCAAAGGACTCAAAGCGGCAAGGGACTTGAAACGACAAAGGACTCGAAGCACCAAGGGGAGTGAATAGTCGAGGTTACGAATCTGGAAAAAAAAAACAGAACAAACACAAATATGAGGTTGGTTAGGGTTAGGGTTTCGGGCGTGGAGAAAAAAAATAGGGGATTCAAGTATTGATTTTAGAGATTGAGTGAAAAAAGAGCAAGAGATTAAGGAAAATAAACCTCAGCGATTTAGATCTACAAAAAGGGAGAAAGAGATCGAAAATGAACCTCAAAGATGGTGAAGAAAAACAGACCAAATCGAAGGACAAAGTGGATGAAAAAAAATGATCGAACTCACTAGAAGCCCTTAAGTGAAGAAGGCGAAGAAGACGAGAATAGAGAAAAACGGAGGAAAATGGGAACACATACCAACCTCACAACATGGACGCTTGGAGAGAAGTGATTAAACCCGTGGAATTGCATAAGAAACCGTGCGGAGTGAAACAGTGGGGACTATTCATAAATGGTGGGTAGGGTTATATTAACCCTTGTTTATAATAACAAACAGGGAGTGGGCTATTTTAACCCACCCAACCCAACTCATTATTGGGGCCCCAAACGACCCCTGAAATATTATTGTTTCCCCTCTAAGAAACATTCTAGAAAACTCACATAATCTAGTTATAAAGCCCTAGGTGCTAGCGATAGGGAACAGTAAAAACCTAAAAATAAAGTAGGTTTGCAATATGTCAAGTTTGAGTCTATGGTAGTTGCAAAGTAGCTCTTGTATAGGCCAAAGCCAAAATTCAATTGGTCTACTTAAGCCATTAGATGGCCTTGGAACTTTAACCAAAGGACAAGTCTAGTCTATCTCCTATAGGGCTACTTTTGCTTATCCAAAACACACACCAACTCATCCTTAATCTCTTGGAAAATACTGTTGGAAATAATAATTTGTTGTGTATAAGAACTGAGTAACACTAGCAAATTTGATTATAACTTAACTGGAAACAAACAATTTCAGTGTAAACAATAGTACAAACTGTATGTAAGAACAATTTCAAAACTCAAGAACAAAAGATAATAAGTAGTCAAGGCACGCTTGCAAAGCACTGTCCTGAAGACAATTATTTGCTCTGCACGGGTTGCAAACAGACTACAACGATCATCTCAGTAGGATACAATGACTAACTCCAATAGAACAGCAACCTTGAACTACTCGGATCTGAAAAAACTCTTGGATGATTGTTCTCAACTTGACTCAAGATTAAAGAGAAGAAAGAGATGAGAGAAAGACTCTTCAATTGGAATGAGATACTCCAAAATGGAATGAGATGCTCCAAATGAAGAAACAAGTTGCTATTTATAGGCTAGCAACTTAGTAACTCTCCAAAAATAAAATTAATATAAACAATATGAAACATACATCAAAAGTAACTCAATTGTGTAGTTACTTGTAAAATTTCAAACATAACTCACAAATTTAACTTTTAAGTTAAATTTGTAAAAGAAACATCAACACATTTTGATGTTTCAAACCATTTTGAAACTTTTGAATTTCAAGTCAAGTAACAACAACATAAATGAAACATCAATTCATTTTGATATTTTAAACCAATACTTTCTTTCACAAATTTTTTATTATAAAATCCAACAAAACTTGGGTGCAGCTTGGGCTATACCCAAGTGTTGTGCAGCCCATTTTACAACCACAATTTTTTTTAAAAAAAACAAAAAAAAATTCTTGTGGTTATAAAGTGGGCTACATAGCACTTGAGTGCAACCCAGACTATACCCAAATTGTGCTCTACTCTCCTAAAGATTGCCCCCTTATCCTTGATCAGTTGAGCATGACCTTCATCATGACTCCTCACCCAACACACATCATTCTAACGTCCTCACAAAGTTTCTTTTTTTTGAATAGGTACATGCATTTTCTAACACTTTTCTAACTTCACCATTAAAACTTATTGAAGTCGATACCACACCGGTACGGTGTCCTTGTTCTTTAACTCCACCATATTCTTCTTCTTTCATTAAGCAGGGTAGAGCATCCTGTTACGTTGAAAAAAACCTCATGCTTCTAGCACATGCAGGGAATACAAAAAATAATTGAAAAATTAAAAGAAAATAACACAAAAAACAAGTAACACAAAAATTTACTGAAAAACTTCAAAACTTGAGAAAAATCACTGCACACCTAAAAAGAAATTTCACTATATGAAAAATTATTACAATCACATAGAATTCTCTCTTCAAACTCAATTACCAAAAAAAAAATCTCAGTTTTGCACCATTCACCTTTTCCCTCATGATCAAACAAGAAAAAAAAAAGAATTTAACTTGAGTTAATACACCAAAATTTAAAGTGCTTCTAACTATCACGATTAGAAAACTAAGTCATAGGCCTCTTTTATAGCATTTAGAATCCATAAGACCATAACTACTTTATATCTTTTCAATGTGAGATTTTTGTTCATCTAATATTTTTCCAAAAACCAACACATCCCTAAGTTTAGGGACGCCTCAATTTTTCACTAACCATTAACACTCCACACAAATCTAAAATTTTTGAAGAATTTTAGTGACTAGAGAAAAATAGAGGTGTCTTCGAGAACTTAGACCCAAGGTATCCCCTTTTTAAATTTTCAACATCTACATACTTTTCTTTCTTTCTTTCTTTTGTTTAATGATTGGGCACTATGTTGCAAGTGTATGCTAAAATTGGAAGTCATCTATGAAGATGATCCAACCCCCCTACATACCTTTTTTTTTTTTGTTAAGCTAAGGGAATGAACATTTGAATGTGCCCTAAGTGAGGCTAATAAACATAATTCACCCCCTCTCAAGCTACATAAGTGTCTTAAAGATGCCTAAGTGTCCTTGAAGCCAAAAATTAGCTTACCTTAAAGCATCATTAGGTATTAGCACTCCCGATACTTGCTAGTTTTATCGGCAGAAACTAGCTATGCAGACGAAATTTTCAGGCATTGGGAGATCCTTCGTCGACATAGCAAAAAATTCTTGTAGTGAATATTTACCCTATATCGGAGGATCTTGTTTTGGGTTGCATTCACATTGTGTTCAAAATCTAATAATAATCTTTTAATAAGAGCAATGGATAGCATTCTAGTCTTAGATTTCTCACAACTCCCAAATGCTAGCTATACTATTAATAGATGTCCTAACATACATGTGGATTAGAACTCTCCTTTCATGTATTGTGTCTAGTCCGTACGAAAGCATAAAAGAACTTGTCATATTTCAACCATAGGATCTTTCTGTTGCTCGATGTAGGTAAATGCTTATTATATAATTTAAAATGATAAATTTTAGAAATATTCACTTAATTATTTATTGTATTGCTAATGTAAAATCTGCTCTATACTTTTTCACATATTCCTCCTTTGATAGTGCCAAGATACTATGTAAACCTTTCTTCAACCTACCATATGTTGTTTTTGCATCCATCTTTTTTAGTAATAAAGCTTCTTCAACTACTTGTAAAACCACCATTATTCTAATTTTGGTTACTTTGGTAATAGAGAAATAGTGTGTTTGAAATAGCTTTTAAAAAAATGATTTTTAAATAAAATCAAATTTTCTATAAGCACATCCCCTTTGGAAAAATTAAAAATTAAAAATGTGTTAGGTTAAGTATAGCTTCTTGGGCAGTTTTAAACGATCAAAAGTTTTTTTTCAAGCACTTTAAAAATTAGATTAATTTAAAACTATTTGTAAAGAAACACTTGAAAAATTGATTATTCAAAAATGACTTTGGAGTAATTAATCGAAAATCTTCCAAATATGTAATAAGAAAAAATATATATTTTTGTAATTAATAGAATCACTTTTGCAATATAGTAAAACCATACAATTTTGTTATTTAAAGCATTTAAAAAAAATGTAAGATGTAAAACAATTTTATTGAAACTATTTTTAAAAAAGTGCTTAAACTAAAAGGTATCTTTAAACAAAAGTGCTTAAATTAGAAGGTATTCCAACCACATCCAAAGTGTGAAAAAAATGATTAAATTAGAAGGCATTCCAAACACACACTTTTGTGTGAAATGATTTGCACCTTCCCTATTACTTTACCTTTTATTGTTCTCCTTATCATTTAATTTTATAGTAAATTTTGAGTTTAAATTCCATTTTGATCCATAAATTTTTAGTATATATATATTTTAGTCCCTAAACATTTAAAATAACCATTTTAGTCTCCATCATTATTTTTCCTAAATATGACACAATTAATTATTTTTATTACATTAATTAAGGTTGATTTTTTTTTTTAGTTCAACAATATGTGGGGTGGAGGATTTGAACCCTAACTTTTTAGTCAAGAGTTCATGCTTAATGCTAGTTGAGCTTCTCTTATTGGCAATTAAGATTGAGATACCAACAAAATTGATGGAAAACGATAAGAAAAGGTGAGATGATTACAAGAGAAGGACGCTTAAGGCCTTCTAGGGCATGGTTTAAACAATGTTATATGAAGTTTCAATTTGTATCATAATATTCTCCACCTAATACCCACTTAGCTGTTGTGACTTCAATTCATGCAAAATTAGATATATCACTACAAGATTTTTGATCTTTTTTGACGTGGGAAAGCGTCAGGAGAAGTCAAAAAAGAGTGTCGGAAAAACCTTTCGCAAAGCCAAAAAATGCATTGGGAGAGACGTCGGCAACACCCTTTCCTGACAGAGTTTTGCCAGAAAACTCCATCAGGAGAGAGGGTGTTGTTGACGCTAGAAAATTTGACGTCAATAGAAGCTTCCCACCGAAGTGATTGATATGGCGTTGGCAGAGGTGGCTTCTGTCGACGTCATTGATGTACCATCGACTAAGAGATCAATATAATTCATAAATTAAACTTATAAGTTTAAAAACCAAAACGAGATTTAATCTTAATTTTTTTAAAATATAAGGAAACTATTTAAAATAATAATAAGGAATTGGATATCTAGATTTACTTCAAATTTTAATTAATCAATATAATTCATAAATTAACTTAGGTCAAATTACAAGTTTAGTCCATGAACTTTGAAGTTTGTGTCTAAAAGGTCTTCGAACTCTAAAAAATGTCTAATAGGTTTCTGAACTTTTAATTTTATCTCTAAAGATCCCTAAACTATAAAAATGTCTAATAGGTCTCTAAACTCTCTATCTCATGTCTAGTATTTTCATGAAAATTTAGGCACCTATCGGACACAAACTTGAAAATTTAGAGTCTTATTGGACATAAAATTGGAAGTTTAAGATCCTATTGGAAACTTTTTGAAAGTCCAAGAACCTATTGGACACAAAATTAAAATTCAGGGACAGATTAGATACTTTTTAAAGTTCGATGACCAAATAGACAAAAACTTGAAAGTTCATGGACTAAACTTGTAATTTAAGCCCCGTTTGATAGCGATCTCATTTTTAGTTTTCTATTTTTGAAATTTATGCTTATTTATTCTCAATTTCTTTACTATAGTTTTTACCTTTCTTACAAATATTTGAATTCTTAGTCAAATTCCAAAACCAAAAACAAGTTTTTAAAAACTAATTTTTTTTGTAAAGTTTTCAAAACTTGGCTTCGTTTATGAAAACATTGGTAGAAAGTAGATAACAAAATAAAAAAACTTATAGGTAGGAGTAGCATTTATAAGCTTAATTTTCAAAAGAAAAGAAAAAGTTATCAAATGGGCCTTAACCATTAACTTATTTTAATTTTAGATATATTTAATTATATTTTGACTTTATGATTTACCATATCATCCATTAACGACTTATTTAATTAGTTGACCTATACCTATGAAAGTTAAATAGGTATTTAACCTGAAACAGATTTTAAAAATGATGCTATTTATGTGAATATAAAATTTTTGATATATATTGAAAATAAAGCTTAGAACTTATCTTTTTATACAATTGTCAATACCAAATTCTTTTTTATTTTTCTTTTGAGAATGTCAATACCAAATCTTCTTTTGCCTCTTGACCTATGCTAACAATAGTATGCATTATTGAAAAATGAAACTGACATCTTAATAGGTTATGTCCACTGAAAATAAATAAATAAATGAAATACCCTCAAAATGCCCTTTAAGATATAAATAAATTAATAATCACTAAATAATCTCTAAATAATCTCTAAATCAACTAATCAAATAATTCCTACTACAGAACTCAAAAAATTATAATAATTAAATCATTCCCTACTACAGTATGTCCTAACAATTAGCTTAAAATTGCAATATATATCCTGGAGAGGGATCAAATGTTAACATGCATTGATGTGCCAAAAAATGATAATAATTGATGGCTACATATATAAATATGAAGAACACAGAAATTCTACACCAAAAACCCTTATGGCTGTTTTTTAAAATAAATAAATAAACTTAGGACAAAAACTATGTGCAAATGAGGAAAAAAAATTACTACGATTAAAAAAAAAACCTAAACCATATATCATTTAGCCTCATCTCTTTTCTACCAACACACACCTTAATTTTTCTTACTTCAGTCACACATTCATGATATATATAAACCAATAATTAACTCATGCAAGTATTAATAGATATTATTCAATGTCAATGGATATGCTCATAAAAATATTACATAAACTATGAAAGAGACACTTAGAACACCGTTTCGAAATCAGAATCCTTGGAATCCGAATCTTGAAGGATTTGTTCTGGAAAGTTTGAAAGCCTAAAAATAAAAAAATAGTGTTTGGGGTGCAGTGTTCTAAAGCCTGAAAATCAGAAAATAGTATTTGTAATGCATTGTTCAAAATCATGGGGCTATGTTTCAAACCCATTGGGTTTTGAACACAATGGCCCAAACAACGTTTTGGGTTTGGATTCCAAAACCATCCAAATTCAACACTGTGCTCCAATCACCAAATTTATTAATTATATCTATTTTTTGAATTAAGGAATGGATCTTTTTTAGTTCAAATAAAAGGGTGGAGATCTAAAATCTAGGATTTTTAATAAGGTTACTATTGGTTAGTTAATTATGTTCAAATCAATTTTGAATGCTTTTTAATTGAAGAAATATGTATTTTTGAAGGAACAGAGCAAAGAACGAAAAAGTAGGCATTTGTCCCCCTCTTATTTTGTCTTATATTTAAAAATTATATTAAAACATTCAGATTTTAAAGTTTTTTATCTAATTTTTGTTTTCTATCTAATTTTTTCTCTTTCTATATCTAACTGTATTAAAAAGCCATGATTTCTAAAAAATATTTTTAGACTAAAATATTCCTTTAAATTTTAGTTAATTTCATTATTCAAATCATCATAATCCGATTTGATAATTTTACTAAAAATGAATATCTGATTTAATTTTGAATTCAAACAACAATAACAAGATAATTTGATTCAAAATGAAATTAAAATTTGAATCTAAATTCTCTATATAAAATGCATATTTCCTCTCTTTTTTTTTCCATGTCTAAACCCATCTCCAATTTTTTTATCAGGTATTTTTTTTAAAATTTTTGTTAGCCCACAAATTTTTCTCTTTTTTTTCCTGCATTTTATACCAAAAATAAAGATAAATAATAACTATTTTTTTTCAAGTCTAAGAGTAGTCATCTCCTCTAATTTTTCATCATGTATCTCTCTCTTTTTTTTAATAAAAAATTTGTTGGCCTCCACATTTTTTTCTTTTTTTTCTTGCATTTTTATATAAAAACAAAAATGAATACTAACTATTTTTTTCCATCTCTAAAAGTAGTCATCTCCTTCAATTTTTAATCAGGTATCTCTATCTTTTTTTTAAATTTTTTAATTTCGTTAGCCCCACTAACTTTTTTTTTTTCATTTTATACTAGAAACAAAGATAAATACTAACTAACTTTTTTTAATATATATATATATATATATATATATATATATATATATATATATATATATATATATATATATATGTATATATGTGTATGTATGTATGTATGTACGTACGTACTTTTTTTTACCTTAACTAATATATATGATTTTGCCTGATGAAAAAGAAAGATAAAAAAAGTGTAGGGCATAATCAATTATATTAGATTAATTGTTAACACCTAACTGATATATTTGTTTAAGTTATAATGCGATCGATATTTGCATCGCCATAATCATGAGCAAGATTGCTTCAATTCTTCTTCAGAGTGTGCTAAACAATTGATTTAGGTTTTTGGAGAGTCGGTGCGGCTGAAAATGGAATATACAATGGTGATAACGACTCTTTGGGTGATACAAGTCGTGTACCTCGATAGGGTGTAAAGTGAATTTAAAATGAATATCTTAATATATAAAATTTAAGTGAAAATTCTTTTCTTCCAATGATTGTTAGATTTTTGTATGTGGAGATACCATATGATTTTTTGAATGTGATCATGAATGATGTACATGACTCACACCTATGCCTTTTTTTTTATTGTATTTAGTAAATCATTTGATCTTCTCTCGGTTACAATCGTTGATGGTTTATTCAATCATCACAAAATTAATTTAAGATAGTTTCAGGGAAGGAGATGAGAAACGAACCCCTAAATTCAAATTTTCATCTTAATAAGGAGGTTAAATTACAAATTTTGCTCCTATAATTTAAGGTTAATTTCGATTTGTTCTTTATCATTTTAAAATTTTCAATTTAATTCAAGAATATTTGTTGGAGGCTTTTCTACTAAGTCTATTATTCCCAATGTGAAATATTGATATGTTATTTCATAAATGCATTTGAACTTGATTTGTAAAGATTTTGATTCAAGTTTTTCAGAGTTAAAGATATCTATTGTAATGTTATTATTGTATTATCATAGTTCCAATATTTTTTTTCTTTAGAATAATCAGGTCTATATTAATAGAAACACACTCTAGATGATAAAAAAATGTACATTTAGAATGTATTTGCCATAGGTTTTTAAGTGATTTTTGGATGATAATTTCTTTTAAATCTTGAAGTTCAATGATAAATAAAAATCACTTTTATAAAATTAGATGACTTGAAAAATCTCTAATAAAAAAATATTTGAAAAGTTTATTCTCCAATTCACTTTACTTATTGTACACTAAAAATTACATGGTATGTACTACTTTATAAATTAAAGTTGACATGTTTAGTTTTTTTTTTTCATACTTGATTAAATACTTTTAAAAATTATCATTAATATATATTTAAAAACTTTAAATAACACGTGCAACGTGGTGTTAAACTAGTGTAGATAAAACGTTCAAATGCAAAATTTTGCGCGTCAAATTTCTAATGTATTATTGGGTAATTATATTCATGAAAACAATTCATTTATCATTATATTAATGTACATAATATTAAGTATTTATAATATAAAATACACAGTGGTAAAATGAGTTTTATATTGATAATATTGTGAATTTTAAAGCCATATGTATTGCCATATCTTTAAATATATATTTGAGTTTTTTTTTTTTTTATCATAATCTATTTGAGTTTTAAAATTATTATTTATGAGGACTTTTAATTATCACACCTTTGTCTTCTTCTTAGATATTAATTGTATCATTAAATTTAATATGATTTTCCTTATATCATTGGGTTGTCAAATCATCATTTATTAATATTGATGTATTATTTTTTTCATTCAAGGTCATTTATGTCATTTAGCCCCAATCATTCGCAGGCGGCTCATTCCACCTCGTTTCCAATTCCATCCCTTCTGCCCATTATTTTCTTCTCCTTTCACATAGTTCTTTCGTGTCATTATTATTTCTTGGAATCTTCCTCTTTCCACGAAACTCATCAAAATATCATTACACTTTGACAAAAATGTTAACAAAGTACAAATATTTTCTTTTCTTGTTTTGATAAAATGGATTGAATTGAGTTAATTCCTTTACAAAAAAAAAAAAAAAAAAAAAAGAGAGATAGAGAGAAAGAAAGAAAAAAAGAAAGAAAGAAAGATCGATTTTAGCTAATCCAATCAATTTGAGAAATATATTGTTGATGTGTATCTGGTCGGCAAGGGGATGCCGACAATGGAGGACACAGTGCCCTAAGGTCCAAGTTGTTTCGGATAGGCCCTGCACAAAGATGATCTAGCACCAGTGTGGTGCTCTATCCAACACCCTTCGATGCTTAAGTCAGTGTTATGCACGAAGTGATACTGAGCTAAGCATAGGATAAGTTGCATACCTTTTTGTGGGAGTGTGCCTCCCATATTTATAGTGCTTGGACGCTTTGACTCTTGTGTCAGGGCTGTGATAAAGAGCTTGTCGAAGGCTCTATCAAATAAAATTATTAACCAGACCTTTACAATTTGCAGTAGTAATGGCCAGGGTCGATCTCAGGGATTGGATTTCTTAGTTTAATTCAGTACTATAATTACTAACGCTCAAATTTTATCTAGAGAACCAACAATAGAAGAAAAGTCAGACTAAAACCTAAAATAATTATTTACATGGTTGGAGACACTTAGAGGGAACCTTCTTGAAACAATGATTTAATGTCATAAAACTAATTTGATCTTATAAAAGAGATAACTTACGTAAATAACAATTATAAGCCAATAAAATATCCAATTTATTAGTTGACTTTTTCAAGCCCAACTAAACATCATGCTTAGTGATAAATCAACATTTCAGTCTATTTTTATAACTAAACATGGTATTGAATCAATTCTATTGTAACTTCTATTAGCAAAAATTTCATTCTCATGCAAACATTCACTAATAGTTATACATTCATATCTAAATTTGAGTTTTTCTTTTTCAAGCAAAAACCCAACTGTATCATAATTAAACGTTGGCCAAACGATTAAACAATAATTTCTAGAATGCACAAATATCTTGCTACAATATAAAGGTCTCTAAAATTAAACCAAATAAGTGAGAATAAACCAAGTTCAAGACATTTGATCTCTACGAAAACTTAAGCAACATCCAAAGACAACAACTACAAAATAAATAAGGAAGAAAGGAAGAACTCTCTGACGCGTGCCACACTCGTTCTCGTCGTGAAACACCCCGATCTCGAGCCTTGAATGTCTTCTTCAGCTCTCAAAAGTGCTCCCTGGGTCCCAAATATGATGTAGAAATCGATTTTAGACTGGTCCCTCTCCAAATGGTCTCCCTAAAATCGAAGCCATAATTTTGTATTTATATCATCGGGACAGCGTCGAGACGTTGTACCCTAATTCACATGAAAAACACGGAGAGTCGGGGTAGCGTTGAGACGCTATAGACAGCGTCTCGACGCTATAAAGCAGTGTCTCGACGCTGCTTCTGCGGGAATTCGAGATTGGAAGGCTTCACTTATAGCGTTGAGACGCTATGGACAGCGTCTCAACGCTATCCTTTCGGGCTTTCTCACTTGTAACACTTCTTCTACTTATCTTCTTTGCTCCAAAGTTTGTCTTTAAGCTTTAATTATGCTCCAAAAAGCCCGGTTAGCTCCAATTGCTCAAAATCTACAAAATAGATAAAAAAAATGCATGAAAGCTCACTGTAAACATATAAAACCAACACAAATCTAAGCCTAGAAATAGCACACTTTTGAGTGCTATCAGGCTGCACATGGGGTCCTTTGCCTCTTGGTAGTCGGTACGCTGCCCAGCTCAACTTCCAAGTCTTAGGGAGCACGCTTTGCCTCTTGGGCCTTTTCGCCCTGCATTGGGGGGTTGCGCCCATGGGCATATATATCGATCGACCCATAACATTGGCCCCATTGGTGATTCTGCTCTGCAGGTCATCTTGTCAAGTCATCAGTTTGTGCGCAGACCTTGGGCAAGGGCGAGCAATCGAGTCAGACCACGGGCCTGGCAGCAATTCAGTTTTTGTGTGTACCACATGACATCAATGAGATGATAGCGTGGTGATGAACTATGTTTACCTCCATTATTTGGCCTTAAATTTAGTTCATTTCTTGGTTAAAGTATGATTGATTGCATGTATTTGTGTGTTTTTATTGTCCAAAAGTATTCATAAGTGAAAGAGTCGTGTGAAAATGGTCATACAGTGATACTCAAGTCATTTAAGGGGTACAAGAGTCATTTTTGATTGAATTTAACAAGTATTTATTCTGTTGTAGGAATTTTCCAAAAACAAAGCTTTGCGACCGCAAAGTTTCCAAAGGTAAAAAAATTGCGGCCGCATAATGCCCTAAAACCTAGTCAACCGAGATTTTCGTGGTCCATCCTGTTTGAGTCAAATTCGCAACCTACACCATATTTTGACTCCGAGAGTTTAAAGTCAAGGTCTAAAGCTTGAAGATCGCCAACTATTCATCATCCAAAGGCCTATAAAAGGGAAGGATCGTGATGGATTGGAGGAAAGATGGAAAAATGAGTGTTTACCCTAGATTTCGAGTGAGAAACTTAGAACAGGGAACAAAGTGGTGTTAGAGAGAATTCCTTTGGGAGAAACTCATAGCCTTTGAGAGAACTAGCTTGTATAGATCGATTCCACTTTGAAAAAGGCTTGGATAG
The DNA here is from genome assembly GCA_033996785.1 of Trichosanthes truncata. NCBI lineage: Eukaryota > Viridiplantae > Streptophyta > Magnoliopsida > Cucurbitales > Cucurbitaceae > Trichosanthes > Trichosanthes truncata. Next base: position 46,801,512 of record JAWPNB010000013.1, read on the forward strand.
ACTCTTAGAGTGATTTTTCCTTGAGTGTAACTTAGTTTCTACACTAGGAGTCTTATGTTTATTATTTTCCAACACTTGTTAATTTTATTTCCATTTGTCTTGTACTTATGAATTCTATTTTAATGAAGCATTCTGTTTTTACTTATTCCATGCCTAGATAAATTTCCATTTGGGATTCAGTTTCATGGATACCCTTAAGGAATGACTTAGCCTAACGTATTGTTTTAGCCAGTCACCAAATTACTTTGTGTTCATTCTTCTTTTATTGATTTTAGTTCTTAAATGTTAGTTTAAATTGACCATTTAAATTAGCATACAATGTTGAGTCCAGTATTGAGAAGGTCAGGCAATAAATGGTTTTCATAAAAAGGATATAGGAGGAGAGAGTAGACATAGGACTCCGTTATTGACCTTAGACATCGCACGCCTATAGGATCGAAATGGTTGTGTTTGTAATTATCTAAGATAAGTTGACCATAGACATATAGGAACAACTACTTAGTCTCTTAAGAGTTGATGTGAGCTTGCCGAAGGCTCATCAAATAGATTTATAATTACCGATTTAAAAAAATTAACTACTTGTAGTAATTAATAATGGATCGAGTCGAACATAGGGAATCAAATAATTGATTTCTATTAATTGGGTTTCTTATTGACATGGACTGGGAGAGATTTGAGATAAAGCATAAAAAGACAGAAGGACTAAACTGAAAGCAATAAAGATAAAGATCCCACCTAAGGCACCGAATCGGGATAAACAGGTGTTATGCAATAATTTATCATCGAAAGCCAACACTAGAATCTAACCAACAGCCTATCATCTAATCGACCTTGATGGAAAAGCTGCCTAAAGATCTTAAGCATGCTTAGGTCCCCTAATCTCAATTAACCCAACTTAGCACCTAGCTAACAACCTAACTAGTCCTAATTAGCTGGGCACGATAGCGTTCCATACTAACGTTGCTAGACGCTTTAAGTTCTACGGATTGCTTGAGACAAACTAATTAAACTAGGCATGCATTCTTAATTTAACTAATTCGTTCTCTTGACTCATAGGTCCTATCGTGCGAACTACACAAGGAAGATACTCCCTACTATGCAAACACGAGGTAGTCCTATTGCTAACATAAACTAGCGACTACAAGCACATTCGACGCAAATAGGTTGTCCGTCTATTTATGAGTATGCTCATACCATAATCATTAAAGAAAGAATCAAGAGATAATACACATATTGGAAGATATGGAAATTCAATACAACATCTAAAAAAATTTGCACAAATACCGTGTTTACACCCGAAATGGCGTTGAAAGTCTAGTTGAACATCAAACCGATGTAGCCTGACACCAAGGATCGATTACAAACACTAATTAAGCCTAAAACTACTAAAAATAGAGAGAATCTAACTAGGGTGGCTTCATTTTGGCTAAAGAAAATGAGACACATGACCTAAGGGTCAAAAGTTTCTTTTATACAAATCGAAGTAGCGTCTCGATGCTACAAGCAGTGTCTCGACGCTACCCTCAATTAGACCAGCATCTTTGGAGCTTGTTGCAGTGTTGCATGACGCTCACTGTTATAGCAAGCGTCCCGACACTGTCCTACATTTCCAGCTACTATCTTCAATCAATGTCTTAACGCTCTCGTAGGGGTAAAATGGTCATTTCACTTGTTCTTCTAGCTCGATTGCTCAAATGACCTCCAAATTGACTCAAGTTAACCCCAATTGGATGAAAACACTCCAAAATACTTCTTTTGCTCAAATTCCTACAAAATCGACAATTAAACGCAAAAAAAAACTATCGAACTAACAAGAATTTGGCACAATAATATAGGACTATTTTGGTCCTATCAAGGGTGCATAGAATCAAGGCTTAATAAAAGTTGAACGCAATTCATAGCACAAAGTTAAAAAAGTAATTATGCAATCACAATGTTTTAGCAAAGTTTCTTAGGGTTGACACTTAATTGAATTTCCACATTTTTCATTATTATTGATTACCTTTGGTTGCATTAGAGAGCACTTTTATTACATGGAATTTTGTTAACAGTATCTATGGGATCAATACTTAGAATATTTCTAATTTATACTACTTTTGGACAACATATACTTGCGCTAGGGCTGAAAACACTTTTTAACTATTTTTTAAAACCCTACGTTCATTTCAACATCCACCACACGGTCAGTCGCATCTTTTCAAGGCTAGCCGTATGATCACGTCTGTTCCAAGGGTCATGATGGTACGTTCTTAACCTATAAATAAGAGCTCTCTTATCTCTCTCATAGTTATCGCTTTCAGTCGTTACTTCACCGAGTAGGAATTCTTTGTCTTCGATAAGTACTTCTCTTCTTCCCGTGGCACGAACTTCTGTCATCATCCCCAACGCTTGCTGAGGTGGTCATGCTGACACGTCTAGCAAGACAGTCATTGAGATCAGTCCATCCAGAATGACCGAGGACCAGCTAAAGCAGCTGAGAAGCGCGTTGTTGGGATTTATGTCCTAAAGCCTCGTAATTATTGATTTAATATTTAATAATGATTTGATTATTGATTATTTTTATTTGTAATTTATATTATCTATTACATAAAAATTCGAGGTTATTAGTGTAATCTTGAACAATATATGGTTGAGATTCGAGAGGATAATGTTCAAGATATAACCTAAAGAGTCTATAATATATATATAAGGTTGGGTGTCTTATCTTGATAACACTATTGATATGGCCCACTTTGTAATAGGTACAAATGATTTGATCTAAATTATTTATGTGGAGACATGCGAGTAGATGTATCATATACATGAGTTTGTATAAGATTAGACTATGAAATATTTAATCTCTCTTTATAAATCTGTTAATTAAGAAGATTAATATTTCAATAGGATAATCATATGCAACTCGATCTTAATCCAGAGTAATTTATGAACTTCTGCCTATGAGGATCTGTCCTTTGATTTGTTGGGTGAGAGTGGCTTTTGTAGTTGGTTCAATAAGCCTGACATTTTGGGGACTTGATCAAATAAGAAGTTGGGAGCATAAGTTTCACAAGATGGAATTCACTTGTGCTGATTTTGGGACTTGAACAATGGGGCCTGCTTAGTTTTTTGGTTTATGGAATTATAGTTTTGTCAACCTTGCGTTGAGCGCAAGCGCACACTTCAACGCAAGCATGTAAACCCGGAATCCCTCCTTGAAAATTCTTAAGAAAAATGTATTGGTAAGCTTGTTAAAAAAAAAAGAAAAGAAGAAACTAAAACAAAAGAGAAATGGAAAGTGGAAGGTGTATGTTTTGTTTAAAAAAAAAAAAAAAAAAAAAAAAAGAAAGTGGAAAGGTGGGAATTTTCACCCACCGCCAAGACCTTTCTTTATAACCCTTCTACACACTGTCACCCAATTTAGATTTTCATTTACCAAAGGAAAACAGAGGGGTTTCGAGGGAGAAAGTCTGAAAAAGAAGAAGAAGGAGATTTTGAAGGTGGAATTGAAGAAGAAAAGGGGGAAACACAGTCCAAGTTGCATGGTAAATTCTGGTGTTCAATTCTGCCAACGTCTGGTTTTTTTATCATACCGAGCTCCACAGGAAGAATTAAGAGGTAAGGTTTGATTCTTCTGAAAGTTAAATCATTTTAGAACGATTTTAGTGAAGGAAGCTCGAGCAAAATCTGATGCTATGTTAATGATTTGTGAAGAGGGAACCGAAGGAGAGGTTTTTCTGTCAAATCCGAGGAACCTCTGGTTTTTGGGATGTGCTGATCTGTAGACTTCGAATTAGAAGTTGTATTAGGTATGGTTGGAAATATGATTTAATTTCCTATAACTTTCATGAAGAAGTCGTGGTTAGAAATTGTAAGCCCTAAACTCTCTTTTGATCATATTGTGCTCATATTTGAAGTTTTGACATATGCAAATTGATATAGGTTGCACTAAAAGATGTCGTGATGAGATTTGGGAATCTTTTGGATTGTGAACTATAATGTGTATAAAGCTTCATAAGGAGATAGGTAAGCCATTGAATAAGCATATTAAGAGTTGAATTGAAGTAAGTTAAGGTCATTAACAAGTTGGGTAAATTTTAGGTGCATTATGTATTGAATGAAAGTTCTTATTTCTCACAAACTTAAGTAAAGTTGACTAAATGTGATAGGTGAAGATATTGTCTTTGTTTTGTTTTTTTGTTTTTAAAAAAAAGGGGGATTAAGATGTAAATAAGGAAGTAGGAGGTGGCAAAAATTTGTGGAGCCACGAATTTATCTTTGACAAGTGGGTGCTGTCCAGCTCGAAGCTTCTGGAAGAGGATCAACTTCAAACAGCCATATCTCTTAATTTACTACACCAAATTCGATGATTTTTGAGTCAAACTCTCATAAATTTAGTGTAGAATACGAAAGTGGGTGGCTGTTTTGAAAATAGGAAGAGGAAGGAGGAGAAAATAGCAGAAAACCGAGAGGTGTTCACAGTTCTCGGGTAGCAGAACAGTGTGAAGAAATCAGTTTCTTTTGAGCTCTTGAGGAGGAATTAGAAGCTGAAACTTTGAGGGTACATAATTCTCGGGTAGCAGAACAGTGTGAAGAAATCCGTTTCTTTTGAGCTCTTGAGGAGGAATTAGAAGCTGAAACTTTGAGGGTACATAATTCTCGGGTAGCAGAACAGTGTGAAGAAATCCGTTTCTTTTGAGCTCTTGAGGAGGAAATTAGAAGCTGAAACTTTGAGGTGCAAGAAAAAAAAAACTGCTAGCAAGAGATTGAAGGAGATGTGCTTCCATTTCTTTATACCTTACACCCAAGTGCATATGGTTATTATGAATTGAGTTATGGGACTGAATTAGATATGTTTTTAAGGTGTATAAGGAAAGGAATTAATGTTATTAATTTCTTTTTTCAGGGCAAACGGAGATAGGAATAGTTTATAATCCTTGGAACCCTTTTGGTGATTGTGAGTGAATCTATTTTAAAACTATGCTTGACCTTTGTTTTGCTTCAAAAGCATAAATGTTGATCATTGAAACATGCTTGACTTACTTTTGTATACTTTTCATGGAGCTTTTAATAGAATGTCATTGATGAAACTTAAGCATGATTTGAATTAGTTTGTAACTATACATTCAAACATGGAAACTAAATTATGGAAGTATGACTTCCTTTAGAAAATTCTTTGTGTAAATCCACTTGGAAACATGTTTAGAAAGGAAAAGTGCAAATGTTGAGAATTTGTTGTTTGTGTTATCAAAACATGATTTCCAAGGTAATCAAAGTATGCCCCGGTATGTTGTTAACCCCCAGTACTGAAGGACATTGAGAAGGTACTTGGGAGGGAGGAATTATGATTTCCCGATACTGAAGGACAAAGAGAAGGTATTCGGGTAGTAACTGGTCTAACCCAATACTGAAGGACATAGAGAAGGTATTAGGGAAGACCAGTGTGTCAATGGAATTCCACGTGCACGAGAGAGAGGTATGAACGTTGTTGGTATAGAGATGACTCTACCACAGCTAAGGTTCGAAAGTGGTATCATGATATGAGTTTTATTGTTATGAGCTTCTACGCTTTTGAAATGTCTATTCTTCAGTATGATACTACATTATGAGTTTCTATGCTATACATAATGTGGTGACTTAAACCTGTAAATGGGTAGCATGGTTTGATTATGTTTACAAATAAGTGATAAGTTATCTCTAACTTGTAGCTTGTTCATCATTATGTTTCATCTTTGAGCTTATAATGTTTTTAAGATAGACACTCACTGGGCTTCCCAGCTCACGTTTTTATTATGTTTTCTCTTCCCAGGTAGCAGACGAGTTCCCGGTGCTTAGCCTTGACAAGACCTGTTTGCCACCACGCCGTTTTAGCTCCTTGTATATACACTTCCTTATGTATATAGTTTGTAGTAAAAGCATTTTAGCGGGGTTGTAATAACTATAAAATGTTATGACTTGTTAAAGAACATAGTACTGAAAGTTAATGGGTCTTGCTCATATGTGTATTTGAGCGTTCCAAACTTACTTGTTCAAACGTGTTGTGTTACCTTCATTTTCAGATATATGTTGGGATGGTCAGAGAGAGCTAGTAAAAGGGTTGATTGTCTATGTCTTTACATCTCTTCCTAGGGTAGGCAAGTAAGCTGGGAAGGGGTGTGACAGAAATTGTTTATAAGTCGCTTTAAATTTCAGGTTAGTTTTGGGCTGCCGCAGGAAAACAGTTCTGGTTTTAGCTGAAACGTGTTTTGGGGAAAATAGATTTCGAGGTAGTTACAGACACATCCTTTAGGAATTTCGATTTCATTCCTTCAGATAAGTTTTAGAGGGTTCAAAAAGGAAGGGTTTGGTATAAAGAACATAAATTTTTACCAAGTAATGAAAAAGTTATGAGTATGTGAGTTTCAGGTGTTAATCATGTGGAATGCTAGGAATTGATGGGGTGGTTTTTGCAACCCTAGGCCTTAAGTTCGTGAGGTCAAGATTCTAATGCTTGGTTTTGTTTATTTGGCAGGCCAAGAAGAAATAGGACAAATTTACGGACCGAGAATCTAATATTAACGCTGTGAGTGACAAAATGAATTCTGAAAATAAATTATATGCTTGAACTTGTGTTCATGAAAAGAAAAGACTTCCTAAGAATGATGTAGCTTAAAGATTTATGGTCTCTTGAACACGTATTTATAAGCATATATGGTTTCCTAAAATTGATTTAAATTGTTCGTTGTGAGCATATGTTTACTGATTTTCTGAAACTAGAAGAAATACCTTAATTCCAAGTCTACATGTGTTAGCAAGAACTGTTAGAGGTTTTCATGTGTTTCTCTGAGACCTGAATGAGTTAATGGTTGAGATACTGAGCCGAGGTTGTATAGTACCGTGTGCACACAGGTCATTTTTTGTTGTCGACGTTGAGTGTACTCTGTGACAACAATGCTGTCGTGAGTGCTGGGCGAGCCCCACTACGACAAAGACGATGGGAGTGCTGGGCGGGCCCCACTACATCGTAAAATGAACATTGGTTGTACTGGGCGAGTCTTACACAACTAGTTTGTCATATGTTTAAAATGGTTAACATTTTTGACACACTTGCTGGACTTCTGTAAAAGCTATTGATGTTATATGTTATGATTTACGAGTTAATAGTTTTAAACTCAGTCACTCACTGAGCTTCCCAGCTCATTCTTTCAATGTTTTCCAACTTTTCAGGTAGAGATCGAGCTCCCAGTGCCTGAGATCCTGCCATCGCCACCGAGGGTTCTCAGAGTTAGATACTCTGTACGTGGGTGGTATTATATAGCGAGTCTGCTCGTAGTGTAGATAACTTAAAAGAGACGTGTAGTTATGTTCGTGTATGAAACTAGTGGTCTTGTTTGTGTAACCAACGAGTGGTTGTGTTTTGATTGCTCAAGAGAGGTTTTAACTAAAACTGCTCCGTGTGCATATGTAGAAATTTTCCAGGGTTCCGCTGTGTAATATGTAAAGTATTTCGTTTACAGGTATGGTTTGTTTATCAGGAATTAAAAGGATCATAGGTATCGTTAAGAAGTGAAACGATGCCTGTTGGCTTCACGCCTTCCTCCGGGCTAAGATAACAGGTGTTTCGGGAGGGGGTGTGACAAAGCAAGTAATACTTGGAAGCATTCCAAGGTCGAATCCACAGAGAATTGTTACATTTTTGTTTTCAACTTGTAATTCGTGGATGCAAGACATAACCAATTAAAGAATTAAGATACAATGGTTCACAATATAAACAGGAAACAAAGAAAAATGGGTTTGGCTCAGGATTCCTCCATGTATTTTCTCTCAACTAAGCATGGGCTCCTACTTATTCTAACTCTGTCAAGAAGGATGTTAAGCTCACCATTCAATCATATGTCTATGCTCAAAATAGTGATTTCTCTCCCGACCCATTTTAGCTAGCAAGTGGTTGTTTTATCTCTAAAACTCCCTAGCGAAATACTCACTCTTGCTCTCCCTGGAAGTTCCACACACTCTTACCTTCTCGGTACTCGAATTTGCTACTACCTTACCTCAGTTGATCAGATGGAAGAAAGTAATGAAAGAATAACAAAAGCCAAAGAAAAGTTGGGTGTTCATACCTGTGTACCATGCGGAATCAAAGAGTTACATAATAGAGTCCTCTTAACCAACCCCTTAAACTAACATAACATAACTAACAGTAAAAAAGAGGACGAAGAACATGATTGAAACTTCATTACATTAATGTAAAAGAACAGAAATACAAGTGCAAGATGAAAGAAAGCAATAAACTACAACATAAACTACATTGTTGCAGTGGCAGGAAGAGAGTTCTCAGCTTCCCCTCTAGCGAACACAACAGTGGCCTACAATGAGGAAGAAGATAAATAGGAATTAAAGTAAAACTGGAGAAAAACGAGATAAAATAAATGCTACTATTGGATCATTTGGAAATTTCGGTGGGAGCTGGTTTCTTCATGATAAACATTCATATATATATAACTTTGCTTCGAATAAAATGTTTCCACGCATTTAACACTGTAGAGCGCCCATACTGCCTATCAATGCAATATGATATACTGAGCAATGAAGCTCAGCCACCCCATTGTGATCCACTAAATTACTTCCACATCAAGTTTTCAAGTCTGGATTTGTCTGAGATTAGGTGATGATGAGTTGTTGTTAATCGATTGAAAATGTGTGGGCTTTAGAAGAAAACTTTTAATAAGAAAAAGTCTTCAGTGCATACTGTCAAACAAGTAGTATAAAATTGGAAGTACTCCAAAATATCGATCCCACAGGGAATGAATACAATAAAATTAAGGTAACCAAAGTAATCAAAGATTGTGATAGGCTTTTGTGGAAAAACATAATAATAAAAGGAATGGATCCAAGCATATCTATACCCCTTTGATTGGAATTGCGGCCTAATTGCAATTGCAATCCTTTGACCCAACACTTAAACTTTGTAAATCGGGATTCAACACCTATTCGACTTCTATGAAATATCTTTAGAAGGCTAAGTGATTAAACCGATATTTCTATGGCTAATTGACAATTCTCATTTATGAGGATTATTTGGCCTTTATACTTAGTTATTCTTGTTATCTTATGTGTGTTATTAGATAAAAAGGCTAGCAAAAAGTTATTTTAAATTGAATTATTGTTGGAAGCCTTTTAAATTAAGTAAGTGGAGAAAAGAGAGCAAAAGAAAATGAAAACCACACTTACTTGATGTTTTTGTGCAGGAATTTGAAGAATGCAACAAAAATGCAATTGCATTTTTGCTAAAATTTGGAAAACGCACAAAACACGGGATTAGCATAATTTGGAGATCTTATGCCATTCTTCTCCACATATTAAGAAAGACAATTCCTTATGCATTAACAAGCATATAGACGATCTGATCCCTCAACCAAGTTGTGCACGCTTGGAGGGCTCAAGTGTCGATGCCTCGACTGGGGGTGTATAAAAATCGAGTTGAACCAACTGATAATTCTTAGTTATGAGGATTATTTGACCCTAAACTAGGTTGTTCTTGTCATTTTTGTGTGTTTTGTTGTATGACGAGCAAGCTAAAAATGGTGTTTATTAGTTAAATTCATAAAAGCTCATTGGAGTAATGGAAAAAAGGAAAGAAGTTGAAAAAAGATTGAAAATTACACTGATTTGTTGTTTTTGTGTAGGTTTGGAGTAAGTACAAAAAATGCAATTGCATTCCATTTTAGAAATGCAATTGCATTCCATTTTGCATTTCTTCGAGAAAACAAGGTTGTGAACAAGCACAAAATGCAATTGCATTCCATTTTGGAAATGCAATTGCATTCCTTCGGAAAACAAGTCTGGAAAATAAGCACAAAATGCAATTGCATTCCAAAATGGAAATGCAATTGCATTTCTAAAAAAATTTAGCAGATCTGAAAAATAATGCAACAGAAATGCAATTGAAATGCAATTGCAGTTTTGGAAAATCTGAAAATGCTAGATTTACGGAAGTTTTGAAATTTATGGAGATTTGTGCGGGATTTGGGAGATTTTTCAGCTCGAACTCATGCCCAAACCTTGACCCATGATTGAAGGAGTATAAAGTGGAAACCCTAGCCCTCAATGGCTATAAAATGGGGAAAACAAAGCAAAACGTGGCTGGATTTTTCCTACTCGCCCACTGTTCTTAGTTCTACGTTTTCTGTCATTTTCCAGCATCTTATTCTTGTATTTTGCTCTGAAATTTTTGAGATTGATCCCTCTTTAACAAAAGTTAGAAGAGGTGAAGAGCTGATCGCCTGTGAAGGTGCTCTTGGTTCCATCAAAGTGAGGAATATAGTGGTGTTCTTACGTTCAGCTCACTTTTTGTTAGTTACTGTTTTTTTTTTATTTCCTTCTTGTAAATTTTTTACTCTAGGTTTATTGAGTCCTATCTTATTCACAACAAAGACAATTGTTATCGTGAGCTTTATTTCCATAATATTTTGAATTTTTGTAAGTTTTACTACTGTCCTTTGTGACTTGTTGGATTGATTTTATTGAAATTGTTGTTTATTTTTGTTCATTTAGTTCTTGTAAGTTCTTGTAAGTTTCAGTTCTTTTTTTTTTTTTAATAGACATTTCATTTGTTGAATTTCATTTAATAGAGTTGATCTCTCAAAGCTTGTTATAGATTTTCTATACTTTAATTTACTATTTTTCATCCCATCATAATGAGCTAATTCCTTCTTGGGATTCAAGCATGTGAATGCCCTAAAGATAGGAATAAAGGCCTAATTGTGAGAGCAACCTTGCTTTCTCCATAGCTTGTTTGCTTTTATTGATTAATACTTATTATTAGTCTAGATTGATCACCTAGATTAATATACAAAAATTGAGTCTAATTCTGAAAAAGTTAGATAAAAATTTGGTTTTCATAAAAGCAATAAAGGAAAATAGCCTAGACATAGGAATTTGTTTTTTACCCTAGACATAGGGCAAAACCTTTAAATCAAAAGAATTGTGTTTCTAAATTAACTAAGTTCGTATTAGCCATAGAAATATCTGTTTAATCGCTTAACCTCCTAAAGATACTTCATAGAATGTCGAATACGTGTTGAATTTGGTTTACAAAACTTAAGTGTTGAGTCAAAGGAATGCAATTGCAATTAGGCCGCAATTTCTTTCAATGGAGCAAAAACACGTTTAAATCCCTCTTGATCATTTTTATTTCTTCTTTTCAAAAACCATCTCACTTATTGTTTTACATTAGTTACCCACAATTGCAATTTGAAAACGTCTTTGCTTATTCTCTTGAATTTTGTTGTATTCGTTCCTTGTGGGATCGATACTCTGGAATACTTCCAGTTTTATATTACTTGCATCGACAGTGTGCACTTGCATTGAATGGGAGCTTTGTTTTAATTTACAAATATTTTCTTTAAGCCCCACGTTTCAGTTCGGTCACCGACAAAAGCCTAGTCGAGCTGAACTGAACCTTCTAGTTTGATTAAGTTTTTAAAAAAATTTCGATTCTATCAGTTTAATCCTTTAAAAAATTGAAAGCTTTGGTTCGATCCACAGTTTGATACTTTAAAAAATCGAGAAAATTGAACCGAACCAAACCTATTAAATAACTTTAAAAAAAAATTTGTCAATCTCATTTTATGGCCCATTTCATTACTTAAGCCCACAACCCAAAAGCCTAAAGCTTCTTAACCCTAATTCTCTTATCTTTTACTCTTTTTCTTGTTTCTGCCGACAAACCCTTCTCTCCATCTATCCCTCTCTCTCTTCCCTTTCTCCCTCTCTCTATCCCTTCTTCCTTGAAGTTCTCATCTACCACCTCTCACTCTCTCATAGCCAACTACCGACGCCACTCCTCACTTTGTCACGGCCACCTATCGTCTCCGCCGCTTGCTTCTTCATCGGCCGGAATATGTGGACGACACCTCCACCCTCGCTCATCCCTCATTTCATCTTTCTCTTTTTGCCCTTCTTTTTCAACCGTTTGCTTCTTCTCTTTCTCTTTTATTGTTTTGATCTCTTAGTTTCTCACCACATCCAAGTTCACCACCACCTCGCTCACTCTTATTCTTCACGTTGTCACGGTGCTACTGCAAAAGGAAAGCAAAGTCGGTTAAAAATCAAACCAATCCGATTGGAATCGAAATCAATTGGTTCAGTTTTTTATCAAAAATTGAAGAATCTTTGATTTATTCGATTTTGAACCCTTCAAAATTGAGATGATCGGTTTGGTCACCGATTTTGTCCAAAAGTGGACCGAATTGAACCGTGCACACCCCTAACCTCGACTCGAGGCCACCATGCCTAACTTCACATGTCTGTACCAAGCTTGGCCTCCCCAAGCCCCACTCTTCTAGAGTTAATAGTGCTTGGTTTCTACATCGTCTTGGCTTGCTGAGCTATAGTTGTGTGTTTGGAATATCAATCGACAAGAGTGTGTGGATGGGTTCATGTCACATGACGTCATCTTGGCAGCTCACCAAGTGACATGCCCATTCATCTACTTCCTGCGGTTTTCAAGATTAAGGAGGGTCGTTGGATCCATTTTTGATCCAACAGACAATGTTCACTGGCTATGACTATAAATACCCTACTTGGTGGGTGTCATTTTCCTCATGCAAAACATGTTTCCATACATCAATTCTCGAATCCTCCCTTGCCAGAGATGTCTCCTCTACTAGCTTGGGACCCTATCTAAGGAGCAAGGACGTCCTGCAACCTCTACAGCCCCATATGATCACGATGAAAAATAGAGTGCACCAAGCCCCCTTGACAGCTCCATATGAGCATCGTGTGTGGTCTAAAATCCATGCATTAAAGGAGAATTCGGTACAAGAGTTATACTCTCAAATTGGGCTCCAAAAGTCCAACCCATGAAGAGCTAAACCACAAATCCCAACTTGGGAGTGGGGGCTAATGTTATAGGTAAATTTGGACTTAATCAAACACCTCGAAACAAGATAAAAGTCAAAATGATAAGATCTCAAAGGAGAAACAGGCCCAAGGGAACCCTGTATGCCCAAATTAATCTTTTCAAATCCATTAAATAAAAGGAGAAACCTCTTTGAATCATTATCTTAAAAGGAATATGAAAAACCTAGGTCAAACAATCCTATAAATACCTTATTATAATTCCATGAAAGGTAACTTCAACTTCATTTTCACTCTAAAACTCACACTTTTCATCTCTGACTTAAGCATCTGAGTGTGTGGGACAAACATCACACCGGTGTGCAGTTCTATTGTTTTGCAGGCTACTTCTTCCATTAAATTACAAATTCACTATTGAATCACGTGCAGATCAGATGTGTTTACTTTGCTCACATTTGCGCATCAACGAGTATTTTTTTAAATCTATTTTGGTCAATTTTCATCAATTACATTGGACTCTATAACTAATCCTTGCTATCATGACACCCAAATACCTGCATCTCTCTCTTCTTCTTTTAATTTTATTTTCTTTCCTTTCAATATCAATTTTTTTTTTTTAGTTCAACAATATGTGGGGTGGGGAATTGAAACCTCTGACCTCTTAGTCGATGGTACATGTTTTATGCCAGTTGAGCTATGTTGATGTTGGCACCAAATCTTCTCTTTTATACTTACATAATTACAAACTTACATGTAGGCTGTGTATGTAGCCAATTAAACTAAAAGTAATAAGATTGGAAATAACATCGAGAAGGTAAAAAAAAGTGGTCTTTGCATTTTCATTATCTCAAAAAATATAGTCTAGGAGAATAGGGGTGTATATCAATCGACCTACATTGGTTTAGGCTTATACCGACACAGTAACGGTTTGTTTGGATCACATATATTATATGATGGGTATGAATATTAAATATTTAGGATGATAAATGTCTATTGATTGACTGAAAGCATGTGGGCTTTTAGAAGAAAATTTTGGAATAGAAAAAGTCTCCAGTCTAGTGCAAGTGCACACTATCAAATAAGTAGTAATAGGAAATATTCTAGAGTAACAATCCCACAGAGAACAGACACCACAAAATCCAAAATGAAGGCAAAGATGTTGACACAAAGCAACCTCGATAACCAATATTAAATAATTGGGAAGGTTGTGAGTGTACTAAAAATCAAATGATAAAAAGATGGAATTCAAACATGCTTTTGCCCCTCAGAAAAGAATTGTGACCTAAAATGCAATTGCAATATTTACTCAAGCACCAAGCAATGTAAACCGGGTTCAACTTCTATTCGATTTTAATGGAAAAACCTTTAGAAGCCTAAGTGATTAAACCATATGTCTATGTCTAATACGAACTTAGTTTAATGAGAACACAACCCTTGGTCTTAGAAGTTTTGCCCTATGTCTAAGGTAAAAAATAAGTGCTTAGTTTACTAAGAACACAACCCTCTATTGCTTTGAGTTGCATGGGTGAGAATGACCATTGTAGCCGATTCAATAAGCCTATCATTTTGAGACTTGACCAAATAGGGAGCTAGGAACATAATTTTCAAGAGATGGAATTCACTTCTTCCAATATAGGAAAAGTACAAGAGCAGTTCCCTTAAGTGCTGATTTTGGGACTTGAAAAATGGGGCCCACCCTCTCACTAACTCAAGAGGGACTTTGTTTATGGTTGGATCATAAACAAATTGTTCATTAGATGATCAGTGGTATTTAAGGTGCAAGATGTAATTACAGGGGTAAAATAGACTTTTGACTCAGCTGTAATTACGAACAACTCGTGAAGGATTGACTTGCATGTAGTGATTATATCCATGGACACAATTTGTCCTACAGTGTATAAGAGTGCAACTCTAGGTCTATAGTGGAGTGACTTATAGTTAATGAAAGAAAATCAGTTAATTAAAGAGTTTGATTAATTAATTTTGTAACATTGGAGCTTTTAACCTGAAGGTCCATAAAGTTCCTTTGCTAGCTCATACGAACAATTAGGGATCAACTTCGTTGAAAGAATTTGAAACGTTCAAATTAATATTTAATATATTTGATATATTAAATGAGGAAAAACATATTTATTGTATTTAATACATTAAATATCAAATAAAATCATTAATGTATTAAGATACAAATATATATAAATTTTACATGAGATACAAATAAGAAAACATATATTAGGAGAATTTGAAATATTTGAATGAGATTCAAATAGTTTAAATATATATTTTAATATTAGATATTAAAAAATATATTATTTAATTAGGAAAAAGTTTTGCCCTAGTTGGTTACTATAAATAGGACCTTTATAGGTTAAGCAAAGGAAGGCCTCCACCCTTGAGAGAAAAGATTTCTCTCAATTCTCTCATAAATTCCCCCTCTCTTTCAAGAGAGTCCCACAAGCCATTGGTCCTATGTTCGAGCCATAGTTAGGAAGACTTTATGGAGGAGATAAAGACCCGCCATAACAATATCTCCATTAACCTAAAGGTATGTGAGTTTGCTATGTGTGTTTGCTTAACCTTGTATGTTTATGTTTAATTCTAAATAAATCAAAGACGATCCAATGTTTCTGCTGTGGATGAAGAGTTCATTTCTATCATGTTACTCGTGTTGGCCCTACTATAAGTGTCACCCCTGTAATTCTTCGTCCCGTCTTTGAGTTGGAGGCTTCATAATTTTATGTTGCAAAGTAAGGGATGAACACTAAGGGACACAATCACCATTACTCGTGTTGGCCCTACTATAAGTGTCACTCTTATACTTGCTTAGTCCCGTGTTTGAGTTGAAGGCTTCATAATTTTTTGTTGCAAAGTAAAGAATGAACACTGAGGAACACAATCACCGTTACTCTTGTTGGCCTTACTATAAGTGCTACCCCTACTTTACAAAGTTTCACTGGGCAGAAAAAAGTCAGTTAAAAAAAGTTACAAATGAACGAATGAACATTTCACTCTGCAGCGGAAGCATTGGATCATTTTTTATTTTATTTAAAATTAAATTAAATATTACAGTTAAACAAACTTACTTGGAGTAAATATGGAGATATTTTTGGCGGATCTTTATCTCCTCCATAAAATCTTCCTGGCTATGACTCGAACACAGGATCGAGGCTTGTGGAAGCCTCTTGAACGAAAATTCATAAGGGATTAGAGAGGAAAAGGTTTAGAGAGAATTCTCTACTTCTCTATTGAGGAGATATGTGTTGTGTCTAATGGCTCAACCCAAGGGTCATATTTATAGAGACCAAGGGAAAATCTTTGCCATAATTAAAATATTATATTTTAATATCTAATATATTAAAATATATCTTATATTTATTTGAATCTCCTACGATATTTATTTATTTGAATCTTATTCAAATTCTATAAATATCTTTTATTTAATGTATCTAATATACATTAATTATTTTAATATTTAATGTATCAAATACAATAAATATATTTTCCTCTTTTATATTTAATATTTCTAATATATTAAATATTAATTTGAACATTTCAAAATTTTCTTTCAACTAAATTGATCTTTTAGTGTTACTATAAGCTAGCAATAGGACCTTGTGGACCTACAGATTATAAGCTCCAATGATACAAAATTAATTAATTAAACTCTTTAATTAATTAATTGTCATTCATTAACTATATTCATTAACTATAGGTCACTCTACTATAGACCTAGAGTTGCACTCTTATACACTGTAGGACAAATTGTGTCCATGGATATAATCACTACATGCAAGTCAATTTTTCACGAGTTATTCGTAATTACATCTGAGTCAAAAGTCTATTTTACCCCTGTAATTACATCTTGCACCTTAAGTACCACTGATCCTCTAATGAACAATTTGTTTATAATCTAATTATAAACTAAGTCCCTCTCGAGCCAATGAGAGGGTGGGGCCCCATTGTTCGTCCCAAAATCAGCACTTAAGGGAACTACTCATCTACTTACCCCATATGGGAAGAAGTGAATTCCATCTTGTGAGATTATGTTCCCAGCTCCCTATTTGGTCAAGTCCCCAAAATGGTAGGCTTATTGAATCGACTATGAAAGTCACTCTCACCTAGGGGTGTTCGTGGGTTGGGTTGGGTCGGGTTGAGGTACGTTTTAGACCCAACCCAATTATTCGGGTTGCAAATTTCTTCAACCCAAACAACCCTTATTAAATAATGAACCCAACCCAACCCAACCATGAAATATTTGGGTTGGGTTGGTTCGGGTTGGTCGGGTTATAAACTCAAAATTTTATTTTAAGAAAAAGTTAAGTATTGATATATAAAATATATATTTATTTATTTTTAAATATTGAATTAAGATTAGCAATTCAATTTCAATTTATATCATGAATTTTTACCTTCCAAAGACTCAAAAACTTATTTTAAAAAGTTGTTGAATAATAAATAATCTAAAAATAATTATAAAATTAAAATAAATATATGTACATATAGTTGTAATATAAGTAAAAAAAATTATTTTTTTAAATTAATAAGAAGTTCGGGTTGGTTCAGTTCAACCCAAACTCCTTTTTGGTGAACCCACGAACCAACCCAACCCATGAAGTTTCCATTTGTTTGAACCCAACCCAACCCAAACAAGTTGATAACCCAACCCAAACCGTTGAATTGGGTTGGGTTGATCGGGTTTTTCAGGTCATCGAGTTTTTTGAACACCCCTACTTTCACCCATGCAAATCAAAGGACAAGCCCTCACAGACAAGAGTTCATAACTCACTCCAGATTAAGATCGAGTCTCATATGATCATCCTGATGAAATATTTATCTTCTCAATTAACAGATTTATAAAGAGAGATTAAATATTTCGTGGTCCAGTCTTATACAAACTCATTGTCTAAGATACCCCCACTCGCATGTCTCCACATGAATGATTTGGATCAAGTCATTTGTAACTATTACAAAGTGGGTCGTATCAATAGTGTTACCAGGATAAGGCACCAAACATTATTCATATACTATAACCCTTTAAGTTATTTCTTGAACATAATCCTCTCGTATGTCAACCAAATACTATTCAAGATTACACTAATAACTTTGAATTTTTCATATAATGGATGATATTATATTTAAATAAAATAATCAAAATTATTATAAATTATTAATTACGAGTCTTTAGAGCATACATCCTAACAACAAAAATATTTGGTCCAAAGTTTTATTCACCTTGTTTTAGTCGCTTGCAAGGGTTAATAAGAGTTTTCTGCACAGGTAACTCTTAAAAAAAAGTTAGCAAAAAAGTTAGTAGAAAAAAAAGGAAAACACGAAAAAAAAGGAAAAAGGGAAAAAATGGAATTGAAAAAAAAAAAAAGAAAAGAAAACAAATCGCAAAACAAATTTTTTTGGGGGGCATTAGTCATTCATGTTGGGCCTTATCAATATAAGTGAGTTCGGCCATTCACAAAATTGGAAAAAAAAAAAAAAAAAAAAAAAAGAAAAGGCTGACTACGCAAATGGCCATTTTTTATTTCATGTTTTGAAAAATGGCCGAGCCATCTTAATTTTTTAAAAATAGCCAAATCATTATTCATAATTTTAATTAGTAATTATTAAATGACCAGACTACCCCTTAACCACTTTCATGACTAAGATTCCCTAATTATCGGATAATTAAATTTAATTTAAAATTAAAATCTAAATTTGAATAGATAAATTCGGTAATCTAAACAACAAAAGTTGTTAGGATTCATAAACCAAACAAAAATTCAAAATTCAAACAGATTATCTACAATTCAAACAAAAATACACAACAATTAAAAATTGATTACATAACAAAAAGATTAAAAAAAAAGTTAAAATAATAGATTAACAAACCAATAAAATGACATGCAATATGAAATACTAAACTCAAAAATAAAAGTAACTCAAAAATAACGAAGATTAATGTATTTACACATTTTTTAAAAATATAATACGATATTTTGAGAAGATACAAGGTACAAATATAATAAAATATAAATAGATTTGGTTTCTTTATTCTAGAGTTTAAATTAGATAGTTTGTTATACCTAAACATACCATTGTCATATATCTCTTGAGCTGTGTATGTGCCTGAAATAAATATAGAGTAAAAATCAACAGAACAAAATACTTATAGAGAAATACACTGTACATAAAAAAAATAAAAAGTACGAACACTACCACAAACTCATCTACCTCTTGAGCTGTGTATGTATTTGAAATAAATATAGAGTAAAAATCAACGGAACAAAATACCTACAGAGAAATACACTATACATCAAAAAAATAAAAAGTATGAACACTACCACGAACCTAGATTTTTATCAATAAGAGCAGCAGAGCATGTAAGAATAATAAGTGAATAGAGGGCTACAGGTGGACCATGAATAGAATCCAAGGAAAGTTCACGACCCCTCTATGCCTTCCCAATCAATGGAACCAACAACCACCTTGTCCCCGACTAACACTCTCCTTTTCATCTTCTTCAGCACCGCCTTCACCACGCACAACAACTAAACTCCAAGCCTCGAAGATTCCGATGAATCACCTTCTAAGCTTCCAAAAAGCTTCGAATTATTGTTCGAACTATCAGAAAGTTGAGAAGTAAGCGACTGAACAATTACGCGCATGAAATTGGCTTGTGCAGTAGCGACGGTGCCGATGGCTTGAGATTTGAGATTCGGAGAGAGGAGGCTTGTCTTGGGGAGAGAAAACTAGAAAAATACTGATGGCTTAAGATTTAGAGAGATGAGAGAGGATGATTGTCTTGGGGAGAGAGAATTTCGGAGAGAGGAGAAGGACGCGATTGAACAATTACGCGCATGAAATTGGTTTGTGCAACAGCGATGGTGCCGATGGCTTGGGAGAGAGAACTGAAAAAATACCGATGGCTTAAGATTCGAAGAGAAGAGGATTGTCTTGGGGAGAGAGAATTTTGGAAGAGGAGGATTATCTTGGGGAGAGATAATCGAAAAAATAAGTATAAAGATACTAACTGCAATGTAAATCTTTCAAAATACAGATTAGATACAGTTTAAATAAATATGAGAGAGATATTTAGATTTGAAGAGAGGAGGATTGTCTTGGGGAGAGAGAATCGGAAAATAAATATAAAGATACTAACTGCAATGTAAATCTTTCAAAATACAGATTAGATACAGTTTAAATAAAATAGGAGATAGGAGATTTAGTGTACAAGGGCAAAACGGGGATTTGAAAAAAGAAACGTCACACGTGCACCTCACGTGTGGCCATAATTAAAAAGAAAAATTGGATGGCCATTAACCAAAACAACCCATTCTTTTTAGCCATTCCTAGGATTTTTCCAAAAAAAAATTATCTTTTGTTAAAAAAGAAAGAAAAAGAAAAGAAGAAATGGGCATTTTTGGATTCTTGAATGATCTTGCAACTTTCTGCCAATCACAATTTAGGGGCATATGATTAATTTTTCTAAATCCAAATTCTCTCCCATAAATTTAGATTATGCCTCGGATTAAAAGTTTGGCATAATCCAAATTTGACTTTAAAGCCAAAATTAAAATCCTATTTCAAATTTAAGCCCAAATTGCTATAGAATCACTCCAAATCCAAATAAAAATTGGACTAAAGTCTAAACTTTAGATTCGAGCACAAAGTTGGAGTTAAAGTAAAGCATAAATTCTACCCAAAATAAATCCAAACCAAAATCTTCGTCAAATTGATGCACCAAATGGATTTAAAACTAGAACAAATTTTCACATTTTGATTTCATATCATCTTTTTCGAGATTCACACACATATTTGTGCATAAATCTAGAAAATGTGGCATTTATTGGAATAGAAATTTTTACTAATCAGAAATTGCCACGTCATTATTTATAATTAATGACAAGATTATTTACTTAATTAGGGACCAATTATAAATTAACATGCATCCCCAAATTAAATCATGGCAAACCCGAATATGCCACGTGTCTTTCTTATGACCATCTGATCATACCAATGGGTCTGATTAAATCTAACAATGGTCTACCTGAGATCAAATGATACTTTAGCCTAAATCCCAATTTAGTTTATGTTCAACAAGTGAAATTAGGATGGGCACAGATAAATCCAAATTCATTAAGCTAGTTGAGCCTAAAGCTCAGATTTTGTTCAAAACAAACTCAAGTCTAAAGGATAGGCCTAAAAATCGTTAGGCCCACAAGCCATCAAGCCCAAACCCACATGGAGCCTTGAAAAACTCTATAAATAGAGGGTTCCTCTTACATTTATGGGGAGAAGTTTGAAGTTTCCTGAAGATTGAAGTTCGAAGACCTGAAGACAGAGTTTAAATTTTCCTTAAGATTGAACAATAAAATTAAATCTTCCTAAAGATTGAAGACTAGAACTAAAGCGTCCTAAAGGTTGAAGATTGAAATTAAAACGTCTGGAAGACTGAAGACTAAGACAAACTTGATAATGCTAATATTTTACATATTTCTAGCCCTTTTTACTTAAGCTATTTGCACAAATGCACGTTTTTATATCTAATAAATATACAAAATTAATGAGAAAATGGCATAAATTAGTTAAGGGATTGTTTTGAGCTAAGAAATAGGAAATAAGAGGAAAATGGTTGATTTTTAATAAGTTTTGATGTTTTTATGTAGAAAAGTGAAAACTGTCAGAATTGCGACTCCAATTCTTATAGCAATTTCACCTGGGAGATAGAATTTCAAAAATCAAGGAAAAAATATGGAAGCTCGATTTTATGCTTATATTTGATGATATTCTCACGAATCAAGCTCATAAAGATTCGATTCTTGTCTTAAACATCCAAGGAGCAAACTCTAGCATTTGGAGGCTATAAATATGAAGATTCAAACCATAAAAAAGCAGTCCACGATTGGCCATACTCGATTGAAGACCCATTATTTTTCTACACTTTTAGTTTTCTGTTTTCTTGACTTAAAGGGGAAGAAACACCACCCAAACTTCAATCCAACCTTGTCGAAAGTCTAGGGTTGAGTTTAGATCGATTGAAGAAGTGATGGTTTTCTCCTTGAAGTTCGATTTTACCCTTATAATCGTAAGATTTAGTTTTCTGTTTTAATTTAATTTTCAGCACTTTAACTTCTACTACTTTTAATTCAATTTACTTCTAGTCCTTTGTCTTTAATTTTTATAGTTCTTTACTTTACAACAAGTTTAATTTTAATAAAGCTCAACATTATTTGTTCATAGCATTCTTCATCTTTGAGTTTATCGCTTATTTATTTTTCAGTTTCTGTTTTCCCTTCTTTCTAAATCAGTATGTATTTTCTCTCTTTTAATGTTTCGTAATTTAATTTCTCCATCATGAGCTAATTCCGTCCTTGGAATTTGGATATGTGGATGCCCTAAGGATTGGAAGCTTGGCCTAAGATGTAAAAGTAACTTTGCTCGATTCCATAGCATTATTTGCTTTTATTGATTATCATTCTTATTGTGAATCTAGCTTGGTCACCTAGGTGAACATATAGAGATCAAGTTTAATACTAAAAGGGTTAAACAAGATTACATGTTCATTCAAAGCAATTGAGGAAATGGGCTTAGACATAAGCTCTTGTTTTTTACCCTAGACATAGGACGAAACCTCTAAGACCAAGGGTTGTGTTCTCATTAAACTAAGTTCGCTTTAGCCATAGACATATGGTTTAATCAATTAGGCTTCTAAAGGTTTTTCATTAAAATCGAATAGAAGTTGAACCCAGTTCACATTGCTTGGTGCTTGAGTAAAGATTGCAATTGCATTTTAGGTCACA
Source organism: Trichosanthes truncata (assembly GCA_033996785.1). Taxonomy (NCBI): domain Eukaryota; kingdom Viridiplantae; phylum Streptophyta; class Magnoliopsida; order Cucurbitales; family Cucurbitaceae; genus Trichosanthes; species Trichosanthes truncata. Next base: position 46,824,116 of record JAWPNB010000013.1, read on the forward strand.
ATTCTTTTCTAACGGGCAAAAGCATATTCGGATTCCATCTTTTTATCTTTTGATTTTTAGTACTCTCACAACCTTTCCAATTTATCCATATTGGTTACCGAGGTTTCTTTGTGTGAACATCTTTGCCTTAATTTTGGATTTTGTGGTATCCGTTCTCTATGGAATCGATACTTTGGAATATTTCCTTTACTACTTGTTTGACAGTGTGCACTTGCACTAGACTGGAGACTTTTTCTATTCAAAAGCTTTCTTCTAAAATCCCACAGGTTTTCAATCAATCAGAACTCTTCTTGAAGACTGAAATTAACGCTCCTCAAAGAATAAAACCAAAGATCGAACACTTGAAGACTGAGATTAATCCTTCTTGGAGACTTGAGTTTAAATCTTCCTGAAGACTAAAGTCAAAGCTTCCTGAAGACTTCGAGGACTAAAACTTCCCTGACTTTGCGAGAGAAAGAATCAAAGGACTATACGATAGAGTTGTACCCCACTAGACTTACAAGAAATTAGTACAAATTCAAAGTCGTGAATTAAATTTCTTCAAAAATCTCGTCGAACAAACTGAACTTAAAATTTCATTAAAGTTGCCTACATATACTTATGATAAAAATGGATCAAGTCATAACATAGTTCAAAAGAGGTTTTTTTTCCTTTTTTTTTTTGTCTAGATTGTTCACCTTTTAAGCATGGAGTATTTACATTTCACGCATAAAACCATTTGAGGAACTTCTCATTAATAAGACTGATCCTTAATCCATTTTTATTAATCTTATATGCCCTACTTGGACTTCTACGTAGGGTCCATCCCATTTAGCTATAAACTTGTTCCCTTTATGTCGCATTATGATAATAGCTCTTCTAGCAGCAAGTACTAGATCACCGACCTAAAATGATCGAGACTTGAGATTTTTGTTGAAAGCTTTGGTCATTCGCGTTTGATAGCACTCCAATACCTAATGAGCATCTAATCTTTTCTCATCAAGTGCTTCTAACTCTTTGAGACGTAATCTCGCATTGTTTTTTTGTAATCAGTCCTTCTTGAACTGCCATTCTACTCCATAGACGATGGAATAAGGTGCGACCCCTGTAGGAGTACGATGGGTTGTTCGATAAGCCCATAGTGCTTCATCAATCTTTTCATGTCAATCTCTTTTTGTCTTGAAGACTACTTTTTTCAATAAGTTGTATAAAGTCTTATTGAATGCTTATGCCAATCCATTTGCTGCAGTGTTATACATAGATAACTTATATTGTTTGAAGTTAAACTTTTTGCATAGGTTGTTCATTAAGCTATTGGAGAATTGTCTTTCATTATCCGTTACAATACAATGAGGGACGTCGTATTGGAAAATAATATGAGTTTGAATCAAATTTACAATATTCTCTTTCTTTCCTTCCCTTAATGGAATAGCTTCAGCCTGCCTTAAAAAGTAATCTGTCCCTACGAGGATGTAAGAGTGTCCTTTTGATGACTTAAGTGTTATACGTTCAACAAGATTAAGCCCCCACGCTTTGAAAGGCCATGAAGCTGCAGTTGGGTGAAGGGGTTCTGGCAGTTGATGTATAAAATTGGCATGAAACTAGCAAGCTTCACATCTCTTTGCGTACTCCATTGAGTCATGGATCATTGTAGGCCAATAATAACCCATCCTTTTTAATTGAAACTGAAGCTTTGGTATAAACTGGTGTGCACTGCAAATGCCTAAATGTACCTCTTCTAACGCCTTTAGAGATTCTTCCTTTCCTAAGCATCGGAGGAAAAGACCTTCGTACGAACAACGATAAATAGTATCCTTATAATAGATAAATCGTGCAATCCTCCTTCGTATCTCAACCTTAAGACTAAGGTCTGTGGGAAGTTTTCCATGCTGGAGGTAATCTATAATGGATTGTCGCCAATCTTCCTCTTCGATTACATAGACTGGTATGATTATCAACTTCTTCACACCGATCTTCTCTTGCTGGAATGCTCCACTTTTGACAAAGAGTGATGTTTATAGTTACATGGTCTGAAATAGTCAAAGCAGTAGCAGCGTGATGCTTATAGTTACATGGTCTAAAATAGTTAAAGCAGTAGTTAAGTTTGCCAATGCATCTGCCCTTATGTTTTCTGATCTTGGGACGTGCTCCAATATTATGCTATCAAACTTCTTCAATAATTGCCTTGCGTAGATGCAGTAAGGTTTTAAATCTTCATGCTTCACATCGTATTACAGTAAAAGTTGATTTATTATCAGCTTTGAATCACCATAAACTTCCATGTATGCAATCCAATCTCTAACGTCGTCTGAAGGCCGATGATGAGTGTTTGGTACTCAGCCACATTGATAAGCTCATGGTCCAAGGTTCTACGATTTCAATACATAATACTTCCTCATCGGAAAAATCTTCACATAATTTCCAATTTGATGAAATTGGATGATTAGCTAAGAAATCTGCTAATTCTTGTTTTTTCATTGCCTTTTGGGAAATATACACAATATCATATTATTGTAATATGATCGCCCATTTGACCAGGCGCCCCGAAATGATAGGCCTAGATAGAATATATTGGATGGGATCGACTTTTGCCATTAAGTGTATGGTGAAGGCTTGTATATAATGCCTTAGCTTATCAATGGCAAAGAACAGAACGAGACACATTTTCTTGATTGTAGAGTAATTCAGCTCAGCTCCTGTTCGAGTTCTACTTAAGTAGTAGAAAGCTTTTTCCTTATGCTTTTCTCTTCCTTGTGTCAATAATGATCCAACATATCTTTCATGCATAGCAATGTGTAATATTATTGGCTTTCCTAGTGTTGGGGCACCTAAGACATGAGGGTTGAGTAGGTACTTTTTGATACTGTCTAAAGCATTCTGACATGCTTGATCCCACTCGAAATTTGCATTCTTCCTCATCAATCTTTGAGAATGTTGACATCTGCCAGCTAGGTTAGAAATGAATTTTCTTATGTAGGCCAAACGACCTTGAAGATTTCTCAACTCATGTAAGTTTCTAGGACTTGGCATTTTCTGGATGGCATCAATTTTAGATTAATCAATCTCAATTCCTCGATTCCTTACAACGAAACCAATGAACTTTCCTGAAGTCACGCCAAATGCGCACTTAAGAGGGTTCATTCTCAATTGATATTTCCTCAAGTGATCAAAGACTATTTTTAGATCCCATAGGTGATCTTGTTGTTTTTTGGAGTTGACCACGAGGTCATCAACATAACATCCAACATGTTTATACAGCATATCATCAATTCTACATAGCCCGTTGATAAGTGGCACCAACATTTTTTAATCTAAAGGGCATCACTTTGTAGCAATATACCTATTTTGGAGTTCGAAATGTTGTTCTCTCATCATCTTAAAGAACCATTCGAATTTGATTTTATCCTCATGATTCATCCATGAAGGATAAAGCTTCTCGACCCATGGTATGGCTCTGTCAGTTTTGAACCAGCTAGGAATTGGAGAAGCTAGACCCACGATGGTAACTTTCCAGTTGGCGGACAGGTCAATAGTTAGGCCCATTGGAAAGATTGAAGATGTCCTCGTTAAGGTGGACAAATTTATTTTTCCTGCATATTTCATCATCCTAGATTGCGAGGCGAACAAGGAAGTTCCAATCATATTGGGAATACCATTTCTAGCCACGGGAAGAATGATCATAGATGTCCAAAAAGGGGAGCTGATTATGCGAGTAAATGATCAATACATCACATTTAATGTGATGAAGGCAATGCACTACCCAGGGGAATCAAATGAATGCTCAAGTTTAGAACTCCGTGATCCATTTGATTTTTATGATTTGCAGGAAGACAGCTTCACAGGTGAAAGTTTTGTAGAAGACAAGATTGAAGAAACGTCAGATCAGCAACAGATTGTGGTCGCAATTGCTCCCGCATATGAAGAACCAAATGCATTGAGACCAGTGGATGATAAAACAATAACATTGAAATCTTCAGTGATTGAACCACCAGTACTATAACTCAAGCCACTTCCATTTCACCTGAAATACAGATTTTTAAGAAAGGTTGAGACTCTACCAGTGATTATCTCTACAAACCTCACTGATGAGGATAAATTTTCTTTTTTGTAGGTACTCTCCAAGCACAAGAAGGTGCTAGGATGGACAATAGCCGACATACGAGGAATTAGCCCTTCTTTTTGCATGCACAAGATCAATCTAGAGGAAGGAACCAAAAAGTCAACAGAGAACCAGAGGAGATTGAATCTAGTGATGAAGGAGGTGTTTCGCAAGGAAATTTTAAAGTGGATTGATGCATGAGTACTCTACCCCATAGCAGATAGCAGCTGGTTTAGCCCAGTACAGTGCGTACCAAAGAAATGAGGGATGACTATTATTACAAACGAGAAGAATGAGTTTGTTCCAACCAAGACCATTACAAGATGGAGAGTGTGCATAGATTATCGCCGCCTCAACAAGGCCACAAAGAAGGACCATTTTTCCATTGCTTTTTATTGATCAAATGTTGGATCGTCTTGTAGGAAAGAAGTACTACTGCTTTCTGGACGGATATTCAGGTTACAACCAGATCACGATAGCTCCAAAAGTCTAGGAGAAGACGACATTCACATGCCCATATGGAACCTTTGCTTTTAGAAGGATGTCATTTGGATTGCGCAATGCCCCAGCAACTTTCCAGAGATAAATGATGGCCATTTTCTCAGAGATGGTGGAAAGAACCGTGGAGATTTTCATGGATGATTTCTCTGTTTTTGGAGAATCATTCAATCATTGTCTTATGAATCTTGAACAGATCTTGCAGCCCTATGAAGATACCAACCTAGTACTCAACTAAGAAAAGTGTCATTTTATGGTGCAGGAGGGCATTGTCCTAGGGCACAAGATCTCAAGGAAAGGAATCGAGGTGGATAGAGAAAAAGTAGAGTTGATTGCAAAACTTCCTCCACCCACATCAATAAAAGAGATCTGGGGTTTTTAGGCCATGCAGGATTCTACAGGCGATTCATCAAAAATTTCTCTCACATTTCTAAACCTTTATGCAGGTTGTTAAAAATTCACAGATCATTTGTGTTCGACTAGGATTTTTTGAATGCTTTTAACAGGTTAAAGGATGCACTAAGCTCGGCCCCCATAATGATTGAACCTGATTGGAGTCAGTCGTTCGAGCTTAAGTGCGATGCAAATGATTTCGCGATAGGTGCAGTGCTGGCACAAAGAAGGAACAAGATAATACATCTCATTTACTACACCACCAAACCATGAATGATGCATAGGTTAACTACACCACAACAGAGAAGGAGTTTCTCGCAGTCATATTCAAAACAAAAGTGATTGTCCACACATACCACTCGACGCTCAAGTATCTTCTGTCAAAGAAAGATGCTAAGCCCCGACTCATTAGATGGATTTTTCTCTTGCATGAATTCAATCTAGAAATCTTAGGCAGAAAAGGGACAAAAAATCAGGTTACAGAACACTTGTCAAGATTAGGGTTGGAGGCTCATCGTTCATTATTCAAGAGAAATAAAAGAGACTTTTGCAGACGAGCAACTGTTGGCAGTCAAAGCAATTGAGATACCGTGGTATGCTGACATAGCTAACTATTTAGTTAGTGGGCTTACTCCACTGGGTGCAACATCGCAGCAATTGAAAAAGTTCTACCATGACAGTAAATACTACTATTAGGATGAACCTTATCTTTATAGGATGGCCCCAAATCAAGTGCTCAGAATGTATGTTGCAGAGGAGGATGTCCCGAAGATATTAGAAGCTTGTCACACATCCCCATATGGCGGTCATTTTGCAAGTACAAAGACAGCAACCAAAGAACTCCAATGTGGATACTTTTGGCCAACTCTTTTCAATGATGCACATTTATTTGCTAAGGGATGCAATCAGTGCCAAAGAACGGAAAACTTAACAACAATACATGAAATGCCAATTCAATACATGTGTCCAAGTGGATCGAGGTTGTGGCAACACCTGCCAATGATGATAAGACAGTGAAGAAGTTTCTTCACAAGAACATCTTTACTCGTTTTGGTACACCAAGGGTGTTGGTCAACGACGAGGGAACTCATTTTGTGAACAGGGTCATAGGAAATATACTGGCCAAATACAACATCAAACACAACATTGCAACTACATATCATCCACAGACGAATGGACAAGCAGAATTATCAAACAAAGAGATCAAGACAATTCTAGAAAAGACAGTTGATCCATCACGAAGGGATTGGTCTCTCAAGCTCGATGATGCACTTTGGGCACACAGGACGGCTTTCAATTCCCCATTGGGAATGTCTCCATACAGGACTGTCTTTGGGAGAAGGTGAAGAGATGGCATGACAAGACGATCCAGGATAAGCGATTGCATGAAGGACAATAGATATTGCTGTTCAATTCAAGTCAGAAACTTTTTTCAAGAAAGTTGAGATCCAGATGGTCCGGACCATTCCAGATTGTCAAAGTATATCCATACAGAGCAATTGATCTGTATGATAGTAAAGGGACCATTTTTAAAGTGAATGGGTAGAGAGTCAAACCATACTGGGGAGAAGGCCTAAGAAGGAACAGGGCCTCAGTCTCCCTAGTAGAGCTAGACTGAGAACATCAGGTGATGTAATGTAAATATGTATATATTACTTTCGTTTTTATCTATTTTAAAAATAAAATAAAACAAATTTAAAACTTCAAAAATAATTGTGGTGTAAATGGTGTTTAGGTGACTTAATGCATGAGAATTATAAGTTCTGATTAAGAGGGAACTCTGTCTTATGAGGGTCCTATCTAGGCTAAGGTACTTAAGCTGACCATATGGCAACACCTCTACCTAGAGACCTACTTGGGAGTTGAATTAATCAAATTTTTAAATCTAAGCCATTATCACCTTCTAACTAATTTAATTCTTCTTTATGTTTAAAGCGTATGAACGTTTTGATATTCTGAATTAGTGTGCAGGGATTGTGAAAGGCTTGTAAAATTTTGAGGCTCAAGGAGAAAATGTGAAATGAGGTTGAAATGTGAATGCATTACAAACACATAAGATATATTGCAGGTTTCAACTAAGAGAAATGCGTTTAGGATTATGGCCACATTTTGAGAATTAGGGCAAATGCGGCCTAATTGTGGGTGCATTTGGCTATAAACCTTTGTTTTGCAGGGACCACGCACTGAAGGAGAATTATGGCCAAGTCTGCTACCGCATTTGAACCATAAGTCGAATCAGGAAGGGGTGACGTCAATTAAAAAAAGGAAAAATGGGCTGTTTTTGGAAATTTTGAAACCTATAAAATAGGACCCACAATTGACCTAGGTCAACTCATTCAAAAATTTTAAACTCCCTGTCTTTTCTTATTCTCCAAGCACCACTTCCGTCTACTCTCCAGCGAAACTCCGATCACCTTCTCCAACAAATACCACCAGTTATAATCTCTCATTTTCTCCACAAAAAGGACTGACTTCACTCTTCTTTTCTTTATCAAGAACTTTAGAATACAATGGATCAGAATCAGGTCCCTTACAAGCGCCAAAGCCTCACCAAGGAGCAATATTTTTCTCCGGCAAGGTCTGCAATACCGTCCACACGCTCAAGCCCTAAACAAACAGCCAAACGCAAGGAAGGGAAGGGCAAGTCGACCTCGCATACTGTCCCCACCGATTCACCATTAACGAAACGCTCAAGAAAGTGGGAGGAAGATGTAAGAAAGATTACTCGACTAAGCAAGGAGGCAATCGAGAGCTTGAGGTTGCACTCGGATGACGAAGAAGTTGAGCCGGTGCCACTTGTGCGAAGAATAGTGAAGCAACCTGAGGACATGTCGAGGGCTGGTGTGCTTTCACAAAAGAGCGCAAGTGCACACTGTCAAAACAAGTAATATATGAAAGTATTTCAAGTATCGAACCCAAGGAAACGAATTAACACACACAATTTCTTTAGTTCACAACACAATTGTTTATAAGTGCAACCAAAGGTAACCGAGAGAAAAATAAGTTGGTTTTGGGGGTTTTGTGCAAGAAAAGTAAATAAAACTAAAAGAATAATGAGAAAACATAGATGAGAAAGCAGGGCATAAGAAAATATGAGAAGCAGGGGATTCAATTCTGGTTCAACCCTGAGAAAAGGAGCCCACCATGCGTCCACAAATTACTCAACTAAGTCCGGCTATTTTAGAGATCCTATCTCTTGCGCCCGCATACTGACTCTTTTGAGTTATGTGCGGTTCAGATAGAATGCTATTGAAATGCGCCCGCAACCTACTCTAATCAACACTTAACACCGTGAATCAAGTTCAACACCTATTCAGCCCTTTTCTTAGTACTTTTAGGATTCTAAGAAATTAAACACATACGTCTATAGCTAATTTTAACTTAGATAAGTAACGAACACAACTCAAAAGATTCTAGAGTTCTTGTCATATGCCTAGGTATAAAAAGTGAAGTTCTATGTCTAGACTCTTCTCTTAGATTGCTTTTATGAAAACGCATGCTCGATCGAACTCTTTCAGTATTGAACCTTATGCAAACTATGCTAACTCAAATGATCAAAGCTTACAATGAAACTTAAACTCAATACAAGCAAACGGTGCTAAATGTTAAACAAAGTTGCTAAAATCACATGGTGCAGCTTATCTCCTTTTTAGGGTATCCACTTCATTGAATCCCCTCCAAAGATTTTAGCTACTCATTGAAAAGAAAACTATAGTGCAGCAACTAAAGAGAAAACAAGGATGAGAAAGAATAAACTTCATTGCAATAAAGAACTTGAATACTACTTTAAGTTTGGAATTGAAATATCAATAACTTGAAACTGCAACTTAAAGAATTGAATTTGAATGTAAAAAAGAAACTTGCAACTCAATAAAAGAATGAAGAAAAGCAGCTAATTCGAAGGAAAAATGCAAAATGCAAAACTCTAATAAAAACAATAAGGAACCTGAAGTTTGTTCCTTCTTTCTAACTTTGTTCAACCTTTTTCAATGAGATCAAGTAGTTACACTCCCTTCTTTCGAACTTCGTGTCCGAATGAAGTATGAACAGAACTTGGGAGAGAATCGGTATGACGGCTGAAAAGAAAAGAGAAAACTGCAGCACTTTTGTGAAGAAAGTAGAAGTCCAAGTTCTTTTGAAAATGAAGCTTAAGTTGCCTTTTATAGACCTCAAGGCCTAGGGTTTGCTGCCGAGATCAGTGTGGAGAAGCTTGATCGATCATATCCCTTGATTTTCATAGATTTGATTGAGAATATTTGATATGATCTGCAAATCTCGCGAATCATGGAGAATCTGTCGAAAAGGTCCAAATGCGGTCGTATTTATGGGCAATGTTGTTGTCAAAATGGCCTAAGTGCGGTCGCATATCTAAGCGCATCTTGGGTTTTTCCTGCAATAGTTGGACTTTGGTTTCACTAGTACAAATTCGGGTTTTAATGACGGGCATTGTCCGTCATTAAAGGGAAACGATGACGGGCGCGTGTCCGTCATCTTTTCGAGTGTCATCGTAGGCTACAATGACGGACACTTTTTAATGACGGGCATTGCCCGTCATTAAATCTGACCGTCATTAAAAGTCTGTTTGTCATTAAAAATTTGTCCGTCATTAAAAGTTCATTAAAAGCCCGTCATTAAAAGTCTGTCTGTCATTAAAAGTCAAAAATAGTGGTTTTCAATGACATGCAATACCCGTCATCATTTCCTCAATAATTTAATAAAAAAAATGATTGATAACACACGTGGCTAACCACTAATATTTCTCTTCCTCAACCTATAAACAAAATAAAATCACTAATATTTCTCTTCCTCAACCTATAAACAAAATAAAATTTCAGTATTATATTTTTACACAACCATTAACTTAACAAACATAATTTTAATTAATAACATATAAAATACGTAATACACTTATGTTATTGAACTAAAAAAAACATAAAATTTCTCTTTATTCATCCACACACATAATACAAATATGACTCTCCGTCTATCTACAAACTATATCTAACTTACAAAGAGATGCAAAATTGCTAAGCAAAATAAACATAAGACTAAAACATTTCAACTTAAACTTAAGACCAACTAACTGAAGTAGATAAGTGGTGAAAGGCGTGGCAACTCGACTTGGTGAAAGGTGCTCCTTAGTAAGCTGAATGAATAAGTATCTAGCAAAAAAAAAAAAAAAGGCATTCATTAGTCACCAAATGCTATAAACTACTATAAAGTTCTCCATGAGACAAATGCATCTACATTGACTAAAAGATCACTAAATAACAAGGATGTCAGATGCACTTGAAACATGTAAAACTGAGGTGGAAAATAATATAGTTACAGCACCAAGTTCAGTAGCTATTCTAGATGTACAGTAAATAAGACCTTTGGTAAGTTCTCACCAGTGAACAATCTATCAAGCAAACAGACAAAGTATAGGATTTAGAGCAAAGTGAAAATATTGAAGAAAAAGGAAATATCTAATGAACTTGGTTACTGCAACATCCCTAAACTATAAATTTTAAAACTATTCAAGATAATCAAATTTTCCTAAAACATGTAAAATATTTCTAAGTTACAAGAGAAGGGTATATTGCATGCATATAATTCAACAATTCTTTAATGATTCAACTTTTCTGCTCAAGTTCTCAACAACAGAAAACAGTTAAAATTGGAACTCATTAAACTTACTTTTGTACGATATACTAATTTTGACAGATTATAAGCCAACAAAGTAAAGATAAATTACACAAGTTCAAGTTTGAATAACCTATTCTTTAATATAATCCAAACAAACATTATACAGTACTTACTATTGGGGTCGTTCTTGCTGTGACATCAAACCAACCATGATAAGCAGAATCATTTGGTCTATAAGCTTCTATCTATAAAAAATCTTTTTTGTTCAACAGTCAGTCTCAAGAAGTCAATAACTACTTTTGACTTTTGTCACAAATCCAAGATATCATCACAGTATCACCATAAAAATCCATCCAACCCTCATTTGTAGAGAAAAAGATTTTGGTAACTTGGTATTCACACAGAAAAACAAACAAACATATTGTGGGCATTTCTCTCAGAAACTTGGCATGCAAATAAACAAACAAATAGATTTCATTTTATAGAGAATTTCTCATCACCATTAACAATAACTTTATTAGAATCCAAATCACATCGCTATAAGCAAAATCAAACAACAAATCGATACACCCAGAACTCACAAATACGAGAAAGAACGAGCAACGCGTACCTCAGTAATCCGAAGAACAACATTGTCTATCCTGAGGAGCAGAAATTAACCACCTGCCACTTTTATAGAAACGGGAAGTGAAATAAGCTTACTTCCTCTAAAATAAGTTGTCAAAAAAAAACCATACCAAACACCATAAGAAATCTTAGCTCTTTCATCCATAGACAAAAAAAAAATAGAAAGAAACTACTCAGCAACTTATAAACAAATTACCCAAGTAAACAAAAAAATATTTCCAATAAAGAACAAGGCACCATACGACTATCAAATATGATATTGACAAAACAAGCACGGATCGAAACAAAAGCGAAGAACAAACATCATTCAGATGACAGTAACTAGATAACAAATATAGTGTACCTAAAAAGGAAGAAGCTTTTGTTTTCCACAATCATAAGCAACAAGTTCACACTCCAAAATAAATGATCTTACATATGACTTCTTTATCCTGAAAAAAATGCAGTAAAGTAAAAAAAATTAATGGAATATTTAACCAATAATTATGTAGAAAAAAAAACTTGTACATACAACAAGCTAAACCTAAGAAACTATTCCAAAACACTTTAAAACTCTTCCAAAACCTAAGAAACTCTTCTTATCTAATTAAGAAAGAAAGGCAACAAAATAAACATTTCCTCCTCCCTAAACTTCAACACAAACATTTCCAGCTACAACCCTTCAATAGAAATGCAAGTACTTTATGAAAGACCCTTCATTGATATCTTTAAGAGAGAACAAATTAAAGAGAAAGCTTACATGCTCTCTATTGCTTGTAATATGTTTCACCTTCCGTTGATTGAATATTGTCCAAAAAAAATTCGTTGGACTCATCCATATTCAACCAGAATACTATTCAAAATGGAAAATGCAAAGTGCATAAATTAGAGGCTCATATTCCTACTCTTCACAGACATTCTAACAAATAGATTATATTTGTTAAATAATTGGTAAAGTATACACTAAATGAGAGAAAGGAGAGTCATCAAAATGAGAAGTTCCTTCACCTTGAAGTATACATATTTTAAAATTTTTAATTCAATTTAAAAGACACTATTACAAAATGATGTTTGAATGAAAACCAAAGATTAGATATTACTGGAATGGAAGAATCTAGGACCTTTCATGAACAGTATATGATCCAGGAATAACATAAACTGAGATTTGTGTCGGCTAAGGATTGATTTGACATCTTCCAAATGCAAATCAGGTGTAAAATTCACAATCAGCAGGCCTACATTAAAATATTATTAGCTAAGAAAAATTAAAATTATTATCTTCAAATAAGGAATTTAAGAAAAACCTTTATAATTTGAAGCAAATAGGTCACGAGCTCCCCAAGCAGATAACCGAAGAATTACCGATCCACTAAGTCCCCAATGTGTGACAAGCATAGGACCAACCTAAATATGAAAAACTCAGATACATCATGACATTTTGTAAGTTAACACAACATGAAGAAGAACTTGCTTGTGTATATAGTGGAAAATGTGGTTGCACGTTTCTAAGTTAAGCTTTGCTCTAACCTTAGGGAATGAAACTTGAAATTGGCATATAATTAAGATAAAAGCATATGCTGATGTTACTATTGTTCTAGTAGTATTCATACAAAAATATATAATGAGCATACCATATAGTTCTCATTGCAAGATGAGTTCTTGATTTATGATGATCAAGGGGTAATCAAAGAATCCCATTTTAGTTATAAGTTTAAAAAAAGCATATGCAAACATTATGAGTTATACCATAATACCTTCAACTTATGTCCAAAATAAAAGTAGAGACTATTACATCCTTCTTTGATAATGAAATCTTGAGTATTTGTTAAAGGCAAGCAGCAAATATTTGCAAATGAAAGTTGGATTGGTAATTGGTAATATCCCTAATACAATGTCAATCATATAGTGTGGTTATGTTACCAACGTCCAGCTAAAGAAGCTAAGGATTAAAAAGCATGTGCAAGTTTTGGACTCTTTTTTTGAAGTTTTAAAAGATACCCATTTACCTTCAACCATGAATCTCATCTGGGTTGATGCCAAAATTCTACTGTAATATTCTACTGCAACCAATGACGCCATTGTTATTACACTCACACCCCATTTTCTTTTTTGTTCTGACAGAGAGGTGGGTGTGAAAGAGATAGGGAATTCTTCCTGAAGAAGGGGAAGTTAAAAATAAAACCAAGCGAAACATCTATTCAAATAGAAAGAAAGATATTTGAGATGATGGAACGTGGAAGACAACTATTGAAAAGAAAAGAAAAAATTTGCAGAGACCGACAGAAAGAACAGAGAGTATTGAAGAGTAAAGAACTCCTCAAAACTCCAAAGAAGAGCTCGAAAAACTATAACCAAGAAAAAAAGAGTTAAACAAAACAAATTCATGAAATTTTGCCCATTCGTCACATTACATCAGCCTCCTCCAGAAATTTTGGCCTGTCCATTAACAAAGAAAAACAAAATGTCAAAAAAAAAAAAACTCTAAAACAATGTGAGGTTGAAAATGGGTGATGACGGTGCAGAACCTTCGAAAGAGGCTTTCCTTTCTTAATAACCATGACATTGAGGTTGGGGGCGAGGGTTTAAGCTCTAATAGCGCCATAAACACCTGATTCACCAAAGTCTGTGAGAAAAAGTGCTTCGTCTGCTTCCCCTGCAGCTCCCTTCTCCACACCTTCACGCTCCCATCAGTCGAGCCGATGAACCCCAACCCATCAATAGTCGAAACCAGACTCTTGACAACATCATCATGAGCCTGAATCGACTTTAAGCATTTTGAAACGGACAATCTCCAAACCTTGAACGTTTTGTCCCACAAAGTAGAGTACAAAAATAAATGATCCTCGCTCAAACTCTGAGACGAAATCGCATCGAAATGCTTTATCTAGAGGTTCCTCCTCCATGCGACGAGCGGCGACAGAGCGGCCATATCCTTCACGGACAGCAACGAAGGAGAAAATGGAGGTGTGAAGCAACGATACCCTAGGTTTAGAGAAACACGGGGCGGATGTTGTTTAACATATTAAAATATGAAAATTAGGAATAAAAACCTTTTTTTTATTTTAACCTATAATGTCGGGCATTGCCCGCCATTATAGCCATTTGTTTTTTCTCCCTAAAAAATCAACTTCAAATGCGCATTTTTTGTTGTGTCTGTCATTATTTCAAAGGCGTGAATTTTAAAGAACGTCATTAAAGGTGTAATTTGTAGTAGTGTTTCTACTCTCAAATGCTGGTGCAGACTGGTCGCATATCTCTTGGATCATCTTTTATTTGTTTTAGTCGCAACCAAAATGTGGGCGCATTTGGGTCCTTTTTCAGCCTCTACACAAAATCAACAAAACTTAACACTTTCTTAACAAAAATGACCCTAAATACACCTAAAAACTTATTTTTACAAAATTCAGACGTCAAATACTTGCAAAACTTGTTTTTACTTAACTTTGCTCTAAATGACATTGAATCTATCATTAAACACTTGCTTTCTAAGCAAATAAGCTATTTTTTAGAGCCAAATAACACTCATACCTTAGCATTATCAGTGACATCCACCATGATTTCTGTAATGGGTAGTGGAAAGTCATCTTTTGGACATGCATTGTTCAAATCACGAATATCGATACAAATACAAAGTTGTCCATTCTTTTTTCTGACGAGGACAATATTTGCTATCTATGTCGTATATTTAACTTCCCAGATGAATCTTGCCTCAATCAATTTATTGACTTTAACTTCATTTAAGGGATGAATTTGGGCCGAAAGCGTCTTTGAGCTTACTTGTTTAGCCAATATTCTTGTTTAAACGCAAGGCGATGGACAACTACTTTATGGTCAAGCCTTGGTATTTCCTTGTACGACCAAGCACAAATGTCCTTATATTCAGTGAGGAGGCTCATAGAACCGCCTTCTTCTTCACGAGTAAATGATGAACTTATAAAAGTGGGGTGTGGTTCTTCTGTTGTGACAAGGTTCACTTCTTTAAGTTCGTCCATGTCGACTGACTACCATCTTCAAGCGACAGTGGCTTTTCTTCCACATCTTATTCAGTCATTTCAAGATCTGAGGCTTCCTCTATAGTGATATTGTGAATAGAAATCGTGTCTTTCTCATCACTTGGGCTTTCTTCCATAAGCCTTGTGATAACGATATTATGTCGCTTTGTTTTAACGAACCTTCCATATTTATAGTGACAACCATTTTTCTCTCCATTCGTGAGGGAACAACGCTGCGGATTTTCTCATCACTTTTTGCCTCATTCGAAATCTTCATTGTGTTAAAAGATCGTTCTTTACTTTTTTTCGTGGTCACACTTAGTCTCTAAAAAGCCAGCAGTCGTGTGGTAGAGGTTGAAAGCATATTCCTTTATTCTCTAGAAGTCATACCTAGCTTTTGAAAGGCTGAATGTCGTGTAGAGCTGGAGGTTGGCTGTTGACTTTCATCTTCAATTGTAGTCATACTTATCCTTTGAAAAATGGAGGGACATGTGACTGCGGGACTAATGTGACTGAAGGCAGAAGTTCTGTGCTCTACACTTTCCTTGCCCTCTTAAAGATAATCAGCTTCTTCCTTTTCTTTCCCTTTTCTAGTTATGCTAACTGGCTCTGAAGATTTATATCCAAGTCCAGCCCTTGAGATAGGTAAAGCATAACCCTTTTTTTGGAACTGTTTATGTGTTAAGGAAAGTTCAGGCCTTTCATCAAAGATCTTTAGACTTTTGAACTCAATATGAGCTCTGTGAAATCATAACCCACCTTTGCCAGTAGTTTGTATGCTTTAGGATAGAATCCATCTTTTGTTCGTTTAAGTTGACTTCATTGTTCATTCTCAATCTTCTTGTCCTCTTACTTTGTCATTTTTTTAAGAGGTGTAATAAAACTTTCTTTCAAAATTTCAATGTCTCCAATCTTTAAATTATTTGAGCATTCCATGAATGGCGACTCACCCTTTTTTCTTCGAGATAAGGGAACATAACACAAAAAATGAGAGTTTGATTTCTTCTCCTCTAGGTTTGGTACTTTCTTATTCTCTACCACCTTAGAGTTTGTTTGGCTGGAAGATACTTTGTTTTCCTAGCTGTCAGAAGTACCTACTTTTTCACTTAATCCTTCTCTTACACTTGTCTGTCGCTCAGGTTTGTTATTACCTTTGATCAAAGAAACTCCTAACAGTATAGTTTCCCCTACGCTATTGCTTTTCATATAAAACTTTACATCTGCAAAGTGAGACTCAACATCTGAGAATGGATTGGTATTGGCGTCAACCTTCTTGATTCCATCTTTATAAAATTTAAAACATTGGTGCAGCATGGATTTTATCACTCCATTTTTATGAATCCAAAGGCGGCCTAATAATAGCTTGTAGATAGTCCTAGAGTCTATAACATGAAACAAAGTGTTCGCCTTTAAGTCTCCAATGATGAGTTCTAGACGAATCATGCCAATTGCTCGTTGTCTACCTTAGTTAAACCCTTGAATCACCAACTTACTATTTTATAGTTCTTGCATTGAAATGCTCAATTGGTTCATGGTTGGCTTGAGCATTATGTTAACGGCTGAACCATCATCAAGAAGAATATGTTGACCTTTTGTTTTCTTATGTATCCCAAAACAAACAAAGGTTTATTATGAGGCTTTAACCCTAGTAGTTAACCGTCATCAGTAAAAGTTATAGACATGCAACATGAATCACTTGTATTCGCTTGAGAGGCAGGGATGGTTGAAGCCTTAGAGCCTTTCAATGCTTCTATAAGAGTGTCCTTGGTCTCCTGGAAGAGTGACAACAAATCGTTTATTCTAAAGGGAGATAAGTCTTCCAACTTTGTTACTACTTTTGATGAGCTTGAAGGAACGTTATCGTCTTCTATCATATTGACATTGTGACATGTAGCAATCTCGATTATTCCTACAAAAAAGGTCCTTGGAAAGAATTTCTTTAAGGTTATTGGCTGTCGGGGTTGAGCAAGGTCTTCATTTTCTTCCACAACAGACTTAAACCTTCTTCTATTATTCTTCTCGTTTTTCCTTGGAAGCTTACTTATCCTTGTATGATCTCAGAATGAGCGAGATGCCTTGTGAACTAGATTTTTCTTTCGTCTTTTTTGTCGAGTCACGAGGGTCCAACCCCCATTTTCATCTTCAATTTGTGTGCTCTTGTGATCTTTCTAGACGCTTCATTCTTGGAAGTCCTTTCTTAGTGCCTCCTCTTAAGACCAAACAACAATAGGCTTCAAGGATCCGAATTGGATTAAGCTTCTTTTTTTTTATCATAGGGCGGTCTTGTAGGTGATTGAACCTTGGAATGAATCATTATAGCAACATAGCTTGCTTGAGCTACTTCGTCAAGATCGAGCTCAATTTTTATTTCTCGAGATACTTCAAGATTAGCTCTTTCAACACAAAGCATTTCCCTACTGGATGGCTAACGACCCTGTGATATTTACAATAATTTTGGTTATTTATTTTTTCCATTTTCCCTAGTCGTTTACATTCAGGGAGTTTGATAATTTCTCTAGTAGTTGCTCCAACATGTCTAGGATGTCTGAGCCTAGAAAAGGGTAAACCTTTTCTTGTCTTTCTTTCAAGGTTAGACGATGCTTCTCGCCCTCATCTTGACATTTTTCTATTTTCTTTTCTTTTCCTTTTGAAGTAAATTTTAGAGGGTTCGTATTGACGACCATAGATTCTCTTGTAGCACCCTTCGAAACCTTCTCGGTGATCTTCACTTTTTTCTTTTTCTTCTTCACATAAGGACTAAAAGGTCTTTACTCCCTCTAGCAACAATGCTTAACTCCATGTCATGAGTGCGAGTTGCTAGTTCCTCAAAGGTACGGGAGTTTATGCCTTGCAAGATATAAAAAAAAGTCCCCAGTGCATGTCTTGGATGCATATCTCTACAGCGGTCTTTACAGTAGAAACTTAGGGCTCTCCAATGGTTAATGTAGTCGACGATTGGCTCGCCTTTCCATTGTTTCGTATTTATGAGATCCATTATGCTAACAATTTGTCTATGTTGTAAAAGAGATTTAGGAATTCTCTTTCAAACTGCTTCCAATTGTCGATTGTCTCAGGCTCTAGGCCAGTATACCAATCAAAAGAATTTCCTTTCAAGGTTCAGACAAATTGCTTGACCAGGAGATCACTGTGTCCCAGCATTTTCACATGTTTCAACAAAGTGAGCAATATGCTGCTTAGGGTCGCACTTTCCATCAAATTGTTCGAATTTTGGGGGTGATATCCAATAGGTATCTTCAAGTCGTCAATTATCTTGGTGTATGGCTTCTAATACATAAGAGAACTTTGGGAAGGTCTACCATACTTGAAGTTGCCAGACAGATGGTGAAGCAATTGAAGTAGAATGTTGAAGTTGACTTTCTTGCATGACAGCCTTTCCCTTGTCCTTACTCTTTACAGGATGTGTTTGACTCGATTCGGCGGTATCACGACTTTCTATGTGTTCTTTTGAGAGGCAATTTCATAATCTCTCTCTTCGTTCGCTTTTATCAGCATGCTAACTTTTCTTTCCAATTAAGCCATTCTTTCTTCACTTGTACCTACGGTAGCCATCATCACAGACATCACATCAGAATCTGATACATCCTTTGCTTGTTCAGAGGATGAAGTACATTTGTCAAACAAGGAATTTTCCTTGATGATGATCCTTCCTTTGGCCCTTTTTGTTATCTTGGTCCATATCTTGTCTGCAATCATCACAACTTGCTCTTTTCTTAGTTGTTGGATTTCTTTAAAGTGACCACGAGCAATCGGTCTCATGTAAGAGTAGTTTGAAGTCCCTGCAACAACCTTCTTAGATGTCATCACCCCTTTAGATTGATTTTAGATGAGAGTGAGAGGTGAAAAGTAGAGTTGGTCCCCATGGGTGTGCCAAACTGTTCGACGAGATTTCGGGAGAATTTAATTCATGTAATAGAACTTTGAATTTGTATTAATTTCTTGTAAGTGTAGTGGAGTACAACTCTATCGTATAGTCCTCTGATTCTTCCTCTCACAAAGTCAAGGAAGTTTTAATCCTCGAAGTCTTCAGAAAGCTTTGACTTCAGTCTTCAGAAAGATTTAACCTCAAATCTTTAAGAAGCATTAATCTCAGTCTTCAAGTCTTCCATCTTTGGTTTTAGGCTCTGAGGAACGTTAATTTCAGTCTTCAAGAAGAGTTTTTCTCAGGAAGATTTAAACTCAGATCTTCAAGAAGCTTTAATCTTGATCCTCAAGTCATTGATCTTTGGTTTTAGTCTTCAAGGAGCATTAATATCAGCCTTCAAGAAGAGTTCATCTCCATCTTCAGTTTTTCAGACATTTTAATTTCAGTTTTCAACCTTCATGACACTTTAGTTTCAGTCTTCAATCTTCAAGAAGAGTTAATTTCTTTGTTCAGTCTTTAGGAAGATTTAAACTCTATCTTCAGGTCTTTGAATTTCGATCTTCAGAAAACTTCAAACTTCTGACTCAAAAATGAAGGAGGAAACCTCTATTTATAGAGTTTTCCAAGGCTCCTAGTGGACTTGAGTCTGACATATTTTAGGCCTATCCTTTGGATCTGGGTTTGTTTTGAACAAAATCTGGGCTTTAGGCCCAACTAGCTTAATGAATTTAGATTTATTTGAGCCCAACCTAATTTAACTTTTCGAACATAAACTAAATTGGACTTTAGCCCAAATTATCACATGATCTCAAGTAGACCATTGTAGATGGGGCAACTAGAAGAATGGCTAAAATCTAATACGGTAACTTGAAAAATAGCTAAATCTATTTGGTTTTGGAAAAATGTCTAAATTTAATTTTTTTGATATTTTAATTATTTTTTATAATTATTAGTAGACAGAAGTACCCTTACCTATATTTTCTACTTTTGTAGCAACCAGATGAAAGCCTAAAAAATAGCCACATCATAAGGAGGAGGTGGATTTTTTTTGTAGACGTAATTTAACAATCTTGAATTTAATTTAACACTTTCAATCAACCATAATTGAACTAAAACACTAAAATAGAACAAAAGACAACTAAAATGGATAAATTACACAGATGAGAAAGGAACTTTGATGAAAATGATGAACTCTCTAGACCATCTAATTTAATGTATATACTGAAACATACATCTCTGTTCTTTTTAACGTAATAAATGAATAGAAATATGCGTAAAAACCTACCTAGCGTGAATTTAATCTAACACTTCCAATCCACCTGAATTGAATTAGGACACTAAAATATAATAGAAGACAACTAAAATGAATTAATTACACATATGAGAAATGACCAAAGATGAAAATGATGAACTCTCTAGACCATCACATACATCTCTATTTTTTTTTTTAACTTAATAAATAAGTAGAAATATGCATAAATATCCACCCATCGTGTAAGAATTAAAAAAAAAAAATTAATCCCCACTCACATGCGCCATTAGAGAAGGTAAATAGGTGTAATTATTCACTTGACTCCATTAATGCTCCACCTAAAACCCCCGCACCTTTCTCCAACTTAATGTATATACTAGAGCATACATCTCTATTTTTTTAAAACATAATAAATGAGTAGAAAGCTGTTGTTAAGAATTCGATAGTTTACCTTAGCAATTTCTTTTGTAAGAAGTTGCTTCTGCTGAGTTGTTTAAGTTTCTAATTGTTTTGTTTCTGTGTTATTGTTAGAATGATCATATTGGAAAATATGGGTTGTTATAGTTGGTATTAGAGCAATGGTTTAAGGTTCTGCAGACACTAGTGCTGTAAGGTTAACCAATTGCTATAGAGGTTTATGCCAGAACATTAGGTTTGGATAATCCATAAGAATATTGATTTCATATTAAAAATAACTTCTATGGTTATCCCCTTAATCATAGTAAAGTTTTGGTGTCTTTCCTAGTACATGTTTGTTGTGAAATCCTTTTTAAGGCTTTGACATGAAGGTTCTTCTCGAAAGAAGTTTGGTTTTTTTGTCTTGAGAGATATTTGGTAGTATGATGTTGACATACGGAGTCAATAGTTTTACCAGTAGGAATGCTCTTGTAGCATAAAGTAGACTTCTATGTCTATGTTTTTTAAGGAATGAGAAGTCAATGGGATTTTTCTAAAGGTAGTGTGTTGAAGTTTTGGTTAGAAGTTAGAAACTTCCACCACTCATGTTGAGGAACAAGTAGGACCTCTTGTGTATGAAGAATGGATTGGAGAGACTGAAATTTTTGGAACTAAGTAAGATTGACTATATTGATGGTTAAATGATAAGTTAAGCTACTTGTGTGTTGGACAGGCAATTTAAGTGTCTGGTTTGAGGAAAGGAACCTTGAGTATTTCTTTGGTTAAGAAGTTTTTGGAAGATGATTTATGAGACTCTTGGTTTTGGAAATACTTTTATTATCATGCAATCAACATGTAGTTAGTTGAGAATGCAATCAACATGTAGGAATGGTTCCAAATTTTTAATGGTCTCACCAAAAGAAAGCTCCATTAACGTGAAACCCAAGCGTAAGCATGATATTGGAGTGGCTGGTGGACTAAGTAAGATATTTTGGATTTTCATGTTCCAAGTTGAAAAGTGAAAAAGGTACAAGATGAAGCATATGTAACAATTTGAAGAACTCTCTTTTAACTACCCAACTTAGTTAATGTGATTGATGAAGGAAGCCAAAATAGCTTGAAAACTGACTTGAGACTTAAAATAGAAAAGTAAGTTGCAAGTTTCGATTGAAAAGTCATCTTTTCAAGGTTTTTCAAATTACTTGGTTTTTGTCCATACATCATTGTAATGGAAAGGTTATAGTTCAATTGGTACAAGAAAAAATCTTTAGGAGATTAAAAGCAACACTAAATATAAAAAAAAAAATCCTACAAGTGATTTAATTTGAAGATCTATGGTAGGATTATAAATTGAGACATACTTTTTGATATTGAGAATAAGTCATTTGGAGAATGAAAAATGACACCTTAAGTATAATGGCCTTCACAAAGAACAGTATGAGGAAGAAAAAAAAAGTGAAAGTTAAAAAATAGTTTAGCATTGCCTTTCTAGGGCATGTGGTGTCTAAAATTTTTTTATAGGTCCAAGCAAAGTTGAAGCAGTTATACATTGGCCACAACCCACTAATGTTCAAGAAATCCAAAATTTTCTTAGTTTAGCTGGTTACTATAGAAGATTTGTGGAAAGCTTCTCCAAGATTTCGAATCCTTTGACTCAGCTAACTCGAAAGAATGCACATTTTCAATACTGGTCAAAAGAGTATGAGCAAAATTTCAAGAGTTAAAGAAGAGATCAACTTGTTACTATCTCAGTTTTAACTATCTTTGGACAATTTGTGATTTATAGGGATTCTTTGAGAATTGGTCTAGTTTGTGTACATGCAAAACTACGATGTTAGCCTATGGTTTGCGACAACTTAAGAACCATGAATGGAATTACTCCACCCATGACTTAAAGTTAAGCTGCAGTTGTGTTTGCACTAAAGATTTGGAGGCAATACCTATGTGTCGCTCGATGTGAGATTTTTATTGACCATAAAAGTTTAAAATACTTCCACACAAAAGGAATTGAATCTACGTCATCGATGTTGGTTGAAATTGGTTAAAGACTATGATTGTACTATTAGTACCATCCAAGTGGAAAACGAGGTGGCTAATGCCTTAAGTATAAAGTCTTCATATTCAACAGTTTTACTCACAACTCAAGAGTAATTGATCAAGGATTTTGGAAAGTTGGAAATTGATGTGACATCGAAGGATGTAACGTCTTTGTTGGCTAATTTAGTGGTTGAACCATCATTGATTAGTAAGATCAAGCAAGTTGAGTTTTTGGACCCAACTTTGAAAAGAATTGTGGATGGTGTTAATAAGGGTAAATAGTATAAGTTTTCAGTGACAAGTAATGGAGTTTTGTGGATGAGTGCAAAAACTTGATCGGTGTTCACGCAAGCGCACGCGATCGAAGTAATATAAATTGGTATCTGAGTACCAAGTATCGAATCCCACAGGGAACGGAGTAACAAAGGTTTTGTTTTGCAAAAGTGTAAGGAAAATTGCAAGTTTGAAAAGTAAAAATGCAAAAATAAAGTTGGGATAGGTTGTTGGTGAAAAACAGAAATTGCTAAATCCAATTGCTAAATCTAGAAATGGCAATGTTGGAAATAACAGAAATTGAAGAATTGAATTGCAGATTCTAATTTGGCAATGAGCGAAATGACTAAAAATTGCAAAATTAAATTGCTGAATCTAAATTGGCAATATGAAATAGCAAATTGGATGAACTTAGATAATGAAATGATAAAGGATGGGGCTCAAGAATGTCATTGCCCTAAGTCGTAATTGCAACCAAAATTGCAATTTCAACCTACTCCACACTCAATTGTAAACCAAAATTGCATCTCCTATTTACCTCGAAATTGGGTTTTTTAGGAGGCTAAGTGAGAGACCTATATGTCTATAGTCCCTCTATCTTAGATAATTTTTAGCTCACAATTTTATGGGTCTTGGAGTCCTTAATCCCTATGTCTAGGGTAAGGAATGGCTTATGTCTAAGCTCTTTTACTCCATTACTTGTGTGAAATCCGCTTATCACTAACCCTGTCGGTATTAGATCTAAGCTTGAGTTGAAACCCTAGTTGATCACTCTAGGATCTCAACGGACATTTAATCAACACAAGCAAACAATTGAGATGTAGGCTTGGTTTTTATTGGAATTTTGGCTACATTTACTTCTTAGGGAATTCACATCCTTGAACCCCCTAAGAAGTTTTAGCTCATATTTTCGATGAAAATCCTAAAACTAATTTTTAAGGAAGAGTTCATAGGAAAACGGTGCGAATTAATTAAATAAAACACTAACTTATAAAATGAAATTTGGCTATTACTAGGAATTCAAGCAAGGATAAATAATAGAAATTAAGCCAAAGTGGCAAGGGCAACTAAGTAATTTTCCTTATCTCCTCCCTTCTGCCATGACTTTCTACAAACTTTAAGTTGAAATTTTTACAGAAGCTAAAACGAAGAAGAAAGAAAAACAGAGCACGAAAACAAGAATTCGATTCGATGACTAACACGCTCCTTCCTATCCAATTGATTCAATCTCCTCCACTTTTAGAGAAAAATTGATCTTAACGATTCAAGAAACTCTTGAATCGGATTGGAAAACCCAAGGAAGATGCATAAATTGATTGAGCGAAATGAATTGAAGAAGGAATTCTAAAAGAAATATTTCGAATGGATTTGGAATTCCCTACAAAATAATGCATGCTTGCATCCAATTGAGAACAAAGGGATAATTCCCATAACCATTCATCATATAAGAAAGACAATTTGATACACTGTGAATGAATTCTTGCTGAAGAAGAACAAACAAAAACTGAAGAAAAACAGAGGATGTTCTTGAGAAAAAAATACCCACTAACGTAAATTGAAAGTTAATTCAAACTTCAACCAAAATACAACAAATTAAGACTAGAAGTAAATTAAACACTGCTCCTGTGATACAGACTGAAAGAAACCGAGATGGGATTTTAATAAAATGACCAAAAGAACAGTAGCAAAAATACGAAAAACAGAGGCTGGATGAAATTCGAAAACCCAAAAACTGATTCTTCAATTCGACCGAGGAATTCTTCTCCCCCTCTTCCCGCTTCTTCAATCTTCTTTTGTAGATCGTTTTAGGGTTCAATTATGCCAAGAATCACGCTCCAATTCCCTTGATTCGTGCGAAATTTCCTCTTCCCATTTATGGGTTTCATCATTCACGCGGGTGCAGATTTTCCATATATGCTCTGCCCAGGATTGCCAAAACGGTTTAGCAATTTGATTTGGCAATTTCCGAAATTCCTGCAAAAATAACCACATTACTTAGAACTCTCTTCCAATTGCTATCACATTTCATTCTTTCCTAATTTCAAACAATCTTCCACTATTTTCAATTAATCTTAGGACAAACACGAATATTTTGAGCACTTGGGACTTAAATAGGCCTTAATTCTAAGGCTTATCAGTGATCATCTTTGCATCCCTAGTGACTCAATCATTAAAAAGAAGATTATGACAGAAGCACATAGTACTCCTTATTCAGTTCACCCTGGAAGCACTAAGATGTACCAAGACCTTCGGAAAATTTATTGGTGGATAGGAATAAAATGAGATGTATCAAATTTTGTTAACCATTGTCTAACATGTCAACAAGTTAAGATTGAATGTCAAAGATCGCTAGGACTACTCCAACCATTGGATATACCTAAGTAGAAATGGAAAAAATATCTCAATGGACTTTGTGATTGGATTGCCTAAGACACACTTAGGTTTTGAGATTATGTGGGTTATTGTTAACTGTTTAGCAAAGTTGGTCACTTTTTGTCTAGGAAGTCTACTTATACAGCAAAAAGATGGGCTCAAATTTATGAGAGAGATAGTTCGACTTCATGGTATACCTATCTCTATAGTGTTTGATCGAGATCCAAAGTTTACATTCAAATTTTGGAAAAATTTACATAAGGCTTGAGGCACGAGGCTTGATTTTAGTACTACTTATCACTTACAGACGGATGGTCAAACAAAACAGACAATTCAAATAGTGGAGGATATGCTTCAAGCTTGTGCTTTAGACTTTCAAGGAAGTTGGGAGAAACATCTGCATCTAATTAAGTTCTCTTATAATAACAACTATCAAGCAACTGTTGAGATGAAATCTTTTAAGGCTCTCTATAGGTGTAAATGCAGGTGATAACACACAATACGTGTTATCTTTAGGCCGTATTTTATGCTAGTTTTGAGGCTTAAATATATGCTTTCACATTCATAATTGTTTATTTTGTAGAAATTGAGCATTTGAAGCAAAATGAAGATTTTAGAAGAAATATGATCACAAATGAGCTAATTGGGCAATAAATTAAGCAACCAATTTGGGGACAATTTTTGGAGAAGAAAAATATTCCTAATTTAATTAGGTTTTGGATTCCTAATTTGATTAGATTATGGATTCCTAATTTGATTAGATTTTGGATTCCTAATTTAATTAAATGATGAATTCCTAATTAGATTAGGATATGGATTAACTCATTATAAATACCTACATTCTCTTCACTTCAAGGCATTCAACTTTGGAGAGCACAACTCTAAAATTCTACATACAAGAGTGAGAAGAGACTTGAGAGAAATAGTAAAGGTAAGTTCATGGAGATCATATGAAGACGGAATATCGACACACCAGCATAGTTTTTCTTCTTTCTTTTTTATTCAGTATTTAAATGTTGTTTAAGAGTTTAGATTTTGTGAGAGTGACCATGAGTGGCTAAACTCTTTTTTTATTCTAGGGATTGATGTAGCCATTAGACCTTATGTTTTAATTATTTAAATTCCATGATTGATTATCATTAATTTCATTCATGCCTTTATATTCTTAATGCTTTTAATCTTTTGATCACGGATTAAATGTTATGTTGGTCTAAATTCACGCTTGAGAAATGTAATTTAGATTAGATCATAATTGCATGACTAAAGGTAGTTCTAACTTGATAATGTGATTAGGGCTCCTTTCAAAGTTGTTAATGAAGGAACTTAATGCTATGCATAACGTTAAAAATCATCAGAGATGTAGGTTTTGCCTTAATGCATAAGAATTGTTTGTCCTTGAAAAAGTCATTCATGATAAAAGACTTCTAGACTTATGAAATATTTGCATGATCAATCTTAGAAATTTAGGTAGCTCAAATATGGGCTTAATAGGTGAAATCAACTCCCTAGGATAGTTTCTATTTGATTGTTTCCAATTTTTAATCTTTTTTATTTCAAATTTCACAACCATCATTCGATTCTGTTTTCTAAATAAAATTGGGTGATAATATTAACAATACTTAAGTGAATTAGAAAAACCAATCTTGAGGACGATACTCTTTACTCAAATCACTATATTAAAACTTGACCCGTACACTTGCAGTATTGCGCAAAAATTACGCAACATCAATGAATTGGACTGAAGTGGGAAAGAGTTTGATTTTAGAACCAGAGTTAGTATAGAAGACTAATGAGGCCATTAACTTAATCAAACAGAGAATGAAGACAGCTCAAAGTCAGCAAAAAAGCTATGTTGATGTTAGGGGAAAAGAAATGAATTTTAAAGTTGGAGGTATGGTGTTTTAAAAGTGTCGCCATTGAATAGAATTTTGAGGTTTGGAAAGAAAGGGAAGCTTAGCCCAAGGTCCGTTGGCCCTTTTGAGATTTTGGAAAAGGTTGGTGTAATGGCGTATCGCTTGGCCTTACCGCTTGCCTTAGATCGAATCCATAATACTTTTCGTTTTTTCATGCTTCGAAAGTATATGGCAGACGCATCCCACGTGTTAAGTTATGAACCATTACAAGTGAAGGAAGATTTGACCTATGAGGAAGTTCCAATTCAAATTTTGGACTGCAAGGATCGAGTTTTCGTAATAAAACTATCCCTCTTGTGAAGGTTTTATGGAGGAACCAAGCTTTTGAAGAAGCTATATGGGAAATTGAAAAGGACATGAGGGAAACATACCTTGAGTTATTCTTTTAGCAAGATATGCAAATTTCGATGACGAAATTCCTATTAGGTGGGGTGTTTGTAACAACCGGGAAAAAAGAGAGAATTTTTTTTTAATTTGTTTTATTATTTCTAAAACCTTTTTGAATTAGGATTTTGTCTTCTTTTTAAATTTGGAGATAGTTCTTTATTATCTTTTCTTTTAAAAAAAAAAAAGAGAAGATAACTTTTTAAGGGTTTTAATTAGGGTTCTTTTAAGCCCTAACTTTTTTACTAAACATTTTGACGACAAAAATAGAGAAAAGAAGAAAACATTCTACAGTTTCCTCTCCAAAGAAAAAGCAATAAGTTTTCTTCCCTTCTATTCTTGAGTTTTGTTTTCTTTCTTTCTTGAGTATTGAACTTTTCTTGAAAAAGTTTTAGGTTTTGATTATTGTTTTGTCCTCTTCTTGATTAATTAGGATGAAATCTATTGCCCTAAAAAGTTTTTAGGTTTTGGTTTGCTTATTTTTCATCAAGGTTTTTCCTCTTAAGGCTTTTGGATTAAATTGAAGGTTTTGATAATGGAAAAATTTTCAAAATTTTTTAACTTTAAATTTCTTTAAATTTGGGACTGTTTTTAGTGTTTTTGGGTTCTTTTTGCACTAGAAAGTTTAGCAAATGTTTGCTTCTTTGAAGTGTGATTTTTTACCTTTGATTTCTACGTGAAAATGATATGTTTTAAAGGTTTTTACATTAGTTTTAGGCACTTTTTCAAATCTGGTTTTATTTGTAAATTGTAGAAATCTTGATTCTTTTAGATCAAAAACTCTTAGAAAGTTTTGTTTTATGAGCAGAAATTTTTCTAGGTTATTTGCTCATAATTTATGATAGTTTTGAAGGTTTTAAATGTTGTAGAATTGAAAATTTGTTTGGTATTTTATTACTATTAAAAAGCATTGATTTTATCAGTACGTTTTTAATAAGGTTTTAAATTGTTTTTAACCTAATTTTTTCAGTGTTGTTTTTTTGTCCAAGAACCCTATTTTCCCTAACTTTTTATGCATAAAATTATTTTGAATGGGAAAAATTGGGTAGATAAGATCGTCTATGTTTTAGATAAGCTTTTGGACCCTTAGGATAGAATTTCGGTTTCTAATCAGTAAAGTATTGGATATGTTTAGACTTTTAGGAAATGTTGATGATTGTTCAAAGAAAGTGGAATTGGAATTGAGATTGAGAATTGTAGGATGATCGAGGTAAGTAGTTTCCACATCCCTTAAAAAATAGAAAATTTAGAATAATTCCGTTTTGATTATTGTTTATTTGACAACGGCTTGAAAGCATGATTTGAAATTCTTTGGTATGTTTCCAATTATTTTGCCAAATGAAAGTATGTTTACCTTTTGAATGTTTTGAAAAGTATTTGATTGGTTCAATAGAGCTATTCGGATATGCCAATTTTCTGTTTTGTGAATGCTTTGCTTATTTGTGGTAGTAGCTAAATTGTTCTGACTTATTTGTGAGAAGACACATTTGTGGTTTGGTATTCCTTTGGAATGAAGATTCATGTGTGTGTTATTCACTCACATGGCTTCACACTTAAGTAATTATATTGATTGTTCTGGTCGATTCTATCGACATCTCGGATTGAAAGCTCTGATTGATTGAGGCTTATTTGTGGAAAGGTACATTTTGTGATTTGACATTCATTTGGAATGAAGATTCATGTGTGTGTTTCACTCACATGGTCTCACACGTAAGTAATTATATTGAATGTTTTGGTCAATTTTTATTGACAACTCTAATTGAATGTTCTGAATGATGGATTGGTGTTACCAATGGGCAACCATCATATATGTTTTGCAGGCTACCCACATAATGCATCTTCTCACTCTAATATTTGGAAATATTGATTGATTGAAAATACTGTTTGAATTGAAAGTTTTAGTTTGAAAGTTTTGGTTAAATGAAAATTTTGTTCAATTGAAAAGTTTGGTTTTGAAAGCTTGTTTGATTGAAAAAATTTTGTTTTTTTTAAAAGCATCGATTATCTAAAAGTTTTAACTGAAAGCTTTGATAGTTGTATTAAAAGTTTTGCAAGGATATTTGTATTTTTTTGTTTACGACCGTTTTGAAAGCAAAGGACCGAATAAATATTTGACTTTTGATTCAACTACTGAAAAGATTTGTTAAATTGAATCTCTATGTTTTGTTTTGAGGAAACTGAATTTCTGAACTTGATGTGGAAGTTGCTTATTGAGTATTTTTGTACTCATTTTTCTTTTTCTAAAATGTTTTCAGACGAAAGATCAAGTAATAGTCCTAAAAGAAGTGAAGTTTAGCGTTCTTGCACAAGACTTAGAAAGTTGTTGTTAAGGATTTGATAGTTTATCTTAGCAATTTTTTTTGTAAGAAGTTGCTTCTGTTGAGTTGTTTAAGCTTATAATTGTTATGCTTCTGCGTTATTGTTAGAATGACTACATTGAAAAATACGGCTGCTTCGTCTCGCATTGAGATCTCATGGTGTAAAAAGTACCATGGCCAATAGTCTCTCTCTAAGTCTTACATTCTTCAACAAAGATTCTTCCCATTCACCAAATGGGCACTAAAAGGTGCCTTTTCCTAATTACGTTCACCCCTTTTTTCTTCCATTCTTTTGTCTTCACCCAAACAAAAAACATTTGGTTAGATATGTATACATAAATTATTCACTTTTTTCCGTCTATAAAATTCAATCCCATAACTTTGGAAATTTTTTAGGTCTTTCAAAATATCCCTCCATACTTGGTAGGATTTAAAAAAAAAAAAAAGATCTTGTAGTTGAATTAGATTGAATGTGGATAACAATATACACTAGGGGTAGAATTGGCACATTTTTTTATTCACTCTTCCTTGAAAAACCAATAGCCATAATCCTAAATATGAAACATTTTTGTCCTTTTTTCATTATAGATATTTATTTGTAAACATTACTTAGATTTAATCACGCCCATTGGTATGATCAGATGGCCATAAAAAGACACGTGGCATATTTGGGTTTGCTATGATTTAATTTGAAGATGCAATGTTAATTTATAATTGCTCCCTA
The DNA here is from genome assembly GCA_033996785.1 of Trichosanthes truncata. Lineage (NCBI taxonomy): Eukaryota > Viridiplantae > Streptophyta > Magnoliopsida > Cucurbitales > Cucurbitaceae > Trichosanthes > Trichosanthes truncata. The sequence continues at coordinate 46,854,864 of JAWPNB010000013.1, forward strand.
ATTAAGTACATAATCTTGTCATAATTATAAATAATGACTTTCTGATTCATCAAAATTTCTATTCAAATGATTAGTATTATCAATATTCAAATAGGCTTGTCAACATGAAGCATCACTAAACTAGTGGCATTATATCCTCGACTCAAAGGTTAAAAGTTTAAATTCCAAACCCCACATATTGTTTAACACCAAAAAAAAAACTTTTAATTTATCATTATATAAAAACTTGCGTACCCTTACCATTTAAATATAAAATTCGCAACACCTTTTGTTTTCAGGAGCATCTGAAGCTGGTAGAATTTTCTAAATCACTCGAGAATTTGACCACAATTATATAAATATGATTAGTACAAAGTCAGGTTTGAGTTCAATCACATGTAGATCATTAAATTTTAAACTGGAAGAATAACATAATTTACTACCTTGAAACATAACATCCAAATTGACCATATATAATGGAACATTTAGGTTCTCATAATAACTGTATTGAAATTGCCAACTCTGTCAAATTTTGAATTGAGTACTGAAGATGTGGTTTTTCTTTTTGATTTTTTGCTGCTTAACATTATAAGCTATTCAAAGCTTCTCCCAATGAAGGTAAAGCTAATTGATTCCAACTATTTAAATTACTAAAGGAAGATACCAACCTTTCTTCTATCTTGAAACAAGTTTGCAGGACTGCTGATCACATTTGTGCATCTCAGCAGCTTCTCCTTTCTTGTTTAACTTCTTAATCAAATTGCAATACGACTTTGCCTTCGATGACGATGTCGGAAGAAAAAAAATGTGATATGCAGATATGAAAGAAACCAACCCTTGGGGCTAACCGCTTCTAAAAACGAGATGGTGGCAAGTCCTGTCACAAGGGTAGGGACAATCGATTGCTTTCACCGCTGCTCGGTCGAAGTACCAATCTCCAACAGCCAGAGCAATTGGCTGCATAATGTCTAACATGTTAGAGATTTCCAAACTCTCCTCCTTTTCTAAATCTGTTGATCAGAACTTATAAGATACATGGTATTTTCAGACACTTAATATTTAGACAGTGAGTTCACCTTGTTTCCAATGACGGGAGAATTGTCGCCGAACCATGTATCCTGTCTCTCAGTTTGGCAGTGAGCAAAACATGAATTAATAAATAACCCATTTTTGTAAGATTTTGAGAAATCCCTAACAGCATTCAACATTTGGTTCCTGAATCCTGTTAAGAGAAACACAGGCAACAAAAGTCACTGAGTACCCTCTGTTTTTCGGATCTCATTTCAAAGCCAGAAGAATTACGAGCTTGATCAAATCCTATTCAGGGAAAGTTACCTTGAAGAAATTGGATCTGAGGTTGGTTACATTTTGCATGATTCAGCCTACAATCATGCCAATACCCAGCAGGATCCAGAGAAGGTGGGGCTATACTAGATTGTATCTGTTCAGCAAGAGAAAGAGATTGTACCATCAGACCCCCAACCCAGGTTTAAAATAAAACATTACAATACAAGATTCTCAGCACAGGAAAATATACCTGCCAGGAATCGTATGCTGCGTTGACAAGAAACATTGGGGTTCTGATTCCAGCAATTAAATTTTGTGGGAAGAAACACTGAATAATTATGAGGAGGAAAACAAAGTGAGAACACAAAGGTTTAGCGCAATTCATCAACATATCAATGGCAGCTTGTAGTTGTAACATGACGTTCTCAATATATTGAAACTAGCAAATTAGATATGGAAAGAATTACCGAAGTTGGATTGAGATGGTTAGTACAAACGGATGGGAGATTCCTTTGTGCTGCCTGTAACAATCATTATAATTGCATAATCATTTTACACTGAGCTTCTTAGAGAAGAAATACTCAAGAAACCAGAACAGCAAATCAAGAGAAAATAAGCTCAAATAAAAAGCATAACAATTTCACAGGTTCAAATTTGGTCTCACAAAGGCAAAAGGAGAGAAGATTAGAATCATATTTATACTGCCCATTGATCTCTTTAAGAGCACTATTATCCTAGCTATCTTTCAAATCAGAAACGGTATAAATCAATTAAAAAATACAAAGAATAATCTGGGAATAAGGTCCTACACCTAAATGAAAAATAAAGATAATGTGAAAGAAGACTAGGTTTCTAACAGCTAGAACTCATTATCCCAACTGTTATTATACTGATCTTATAATCAATTTAATGCAGCTAACATATTGGCAACACCAAAGTTCTGATAACCAGCATATAACAGATGGAAGAGTAAGCCCTAGCATTGGTGATTCAGCCGAGTTATGATGACAAGTAGATTTCTTTTTCAATATTTACTAGTGTCTATGACAGTTTATGCATGTTTCAACTAATCTCATAGGACAATAATGCTCTTGAACATTTGGTGGTCAAACAAACTCGTAAAATTTTAATATCCTAATGGCAACCATAAGTTTGAACTCAATCCCTCATGTTCCTTGCCGGGATGGTTGATTATTATTTATTAATATCATCCAAATTTTCTACAACCTTTTTAATGAAATCTTCAGATCAAAAATTGACACTTTTATGATTTCCACAATATCAAGGGGAAAATAAGGGATGATGCCAATTATTACTTCCATCTTCACAAAACGTCCTGATTTCAAGACCAAATTATCCTCCTCTATGCTTCTAAAATCTAAATCAATATGATCTCTTAAATGGTCTTCATGGCAGAGAGTGGTATACATGAGGAAGAGCTCCAAGAGATATAAAGAATGTGTGACCCTCAACTTCAAGGGTATTATTCCTTAAAGTCAAGCTTTTTTTTTAGGGTATTTTTTAATATTATTATACTCATTGATAGGACAAGAAAAACATGAACCGATAAATTGAATAATTTTGTACCTGCAAGCCCACCACACCACCAAATAAGTTCCTAATAAAGTGCCCTCCAGATATATCAGCCCTGCAATTCCATGAAGAACCAATGAATACTGGAAGCATCAAATTTAAGCCATGGCTGTTGATTTTTTATAAGAGAAATTGCTGAGGGACATAACTAATAAAGTCCAAGAATTCAACAGCATAAGAGCATAAGAGCATTTACACATCAAGGAATAGTCCAGCATCACTCAGACATTTCACTTTAGTAGTTCTTGGAAATAAGTCTCGAAACTCATCACAGTGTAGAATAGATGCCAAACCTCCCGCAGAGCAGCCAGAAAGCAAGGCCTGAAACATGAAAACATCATAAATCAGAATTAATGAGTAAACAAGCTGAGATAATGTGGCAGGTAAACTAGACCTGATTTGCAAATCGCATTCCCTCAGCCTTCAATGCTTCCATTGCAGCCAACCAAATCCGCTGTCCTCTAAATTGCAACCGTGCAGCCTATAAAATACTCTATTCAAAATGTGATAAATGCAAGATAGCAAGAAGAGAAAGGACAATCGAAAATTGCACAACAGGACCTGCAATCAAAGATTTAACTACAGATTTTCTAATTCAAAAGCAACCTAGGTTAAAAAAAATCTTAACTTTCATACAGTACCTTCCCTAATTTTGCATCAACTCACAGGTAGAGAAGAATACAAAATTTGAAATCTGCAGAAAATGTTTAAGCAGGGAAAGGCCTTAATATCTTTTCCTTTTTTTTTTTCAAGTAAGCCTTAATATCTAGTTATTATTACAAGGGTAAGCAGAAAAATACTAAGAGGCTTTTGAAACATGAATATATGCAATCCCGTGCTGCACAAAATGGGTAACAATAGCACAGCAGCAGTTCCTGATCTATTTTCTAGACCGTCTAGAGAGCTAGATATGAAATTGCATTTGACAGACACTAAAAAATGTAAATATATATTTTACAAACCTTGTTTTCAGAATCCCCAGTGAACGAGGCACCATCACAGTAACGGACCTTTACTCTGTTCCAATTAAAAAAATCTGGAATGCAAATATGAACATTGTAATTGTTAGTGTATCTAATGTGAGGAAAAATAAAGACAGGAAATGAGAGAAAAAGTAAAAGATTATATAATAAATGCAAGAGAAAGAAAAGAAACCAGGATTTTCTTGAGCTTTGTTGCTCAGAATTCCTGTAAATGGTATTTGCTTCTCCATAAATCTTGATGATCCACGCCTGGTTGTTTTTCGATAGACACAATTCCTGATATTGTTGCACCATCCACCTCCCTGCCAAAAGATTCTCAAGTTGAGGTCTCAAGTTTCGACATCATTAGTATGCTGGCAGAGTAATGTTGCAACTATCATAGCCGGCACTAAAATCCTGGGCATATTGATGCTCATCTTGGAAGTTAAAGATGTAAAGAGATTAATAGTTCTTGTTCACAATACACTGAGATGAAATCTTTTTTAACCACAGTTTTCTTTTTTAAGGAATAAAAGAAAAAGGATCGATTAATAGCATCCAGACTGGTCAAAGGTTCAAATTTAAGAATCCTAAGCATATTACATGCCGTCATGTCATCCCTCTAAATTTGATGCTTGAACTAATGCATTCAGGAACAGAATCTTCTAAACTAAACCTCCGGAAGGTGAAGGATTGGAGAAAAGTATCAATCTCAAATAAAAAAAATGAACTTATAACTTATTAGCGACACATAGACAAGACAAGCAGTTGGTTGACAATTCTTGTAGATGTAGATTTTGTCTGACTATTTACGAGGAGCCAACAAACAGATAGAAAGAAAGGGATATACAAAAAGAATATCAAGTTCAAAATTGATTGACACATGATATAAAACACGTTTCTTTGAGTGCCATTGTTCGAACAAACCTCCAATTGAACAAGCCAGCTATTTGCTCCTGACCCATATCCACGGTGCAAGTGATATCCAGGCAATGTGCCATCCAAACAGACTGCAGAGGACAAAGTAAACACACACACACACACACACACACACCATGAATCATGGGAAATAAGAAATAAAAAGAACTAGTTAACACAATCCACATCGGTATATTAAAATTGTAAATATTAAAAAAAATGCAAGAAGAGCACCATGACATTTTGTTCCATCAATGGTGCTTAATTACAGACAAGGAAGCCTAAACATCCGACGCTGAGCAGTTAAGAAATATTTGGCAAAACGATTGACGAGGCCTAATATGAAATAATCACTACACAAAGGATAAAAAAAGATAATTGACAAAGAAAAGGAAGAAGGTAAAGTGCAATGCAAGTAATGGAAATAGAATAAATCTGACAAAGATGTCCACTATCCACAAATAGCTCTTCAGCAAGACTACAACAAGAAGCGGCAAATCAGAAACCAATAACTCCCCCCTTCTATTCCATCAACAAATCTAAGGTAGGTAAGAAAAAAAGGTAAAAAAAGTGGCAAAAGATTTAGATTAGCAGCCAAAAAAAGTCTCCAAAAAAATAAAAAGGTCACCTGCTTGTTTTGCATCAGCTCCATGAATGAGAGTGAGCCCCACCATGAGAGGATTAGCGGTGACAGCAAAGGAAGTTTCATAAGAATCGAAGAGAGATGAATCAGAGAGATTATAGGGGTGAAAGGCATGAACCCATTTGGTAAAAGCCAGTGCAAGGAGAAAGCCAAGGAGCAAAAGCTTGGCCATGGCTCTGCTCCTTCGTACCACAGAGTATGAATCTGTGTGGTTGGACTCTGTAGTAGTGAATCCCTTAGAAATCTTGGAATAAAGCGAAAAGGGGGAAGAAATGGGAAAAGCGAAAAAGCGGAGTGTTAGTATGCGAGCGGCAAAAGGGGGTTTGAAAACGCGTGGAGGTGGGAAATGAAATGATTGAGAAGAAATGTTGGAGGTTTGGGGAATGGGAGAAAACAGAGGAAAATGCAGGTTGAGAAATGGGAGGGGAAGACAGAGAGATTAGCGGAGGAGAGGAATAAGGTGGGTTTGCCGGGGTTTCGTTTTATGGCAGCCGGCACGCCTGGAATCTCATGCAAAGGATTTTTAGCTTCAGGAGGAGGGGTAGAGCTAAAAGCACGAGCGGGTAAAGCACCAGATATGACAAACAATTCCTGACCGTCGGATCCGAAGCACCAATACCAGACGGCAGCGCACACAGTCCGTCATCTGTGACGTCGGTGGGGTACACAATTTAACAACACTGCCTCGCTTGGCTGGGCTATACACAAGATAAAAATTTATACTCAAATTAAAATTTTATTCTTAAGGCATGAACTCTCAACCAAGGTTTAAAATGTCGATATCGATGGAAATGTCGAAGTCTCAATTTTATGGAAATATCGATGAAAATATCGATAAAATATCGATGTCGATGGATATTTCTAGAAAAAATTTAAAAACAAAAAATTCAAAAAAAATATTTAAATTAATAAATGAACATTTTACACTTTTTAAATGAATTAAAATACTTGTTACATTATTATATTCACATTAAGTTACATTTTCTTGCTTTTTTTTTTTAATATTTTGTCAATTTTGTACGGTATAGTGGAAATATCGATTCCCCCTTATGTCGATGTCGAACCCTGGACATGCAGAAATTTTTATGGAAATGTCGACATGTGGACGAAAATTTAATACCCTACTCTCAACCAAGAAATTAGAAGTTTAATTTGTTCAATTTGTTGTGCTCTATTCAATAAATTTTTTTGACGTTTTAATATGGTGTCTTTATTAAATTTATTTCTGCTGAATCTAAATAGGTAGATTACTCGAATTTTCTAGCCAATAAAATTCGCCACACTAAAAAATAGTAAAAAATCTCACTCAGATTTTCGTTGGCAAGTATTTTCCTATGTTCAAACAGATAGCAATGAATCATTACTATATTTGACGTATTCCTTTTTTGTATAATTTTAAATTTTCAAATCTATCATTAATAAAATCCCAAATTTGTTATATTTAATTACTTTTTATTAAAATTAATAAAAATGTGTACGTTATAGAATTAAAACCAAACACTTTAAATTTTACCCAAAAAAAAATCTTAAAATCTTATTTCATTTATTTATTTGGCAAATAAATCTTAACTAAATTATATAACAAATGATAAATATTAGATTATACATCTATAGTTAAAAGGTCTTCAAACTAATTGTTAGAATAATGCATAAGAAATTAGGTTCGATCTCCCATCTTATATTCATAAAAGTTTTTTTAAATGTAATAATGGATAAAAAATTGAACCACTAACATTTAGACGGAGGGTACAATATCTCAACAAATTGAGTTAATATTGTGGCAAAATATGCATTTAAAGAGAGAGAGGAAGAAGGGTGAGTGGGTGAGCGGTGAAGCGGCGGTGGGTGACGGTGAAATGAGAAACAGAAATCACATGATAACAACCGTGAAGTCCGCCGCACTGAATAAATTACGCTGTCTGTCTCACACTCAAGTCTCTTTTACACATCACGGTCTTTGGTTGCAGCACTCCATTGAACTCTGTTCCTTTCTTATTAATATTTTTTTTTCTTTTTTTTTTTAAATAATAATTATTATTAAAAAAGCAACTAAATAAAATAAATGGGTCATCGGAGACCATTGTCTGGGTTGGATTCTTCTTCGCATATAATTAAATAAAACAATTCAGTTTTTGTAATTTATGTAAGATCCAATCTCTTCTTTGCGTTGAAATTTTCACACGAGAAAAATCCCTTTATTAAATTTGACCCACAGACATTTCATTTGGGAAGGTAGATCCAAGCATCAAACATCTTTTTCTTCTCTACAAAGCAATATTCCAAATAATTCTTTTCTAATCAACCAATTCACATGCGCTTCATTCAGCATCAAACACAATTTACTTTTACTTATTTGTTGTTTTTATTTTTGTTTTGTTATTGAAAAACAGACTTTATTGGCAACTTATTCAGCTTTCTTTGCTTTTTTTTTTCTATTTTGAAATAAATTTTGTTTAATTACTGATATAGTTCTTGAACTTTCATCTCCGTGTCTTTCAATTTTATATCTAATAGGTCCCTCAACTTTTAATTTTGTATATAATAGATTTTTTACATAACATCTTTTAAAATTAATAGAACTATTAACTATAAAATTGACTTTTGTGTCTAATAACACAATAAATTTTGAATTTTGTATCTAATAGATCCATAAATTTAAAAAAAATGCCAAATAGGTAGATCTATTAGACACAAAATTGAAATTTTAGAAACTTATTAAACAAAATTTAGAAACCTTATAGACAAACATAAAAGTTTATAGACTAAACTTATAATTTAACTTATAATTTTTTTATATGCATATTCTTAAAACTCATTTCATGTGAAGTAGCATGGGACACAAAAAATAACTATCAATATTAGTGAGGAATTAATTATATTGGGAAAATTGTCCAACAAAATATATTTTTTTATTTTGATGTCATATCAGACTAGCCTTCAACTTAACAGGTTAAGGTAATAGGTTATAGCATATTTAAATTTGTGTACAGTTTTCTTAGCAGAAACTATAATATAATTTGATCAAATTATAAATTTGGTCCATAAACTTTGATGGTTATATCTATTTAGTTGACATATGTAACAACCCGACTTCCTCTATATATAAAATCTATGGGTCGATACCACATGCATGAAAAGTAAAAAACTTTTGGAATGGAAAAAGGCAGAAACTCATGAAAGTCAAATAAAACTTTTATTAGAATGCAAAAATAAGAATCAAAATACTTGGAGTTTGGGATCCCAATAAAAAAAATAGTAAAAGCTGAAAATGGAACCATACCAGTGAATGAATAAAATAAATCAGAACACAATAAATCATGATCTAGAAATTTAATCTAAGATCTTAGAGAGTTCCATTGCTAATTCCATAGCCTCTCCAAGTTGCACGCCCTCGCCACGCGCTTCGTATGCCTAAGCACTGTCTGAAAAGAAAGTAAAGTAGCATGAGTGAGTATAAAAAAATACTCATTAAGTAGCCCCACTTGAGGGTTGTAGCAACGAGCACACAAACATAATCATCGTAAAGTATCACGTGGGTCCTGACTTAACAAAAAAAAAAACATTATTGCATCCTTTCGTAGGAACCTTTGTTTGTAGCATTGTAACTTTGTGTCTAAGTGAGAAATTAACCTATTCCCAAGCTAAACCAACTACGATATTGTGAGTGACAGCTCTGTAAGACAAGACACCACTAGAGGGTAGTTGGCGACCACCTAGTAGGCCTATACCTCTCACATCACAACACACATGGTGTTGGGTTTTGTGTCCTAAAACTCGTGGTTTTGTAAACTGAATGTATATTCTATTTTGCAATAAAAGTTGTTATTGAATAAAGTGAATTGTGTATTCCATAACCCAAATCCAAAGAACTAAGAACCCTTGACTATAAGATGTATACTTGAACTTTATGTATGACATCAAAGTGGATCAAGTTCAAGTAATAGCCAGAACGGTCTATAGTATTGGGATAGAGCTAGGTACCTTATCCTGGGGACGCTATGGACGCGGCCCACTTTGTATAGTACTAACGATGTGATCCTGAATCGTTTATGTGGAGACATGAAAGTGGGGGCGTCCTATGCAATGAGTTTGCATAAGACTGGACTGCGAAATAATCACTTAGACTTTTTAACTCCGTTTACTATTTTAACTGACTATTGTCATACGATGACCTAGGTAACTCGATCTTAATCCTGAGTGTGCTATGAACTCCTGTTTATTCGAGATTATCTTTAGATTTGCATGGGTGAGAGTGGCTCGAGATTGCCGACTCAATAAGCCTCCCATTTGGGGATAAGACCGGGTAGATAGTTGGGAACATAGTCATGCGAGATGGAATTCACTCCTACCCGCTTTAGGGTTTAGTAGAGAGGTTGTTCCCTTAAATGTTGACTCCAGGTCTTGAACAATGGGCCCACCCTCTCATTGGCCCAAGAGGGATTCGATTTGTTGGTCGGACCACAAACTAATTGTTCATTAGAGGTTCAGTGGGACTTAAGGAACAAGAAGTAATTACAGGGGTAAAACGGTTTATTTGACCTAGCTGTAATTACGAACAACCTGTGAATGATCGACTTACTAATCATGGTTATATCGAGTGGACAAAAATATATCTACAGTGAGGAGAGTGCAGCCACTGGGCTTTAGTGGAGTGTCCCGATGGTTAACGAATGTTGATTAGCTAGGCTAAAGAGTTTGGCCGGTTAATCTCGTATCGTTGGAGCTCATGATCTGTAGGTCCATTAGGTTCCCCTTACTAGCTCGGACCAAGCCTTGTAACAATTTGAGAGAAAAGAATTTGAATTGTTCAAAATCGATTTTGGGAGAAAACGTTAATTATATGCGATATACTTAACGTTTCATAGCTTAATTATGAATTAAACTATGATAAAGAAGAGGTGGACATATTTAAATTTGATTTAAATATTGGTTCGGTTTAAAACATGAATAGGGATTCATGCTCGAACGATCGATTTGAGAAATCGGGATTGGTCCAATTATTTAATTTGATATTTGATATTAAATTAAATAATTATTTAAAATTAATTAAATTGTTTAATTAATTTAAAATTAATTTTATATTAATTTTGAATTAAAATTAAAGAAAAAATCAAATTCATTTTTGATAGCTTTTTGGACCAAATACAATAGTTGATGAATAACCTACTTGTTTTTCCAAATTCATCAAAATTGGCCACCTCCTTCTCAAATTATCCTTATCACTTATGTGTTGGCATCTTCACAAAGCTTAAATAAGCTTATGGTTTGTTTTAAATAAGAAGAAACACCATGGGTGAGTAGGATTTTGGAGAAAATTCTCTAGTTCTCGGTTTTAGACCTTTACCCATATTTCTTCCAAATTCTCTCAATTAAGGATCCCACAATCCGTTCCAAGGCCTGATGATAGTAGGGAAGACTCTAGGGGTGGTCCACAACTGGTTTGTGTTCAAATTAAACCCACGGATTAAGAGAATTTAGAGCTATAAAGGTACGTGTTCTTATTCTCTGTTTTTCCAGTTTTGAGCATGTTTTTTGTATGATAAAATTGATCAAATTAGAGTGCTTAAGATCCGAAATTGCTTCCGTTTTCTTAATATTAACTCTTTCACATGGGACATACATTATAACCATGAAGGAAGTGGCCCTCAAGCTATAAACATGAGGGGAGGTAGCCCTCGAGCTGAAACCATCAAGCATTCTTGGGTTCATACCTGAAGCCATAGCTAGAAGCTTATAAAAGCATACATGACATGGGGAAGGTAATCGACACTAGCTTACACGATCTTAGACAACCACCCTTTTAACTAAGCTCCTCATGAAATTGTAAATGGGCCTTAAGCACAAACATCATTTACCTGAGACCCCTAATCAAGCTAGGAAACTTAAATCCATGAGCAGCTCATTTCAAAATCAACCTCTCCAAGACCTCATGCTAAACATACATAGGCAAATCTCAAGCTCAAGAAATTATAAAATAACAAATCAGTCAAAAGTTTTTTAACTGGTCTATGAACTTTTTAATTTGTGTCTAATATGTATATGTTGTTAACTCTATTGGTTCAACATTCACACCATTAAATGTCTAAAACTTGCTCAAAAATTAGATTGCTATGCAACTATGAAATAATATAATTAGCAAATCACATAAGCGTCAAATTAGCAACGTTAATGACCAAAATCTACTAGATACAAAAATTGAGATTTCATAGATGTAGTAAAAAACTTTTAAAGTACATAAAATTAACCGAACAATTTTGAAAGTACAAAGACTTATTAAAAAATTTGAAGTAAAGAAATTAAATAGACATGCGTAGTTGAAATACCAAACTTATAATTTAACCCTATAATTCATTGAGCACATAATATATGAAAATTAATTTGGTTTCAATGAATCTTGATCTTTATTATTTTATTTTGGGAAAAAAATAAATAAATATATAAATATATATATATAGAGAGAGAGAGAGAGAGTATTATGAAAGGGCTGCTGAATTGTTTAAAGATGAAAATATATCTTAGAATTGGGAGGAAGTGATTGAAAGAGGAAGGTGTGAAAGTGAGAGAAGGGAGGGCGATGGCGATGGTTGGTGCGTACAGCTCGATGCTGCGTGTGCAATTAACAACATCAATATTACTAGCGACGTTATCAAGTCCTATCACAAGCCCCCCACCGACACAATTGCACTCCAAAACGAAATTATCAAGTCCACATAAACCCCTTTGTTCAATAATGTTAATGAATGCCCAAAACCAACGCCCTTTCTCTTGCTTTTTGTTTTCTCTCCATTTGTCTTCTTATCCCTTCTCACACCTCTACAATTATATTATTCGCCCCTAGTTTATTTAACTAAAATCATAATCATACGTTATCAAAATAACAATCCATCACTATCACAATTCATTCAAATAATTAGTTGTGGTCTCACTTCCCACCCTTTTGTTTGGGATGGAATATTAAAGATTAATCGCAATTAAAAAATGGTTTAGTTATAAAAAAATATCCATAAACTTTGTACCTCGTTTTAGTAATACTCTTGAAACTTTAAAAAGTTACCTTAATACCCTTGGTCTTTCAAAAAAAATAAAAAATACTCTTATCGTTAGTAGCTTGACAGAAAACATTTGTTCTTCTCTTATTCCTCCTCTCTCTCTACAAATTCTTCCTTCATGAAACAAATAGAACTCCAAGGCTAGCTTTAGTTGTTAAGACCGAGAGGTTAGCAATACCTAGCCAATATGAAACAAATGGAACTCCCCAACCTATGCCACCGCCATCAACTTTGTGGTTTGCTTCAAAATCTAGAGTTCAATTCATTTGGCTCCCAAAACCAAAATTAAAATCTAAATCGTACAGCCGAATCCGTTGCTCACACACTACAACCTCTTTCTCTTTCTAGTTTCTTAGGTCCTTCATTTTCAATTTCTATGTATCAAAGCTTGTGGTTTCTTCCACCTTCGTATAATCCCAATTTTCCTTCTCCATCATTTGATTTTCCCTATTGATCGGGTGAAACTTATGGGTAAAGATAAAAGAAATAATTTTAGCCCTAGTGCAGGTGCACACTATTGATGTAAGTAATAAACAGGAGTATTCATGAGTATCGATCCCACATGGAACAGTTTTAACAAAAAGGTCGAAAATAGCAAAGGTTATGTTAAAAAATTGCAACTTGGTAACTAAATTGCAAAATCAGATTGTAAGTTTGTGTGAAACAGCAAATGAAACAAAAACTAGTATTGCAAAATCAGATTGCAAGATGGTGCGAAACAACAAATAAATCAAAATTCAAACGAATAACTTTATGAAAATAGAATGAGGCTCAAGAATGTTCCTTGCCCTAAGTTGTGAATTTTCATTTTAAATTGCAATTGCAATCCTAACATACACAAACAATTGTAAACTGAATTCAATTCCCATTCAATTTTGATTCCAAAATCTTTAGGAGACTAAGTGATTGGACCTATATGTCTATGGTCAATCATATTTAGATAAATTTAGAACACAATTTTAGTGGTATTGGAGTCTTTTGCCCTATATCTATAGTAAAGAATGACTTATGTCTAAGCTCTTGTCTCCATTGTTTGTGCAAAATACACTTTTTACTAACTCTTTCGGTATTAGATCCAAGTTTAGTTTGCAACCCTAATTGATCAATCTAGATTCACAACATCAATTTATTCAACACAAGCAAACAATTAAAGTGTTAGTTTTGTTGTTTTTGCAATTTAAGCTCAATTCACTTCTTAGGGAATTCACATCCTTGAACCCCTAAAAATGACTTATCTCATAACTAACTTAAAGAATCTAAATAAAACTTTGAAAATATTTTTATTCATGTATTAATCTAGAACAAATCTTGAAGGAAATGAAAATTAAGTGTAGTAACAGAAAAGAATAGTAAACAAGAGTAAGAGATGAAGGAATAATCACTCAATACTCAATTATATCAAAAACATCCTTGCTGGAGCATCAAACCCATGAATAATATCTCTAGAAAATTCAACTTCAACTTATATAAAAAAAATGCTTCTTCAATGAAAAACTTAACTCCAGAGATTCGATACAAGAGGGAATGAACAGAAACTAAATTAACAGAACCCAACTGAATTAAACAGAATTCAAATTCAGACTAATAACTAAAAACAAATTGAACGTACACATTCGAATAACCCATTGTCCTTCCTATAGATTTCAATCGATTTCGCTTTGTCAAGAAAGAATGAATCTTCACAATCCAACTTTCATTCGAATTGGACTAAGAACTAAGGAAGAAAACAAGTCTGGAATCAATGTACAACAGTTGAAAAACTTAAGCATAGAAGAAACCCACGAAACGTCAGTACAAAAAACCCATAAAACTTTCGTCAATCTTCCTCCCTTTTTGCCGAAACCTTATAGCTCTTTTATAACTCTTAAAACTAGGGTTGTTTTCTTCAATCAATGGCCCAATAATCTCTGAAAATCATGCTAAAATCAAGGGATGCTTCATTGGTTTCCTTTCTGGAATGAGCTAACCGTAATCTTTTTTTTTTTTTCCATATCTATCACTGCCTGATTGCAATATCAAATTGCAAATTCAGATTTTACAATCTGAAATTGCAATTCTCCAATGCTCCCTTAATTCGTCCCAGTATCTGTGCAGAAATCAAGATGATTGATCGCTTTCCTTAATTGGATCAGTCGTGGACTTCAACACTTTCCTTATATGCTACTACTCGATTACTGAATCAGATTGCAAATTCAGATTTTGCAATTCTCCAATGTCTAGCATCCAAACACCATTTTTAGTCTTTATTTCCTTCTTTTATTCAATTTTCTTATCAAATGCATTTTTCATAGAACTACTGATGTTTTCTAAGATTTGCTAACTTTTTCATATAATTTCTATGTATTTCCAAGTATAACTTAAGTCCATTAGAACTAAATAAGCCTTAGTATTGAGGTTTATCACCTATGAAGTGGAAAGTTCAACTTTCTCTTTCCATTTTCTCCAAAATTTCGATTTTCATCAATCCCACATAGTTAGCACTGAAAGATCGTAAATTATCATAAGATTACTTAAACCTAATTTGGAAAAAATGGACGCGTTCTTCAAAATCCCATAAAAGGGTAAAATGTTTCGTTCGAAGCCTTGTATCACCCAATCTGGGAGCACTACTCTTGAAGATGATGACTGTAAGGGTGGGTCAAGGGTTCTATCTAAGCACTTAAGGTAAGTGATTCTTCTTCTGCTTTTCCTTGGTTCTCGATGTGGAAATCTGATTTCAGTGCATTTACTTGTTTGTTAAGAGGGATCTTAATTTTGAGGGTGAATTTGTTTAATCTAAGCTAATATGCAGATAGTAAAAGATAGAACCCCAGATTTTGACACAAACCATGAAGTTGATGGAAGTGGCATATGTAGGGTTTTTTGCAAAATATTAGAAGAAAACAATCCCACATCTGAAGGGTGCAATGGAGTGATGGGCACAAAGTACTATAAAAGGAGCTTATGACTTTGGTTTCAAATCATCCAAATTCGAAACACTTTAAGCATGGTATACTAACTCTAGTTGTGTGAGTGGTATAAAGCTTTGATAGAGTGTTTCTTTGTAATTGGGGTCGAGGAGAGAATTATGTATGATTGTAACAATTTTTCACATAGTGGAGTTTCTTTCTATGGGTCATGGTTTTTTCTCTGATTTTAGAGTTTTCCACGTAAATTCTTTGTGTATTTTATTTTTGTTGCTTTCTTTTCATTTTTTAGTTTTTTTTTTTTTTTTTTTTTTTTTTTTGCTTATTCTTACAATAAAAGTGGGATTTTTTTTTTCAACAAGTGGTATTAGAGGTTTAGGTTTGTAGTTTATTGATTTCTGAGTATCCTTTGGGGTTGCAACATTGTCTAAACTTCCACACCATAAATAATTTCTTGAAAGAAGATATGGTTCTGTGAATAGTGTGGGTTGTTCACTGTTTGCATATTAGCCAGGAGTGAAGTAGATATATCAAGCTTTATGAGTCCAGTGAAAATTGACGTGGAAAAGTTTGATGGAAGGATGAACTGTAGCTTGTGGCAAGTGCAAGTCAAGGATGTGCTGATACAATCTAGGTTACATAAGGCCATTAAGGGAAGACTCGAGCAGTGATGCTTCTGAAGAGCTAAGCAGTGATGGTGATCTAATGGAGTCCAGTGGTGGTTCTAGCAGAGGTTCTAGAAAGTCTAGCATGAGTGATGAAGATTGGGAGGAAATGGATCTGAGAGCTGCAGGTCCAATTAGACTAAATTTGGCTAAAAATGTTCTTACAAATGTGCATGGAGTTTCGACAACCAAAAAGTTTTGGAAAAAGCTTGAAGTAATGTATCAGGCAAAGAGCATCTCAAATCAGTTGTACCTGAAGGAGTAGTTTCACATGCTGCAAATAGAGGAAGGTACGAAAATCTCATATTATTGGTGTTTTTTATGGCATCATCTCTGAGCTGGAGGTGATCGAAGTGAAGATAAAGGATGAGGATAAGGCTCTCAGGCTCATTTGTCACTCTCGCCTTCTTATGAACACATGAAATCAATCTTGATGTATGAGAATGAGATTTTAGATTTTACTGAGGCTACAAGTAAACTTCTGTAGGGGAGTGGCATAAAGTTTTGAGAGACTGTTTCTTTATAATTAGGGTCGGGGAGAGAATTATGTGTGATTGTAATAATTTTTATATAGTGGAGTTTATTTCTGTGGGTCGTGGTTTTTTCTCCAGTTTTAAAGTTTTCCATGTAAATTCTTATTTTTCTTATTTTTGTTGTTTTCTTTTAATTTCTCAGTTATTTTTATACTTATTCATGCAATAGAAGTAGGATATTTTTTTTGCCAACAACATAGGTTGAGGAGTTCCATTTGTTTCATATTGGCTAGGTCTTGTTAACATCTTGGTCTTAACAACTAAAGCTAGCACTAGAGTTTCATTTGTTTTATGGTGGAAAAATTTGCAAAGAGAGAGAAAGAAGAAGAACAAATATTTTTCATCAAACTACTAACGGTAAGAGTATTTTTTGAATTTTTTTTGAAAGGTCAAAAGTATTAATGCAACTTTTTAAAGTTTAGGGATATTATTGAAACAAGATACAAAGTTCAAGAGTATTTTCTATAATTTAGCCTTAAAAATGTATGGAGTATAAAGCAATTTTTTTTAAAAGCACACCTCTATTTGTTAATATTTAGAATGAGAATTAAATTTAAATTATAGTAAATCTTATTATAAAAAAAATCTAGAAAAAAATCAATTAGACTCGCTGCTAAATGAGGAAATCAGAATGGCATTTTTCACTCCTTTCTTTTATAAGAGAAAAGAATTATTCGGCATTAATTATTATTTGAAATTTAACAAAACTAATAAATAATTAGTTTAAATCTTATTTTAGTCCATAAACTTTTAAGTTTGTTTTGTTTTAGTTCTTAAACCTTTAAAATGTCAATTTTGGTTTTTAAACTTTCAACTTTGTTCTATTTTGGTCTTTAGACTTTCAAAATGTCTATTTTAGACCTAAATTTTTTTTTTTAAATAATCATTTTGATCTTTGCTATGTTACTTTTCTACCTCAAGTCCGCTTGTTGTTGCCAAATTTTGGACAGGAGAAATCTCACATGACCTCCACGTGACAATGACTGTAAATTTGTATTCTAGGGAGAAGAACGCAGCCTGCAAGACAAGGAAAACCTGGACACCGGTGTGGTGTAGGCGACACAGGCTCCGATGCTTAAGTAAGAGAGAGTTTTGAGAGAATTTAGGAGTTCTAAGAGAATGTTGTAGGCTGGAATGAACTTACCTTGCTCTCCCATGATATAATTAAATTTACCATAACCCATCAGCTTGAGCGTTTAGGTTGATTGGTGATTTAACATGGTATTAGAGATGTCCACGGGGTGGGGTGGGGCCGGGGAATGGATTCTCTGTCCCCGTCTCCGCCCCCCATTTCATTCCTCGTCCCCGCGAAATTCTCCATTTAATTTCGTCGGGATCGGGGCGGGGATTCCCTGTGGGAAATTCGAGGGATCGAGTTCCCCGAGGGAAATTTTTTCCCATTCTTTTTTTTTTGTTTTTTGTTTTAAATTTATTCTCAACCATAATAGAAATTATTTCTAAATGAATAATTTTCAATATAATTTTATTTAAAGAAAATGTTATAAAATTTCCTAATACAAACAATAATATACCGTAAGTAAAAATACTATAATGTAGAAACAACTTAATTTCTAAAAATTCAAATTTCAATATTACAATATAGTTTTTATTTTTTTTATAACGAAATAGTCTTAAACTAATTCCAACTATAGTTTTTTTTTAAAAAAAAATTATATTTATAGGTAATAATATATATATATATATATATATATATATATATATATATATATATATATTACGAATCAGGGCGGGCGGTGTCGGGGTCAAGGACGAGGACGAAGAATATATTCCTCGTCCCCACCCCCATTTAGCCAACAGGGAGAAAAATTTCCCCGCTCCCTCCCCCATTCCTGATGTAATCGAGGAATAGGGAGGGGCTCCGGCCCCACGGGTTAAATGGACATCTCTACATGGTATCAGAGCAGAAAGTCTTGAGTTCGAACCCCTGTACTGTAACGTCATTTCCTCCCCAATTAATATTGATTTCTACTTGTTGGGCCTCTTACACATTTCTAAGCCCACAAGTGAGGGGGAGTGTTAGAGTGTTGATATAATTAAATTTATCATAACCCATCAGCTTAAACTTTTGGGTTGATTGGTGATTTAACAGTTTAAGATTAGTTTTTGGACCCTTAAGATATAATTTCGGTTTTTGATTAGTGAAGTATTGAATAAAGTATTGAATTTGTTTGAGTTTCTAGGAACTTGACAATTGTTCAAGGAATTAGAATTGGAATTGAGATTGAGAACTGTGCATTGTTGATCGAGGTAGGGAGTTTCCACATCCCTTCCAAAATAGAAATTTTTGGTACAAATGGATTTGGATTATTGTTATTTGACAAATATTTGAGATTGATTGAAACTGTTTTGTGTGTTTAAAATTGTTTTGCTAAGTGAAAGTATATATTTACTGTTTTGAATATTTTTTGAAAAGTATTTGATTGATTTGATATGCTATCTGGATATGCCAAATTTTGTTTTGGAGATTACATGTCTATTTGTATAGTAGCCAAATTTGAAATTGACGGTATCTGATTTGATTGAAACTTATTTGTGAGAAGACACAATTGTGGTTTGGCATTCCTTTGGAATGAAGATTCATATGTGTGTTACACTCACATGGTCTCACGCTTAAGTAATTGTAGTTGATTTTTAATCAACATTTATGATTGAATAAATGAATAATTGGTGTTACTGACGGGTAATCATTTATGTCTTGGCTACTCCAATTATGCATTTTTTCCACTCTATGAATGAAAGTTTGATCGATTGAAAGTTTGATTTTTGTTTCAATTGTTGAAATGATTTGCTTAATTGAATTTCTATGATTTCGTTTTGAAGAAAATGAATTTCTAAACGTGATGTGGAAATTGCTTATTGATTATTTTTGTACTAATTTTTGTTTGTTTAAAATGTTTTCAGACGAAGGATCAAGTGATTAGTCTGAAAGAAGTGAAGTTTAGCGTTCTAACACAAGATAATGAAAGACGTTGTTAAGAATTCAATAGTTTATCTTAGAAATGTTTTGTAAGAAATTGCTTCCATTGAGTTGTTTTAAGTTTGTTTTAGTTTTTGAATATTACACTTCCTCATTATTGTTATAATGACCGCATTAAAAAATACGAGCTGTTACAAAAAAAGTAATAGGTATAATAAAAAATATAATATATTTTTCTATTTATTTTTAATAAAAATTATAATTTCTAAAATTAATATAATTTTTTTACGAATTTTTTTTAGGGTCATGGCCTCTATGTACTATTCTACTAGTCTACTTAGATGATCACCATGTGTATCTCTCGTGTATATAATGATTAAGAATACATAGTATTCACTACAAAATTTCATCGAACTCTATACTTAAATTGGTTTGACTGACAAACAAACAGTGTTTTAACAAACACCACATTTGATGTCCAAACATCCTTTTATTTTTGCAAGTAAGCACTAACTATGAATGCTTATTGATTTGAGACATATATTCGACATTCTAACCTTCAATCACGTTATTACGGGCCACATTAATCCAATGTTAGTTATTTGACCCAAAGAACAAGGCAACCATATGTAATTTAAAGGTACTGCTCTTAAAAGACCACATCTAAATTTGAATTCAAAACTTTCTCCTTCATACAGGGACAGATCTACGTAGGAGCTAGGGGCACGTGTGATAATTCTCAGTTATGAGGATTATTTAATTCTAAAACTAAGTTGTTCTTGCCAGTTTTGCGTATTTTGTTGAATAACGAGCAAGCTAAAATAACACTTTTAAATAAATTCATGCAAGCTTGTTGGAATATGATAAAAGAAGAATTAAGTTGAAAAGATGCAAGAGAGTTGGCTTAAATTGAGTTTTTTTTTTTTTGCATATTTGAAGAAGTAAAGAAAATGCAAATAAAATGCAATTGCATTTCCTTGGGAAGGCAAGGTGATGAACAAGAAGGGACAATGCAATTGCAAAGCAATTGCATTTTCTGGACTTATAAATCAAAGCAGAATTTACGGAAATTGACCAAGATTTACGAAGATTGCTCAAGTTATGGGAAAATTTTCAGCCTCATTTCACGCCCCAACGTCTACCCAAGAATTAAGGAGCCCAAGTTGGAAAGAAAAGGCTTCGGCATATCTTTAAAAGGGGAAGAGGAACGAAGAAGAAAGGGGGAGCGTTTTTTGGAGAACTCTGTTTTCTAGGTTTATTTTTCTGTTTGTTTACTTTCGAACAGCATCCAGCAATTTGACGATTTCTATTATTTTCAGTATTTCATTCTGGTAGTTTTGATCGATTAAATTATGAGTTTGATCTATCTTCAACAAGGAATTTCGGTTTCTGCACTTTATTTTTGTGGGTTTTTCTGTTCCCAAGTTTTCGAACAGCAGTTGTTTTCAATTTCTTTCCTCTGTTTTTCGTCCATTAATCTTTGCTTGTTTTGCTCCTAAATTCCTTGGTTTGATCCCTTCTCAACTTCGTTAGAGAAGGTGAAGATTTAAGAATTCGTAAAAGGATTCTAATTCGACCATAGTAAGGAATTTCGGCAGTAATGTTCTGTTTTGGGTTCAAGACCGTTCTATGTTAATATTTGGCTTAAAGTTTTTGTTTAATTTTAGTATTGAATTAGTCTTGGTTAAGTCCATTTTCCTGTATGTGGCAAGATTGAAATGAATAGTTGAATTCATATTCCAAATTCTTTCTCTCCATATAAAAGCCTGTTCATTTCCGTTTTTTTTCTTTTTGTTTAGAGATCGAAATTTCCAGTAATATGTTTATGTAATTCTGATTTCAATTTAGTAGCTCCAACATTGTTATTTCTTATGGGCATTTGTAATTAATAATTACCATTGGTTGCCTTAGGGCTAATTTCCTTATTTCATTGTATTGATTATGAATTTTACACAAAGTAAATTTTGGTTTTTCATTATCTCCATAATGAGCTAATTCTTCTTTAGGGATTCAAGTTAGTGAATGCCCTAGAGGAGAGATGTAAAGCTTAAAATCATATTAAATCTAGTTAACACTCGAGACTTTGTTTGTTTTTGTTGAAATAATGTGGGTAAACCTAGCTGGCCAACTAGTAATTGTTTGTCAAGCTTGAACTTAATACCGAAAGGGTTAAGAGAAAGCGAATGTCACAAAAGCAATGGAGGAAAAGACTTAGACATAAGTCCTGAACATCGACCCTAGACATAGGGCGAGACTCCAAAACCGCTAGAATTGTGCGCTAAATTATCTAAGTTAGATTAGCCATAGACATATAGGTTTAATCACTTAGCCTCCTAAAGATTTTGAAGCAAAATCGAATAGGAGTTAAATTCGGTTTACTTAGTTCTCATGTATTAACTACGATTGCAATTGCATTTTAAGTAGCATTCTTTCCAAAGGGGCATAAGCAACTTGGATCCCATTCTTTTTAATTATTGATTTTTTCGCTTATTTTCTTTAGCAAAAATAATCACTCAATCATTTTTACACCATTGGTTACCGCAATTGCATTTTGCGAACAAATTTTGTGTCATCTTAGTAGATTTTGTTAAAACTCGTTCCCTTGGGTATGATACTCTAGAGTACTTCCAGTTTCTCTATTACTTTCATCACGTGCACTTGTGTGTAGCGAAAAGCACCGATCAACGTGCCCCCTCAAATTATATTGTCTTTATATTTTTAATATAAATTATAAGTATTATTATATAATATATATATTTAGATACATATAAAGTTCTAAAAAAGAGATTTGGAGTGTTGGTAGGGGAATAAGGTAATTAGGTTTCTTATAATTGTTTAAGTGTAAAACTAGTGCACCACCACCCAATTTGCCGTTTTATTTTTTTATTTTTCAATTTAGAAAGATTATCACCCTCAACAAGTAACGTACTGAATTTTCAGCTCTATCGAAAAGCCAAAAAGGTATCGTTTATTTTTTTTATTTGCAAGTAATTTCTTACTTTTGATTCACATAATTGATATTATATTTTTCATTACTTTCAGAGTTAATACTGGGAAGACTATTTTTTGTTACTCATCAGAATATACATAATATACCATTGACAAGTAAGATTAGAATTCTTTTTAGACTTTTAGTTTTTATAATTTTTACTCTAGGAAATTGTCTTTAAATTTTTTTTTTTCTAATTAATATTTGTGTAGAGTTAATTCGAAATTAAAATGGAGAGATATTATAAAAGAAAAACAACAACAGAGTCATCATTTCTAGAAAAGAAAAGTAATATTAAGTATGATAGGTCTTATCCAGAAGTCAATTTAGGTTAACTACCCGCAGATCCTGGTCTAAGAATGAAAATTTATGATTACAATTCTAATATTCAAGATCAAATTCGTAGAGCATATTTACAAAAAGGTCATTGTCAGCCTCGAAATCATAATTTTCCATTCACGAAATTTGGAGCAAAGTCAAGACGATTTAATCTAATTTGGTTTAATGAATATTCTAATTGGTTAGAATACAATATTTCAAAAGATGCTGCATTTTGTTTATGTTGCTATTTGTTCAAACCAGAAGTTAGTGAACAATCAGGAGGTGAATACAGTATCTCATAGCATATATTGAGAAAAATTTATTTGACAAGTTAGATAATAAAATCATCATGGATCGATTTTAGAACATGAAGACTCGTAAAGGACAATTATAATGTATTATGTATTAAATTAGTTCATTTATGAAGCTATGCATCTTTTTTTAAATTTCATTATAGATTCTTTATATTGAATTTGTATGTATATTGTACCCCTATATAAAATTCCTGGATCTGCCACAACCTTCATATAAATTTAGATGAATAGAGGAAAATTCAATTTAAGGGGGCGTTTGGCGCGCAGAGTTGAGTTGAATTAAGTTGGGCAAAGTTAGTTTGTCAGTGAGTTTAGAAGTCTGTGTTTGGGGTGCAGAGTTGGGTTGAGTTGAGTCAGAAAGTATATGTTTGGGGTGCAAAGTTGAGTTGAGTTGTCAGAGGTATCTGGTGCAGTTTTTTGTAACCCGAATTAAACGGATTTTTAGCTGACTATTTTTGTTTTCTTTATTTTTATTTTTTTCAATCATTCATTTAGAAACATATTTTCTCAACTTTCCAACACTGAATTCAAATGTCCACTTTAAAAAATAATATATTTCAACATTGATCTTTTTTTTTTTTAAAAAAACATCATTCTTTATCTTTCTTTTTTTAGAAATTGATTTCTTCCAAACTATAGGCAATGTGGCATTGTTTTCTCTTTCTGCTACACATTGAACTTCTTTCAATTTATAGAATCAAATGTTGCATTCTTTATTAGTAATTGATGAATGGAAAAAAAGGCAATGCACCTACATTTTTTTCTTTAAACACATTGAATTTCTATCAAAATATAAAAATCTAAAGTTTCATTTTCTAAACACACATTGAATTTCTTTGAAACTTACAAATGAGGACCTTATTATGACCTTTCAATTACTAATAGGGGCTTCATTATGAGATAGTTTTGTTTTAATACATTGACCATTGCGTTTTTTTTTTTTGCCAAGGAATATTGTTTGTTTACATTTGTTTAAACACATGTACTAAATTGAACATCTTTGGAAAAGAAAATGCCAATATTTTACTTTTTCAAGATGACCAGAAAACGACAATATATTTCAACATTAGTGTCATGTAGGAGTGAAATATTCACAAAATATTAGTAGGTCATCAAAGGCCTATTTACATAATTATGGTTCACAAAATATAAGTAATGGCCAACAATTGGTCGAGTTTGTAAGTCCGAAAAAAGATTGTTGGAGCAGAGAGTCTGACCAACTAAGTACATGTGCATTTCATATTATGTTGAACCATGGGAGCGTCGTCGGTCGGTCGGTCGTTGGAAATTGTTGCCGGTGATAGTCGCCGGAGACTGTACCATCGGTTGCCGGATATAGTCGCCAACGATTGCCGTCGATCGTTAAAAAAGGTAGTCGACAGTGGCTGTCAGTTGCCGCATATGGACGTCGGTCTTCAAAGAAGGTTGTCTGTCGCTGGAGAAGGTCGCCAAAGTTGGCCGCTAATTGCTAGAGGTGGTCGTCGGTCGTGCGGAGAGGGTTGCCAGAGGTGGCCGTCGGTCTCTGGAGAAGGTCATCAGCAGTGGCCACCGATTGTTGGAGAAGCGGTGATAAAATATGTTAATAGGGTTACTGTACAAGTCGGTGGAGTAATATCCTAACACTGTAGCAAGTTGATAGAGTTGAGTTTTTTTATAAGGAGTTAAATTCTCCATGGGCCAAAACCCAACTCAACTCAACTCGGTGGGCCAAATACCCCTAAATAATTAGATAGATGTAGTTGGTTGTGAATTTAAATTTGAATTTTACGCCTATAGTGTTATGATGCCATATGTAAAAAAAATGAGGTAATATGTATATATTTATGACATCATTGATTTATTGGGTGGCACGTGAAAGAATCATGATTGATGATAACATGGCAAAACAGTAAAGTAAGGAGGAAGCTGGTAGAGCAATGGGCATTAATCGCACCCACACAACACAGGCACATGAATATGATAAAGACGCACTCAATCTCCCACTAAAGGATGTCATTGTAACAAACATGTTTCTTTGTGATAATTCTACATACTAATCATCTAATTCAGGTGCCAATATAAACTAAGCTCAATTAATTTAGATATATATTATTGACTATCAGGTTAAAGGTTCAAATCATTCTACTCCGATTTATCGTTGAATTAAAAATAAAATCTTGTAATTAAGGCCCCGTTCGATAACCATTTAGTTTTTAATGTTTTAAAATTGTGCTTGTTTTCTCATTATTTATCTATAATGAGTTTCATCTTTCTTGAAAAAACATTTGAATTCTTAGTCAAATTCTAAAAACAAAACACAAGTTTTTTAAAACTACTTTTTTTAGTTTTCAAAATTTGCCTTTATTTTTTAGAACATGTATAAAAATAGAGATAACAAAATAAGGACACCCATTGATAGAAGTTGTATTTATAAGTTTAATTTTCAAAAACTAAAAATTTAAAAATTAAATGGTTATCAAATGGAGCCTTAGATTTCAAATTAGACTATCCTAAATTCGAATGGCATGTATCACCCACTATTCCATGACATCTCCTTTTACATGTGCTTCGTAAGTGTATAACCATTAACCTTTTCGATCATTGAAGTGACATTTTTATTGTTTACGAAAAAATAATTTTTTTTTAACATTTCAATTTTAGGTGCAGATTGGTAAATATATATTTTAGTCTCAAATACTTGGATCTTCTTTATGCCAAATCTTTTAAATATTGCAACTTTATTATGTGTCAACCCTTTTTTTCAATTAAGTTTATGATCACTAAATTTAAAAGAATGACAAATATAAAAATGATCATTTTTAGGTAACCTACACTTTTGGTTATTTACATTTGAATTTAGTTTCTATTTGATTCACGAATCTTCGAAACTAACACTTTTGGTCTTTGAAATTTGAATTTAGTTTTTATTTGATCTTTGAAGTTTCAAAAGTGAAATGTTTGATCTCTGAGGCCTGAATTTGATTTGTAATTGGTCTCTAAAGTTTGAAACTGATTTTGAATTTGCCTCCAAGTATAAAAATAAAAAAGTTGTCCAACTCACTAAAAAAAATACTGATAATTCTCATTCTTGAGGATTATTTATCCCCGTTAGACTCAAGTTATGCTTAAAATTTCATGAAATTATATGTATGAGCATAGGAAATCTAAGGAATATTTAGTGAAAGTTAGTAAGCATGTTAAGGATGAACCAAATGAAGAAAATAAGTGGAAAGAGGTAAAAAGTGGCTGAAAACTTTGTTTTGATGCAAAAAATTGATGTTGCGAAGAATTGCAATTTGCAATTGCAATTGCAATCGCGAGCATGTCAAATATGGAAAGAATCCAAAAAATTTGATGCATCTAATTAAAGAAGGAAACCAACAATTTTACCTTGATTTCAGCACAATTCATGGAGATTCTTTGGTCAATGGAAGAGAAAAAAAAAAAAAAAAAACTCCAGCTGCCATGGTTTATATAATGGAAGAAAAACACACAAAAAAAGTGGAATTCATCCTTGGAAGAAAATCCAAATTTTCTGCACTTTTTCTACTCTCATCTTGCTATCCATTTCATTTCGTCATCTCTTTTCCTCCATACTCAATCCAATCTGAGCAAAAACCTAAGATTGTGAAGACCCAATTCATCTTGAAAAAGATTGAATTAAGTTCGATTAGAGAAAAGGGAAAGAGAGGTTGTCAAAGAAACCTTTTTGTGCAACTTATTTTTTGTTCCACCATATGTTCCAACATGTTCTCTTCACTTGAATTCAATTTGAGCTGTTGTTTTTCTTTGTTTTAGTTCTTACTTAATAGTCGGTTAGTGTAGTAGTTCTTTCTTTTCTTTATTTCAGTTTGTATTTCAAGTTTTGGAACATCTCCTTGCCGCAAAACTTTTAGTAATTTAATTTCTAGATTTGGTTTGAAACTTTTTTTTTCTATTTCTCTCTTTCAGCTATGTGTTTATATTTCAGTAGTTATGAAATTTACTACCATTCAATTCCAGATTTTCTTTATTTTCAACAAGAGCTAAATCTCTCTTTTAGGGATTCAAGTGTATGAATGCCTCTAGAAGTGAGAATGTGAAGCTTCTATGCAAGGGCAATCCGATTTAACACAAACTTTGTTTGCTTTTATTGATTTATATGTTTTTAGAAATCCTTGATTGATCAAATAGGGTTGCTTTCAAGTCGGAATCTAATACTTCAAGGGTTAGAGGAAGACAAATTTTGTAAAAATAATGGGGTAATAACACTTAGAAATAAGTAAAGCTTGATCCTAGACATAGGACGAACCCCCCAAAACTACTAGAATGCGATCATAATTTATCTAAGTACGATTGGCCATAGACATATAGTCCAATCACTTAGCCTCCTAAAGGTTTTGAATCAAAATGAAATAGGAGTTGATTCGATTTACAACCACTTTGTGTCAATGTGCGATTGCAATTGCAATTGAGTTGCAATTCTCACCAAAGGGCATGATCAAACTTGAATCCCTCTTTTCATTATCTTGATTTTTTTTTATTTTACTTTCTGGCAACACAACCCTCTCAACTTTTGAAAATTGGATACCCAGTTGCATTTTGAACACCATTTTTCTATTCTTAATTTTTGTTAAAATATGTTCCCTGTGGGATTGATACTTTGGAGTACTTTCAATTTTATATTACTTACATTGATAGTGTGCACTTGCACTGGGCTAAGTTCTTTCTTTTATTTAACCCACAAGTTTCACCCAATCAAATACATATCACCAAAGTCGAGTCAAACATATATATGTTAACTGTCACATTGTTATTCTATAGGTCAACTAATGGTCAACTTTACTCGTAGATTATTTGGAAACCAATTTCATACTTCAGAGACCAATTAGAAACCAAATTCAAACATTGGAGACCAAACATGTTGCTTTCGAAACTCCAATGACCAAATAAAAGCTAAATTTAAATCTCAAAGACCAAAAGTGTTAGTTTTAAGAACCCATATACCAAATAGAAACTAAGTTCGAATTCCAAGGACTCAAAAATGTATTTCATCCTAATTTTTGTTTAGATGTGTCCATTTTTTTTTAGTATTCTTTGACCTCAAGGGAATTAGTATATGTTCTAATCACTTAACTATACTCATGTTAACGTAAATTATTTTTTTTTTTTTAAAAAGTGACAACATGGTTTCTGGTTTATGAATGATATCCCTCAGGTCAATTGTTAGTACATCAACATTTTAATGAGTATCTTTTACGTGACAAAAAATAATTTTGGGCCAAACAATTTATTAAGTACTTAGTTATACCAAATATGAAGGTTGATTTATGTTGATACCAGAATTTGGTAAGGGGATCAATGGTAAATTTGTATTGGTAGAAACAGAATGTGCCTGCAAAACAGAAGATATGAGCTAAGGTGAGTGGTTTTAAGCCACCTCCACTCTAAGGCTCAAGTCAGTATTTGGGTTTGGAGAGTGCTTAGAGAATTGATAACCCTTAAATTAAGAGTTATAGGCTAACATTTCAGGATTAAATTGTCGAATTTTATCTCATTATATTGTGGAAAACTCCTTGTTTTGAGTTATTTTGCTTTAGGATTGATTTTGATGTAGTAACATTATCATTAGAGCAAGATTATCATAATTAATGAGTTTTATGTGATTAATTCAGGGATTGATTAAGGAGGGCTCCCGAAGCTAAGGGCAACAATTATACAATGTTTTGCTTGAGCAAATTTGGCAATTTAAGCCAACACAAATTTCGCAGGTGAGAGTTGCTGCTCATTAAATGAGCTGGAAAATGTCAGTACAGTCTGCGTGTTTCAGCCAACAGAAGTTCGCCACGTCATGGGACTTGTCTAACCAGCCCTGATTTGCATAAAGAATGGGATATATTTGTTGGGCAACTATTTTTTGGGAAGAAGAGAAGGAGAGAAATCTGGAAAATCGAAGATAGAGAGATAAGGAGAATAGCTCCGATTTTGGAGGCCATGGGCGAAAGTTTTCCAAATAAGGAAGGTTTTCTCCAGGGGATTTGACACCGATAATGAACCAAGCTTTTTGGGACAACATTTCGTCTTCTTCTTCTATTTCTTCTTCTTCCATTTAGTTTTTTTGCACCATTTACTTCAAGTCTTTATTTCGATTTCTTTGCTGTAGCTTTTACATTATGAACTAATCACCTTAAGGTGAGGATTAGAGGATGATTGCTTTTGACTAATGTTATAGCTGAGTATATTTCAATTCCTTCAATCTAGTTTTAAGAGGCTTTAGTCATTAGCTCATTTTCGTTTTGCCAACCGATTTGCAATAGCGTTCCTCTGATTTCTGGGAAGAATAGGAGGGGCTGAAAGCTTAAAAACCACATCAGCTCCTTGTTAGGGTTAGTAACTAGGTAAATGAGTAGGTTAGGGATAATCACTCGCCTAATGCACACACAATACAGTAGGTTAAACTGTGCTGAAGTAATTAATAGTTTAGGCATACACTATTGATTATGAAGTCAAAGGTTCGAATCATTCTACTCCTATTTATCATTGAACTAAAACAAAATCTTGTAATTAAGGCTCTGTTTGATAACCACATAGTTTTTTGTTTTTAAAAATTGTGCTTGTTTTCTCATCATTTATCTATAATGAGTTTCATCTTTCTTGAGAAAACATTTGAATTCTTAGCCAAATTCCAAAAACAAAAATAAGTTTTTTAAAACTATTTTTTTAATTTTCAAAATTTACCTTGATTTTTGAGAACATATATAAAAATTAGATAACAAAATGAGAACACCCATAAGTAGAAGTTGTATTTATAAGCTTAATTTTCAAAAACTAAAAACTAAAAAATTAAATGATTATCAAATGAAGCCCTAAATTAGATTATTCTGAATTCGAATGGTATGTATCACCCACTTTTCCATGACATCTCCTTTTACATGTGCTTCATAAGTTTATAACCATTCACCTTTTCGATCATTGAAGTGACATTTTTATTGTTTACGAAAAAATAATTTTTTTTTAACATTTCAATTTTAGGTGCAGATTGGTAAATATATATTTTAGTCTCAAATACTTGGATCTTCTTTATGCCAAATCTTTTAAATATTGTAACTTCATTATGTGTCAACCTTTTTTTCAATTAAGTTTATGATCACTAAATTTAAAAGAATGACAAATATAAAAATGATCATTTTTAGGTAAACTACACTTTTGGTTATTTGCATTTGAATTTAGTTTCTATTTGATCCACGAGTCTTCGAAACTAACACTTTTGATCCTTGAAATATGAATTTAGTTTTTATTTGATCTTTGAAGTTTAAGAAGTGAAATGTTTGATCTCTGAGGTCTGAATTTGATTTGTAATTGGTCTCTAAAGTTTGAAGTTGATTTATAATTAGCCTCCAAGTATAAAAATTAAAAAGTTGTCTAGCTCACTAAAAAGAATCCTGATAATTCCAATTCTTGAGAATTATTTATTCTTGTTGGACTCAAGTTATGCTTAAAATTTCATGAAATTATGTGTATGAGCTTAGGAAATCTTAGGAATATTTAGTAAAAGTTAGTAAGCATGTTAAAGATGAACCAAATGAAGAAAAGAAGTGAAAAGAAGGAAAAAGTGGCTGAAAATTTTATTTTGATGCAAGAAATTGATGCTGCAAAGAATTGCAGTTGCAATTGCAACCCTATCAAATATAGAAAGAATCCCAAAAATCTGATGCATCTAATTAAAGAAGGAAACCAACAATTTTACCTTGATTTCAGCACAATTCATGGAGATTCTTTGGTCAATGGAAGAGAAAAAAAAAACTCCAGCCGCCATGGTTTATAAAATGGAAGAAAAACACAAAAAAAAAAAAGTGGAATTCATCCTTGGAAGAAAATCCAAATTTGTTGCACTTTTTCTACTCTCATCTTGCTATCCATTTCATTCCGTCCTCTCTTTTCCTCCATACTCAATCCAATATGAGCAAAAACCTAAGATTGTGAAGACTCAATTCATCTTGAAAAGATTGAATTAAGTTCGATTGGAGAAAAGGGAAAGAGAGGTTGTCAAAGAAACCTTTTTGTGCAACTTATTTTTTGTTCCATCATATGTTCTCTTCACTTGAATTCAATTTGAGTTGCTATTTTTCTTTGTTTTAGTTCTTACTTAATAGTCGGTTAGTGTAGTAGTTCTTTCTTTTCTTTATTTCAGTTTGTATTTCAAGTTTTGGAACATATCCATGCCGCAAAACTTTTAGTAATTTAATTTCTAGATTTGGTTTGAATTTTTTTCTATTTTTCTCTTTCAACTGTGTTATTTCAATAGTTATGAAATTTACTACCATTCATTTCCAGGTTTTCTTTATTTTCAACATGAGTTAAATCCCTCTTTTAGGGATTCAAGTGTATGAATGCCCCTAGACGTGAGAATGTGAAGCTTATATGCAAGGGCAATCCAATTTAACACAAACTTTGTTTGCTTTTATTGATTTATATGTTTTTAGGAATTTTTGATTGATCAATTAGGGTTGCTTTAAAGTTGGAGTCTAATACTGAAATGGTTGAGAAAGATGGATTTCGTAAAAGCAATGGGGTAATAATGCTTAGAAATAAGTAAAGCTTGATCCTAGACATATGACGAACCCCCCAAAACCACTAGAATGCGATCATAATTTATCTAAGTATGATTGGCCATAAACATATAGTCCAATCACTTAGACTCCTAAGAGTTTTGAATCAAAATTGAATAGGAGTTGATTCAATTTACAACCACTTTGTGTTAAGGCACGATTGCAATTGCAATTGAAATTGAGTTGCAATTCTCACCAAAGGGCATGATCATACTTGAATCCCTATTTTCATTATGTTGATTTTTTTTTTTTACTTTCTAGCAACACAACCCTCTCACCTTTTGAAAATTGGTTACCAAGTTGCATTTTGAACACCATTTTGCTATTCTTAATTTTTGTTAAAATTCGTTCCTTGTGGGATCGATACTTTGGAGTACTTTCAATTTTATATTACTTGCATTGACAGTGTGCATTTGCACTAGGCTAAATTCTTTCTTTTATTTAACCCACAAGTTTCACCCGATCAAATGCATATCACCAAAGTCGAGTCAAACATATGTTAACTGTCACATTGTTATTCTATAGGTCAACTAATGGTCAACTTTACCCGTAGATTATTTGGAAACCAATTTCAAACTTCATAGACCAATTAGAAATCAAATTCAAACATTGGAGACCAAACATGTTGCTTTTGAAACTCTGATGACCAAATAAAAGCTAAATTTAAATCTCAATGACCAAAAGTGTTAGTTTTAAGAACCTATATACCAAATAGAAACTAAGTTCTAATTCCAAAGACTAAAAAATGTGTTTCATCCTAATTTTTATATAGATGTGTCAATTTTTTTTAGTATTCTTCAACCTCAAAGGAATTAGTATATGTTCTAATCACTTAACTATACTCATGTTAACGTAAATTAATTTTTTTTAAAAAAATGTGACAAAATGGTTTCTTGTTTATGAATGATATCCCTTAGGTCAATTGTTAGTACATCAACATTTTAATGAGTAGCTTTTACATGACAAAAAATAATTTTGGGCCAAACCATTTATTAAGTACTTAGTTATACAAAATATGAAGGTTGATTTATGTTGATACCAGAATTTGGTAAGGGGATCAATGGTAAATTTGTATTGGTAGAAACAGAATGTGCCTGCAAAACAGAAGAGATGAGCTAAGGGGGATGGTTCTAAGCCACCTCCACTCCGATGCTCAAGGATGCTCAAGTCAATATTGGGCTTGGAGAGTGCTTAGAGAATAGAGGGTGATGTTGCGACCTACCTCTTTAATTATTGAGTTGTAGTATTTTTAGGATGGTTGTGAAATCGCTGTCATAAATGGATGTTATAATCACGCCATGATTCTCACAACACATTAAATATAAGAAACGGATCTTTATTTTGATCGTTACCTAAGTGAGCCGATCATATCGTCCTTGGCTAATGAAATTAGTCTTATGGGGCTTGGCCGATGATAATCCCATGAAATGGGAGTAAATTATCACAATTTTCACTCTTAGACCCCGCTAAAATTCGAGTTATTTGCAGTCCGTTGTCAGTTTTGTAGCGATTATGTGGGTGCTAATTTAAGCAAGAATGTTGAAAAATCTTCTTTTATTCCCTTCTTTGGTTGAGTATTTTCTGATTTTGGGCAGGTTTTCCCGAGTTGGTGAGCAAATTTTGTGAGCTGGAATGCTGAATTGTGGTTGCCAATGCTACAGCATTGTATCCCACATTCCTAATGAGGTTGTCAACGCTGCAGCATCGTGAGCCACATCGGGACACAGTTTTTGCGGAAAATTTACTGCTTACATCACCATATAAGTCAGTATTTACTAAAATCCAAGCCAATAGCCTGCTGCCACGTGGATGAAGAGAGCTAAATCAGCCCTTTTAGGGAAAAGGAGAGGAGAATCCTCGGGGAGGAGGGTTGGAGAGGCCGAAAAGGGGAGAAAAACCCAGAAAAATAGAAGAAGAAAGGAAGAGAGCTGCTGTTTGTGGGCTGTTTTCCAGAAGAAGAAGGAGATTCGTCATCCTCTACTCTCTCTTTCTCGTTTCCTTTCTAGTTTCTACCTTATAGTGGATGATTTTTGTATTGCCCTAACTTTTTATCAAGCTTTTAGCTACATTAACGTATTTTTGTACCCATTTTGGAGATAACTCTTAGATTAATTGCAAGATGTTGTTGATTTCTGAGTTTTACTGGTTTATTCTCTGTTTTAAGGTCATGGGCTAAGTATTTTTAGGGCTGGAATTTAGGGAATGATGTGGTTGGTTGAAACCTTTTGATTCAATGCTTTTCTATGAAGTTATACTTCCATTTGTGGTGTTTATTGTAAGTTCTTACTTGAGTTTGATCACCTTAGGTAAGACATGAGCTAGTTCTTAATACTGAAAGGGTTAAGAATGGGTGGATTAGCATAAATGGAGCAAGTAAATTCTTGGTAGAATTTGTGGGGTGTAGACATACATTCCAAGCTTGTGATTTTGGAGAATTTGGGTGTCATTAGTGTTATCTAGCATTGGGTTTTCATAGACATATGTTTAACTCAAGGTTAAAGATAAGAAAACCGAGTTCAAGTTGTTTTTGGGTCGGTTGTAAGTGAAAATTCCCTTCTGTATAACAATGTGGTGTTTAATGTTGTAGCATTGATGACCTCATTTGGTAAAAACTGCTACTGCACCCTTAAATTCCAGCCCCTTCTTTTCATCATTTTAGTACTTGTGTAGCCTCTCTAATCGTTGTTTAAAGTTATACTTTGCATTTCTAAGTCTCTCTTAGTTTAGTAGTTGGTTTTGTGCTCGTGTTTAGTCAATTTGCAAGTTTAGATGCATTCTTTAGCTAGTTTTTGTTGGTAAGATTTGTGCTTAATTCCAATAAATTTACTTGCATTAGTCCTCGTGGGATCGACCTTGTTTACCATTTACTACCTACGATTGCGTATGCTTGCGTAGTGAGTTTTTGCACAACAGCCGACCTTGGGGTCAGCCGTCCAAGCCTCAGCCGGCCTTTGAGCCTTGGCTAACCTGGGGGTCGGCCTCCATGCCTTAGCCGACCCGAGGGATCAGCCTAATGGGTTATGATAGTCAACATCTCAAACTTATCATTTGGGCTTTAGTCTTGATAGGTTTTCGTTTTGGTTGATTTTACCTCCAATAGTGTCCCCCACTCTCGAGTTTGATATTGCATACTTAGTTCATAGTCGATAGTATATTGGCTTACCTTGCTTGGCCTTAACTTGCCTCATTTTCTTGAACTTAACGAATGTTGTTGTTTAGGCTGCCCACCTTAGGGGCCGATCCCACCATATACTTAGGCATAAAAATGGTGCCTAACTTAGGGGGCGGCCTCATCAGACTTAAGCTAAAAAATGGTGGCCAACCTGAGTGTCGACGTCACCAGACTTAAACTAAAAAATGGTGGTCAACTCAGGGTCGGATTCATCAAACTCAGGCTAAAAAATGGTTGCCAACCCGAGTATTAAGTTAAAGACTAAAAAATGGTGGGGCTACGCAAACTCCAAAAGAAAGCGCAAGTGCAAGTTGTCACAAACAAGTAATAAATGGAGTATTCCAAATGTCGAACCCAAGGGAATGGTTAACAAAAACTCTCTAGCTAACAACATAATTGCTCACAAGTTGTAACTGAAGGTAACTAAGAAAATAAAGTTAATTTTTGGAGTTTTGTGCATAAAAAAGTAAAGATAACTGAAAAGGTAATGAGAAAAACAAGGATGAGAAACATGAGATTCAATTCTAGTTCAACCTTGAGGAAATACGCCCACTATGCACCAGCAAATTGCTCAACTAAGTCCGGCTATTTTAGAGATCATTCTTCTTGCATCCCCATACTGACTCTGTTGAGTTCTGTACGGTTCGGACAGCATGCTGCTGAAATGCACCCTCAACTTACCCTTTTCAACACTTAGCTAAGTAAATCAAGTTCAACACCTATTCGGCTCATTTTCTAAGAATCTTTAGGAGACTAAGCCATTTAAAACTCATATGTATACGGCTAAATAAAGTTAGATAATGAAAAACACAACTTTATGATTTTGAAGGTTTTTGTCCTATGTCTAGGTACAAAAAGCAAAGTTCTATGTCTAAACTATTTTCCTAGATTACTTTTAGGAAAACGCGTGTGGACTCCAACCCTTTCAGTATTGAAATCTTTACAAACTATGCTAACTCAATGGCTAGTTTAAGCTAACAATGAAACTTAAACTCACTAAAAGTAAACTTAGCTAAATGTTGAGCAAATTTACATGAAACACATGGTGGTTGCTTATCTCCTTTTTAGGGTATCCACATGATTGAATCCCCCCCCCCCCCAAGGAGTTTAGCTACTCATCGGAGAAATAAATAAAGTGCAGAAAATAAAAAGAAAACAAATAGTTGAAATAACACAATTCATTGAAATAAATAAACTTGAATACACTTGAAGTATGAATCTAAGAAAGAACTTAAAACTTGAATTAAAAGAAAAACAGAAACTTACAAAGTTGTAAAATAAAATAAAATAGTAAGTACAACTCCTAAAAACTTGTTCAACATTTTTCAAGGAGAATCAAGTACTTACTCTTCATTCTTTCGAAGTTGGAGTCCAAATGAAATATGAATAGAGCTTAGGGGAGACTCGGAGTGGCAGCTAAAACTTAGAAATAAAAACAACAGAATTTTGGGATGAAAAGAATTCCCAACTTCGAGCTTTCTTTCAAATGAAGGATTGAGTCATCTTTTATAGACTTCAGTCCTAGGGTTTGCTACCGAGATCATTGTGGAGAAGCTTGGTTGATCATATCCCTAGATTTTTGGAGATTTGATTGAGAATATTTAATATGATCTACAAATCTCACAAATCTTGGAGAATCTGTAGAAAAGGTCCAGATGCGGCGG
The DNA here is from genome assembly GCA_033996785.1 of Trichosanthes truncata. Classification (NCBI taxonomy): domain Eukaryota; kingdom Viridiplantae; phylum Streptophyta; class Magnoliopsida; order Cucurbitales; family Cucurbitaceae; genus Trichosanthes; species Trichosanthes truncata. Next base: position 46,891,364 of record JAWPNB010000013.1, read on the forward strand.
CATTTGTGGGGGCAATTGTGTTGTTGTCGAAATGGCCTAAATGCGTCCGCATATTTGGGCGCATTTTGGATTTTTCCTGCAATAGTTGGACTTTGGCTTCTGCTCTCAAATGCTAGCCATACTAGTTGCATATCTCTTGGATCATCTTTTATTTGCTTCAGTTGCAGCCATAATGTGGGCGCATTTGTGTCTTTTTTCAACCTCAACACAAAATCAACAAAAATTAACACTTTCTTAACAAAAATGACTCTAAATATACCTAAAAACTTATTTTTACAAAATCAAGATTTCAAACACATGCAAAGCTTGTTTTTACTTAAATTTTCCCTAAATGATATGAAATATAACTTTTTAACATTCACTTTCTAAGCAAATAGCTTAGTTTTTAGGGCTCAATAACACTCATAAATGAGCGTTATCAAGACCCTTACTCTCAGTTAGGTTGCGGGTCAAAGGGGGTGAGTTTTGAGCCACAGATAATTGGTATTGTTCAGATCTATTCCCTAGTTTACCACCTTCCGGTCGGTCTTGGGGATCCTTAGACAACATCATAGCTATTAGGTTCGGCTCGCTTGAGACTTCATGGATTTGAATTTGAATCGTGCTTTGTCCCATCTCTCGAATCTTTTTCTCTGGCATTGCACATCTGTCATTCGCCTTTGCCTTCTTGGTAGTAGGTTGGCTAAGCTTTATTGGAGGTCCTTGAGTGTCAACGCAATGTTTCTGCCCAAGTTTATCCTCGGGTCTATCGCCATTTGGTCGATCCTAAGGATTCGTAGACAGTACATTATTCATGTAACCGCTTTGCTCATGATCTCAGTCACTTGACGGCTCAGTAAAGCACACTTCGTTCCTATAGACGACGCCAACTGTTGATACCGAAATTTGGTAAGGGGATCAACGATAAATTTGTATTGGTAGAAACAAAATGTGCTTGCAAAATAGAAGAGATGAGCTAAAGGGGGTGGCTCTAAGCCACCTCCACTCTGATGCTCAAGTCAGTATTGGGTTTGGATAGTGCTTAGAGGATAGAGGGCGGTGTTGTAGTGTACCTTTTTAACTATTGAGTTGTAGTATTTATAGGATGGTTGTGAAATTGTTGTTATAAATGGGCGCTATAATCGCACCATGATTCTCGCAGCGCATTAAATATAAGAAATGGATCTTTATTCTGACCGTTACCTAGGTGAGTCGATCATATTGTCCTTGGCTAATGAAATTGATCTCATGGGGCTTGCCCGACCAGAGGGTTGGGCTCCAAGTTGGTCGGCTGCCCAAGCCTCGATCGACATAGGGGTCGACTGCCCAAGCCTTTGCCGACTCGGGGGTTGGCCACTGAGGGGCTTGGCCGACCCAGGGGTCGGCCTCCATGCCTTGGCCGACTCAGGGGATCAGCCTCATGGGTTATGATGATCCATATGTCGAACTCATCCTTTGGGCTTTAGTATTGATGAGTTTTCGGTTTGGTTGATTTTACCTCCAACAATTTATATATATGAATGACATGGATGAGTGGTACGTCTATTTTATCAAATTAAAACATAAATTATTTTCAACTTAATTAATAAAGTATGTTTTCATATAAAATTTTGTTATTAATTTTAAGATTTTGTGGCAATAAGAATCTAGCTACAAAAATCAATAATGCATAAGAGAAACTTTTAAAGATTAGGAACACTCCGAAAAAAAATAACAACTAAAACATATAATTTAACCTAAAATATGTTACAATAAATCTGATAAATAAATTATAGATGCAAGTTCATCTTGTTGATTTACTTAAAATATTTCTATAGTATCTTTTACGATTTCACAAGCAAAATCATACTTTCGATGGATATTGATTGGAAATTTTCAAATGAGTAGCAATTTTAATTGGCAAATTTGTAAATCTAGCACATGAAATATAATTTTGTAAATATTACAATTTTTAAACTTTTAATGATTTTTTTCTTAATTCCTTTTTTGTCCTTCTTTAATTTATTTATTTCAGTGTATTTTTTTTCCACATTCTTTCATTTCATTTTCCACTTTTTTTCTCTATCCTTGCGTCTCCTTTGGCACTTTATAATCAGAATATTTTTGTTTCTTATTTAACTTTTAATTTTATTCTTGAAATTGACCTTCAAGTAAAAGTATTGTGTTACGATTGTTTTTTTTTTCTATTTATTCTCTAGTAATGTTTTGTTTTTTATTATTGAATTTACTCTAAATTTTTTTCTCCTTCTCAACGTTTATAATTTATAGTATATAATAATTTACTCTTTTCGATTAATGATGTGAACAATCATAGTGATATATATACATTTTTTTGTTATTCTATTGATATGATATATCATTAATAGATTTTATAGAAAACATGCATACAAACAATAAAAGTTAAATACCACTAACAAATGAGCATGCAAACAAACATCGATGGAAAACGAAAGTTAAATATCGTCGATATAATCAAGGGTGGATCTACATGGAGACTTGACCTCCCAAAATTTTTGAATTTAATACCCTACAATGTACACTATTTTTTTTTTTTAAACAATAGAATATATTGTTGTTTTACATGTACTCATACCCTAATACACTATTTTATGTCTTACATGGCATGGACACATGTAAGTATCATTGCGTGCCTGTGCTCAAAACTTTGTAAGGTTATGTTTATACATGTATACATGTATACAAAGCAAAGGAAAAAAATAGCAGTAAAAAGCAAAGCAAAGGGAAATATATACATACATCTATATATATATATATATATATACACACACACACGTATACATACATATATATATATATATGTATATATCATATATGTATACATGTATATATTGAAAACTATCCTTAGAAATAATTTAGACCTATACTTTTCTTTTATAAATATAAATGATAAGCCACTTATTCTTTAAAGAATTCCATCTACAAAGTATTTACAATTCATAAATATTTTTAAATGTTAGTAAATTAGTTTTTAATATTTAATTCTATAAAAAAACTATAGTATTATATTATTGACCTATTCGATATTTTTAAAATTTTAGGGATCTATTAGACACAAAATTGAAAGTCTAGGGCCTATTGGACACATTTAGGGGGTGTTTGGAGTAACATGTTGGGTTTGGATGGTTTTGAAATCCAAACCCCAAACGTTGTTTGGGTCACTGTGTTTAAAATCCAATGGGTTTGAAACATAGCCCCATGGCTTCAGAACACTGCACCCAAAATACTGTTTTCTGATTCCCAGGCTTTCAAACCCTCAAAATAAATCCCCCAGGGTTTCGATTCCAAGGGTTCTGATCCCAAAACGGTGCTCCAAATGTCTCCTTAAAGTTTAGGAACTTATTAGATACTAGATTGAAAGTTTAGGGACCCATTAGACACTTTTGAAAATTTAGGGATCTAATAGACTAGAACTTAAAAGTTCATGTACTAAACTCATAATTTAATTTTTTTTCCATTTGATCAGACATCGAGATGAGCTAAATTATATGGTGGTACTTGAGGTTTTATTCAAACTTAGTTATGAAGTTTTTGATACATCTACCTATTTTTATCACCAATAACTTTTTTTAGATCAACATAATGTACGGGGTGGATTCAAACCACTGACTTTTTGGTGATAATTTTTTAATTATATTTATATAACATAATTTTACGCTGCCCCCAAATATTATTATCCGAGTCCATCCTAGATATAATGTTGATATACCATTTGTATTCTACTGATAAGGAATATTATAGGTAATATATCTAATAACAACAAGCATGTAAATAATCACTAATAACAAAAATAAGAAGTCAAATCGTTGATATACCATTTTTTATTCCATTGATATGATATATCAGTGATAGGCCTAATAGCAAAATGCTCATGCAAACAGTCACTGATAGAAAACAAAAGTTAATACAATTGCTATAGCAAAGCTGTAGCATTTGTGCGTTGGAGAAAGTTGCATAAATTTGAAATATGACTCAACGCCACCTAGTTTAAAATAGACAGATCAGCCCTCAAGTGTGCCACCTAGCCCTCCATATAAATAGACAATGGAAAGAGAAGAAAAGGGGGTAGAAAAAGAAGGAGCAGTAGCCGAGTTTTTAGTAAATGAGGAAGAAGAAGAATAAAGCATTCATGGAGAAGAAGAAGTGAAGCTGAAACAACTTTGCTCCATCATTTCCTGCCTCAAAATTCTTATTTCTTCTATTCTTAGTAAAGCTTGTCTTAGATTTAACGTTTGATTGTAGTTTTTGATAGTTTTATTTCTTCTAAATTTTCTATGAATTACTGTAGCTTTGATTTTTTGTGTTTAAGGTCTAATTTCAGCATGATCTAACTTCTTTAGAGTTAAGATTTATGGAACCCTAACATTTTGTTGAAGCCTTTTGTTATAGCATATGCAAGTATTGAGCATTTCATTTGTGGGTGTTTATTTATCTTATTTTCTTGCCTAAGATTGATCACCTTAGGTAGGATTCTAACTAATTTTTGATAACGGAAGGATTGAAAATTAGTGGAAAGGCACAAATGATACAAGTTCATTCGTTATTATTTTGATAATGAATTGAAAGATATAGGCATATATTCTTAGCTTGTAAAACAAGTGAAATATGGGCCTAACTGTGTTTATATGGCTTAGTTTTCATAGGAATATGTTGAATTTAGTTTATAAACTAAAGCTCGTGATTTTGGAAGAAGTTTCGGGCACAAATTAGTCATTTCCGTTTACTGGTTGAACTTTGCCACGACTTTGCTATAGCAAATTGGGCTAAAACAAAATTTAAATTAGGAGTTCATAAATCCCGATTTGCTTTTTTATTTTTTTACCACTTTTAGTTTCCTTTAATGTAACAGCCCGTATTTTCCAAAACAGTTATTCTAATGTTAAATGCGGAAGCGATTAAACGATACTAAAAAGTAGGAAATCAAACATAAAATACTTTCACTTAACTGAAAAACAAGGCTTTAAAAAAAATAGAGCCAAATCCAATACTTAAAAAAGAAACCAACTAGAAGAACTTTGAACATACGGCAAGTCCAACAAAAACCTAAATGCTAAAAACCTAAAGACAAAAACAACTCCTCAATAGTTCTGCCAGAACACTAGACACCTGCTCCTTTATCTGAAAACATTTTAGGAAAACAAAAATGAGTACAAAAATACTCAATAAGCAATCTCAACATCAAGTTCAGAAATTCATTTTCTTCAAAACAAAACATAGAAATTCAGTTTAACAAATCATTTCAATAGTTGAATCAAAAGTCAAATATTCATTCGGTCATTTTATTTTAAAACAATCATAAACAAAATACTAATATCCTTGCCAAACTTTTAATACAACTATTAAAACGTTCAATCAAGACTTTCGAAAAACAAAAAGTTTTCAATTGAACAAAAACTTTCATTTAACCAAATTTTCAAATATCGAAACTTTCAATTCAAATAGTACTTTCAATCAATCATTACTTTCAAATATCAAAGTGGGAATATGCAATATTTGGGTAGCCTTCATAATATATATGATGGTTACCTGTCGGTAACACCAATCAGTCATTCAAAACATTCAATCAGAGTTGTCGATAAAAATCGACTAAAACATTCAATTCAATTACTTAAGTGTGAGGCCATGTGAGTGAAACACACACATGAATCTTCATTCCAAAGGAATGCCAAACCATAAATTGTGCCTTCCCACAAATAAGTTTCAATCAGTTAGAGATGTCGATAAAATCGACCAAAACAATCAATATAATTACTTAAGTGTGAGGCCACATGAGTGAATAACACACACATGAATCGTCATTCCAAAGGAATGCCAAACCACAAATGTGTTTTCTCACAAATAAGCCAGAACAATTCCATCAATTCCAATTTAGGCTACTACCACAAATAAACAAAGCATTCCCAAAATAGAAAAAATTGGCATATCTGGATAGCCCTATTGAATCAGTCAAATACTTTTCAAAACGGTAAACATATGGTTTCATTTAGCAAAACAATTCAAAACATACAAAACAATTTAAATTGATTTCAAATCACATAAAAACATGCTTTCAGATATTTTGTCAAATAACAATAATCAAAACGAAAATTATTCTAAATTTTCTATTTTGGAAGGGATGTAGAAACTACTTACCTCGATCGATAATCCTACTATTCTCAATCTCAATTTCAATTTTTCACAACACCAGCTCCTTGAACTAAGGTCAATCTTCTAGAAGCCTAAACATATCCAATACTTCATTGATTAGAAACCAAAATTCTATCTTAGAGGTCCAAAAGCATATCTAAAATATAAACAATCTTATCTACCCAATTTTTCCCATTCAAAACAATTTTCTGCATAAAAAGTTAGGAAAAAAATAGGGTTCTTGGACTAAAAAAAACAACACTGAAAAACTGGGTTAAAAACACTTTAAAATCCAATGAAAATGTATTAAAATCGATAAAATCAATGCTTTTTAATGAGTAATAAAATACCAAACAATTCTTCAATTCTACAATTTTTAAAACATTTAAAACTATCATAAATTATGGACAAATAACCCAGAAAAATTTCTGCTCATAAAACAAAACTTTCCAAGATTTTAACATCAAAAGAATCAAGATTTGTTACTTTTTAACCCAAAAATCAGATCTGAAAACCTTGATAAAACTGCTGTAAATACCATAAAAACATACAATTTTCATGTAAAAATCAAAACTATATATTATACTTTACAATGCAATCATTTGGTAAATTTTTGGTGCAAAAAGAATCTGAAATACACATAAAACAGTCCCAATTTTAAAGAAATTCAAAGCTAGAAAATTCTGGAAAATCTTCCATTATCAAAACCTTTAATTTAATCTAAAAGACCTAATTAGAAAAACTTTGATAAAAACTAAGCAAACAAAAAAAAAAACTAAAAACTTTTTAGGGTAAAAGATTTCAAGAATCTTTTCATTCTAAACAGTCAAGAATGAAGCCAAAAAGAAATCAAAACCTTGCAAGAAAACTTCAATAATCAAGAAAAGAAAAGAAATCAATAAGAGTAACAAAGAAAACTTACTGTCTTCCTTATTGGAGAGGAAGGTCCAGAGCGTTTCTTTTTTTTTTTCTCTCTCTCTCTCTCTTTTTTTTTTGTTGTCAAAACTTTTGATAAAAAAGGTTAGGGCAAGAGACTCTTTTTAAAAGAACTCTAATCAAAACCCTTAAAAGGTTATCTTCTTTTTTTTTTTTTAAAAAAAACAATAAAGATTTTTCTCCTAATTTAAAAAGAAGATAAAATCCTAATTCAAAAAGGTTTTAGAAGAATCAATAAAACAAATAAAATAAAATTTCTTTTTTTTTGTTGTTACATTTAACTTGTCGTTTTGTGACCTTAATTCTAGTATTAAGTTGTTATTAGTGCGTTCTTTATTTTGTGCCGTTTATTGCCTCGTCTCTCTCCTTAAATTTCATTATTTCTTTTGCTTTAGCGTTAGTTTTTAGTGAGTCCCAATTTTATAAAATTTGTCTACTTTAGTTCTCATGGGATCGACCTTCTCTACCAATTACTACTTACCATTGTATATGCTTGTGTAGTGAGTTTTTGCACAAGCATGTAAACAATTATTGATAGATAACAAAACCAAATATTACTATTATACCTTTTTTTTTAACTTCTTGATATGATATATCAATGATAGACCTAATAACAAATGAGTATGCAAACAATCACTGATAAAAAACAAAAGTTAAATACAACAAATTTACCTTTTTTAATCAATTGATATGATCAATCAATGACATATCTCATATCAAATAAACATACAAACAATCACTGATAGTGAACAATTTTAAATATCACTGATATATCATTTTTAATTCAATTGATATGACATATCAGTGATAGAACTAATAACAAATGAGAATGCAAATAATTATAGATATAAAACAAAAGTTAAATATCACTGATATAGTATTCTTATTTTATTGATAATGTATATTAATTATAATAAGCCTAAAATAAAATGAACATGCAAGAATCGCTAATGGTAAATAAATTCAAATACTACTTATATAACATTTTATATTTTATTAATATGGAATATCAATAATAAACATAATAGCAACGAGCATACAAATAATCAATGATAGACACCCAATGATTGGTCTATCAAAGTCTATTAGTGATAGACCTCAATCATTGATAGACATCTATCATTGATAGACCTTAGTAATAGACATCTATCACTGATAGACTTACGACATTAAGTTATGTTGATGGAAATTTTTAACTTTTCACATGTGTTTAATATTGTTGGACTTAAAATTGTGTCATATTTGCAAATAGTTTTGGATTGTGCTATATTTGCTATTATTTTGAGTTAGATTGTCATATAGGCAATTGCTCCTATTGATTGTCCAAGAGAAAATTATCAACTTTAATCTACCTTGTTAATTTAGACTTAGTTGGTAACTATTTGGTTTTTGGTTTTTGGTTTTTGAAAATTAAGATTATAAACATTACTTTCACCTTTGGGTACCTTTGTTTTGTTATCTATTTTTTACAAATGTTTTCAAAATCTAAGTCAAGTTTTGAGAACTAAAAAAAGTATTTTTAAAAACTTGTTTTTGTTTTTCAAATTTGTCTATGAATCCAATTGTTTCCTTAAGAAAGATTAAAACCATTGTAAAGAAATGGTGAGAAGATAAGCACAATTTTCAAAAACCAAATGGTTATCAAATGAGACCTTAGTTTTTTAAAATTAAGCTTATAAACACTACTTCACCTATAGATTTTTTTGTTTTGTTATCTACTTTTTACAAATATTTTTAAAATCCAAGTCAAGTTTTGAAAACAAAAAAAAAGTTTTAAAAAAATCGTGTTTTGATTTTTGAATTTAGCTAATAATTCAAATATTTCCTTTAAGAAAGATGAAAAACATTGTAATGAAATTGTGAGAAAACAAATACAATTTTCAAAAACTAAAAATCAAATAGTTATCAAATGAGGCCTAAATTAGAGGTTTTTTTTTTTTATTTTTATTTTAAGAGAAAGTAGAAAACAAAGAAAATCAATGAAGAACAATAACATCCATGGATGGCATCTCATTGGTGAGAATGCGATGACCCAAGGAAGACAAATTTCTAACCAAACTTCAAAATGTCTTGTTCTCCGCACATAGATAGCCAATGAATGTGGCAGTTCATTTCCTTCTCTAGGTACTAGGAGAACACCTGTTATATATTGGGTTTTTGAGAGATGCTTGAGATACTCAATCAAAGGTTCGATTTTATTGTAGGGACTGTTTGACCCATTGAGTTGGGTTGAGTTTTTAAGCCAACCCAATGTTTGGCCCGTTAACTTATTTTATTACCGGTTTAATTTACCAACTCAGTGAGGTTAAAACAGTAACCCTATTAACATATTTTATCACCGTTTGCGACCTTCTCTGGCGACCAACGGCCACTGTTGGCAACATTCTCTGACGACTGACGGCCACTGCCAGCGACCATGTATGGCAACCGGCGTCCATCGTCAGCTACCTTCTCCTGCGACTGACGACCATATCCGACAACTGACGGCCACTGTCAGCTACCTTCACCAACGATCGCCAACAATCGTTGGTCACCATATCAGGCAACCGACATCCACCACTTGCGACAATTCCTGACGACCATCGACATTCCCATGGTTCAAAATAATATAAAATGCACATGTACTTAGTTGGCCTGACTCTCTACTCCAACAATCTTTCTTCAGATTTACGAACTCGACCAATTGTTGGCCATTACTTATTTTTTGTGAACCATAATTATTTTTTGTGAACCTAGTTATTTTTGGTGAATCATGTAAATAGGCCATTGATGGCCTATTAATATTTTGTGAATATTCCACTCCTACATGACACTAATGTTGAAATATATATTCGTTTTCTTGTCATCTTGAAAAAGTAAAATACTAGAATTCTCTTTTTTAAAGATGTTCAATTTAATTTATGTGTTTAAACAAATGTAAATAAACAATGGTCTTTTGCAAAAAAAAAAAAAAAGTAACGGTCAATTTGTGTTAAAAAAAAATTCTTCATAATTGAAAAAAGTCATAAAAAAATAGCTCATTTGTAAGTTTGAAAGAAGTTCAATGTGTGTTTACAAAATGAAACCTTGGATTTTTATATTTTGAAAGAAGTTCAATTTGTGTTTAAAGAAAAAAAATACCGATATATTGCATTTTTTCCATTAATCAATTGCCATTTGTTGCTATAAAGAATGCAACATTTGATTTCTATAAATTGAAAAAAGTTCAATGTGTAGTAGAAAGAGAAAACAATGTCACATTGCCTATAGTTTTGAAGAAGTCAATTTCTAAAAAAAGAAAGATAAAGAATGAAGTTTTTTTTTTATAATAAAGATCAATATCAATGCATTGAAACATTACTTTTGTGAATATTCCACTCATAGATTCTACTAATGTTGAAATATATTTTCATTTTGAAGTTGACATCTCAATTGAGTGTTGAAAAGTTGGGAAAATGTGTTTGCAATTGAATGGTTGGAACGAAAATTAAGCAAACAAAAAGAGCCATAAAAAATCACACTTATTCAGTTTACAAAAAATTGCACTAGATAACCTTGACTTAATAACTCAACTTTGTACCCCAACACATAGACTTCCTGACTCAACTCAACTTAACTCAACTCTGCACCCCAAACACAGACATATTAACTCACAAACAAATTAACTCTGTACAACTCAACTCAACTTGGCGTGCCAAACGCCCCTGTAGTGGTGATTTTGGCCCATTAACATATTCCAAATGATTTTGGAATCCACTTTCGCTCATATTGGTGTGTATCCCACATTCAATTTCAATTAAAACACTTTCATTGAGGGCTTTTGCTTCTACCCACTCCACTGAACAACACGTCAGTGGGAAGTTCTCCATCGCGTTGTCATTGCTTTGCCTTTGTAATTTCTAATAATCATTCTAAAACCTGCTTCTCCATGAAGAATTGCTGAGTCTTAGTGATGAGCTAACAGTATCCACTTGCAGCCACTGAAAGTTTAGTTGAGTGAAGGAATCAAGTGTAACGAGGAACTAGCAAGGTGGGTCTTCTCATTTTTAGATGTTACTGTCGCGTGACGTCCAAAGGGATAGATGAGCTAGGGAGATGCATCAAGATCGAGTAGTTGATTTGTTGGAGCTTGTTGATAATTATCATTCTTAAGGATTATTTATTCCCGTTAGACTTAAATTATGCTTAAAATTCCATGAAATTATGTGTATGAGCTTAGGAAATCATCTAAAGTTAGTAAGCATGTTAGAGATGAACCAAAAGAAGAAAAGAAGTGGGAAGAAGGAAAAAGTGGCTAAAAACTTTGTTTTGATGAAGGTAATTGATGTTGCGAAGAATTACAGTTTGCAATTGCAGTCGCATTTGGCAATCGTGAGGCTGTCAATTATGGAAAGAATCCCAAAAATCTGTTGCATCTTTTAAAAAAGGAAACCCACAAATTTATCTTGATTTCAGCACAATCCATGAAGATTCTTTGGCCAATGGAAGGAGAAAAAATAAACCCTAGCCACCATGATAGGAAAAGTAAGAGAAACACACAAAAAGACAAACTTTGGATTCACGCAAAAACGCTTCAACTGCTGTTTTTTTTTTTTTTTCTTTCCAATTTTTCTGCTCTTTCTTGTCTTCTCTTTTTCCAGTACCTTTCAACCTAAATTATTTGATCCAATCTATATGCAGCTTCAAAATTGTTAAGGTTTGATTCTCCTTGAAGAGGGTGGAGTTGAAATAGATTGAAGAAAAAGGAACAAGGACTTAAGCAATTTGTTTAATAATTCCCAACAAGTTCCATTTTATGTTTATGTTTTACTTTTGTTTTTATTTATGTTTGGGTTAATCGAGTTTGAAAATCCTCTTCTAAATTTCAGTTGTATTCCTCATATAATTCTATTGTGGGAAGAATTGAAATAAATCCTTCAATATTTAGTTTCATGTTATTTTCATTTTACTACTTCTAAATATTTCTCCTTTCATTATGAGTTTTAAGTTATGCACTTTGCTATTTTCTTTTATATTTAGTATAAGCTAAATCTTCTTGAGGGGTTCAAGCATGTGAACACCCAAGGGGATGAATTGAGCTTAAATTACAAAAGTGACAAAGCCTACACTTTCATTGTTTGCTTGTGTTGATTAAATTGAAATTATAACTCTAGAGTGATCAACTAGTGTTGCATGCTAAGGCTCGATTGTAATACCGAAAAGGTTAGAGGAGAGTGGATTTTACACAAATTATGGAGAATAGAGCTTAGACATAAGCCATTCTTGACCCTAGACATAGGGCAAGACTCTCTACAACCATTGGAATTGCGCACTTCCTTTATCTAAGTTGAGAAAACTATAGACATGTAGGGTACTCACTTAATCTCCTAAAAACTTAGATTGTAAGTTGAATAGGAGTTACAATTCGGTTTACAATGCGATTGTAGGTTAGGATTGAAATTACAATTTAATTTACAATTCATACCCTAAGGGAAATGACAAGCTTGGGCCCCATTTTTTATTCTCGTGAATTTACCACTTAGCATTCTGTTTTTCTTTACTTTTCATACAATTACAATCCTAATTTGTAATTTAGTTACCTAAGTTATAAGTCTCAAACACTTTTTGCTATTACAATTTTCTGTTAACCCTTTTCCTTGGGAGACGATACTTAAGAATACTCATATTTATTACTTGCATCGACGGTGTGCACTTGCACTGGGCTGAAATTTCTCCTAACCCACAAGTTTCACCCGATCACTTGTATTTTAGTGACCTCCCCAATATAAGTTGTTGCCGAACGAATGGAATCACCCGCTAGTTCGCAAGGCCAATTGGAGGTGTTGAACAAAGTGTTGTTCTGAAAGCATGATGCACGCAAAAAATGCTTATTGCAAGTGTACGAGTCAAGTTGTAATATAGAAGTAAGTGAATATGGATATCGTCCTCTAGATTGAGTTTCTAGCTCAATTAAATACCACGAATATTAACACTTGATTTTATTTAGAGATAAATTTGGGGTGAGAGTTAATGTAAAAATTAACAACGAAATAATATGAGTGAGAAAATCAATGAAAAAAGCGTCTTAGGGAATTGATTTCACCAATTGAAATTACAACTTAATTAAATTTAATGTTAAGAATAAACATACAATTATTCCATAAGTCAAGAACTTAAAGGTTATAATTGTCTCTTTCAATCGCAATTAGTTCTCTTATAGATTATGAAACCAATGTTTCTATCTAGCTTCAATGAAATGCAAGGGCTCAAGTCTACTTCTTTTAGCAACTTTGAAGGCAGTCCTAAATGTCTCGCCCTTAGAACTACTTCAGTCATACATTTAAGGTCTAATCTAAACCACCTCTCCCGTGAGTAAGATTTAGAAATAACAACGATTAATCCATGACCCAGTAGATCAAAAGCATCAAGCAAATAAATGCATGAATGAAATTAAAGCACTAAATACACAAATCGATTAATTAAGTCATAATACCCAATGACTACATGAATCCCTAAGACCAAGGAATTTAACTATGCATAACCAAAGAAAAGCAACAAAATCCCATGCTAAAGTACATGACAAAACTTCAAAAGTAAGAGTAGAGAAACAAATCAAGTCTAGCGTGACGATCTCCCATACCCACGCAATCTCCACGATCTCGAACCTCGAAAATCTCTTTCCTAAGCTTCAACGTCTTCTCCCAACCCTCACAAATTCGTAAATCTTGTTGTAGGTATAATCCTCAATAATTTCCTCCCTCTAAACGATGAAGAAATTGAGAATATATAAAATAGGTTATGACAACATTGAGATAATAAGGCAGCGTCTCAATGTTGCAAATAAAAAAGAGCAAAATAGGTTTTTTCCATCAGAAGCGTCGAGATGTTGCAAGTAGCATCAAGATGCTGCAATCGGAAACTCATAATAGGCGATTGTGCTTCATTTTTCTTTCGCGTCGTTAGCGGTTGCTCGATCTTTCCATAGCTTTAAGACACTCTAATGTAGCTTCTCAACACTACATGTGCGGTTCTCTAAGTTGGGTGCAACGCTGCTTCTTGGGCCTTAAACCTCATTTCCTTCTTCAATTTTCTTGATTTCTTGGATTTTGTCCACTTGATCCACTTTTCTCAATAAAATCTGTTAAAAGCCTTTTTGCTCCAATGCTCAAATCCTACAAAATATATAAATGGTTAAATTACAAGTTTAATCCTTGAACTTTGAAGTTTGTGTCTATTTGGTCCATGAACTTTTAAAAGTGTCTAATAGGTCCCTGAACTTTCAATTTTGTGTCTAATAGGTCCCTAACAAATTCGAAATTTTTAAAAATTAATTGATCTATTAGATATGAATTTGAATTTTATGGCTAATGGAACCCTAAAATTTCAAATTTGTATCTAGTGGAATCATGAGTTTTGAAAAATTCGAAAGTTCATCGACTAAATTTGTAATTTTGAAAGCTTAGAGACCAAATAGACACATACCTCAAAGTTCAATGACTAAATTTGTAATTTTAAAAGTTTGGAGACCAAATAAACATATACATCAAAGTTCAGAGACTAAATTTGTAATTTAACTTATATAAATATATGCATAAAAATGGTCAATTAATTATTGAAACCAACAAATAATAAGTCCTAGAAATAGCTCACGATGTGCGCTATCAAAGCACCAACAAGCTCACATTGTTGTCACAAAAATAGCCATTCTTTCTTTAGAAAAATCCTCTGGTCCTGCAAAAGAAAATTCATAATGTTAGAAAAAGTAAAACTTTAGAAGATTTTGCACTGGGTTCTTTCATGGCCACTTTACATGCCCAAAGCACATGAATTTCCGTTTCATTTTCCTTTCCACACAAATGACATAACTCAACAAGTTAAGACATTATAATCTTGACCAGAAGGTTAGAGATTCAAATCTCCATCTCCACAAATTGTTGTACTACAAAAAATCATAAAATTACAATCTTTGTTTGTCTTAATTTCTCATTATAATAATGTACTATTTATTTGATAACCATTATGGGGTTAGTTTTATTTTACATTTTAAAACGAGAAGTTTTAATAGGTGGTAATTCACATTCCATATTTGCAAATATACCAACAAAATTACGATTTTGCAAATATAATTTTTTTTTAAAATTTGTGCGCCCATTTAAACAATTGTAATTCCTTTTCTATCATTGTATATTTTTATTGTATGTCATTGTATCTTCAATTTTTGTAAAATTATGAAGTTCTTCTGTTAAGCCATGATCAATGAATCTACAAAACCTTTCAAACACTATATGATTTCCTTTTCTTCTTCCCATTATGACTTTTGCAGGTTTTCCGGTAATAGGGAGATCTACGAGAACTCTTACCCATATTTTACCATTAGTATAGTAGACAGTATTGTTAATCATAAATAGACAACACCAAAAATCGTAGCATTCATAGATATCTATCATTGATAGAATTTTTTTACGTTTATCAGTAATAATATTGGTAGATGTTTATTAGTGATTTTTTTACATCTGTTAGTGATATATGCTTTATCATTAATAAACTAATATACGTAAATTAGTGATAGACATAAAAATGTCTAAATAAGCAAGAAAACAATTAGTGATAGAAAACAAAACCAGATATCACTTACATACATTAATTTGCAATTTTATTAATATAGTATATTAGTAATAGAACTAGTAACAAATGAGTCTGCAAACAATGATTCATAGAAAAAAAGTCAAATATCACTTATATACCTTTTTTTTAATGCTATCGATATGATATATCAATGATAGATCTAATAGAAAATGCATATTCAAACAATCACTAATAAAAAATGAAAGTTAAATACGACAAATTTATTACTTCTAATCTATTGTTATGGTAAAATGATGTTAGATTTAATAGCAAATGAGTGATAGACGTTGTTCGACGAGATTTTTGGATAAATTTAATTCATGGAATAAAAATTGAATTTGTATGAATTTGTGAAGTACAATCTCTAATTTATGGTCCTTTGATTTTTTCTCTCGTATGTATATTTAATTCGAGGGCTAGAACGCTTGTTCTTGAGGTTGAATCTTCAACCTTGAACTTGTTAAAAGTCTTTAGCTTCAAGCTTGTCGAAGGTATTCGACTTGTAGCTTTCTTGAAGTTCTTCGACTTTTAGCTTATTGAAGATCTTGGATTTGTAGCATATAGAAGATATTTGTCTTGTAGCTTGTTGAAGGTCTTCAGCTTTTAGCTTCTTATAGCTTATTGAAGGTCTTCAATTTTTAACTTATTGAAGAGTTAGTTTATGCAAAATTTTCTGTACACTTCAGATGTCTTCCCTTGTCTTCGGGAAGCTTCAATCTTCAAAGTCTTTAGGAAGTTTTCAATCTTCGGAGTCTCCAGGAAGTTTTATGTCTTCTTTGGAGTCTTCGAAGTCTTCAATTCTTCATAAGGATTTCAGTTAATTTCAGTCTTTAGGAGGGTTTAAGTTAATTTTAGTCTTCAGGTCTTTAAGATCTTCTTGGAGTTTTTTCACCCTTCCAACTTAGAAGATTTAAGTTATTTTAGTCTTCAAGTCTTCAAAATCTTCTTGGAGTTTCTTCACTCTTCTTCCAACCTAGAAGATTCAAGTTATTTCAGTCTTCAATTCTTCTAGAAGATTTAAGTTTATTTTAGTCTTTAGGTCTTCAAGATTTTCTTGGAGTTTCTTTCCTCTTTCAAACTAGAAGATTTAAGTTATTTTAGTCTTTAAGTATTAAGTTCTTCAATTCTTCAGGAAGATCTAAGTTAATTTCAGTCTTCAAAGTCCTCTTGAAGCTTCAATTTTTTGACTTGTTCCAATCCTCTTTTCCTCCAAATGAAAGTGGCTCCTCTGTTTATAGAGTTATGTGAGCATGAGCTTGATTGTATTTGGGACCAACCATTTGTATTTGGGCTTGTTGGTTTTGGGCTTGACCCTTTGGGTTTCAGGCTAGTTATCATTTAATAAACTTGTTGGGCTTTGGGCTTATTTGAACTTGGGTCCAAATTCATATGACCTAGTTTGACCAACCTAGGCTTGATTGATTACATGAGCATGATGAATGCATGTGACATTATTTATAATTTGTCAATTTTTGTCTTTAAATTTAATTCGGAACATATGCTATTTATAATTGGTTTCAAATTTAATAATATGTAATTTTATCATTAATTTATAAATAATGAAGTGATGATTTGTGATTGACCGAAATTTATCATTTAACAGCGTTTTCAATTGCGCACACCCAGATTTTAAAAAATTGATACATCTGCAAATGTAGAATGTTCTTGCTATATTTGATTTTTTTAGGATACTGTATCACAAATATGAGATGAAGATTCCAACTCTTCTTAGAGAAAATAAAAATACCTCAATCACTTGCCTTTGGCTGTGCAGTTGGCCTATTGGGAGTTAAAACTGAATTTAAAGTAAAAGAATAAAAATGATACTTTAGAATTCTTAATAATTAATATATGTAAATTAAATTTAAAATACTTTTTTACAATTATCTCACATACATCCGATGAACAATTGTGACCCAGATATTTCTCCCATAGTTTACCACCACAAGGAAAAAGGACAAAGGAAAAATGAAAAAGCGCGCGTTGTGATTGTGCAGCGAGTTAATAAAATTAGATTCACATTCACCCTACTACACTAACGCTACATAAAAGCCTTCAACTGAACTCCTTCTTCCCGCCTTTCTTGCTTCGTCTTCCAAAGCGGTTCCTTTTCTGCTACTGCTTCCTTCGCACAGCAACAACACACAATGGGCATTAAGGTATCTTCCTTCACTCTCTACATCATTTTCCGCTCCCTCGCTCTCCCACTCTGGTTTTCCCCTTTACCATTTTGACGTCCCTGTTTTTCTTAGGGTTTAACCAAGCTTTTAGCTGACAATGCCCCCAAAGGCATGAAGGAGCAGAAGTTCGAAAGCTATTTCGGCCGCAAAATCGCAATCGATGCCAGCATGAGTATTTATCAATTTCTTGTCAGTACCTATTTCTCCATTTTTTTTTCCTTTTTTTCAGTTAAAAACTACTATGGGTATCTCATATCTCTGCGTCAACCACTGCAGATTGTCGTGGGAAGAAGTGGGACTGAGATGCTGACCAACGAAGCTGGTGAAGTCACTAGGTTCGCCTTTAGAAAAATTTCTAAATTCTGTTTGAATTTAAAAATTTGGGAATTATCTACATGCTTTTGCTTGATGTATTCGATTTTTTCATGTCAATTTCATGACTTTTTGATGTCAAACTGTAGCCATTTGCAAGGTATGTTTAGCCGGACGATAAGGCTTCTCGAAGCTGGAATTAAGCCAGTGTAATTTCTTTCTGTGTCCTGGCATTTCGATTTTGAGTTTTGTCATGAAAATTTTGTCTGATATGGTTTTCTTTTTATGGGAACAAATGTACTCAGCTATGTCTTTGATGGAAAGCCTCCTGATTTGAAAAAACAAGAACTTGCAAAACGGTAATGATGCTATGCTATCTCATTGTATCTCGTTTATTACATTCAAAGGGGCAGTCATGATCGTCATGCCTTCCATGTAAATTATGCATGCAGTTATTCAAAGAGAGCAGATGCTACTGAAGACCTGGCGGATGCCATCGAGGTATTTTTCATTCTTGTACTTTTTGTGTTTTGTTCCTTGCAATGCACATAAGACAGTGAATTATCTCCAGCAACTGCTCCTTTCGTTATTCTAGGTTGGCAACAAGGAGGACATTGAGAAATTCAGTAAAAGGACGGTGAAGGTTAGTTATCTGCTTTAACATTTTTCCTCAAGTAACGTACACATTACATTGTAAATCAATTTATATACTCTCACAAATGATCAGTAAAGGGATTGGAGCAGCATGCAAATATTCCGGAAGTTATATAATATTAAAATAAATCCTATGCACATCATATAATTTGTGGTTAAACTAGCAGGTTACAAAGCAGCACAATGATGACTGTAAAAGACTCTTGAGACTCATGGGAGTGCCGGTGATCGAGGTGACTATACACTATACTACAGATGTTCGTTCAAGTAATCCATTGCTTCAGTTATAAGTTGTAACATGTTTTGAGTACATTGCAATTGTTTTTGGATGTTGCAGGCTCCCTCGGAAGCTGAGGCTCAATGTGCCGCACTTTGCAAGTTAGGAAAGGCGAGTACCCCTCTCCTGCATGATAATGCTTCTTTTGTTTCTTGAATGTGGACCAATGAACTAAGAATCACGGGTCAAATATTGACCTTCCAGTTACTAAACGTAGGGACAGATTGAATGATACATATTTGAAAACTTTATTTTTATACTCTACATATTTCAATGCTTTCAAGCACAATGAATTCTAAAATGTAAAGATTGAGCTAGCTATACATGTTTGTTCTCTCATTCCAATTTTAAATTTAGAATAAATTTAAATGTCATAAAGTAAATTGTTCTTTCTCCAGGGATGCAATATCCTCTGACCCAAGAACTTGTAGCATCTGCAAAAGCTACTTGAGTTTTTTTTCCCTCCCCCTTTTTATTTAGGTGATGAAGATTTAGTTCTTACTATTAAACCATATTATTATTATGAATCTATGATATTCGGTCACCATCGCCACATATTTCTTTTGCCTTGTAGACTATTTTGGACACCCAGGAAAATCCTTTTTGATAGAAATAAGATCTCACACTTTAGCATGGATTGACCTGTTGAAATTTTGAAGCTTCATATTTGAAATGCAACCCAGTTCTGCTTATGTATTCTGTTTTCTCTCCCTCTTCACTGAAGAGTCTTATAGGTTGAGACCATTTGAGGAAGCTATGTTCTGATGGAGATGATATTGGCTTGCAAGTGTAGGATTATCAATCAGTGTGGACAGTAGATTTTGATGAAAAAGAGAAAAGAAGGGAGATTTTGATTTTGGAAACAAGCAATTTCTCTCACTCTCTGTTTTGGGATTACCTTTTCACCTATACATATTGATAATGCTTTCCAGGTTTTAGTAATATCTTCCCTGACCTAGAAATATTTTGGAACAAAAAGGCACAAGAGTGAATTTGTTTGGGTTCAAATAATTATCATTAAGAGAGGTTTGCTTTGCAGAGAACATGAAAGTCTTGAATTTTGGTGTCAAGAATAATTTCATCATTTTAGTAGGGTCTAAGTTGAAGGGATGGAAGGATACCATTAATCTCATTGTTTTTTTTATAAGTCCTTTTTGAGAAGCTATTTACAAGTAACCAGAGTTCAAAAATATTTGCCAACGTTTTTATAGGGAACAAGGAGGCTTTTTAGAATACTGGGGTAGTGTTTTCGCCTCCTCTCTAGAGACGGGTAATGTGCATGAGGCTTAGTTGGAAGAGATTTATTGTGGTGGTGAGGAGATGCTTATGTTTTTTTTCAATCACTGAAAGCTCTCTTAGAATGTTTTAGTAATGATGACTCGGCTATTGTGTATAAACGAAGGCTAGTTAACCTTAGGGGGGCTTCACTTTGAAGCTTGAAACATTGCAAGAGAAGTGCCATGGAGTCGATGGGCCCTTTCCAGCACAGGCTGGACCAAGATTTAGAACATTTGACTAAACATGTTGAATTTAGAGACACCTAAACTGATGGGGAATATTTGTGGGGCTTCATTGACTGTGCCAAAGAAAAAAAACTTATGGTTGAATGTGTGGAAGTGTGCTTGAAAATAGAAACTGTTGTGGCTTTATTTGCCTAGAGGTTCAAGTGGAGAGAGCAAATGAGAGGCATTTTATAGCTCAAGTTGATAATAATAATCCCTGGAGGATTCTCCAGAGAGGCAGCAAATAGTTTTAGAGCAAGATCAAGATGACAAAAGTTTCTTGCAAGTATAAGCAAGATCTGAGAGGATAGGACAATGTCAATTGTTTCTTCGAAAAGAAGGTATAAAATACAGAAAAAAGTAAAAAAGTAGGTTATACTAACAGGACACACTCAAGGTCAATTTTTTTTTGCATGGTATCCTTCAGAAGTGTAACACTATTGGTCGTATTTAAAAGTATCGTTTTATGTTGTTGGGGCTGTAACGATGCATTATGGCGCTTCCAAAAGTCTCTGTCACATTTTATGGTATTGTCAATTCACATATTTGATTTAGATAGTCTTATAAAAAAATATTTGATTTAGATAGTCTTATAAAAAAATATTTGATTTAGATAGCTTTTTTTTTGGTGTTGTGATTGTGAAATGAATTTACTGTGCATTGATTAGCAGTAAAATGACTCTCTCTCCTCTCTCACTCCTTCCCTCTCTTCTCTCCCAAACCCCCAGCTGAAAACATCAACCCAACCACCCACATACCCATGGCCTTAGCTTATCTCCAGCCACCTCCCTTCGATGGAAAAAACAAAATTCCCATGCACGATTTCCATAGAAAGAAAGAAATACACCATTGAGATTGGCCACAAGTATAGAGGGAGTAGAGTTAAACTTCCTGAAATCACAAAGGATAGATCTTACTTCATCTCTCTGCATTGGGCCTCAGTGCTATGGTTAACAAAGAATTCTCCAGTCTCATCTCCTCCCCACTCAATAAAAAATTCTTCACTGAGATAGATTGACGACAAGGCTCTTTAGGTGGAAAAGACCTCGAGCAGAAAAGGAACGTTAATTGAAATTGCCAAAATAGACAACAATGGAGGCTTGAATGAGATGGTAATACCAATTGGTGAAGATAGAAATTGGATCTTTTATACTTTTTGAGCAACTCCACACCTCCCACTCAAACAAACCCACCAACGGACCGTATTAAAGGCCAACCACCATTAACGAGCCCCCACATTAATGATCCTTCTGTGACTGCCTATCATAATGCACTTATCAAAGGCAAAAAAGGCAAAGTTGATACTTCCAAGTTGTCATAACGCACCATCAGTCATAAAGGACTATTGAAAAATAACCTTGAAGTGGACCCACAACTACATACCTCTTGTCATTTATAGAAGATGCTTTCATGATGATTGGTACAACATTACGAAGGCCCTACAAGAACACATAAGCTACTTCTGTTTCCTTAACCCCTTCATGGTTGACCGAGGACTTCAGAGATGTGAAGGAAAGGAACAAGTGGGTGACTGTTTCCTTAAATTTAAGCCGTGGAATAGTAGCGACTTCGACAAAGATCCCTTGGTGCCATCTTATGGTGGATGGATCAAAATAAAGAACATTCCTCCTGACAAATGAGATGGCGAAACTTTGAAGTATATTGGAGATTCTTGTGGTGGGTACTTAGAGACCTTGAAGAAGGCTTTATCTCATCTAGATCTCATGGATGCATCAATCAAAATCGAAAAGAACCTGACGAGATTCATCCCGGCTGAAATTTGGCTTCCAACATCATCAAATGCAACTCAAAGGTGATTATAGAACCCTTTTCACATCAGACTATCACATTGGCATTTTGGTTGGAATTCATGGTTCCGCACCACCCCTGATGACCCTCGCTGGTAGGTTTTTTGAAAAACAGGAGCAAGTTGGTTGTTTAGATGGTCTTCTTGGACTGTACCCTCGTACAAACCCACAATAGGCTTTTTTTGCTCCTTCTACAGAATTAGTTGCCCCACATCTGACCCACATTGTACCTTGATAAACCTAGGACTCCATCTAGTATGAATGTTTTAATTGGCATTGACCTGTCAACCAAAAGGCAATAGATTAACCCAATTGAGGACCAACTTTTAGCCACACTTTCGATAGAAGTAATGGGACCCACCTTCCCTCAAACTAAACCTCTGGTTGAACTAGATCCATTGCTTGACCCAATTGGCCAAACCATGAACCTTTCCGAAATCAAATTCCTCCCGAACCAAACATTTTCTCCTCACCAAATTAGATATCTCCTGAGCCAAAACTTCCTTCTCTTTCTTTAACCCCCCGAACCTACACAACTCCTAAATAGCCCAAAAATAGTCGTTAACATTTTAGAAAAACAAACCTTCTTCATAGTGGGTACCAATCACACAACTAGCCCACCTATCCTTGAGCTTGAATCTGATTGCTTATCCAACCCTTATCCTTCCACACCAGCTCCATCCTTTCCCTCTCCTCTTTGCCACCATCCCAACATTGCCCACCCGTCCTCCAGATCACTATGAGCCAACAAGATTAGCCATAACTTTTACACACAGTTATTCTCATTAATCTCTCTCTCTCTCTCTCTCTCCCTCTCTCCATGGGAGTCAGGGAGAGGGGTGCCCTTTCTGTGAGGGTCGAGCGGAAAAGCTTTTTGTTCAGGTTGTGTGAGGAGGGCTCGAAGGTGGAGGTCGAAGAGGTTGGGAGGGGTAAGTCTTCTAAAGTCCAGCTCCTTTTAGGAAACGTTGCGTGGGTTAGGGATTGCCTTGAGGCTCTCGTATCCTATTAGCCTGTTTGGCCCTTTTTTAGGAGGAGAAGAAGTTCTGAAGGGCTGTTATGGGTGCAACTGGTGGTGAACGCTAGGGGTTGGTGCTGTGTTGTGGCAGTGGAACCATTAAAGGGGAGGAGGTCCACGTTATTTATTCTTGAGGGAGATGGTGGCCAAGGATGGAGCTCAGTGGGAGAGGCATTGAGTAGTGTGCTTAAGCAAGGGCTGGTGGACGCGAAGAGTAAGAAGGCCATGTCCTTAAGTCAACACCACCTAGAAAGATTGGGGGATTCCTTCACTCAGGTGGTTAAAGGAGAAGGCACTTCGTGTGAGGTTTTGGAGGTTAAGGGGGTGGACGAAAAGGATTTGCTATTCGAAGTCTCGGCTTCGGTGCTTCTAGTAAAAGATAAGGCTTCTGATTCGTGGGTGCAGGTGGAAAAGGGTGTGAAGTGTCGGTTTGGGGTGCATTTTTGTGTGAGACCCTTTTGTGGGAATATGGCAGTGATTCTCTGCGAGCATAGTCTTCTTCGCCAAAAGATGCTTGAATTCGGACGAGGTACGTTAGCGGATTGTGCCCTACATTTTCTACAATGGGACGCTGTGAAGGTGGTTGAGCAAAGATGTGTGCCATTTACGAAGGGGTGGGTGAAGATTCTAGATGTTCCGCCACATATTCGTACAGTGAGTATAATTTCGAAGCTAGTAGACTTATGTGGTGGGTTAGCTGAAGACAGTGGGTTGTCGTTGCAAGGAGAGGATTGGGAGGATGAGTTGAGAGTGTCTGTTCAAGGATAGGAGGACGGGTTTATTCCGAGGGGTTGTTTTTTGAATTGGGAAGGAGTGGATTTTCCGATCAGGTTTCTTCCGATAAGCTTCGTCGGGGCAGGTATGGCTGGTTCTGTCGGAGTGCTGGGCTCGAAAAAGGAGACGGAGTCAGCGCTGCAGATTTCGTACGAGAGCAGTAGACGTAAGTCAGAGGGTAATGTGGAGAAGACTTATCCTCAAGGAGTTAGTTCAAGGGTAACATACCTTTCCAAGACAGAAAATGGGCTTGTTTCCTCTTGTCAAGCCCATTCCAAAGAGAAAGGAAAGGGTTTGCTAAGGGTAAGTAGTGGGCTTTCTTTGGGTATCTCCAAAGTTGGGGATTTCCCCTTGTTGGATGGGGGGTTGATGTCTCCTCCGAAGACCCAGTCCAATGTGAACTTAAATGAAGTTCTCAGAAACAGTAGTGGGCCTCTTTTGGGCCAAACATGCCAGGTTGTGGATTCAGGCGTGGGTGCTAGTGGTCCCTTTGAGGAGATGCTCGTTAGAGGTGGGATTCACAATCGTTCATCAGGGGTTTTGGTTGAAGCGGGGGAAAGGGGTGTTACGATCGATTTGGAGGGGTTTGAGGAGGAGTTGGGTTTGGGATTTCGGGGGGAGGGCGTTGGTTTTTTCTCAACACCTGATCCTTCGGTGGTGAGCTGTTCCGAAGACAATTCGTTCCTTTCTTCTCCGATGGGCAGAGAGCTTGGAGAATTTGCACTCGATTTTATTTTTGATGGTGGCAATGGGGATTCGGTCAAGTCATCCTCCAAAGCGGATCAACGGGTTCATGAATTAGTCAAGCTCTCTTCTCCGGCAGGGTGTTTGAAGGGTGGTCAACATTCAAAGGGGGAGGCCGTTTTTTCAACAGAGGCCGGTGGTTCTGGAAAGTCTAAAGAGCGTGGTGGGGGTGAGGTCGCAGGGAAGATGCTTAAGGCCGTGGAAGCTCCTTTGTCGGAGAGGCTAGTGACCCACATTGGGTAGTCGGTGTTGAAGACAAAGGTTGGGAGCACGACGGGTCAAGCTATGGGGGTTTCTATCCCGATCCCTTCTGAGGTAGATTCGAAGGTGTTGGCCGACCATGTATGCTTTCCTTCTTGTGCTTTTTCTCTTTTTTCTTCTGAGGCTTTGGGGTTCGTGAGTCCTTATCCTCTGGGGTTGCCCGGTTGTGGGTCTATCCCTTATGGTGGTCCTACAGGGGGAGGTCAAGGGGGTTTGCATCTTGTTCCCTTTTATCCTTTTCCGTCCTTTCCGGTCCCTAGTCGTGCTTCGCCTCATTCGTCGGTTAACCTGTTAGGGGGCAGTGATTCTGATCTAGCTCATGTGCCCTTGGCCTCGAGTGGAGGTCTCACGGGAGGCAGCCTTCCGTTGGCTAACAGGGTGGTTGGGGGGATCAAGTTCCTTCATCGTTCCTGTGGTTCTTTCCGGGTGGCCTTCATGTGCCTTGTTTTAATGGGGATAGCTTGGGGAATTGGCCCTCGGTTTGGGCCTCTCTAGCTTCGGTGGGTATTCAAGCTGTTTCTCCAAAAGGTTTTCCCTCGAACTCTCAGACTTCGACTAAAAAAGGTAAAGGTTCCGGTAAGGGAGGAGGGGGAGGTCGGATTAGTGCAAGAGAGGTCAAAAATCTCAAGTGTTCTATAAATTATGATGGTAGAAAGGCTTCAGGTGGAGCTGGGGTAGCGTGGTTTCTCAATGAAGGTCATTTCTTGGAATGTGAGAGGTCTTGGGGGGCGAGATAAGCGTCGGTTAGTTAATGACGTCCTTTTCACTGAAAATCTAGACATCGTGATTTTGATGGAAACTAAGAAGAGTGTGTTTACTAGGGCGTTTGTGAAAAGCGTGTGGGGGAGAAGGCATGTGGAGTGGGCTAGCCTAGAGTCAGTGGGAGCTTCTGGGGGTATCCTAGTCCTATGGGATGGCAGTCTTTTGCAGTCTTTGGAGGTGGTTAAAGGGGTCTTTTCTATTTCGATGTCCTTTGCTTTCCAGGGCGTTGAGGCGGGTTGGGTGTCTGGTGTGTATGGCCCTTCGAGCTCCAAGGGTAGGAAAGCTTTTTGGGAAGAGTTGGGGGGGTTGTATGGGTGTGTGGCTCTTGTTGGTGCGTGGCAGGTGACTTTAATGTTGTCCGATGTCCTTTGGAAAAGGCTCCAAGGGCGAGGGAAACGAGATCTATGAGGCTTTTTAACAGATTCATTGAGGATTGTGGGCTTTTTGATCCTCCTCTTGTGAACGGGAGTTTCACGTGGTCCAATGCTAGAGCTCAAAGTCGGATTGATAGGTTTATGTTGTCGAAAGGTTGGTTGGATGCCTTCCTTCGGGCTAGACAAAATTCTAATGGAGTTAATTTTAGCAACAGGAGCAAATGTTTCCTGACAATCAATTCCATAGGTTTGAGTGAAACCTTTAGCAACAAGTCTGGCTTTGTATCTTTCAATGCTACCATCGGCTTTGCACTTTATAGTAAACACCCATTTACATCCTATTGTTTTCTTATCTTTTAGTAATTCTACTATGTCCCATGTCCCATGTGCAATTTTGTTTAGGGCATTCATCTCCTCTATAATTGCTAACTTCCAATTCGAATCATTTAGGGCCTCCTGTATATTCCTTGGAACAAATAGATTGGTTATCCTAGAGGTGAAAGCTCTGCGACTATCGGACAATCTATGGTAAGAAAGATAATTTGCAATAGGATATTTGGTGCAATTACAGTACCTTTCCTATGGGCTATTGGAATATCAAGATCAGATATATCAGATAAGTGATTAAAGATAGATGAAGAAATGGGAATAGAGGATCTGTTACCTAAACTTTCAGAATCATTCATCGGAGCATTAGATTGGTTATGTGATAAGTTCACTATCTGGTCCCGATTCTTTTGATTCAATGCCCTTCTAGTATAAACCTGAAGTTCAGAGTTTTGATCAATTAGATCACTTTGTAGTGTTTTTTCCATGTCTTGAAAATCAACATCAAACTCATTGAAAGATGGCAATTCTTCAAAGGTAATAATCTCACCCATTAGTAAAGTAAGTAGAGAATGTTTCCTACTAAGAGCATCAACAACTTTGTTAGTGTTTCCAACTTTATGTTTGATAAGAAAGTCAATTTTTTGTATAAAAGTGATCTTACCTAGCATGCATTCTATTGATATTCTTTTGTGTTTGTAGTAATTTAAGAGAATAGTGATTTGTGAACCAGCTAAATTCTTTGCCTAACAAGTAGTGCTCCCATTGTGAATTAATTGGCTCCTCACTGTCAACCTTTTTTTTTCTTCTGTTTGTATAATGGCCCATAGTTCGTTGCCAAAATTGTGGCCAAATTCTTTACGCCCAATTACAGTAACAAATTAGATGGACTTTCAGCCTTGGTTTTCTTTGTAATGGCCGATGTTAATGGCATAAGAACTATTTTTTCCCCATCCAAAGGAACTCATAAGTGTTTTCTTGCCCTTTATCAAGAGCTTGAACATCGTATTGCCATGGGCATCCCAAAAGGACATGACATGTGTCCATGTCTAGGACATCGCAAATGATTTGATCTTTGTAGTTATTCCCTATAATAAAGGAATAATCCAAATCTCGTTAACTTGAGCTTCTCCACCTTTATGGATCCAACTTACTTTACAGGGATTTGGGTGTTGGTCGGTTTTCAAATGGAGAAGTTGGACGGCTTTACGCGTGATGATATTTTCACTATTCCCACTATCCATGATCACATTACAAATCTTACCCTTGATAGTGCAATGTGTTCTAAATAGAGCATGTCGTTGTGGGTGAGATTCACTTGTTGGTGTAAGTAGTACTCTCTGTACAGCACAAGACAAGTGTTCTCCATCGTCGGCCTCCACATAGGAAACCTCTCCTTCGACTTCTTCTTCAAAACCTTGATATTCTTCCAGCTAGGGTTTTCCTTTGGGGACACTCATTTGACAAGTGTCCTTGTTGTTCACACCTAAAACACTTTCCCAACGTTGGTCGGTTGTAGATGTTGGTCTTCTTTGCGCTAGTTCCTTTGTTGTTTTTGTTTGCA
Organism: Trichosanthes truncata; assembly: GCA_033996785.1. Classification (NCBI taxonomy): domain Eukaryota; kingdom Viridiplantae; phylum Streptophyta; class Magnoliopsida; order Cucurbitales; family Cucurbitaceae; genus Trichosanthes; species Trichosanthes truncata. Next base: position 46,919,560 of record JAWPNB010000013.1, read on the forward strand.
GAGGATCTTTGGGAGTTGTCTTCCCTCCCTTTTTCGGTGCTACTTGTGGATGGTCCACCAAGTTACCAATTCTTTTGCACTTCCGATGTGCTTCTTTTAAAGCTTTGATTGCTTTTTTCCCATGGTGATTTTCTGGTGCTTACCCTTTTTTGCTTTGAGTTCCGATTGTCTTCAACTTTTCTGGCCATAGATACACAGCGTGAGATAGTAAATTGGCTGTATATTCACCTTTCTTTTGATATCTTCTCTTAATCCATCAATAAAATGGGCGATCTGATGTTGTTCGGATTCGACTAAGTTATTTCGTGCACTTAAGTCTATGAAACTCTTCAGAATAATCAGCAACTATACGATTTCCTTGGGTACAATGTTGATATTGATTGTACAATAACGGCTCATAGTTCACTGGAAGAAATTGCTTCTCATTAGTTTCAACATCTTAGCCAAAACTTAATAGGTTTTTTACCATACCTTCTTCTGTTAATTTGTACTTGGTCCCACCATGCGGAAGCTCCTCCTTTCAACTTATAAGTCACCAACTTCACCTTTTTGTCTTCCGGAGTATTGGTAAAATCGAAAAAAGATTCCACTTCTTTGGCCCAATCTAAAAATGTTTCCACATCAAATTTTCCATTGAATGTTGGGAGGTCCATCCTCATCTTATAATCATAATTCTGCTGGGTTTGAAAATTTTGGTCTCTTCCCACTTGTTCGGGATAATCATAGTTTCTTCCCCAACGTGGATCCTCACTCGAGCTATCATATACTTGAAATTTTGGGTCCTCAAATCGTGGTTCTGGAATTTGGAATGATGGGTATGTATTTCTTGGCAATTCTTAAGGCAATCTTGCGAGGTTCTGTCTTCATATTGCTGCTGGTTGTCATTGGGCCGTATGGTGATTGTATCCATTCTTTTAATCATAGTCTTGAACATTTCTTGAAGTTCAAGTTGGCCTTTTCTCCATCTTTCCATGGATTCTTCCCTTATGAGAAAGTGTAGAGAAACTAATTTTGGTGAGAGGATTTCAACTTCATCGACGGTTTGAGCTGTGTCATCGCCGAAAGTCATGGGAGCCTTCTTACTCGCCATCAAGTCCTTCGTTGAGGCTTCTCTGATACCAAAATTGATGTAACACAAATCTTGGAGGATTCTTGGATTGAAATTTATTGAAAATGCCTCAAATACAGCCGTAGGGACCCCTATATATAAGGCTACAGACCAGCCTTAGTCAATTAACAGCAGTAATTAAATCTAAAGACAGCAGTAAAACTAAACTTAAAAAGTAGCAGCCACGGTTTTAAACCAATTACAGCAGTAAAATAAAAAATTAAGAATACAGTCCATAGTAACAAGGATTGAAGGAAACAAATAGGCATGACACCACATCACCTTGTAAGGAAGGTACCTTACACAGTTGATTCACATTTCCCCTTCCTCTTTGCCATTACAAACGTCAAAGTTGCATCGGTAAAGGAGATATGGAAGGATGATTTGTGTTTTTGGGACTTAAATTTAAGGAGGAATCTCAAAGAAGAAGTCATGGAGTGGGCTGAACTGAATCATCTATTGGCTGCCATCAACCTGGTGCAAACAGAAGATATCTGGTTTTGGAATCTTGAAAACAAAGGGATCTTTTCAACAAAATCCTTGTTGTCAGACTTGACTCACAAGGAATGCCACACTCAACACCATCTACCTTAAGGCTGTTTGGAGTGACCATTACCCGAAGAAGGCAAACATTTTCCTTTGGGAACACTCTCACAAGGCAATCAATACTCACAATATGCTGCAATAACAAATGCTGTATGCGTTGATCTCACCCCATTTGTGTGTCCTTTGAAAAGAAAGTACAGAGTCACAAGGACACTTATTCCTCTCATGCCCATTTGGCACAAAATTCTGGGATCACATACTTTCGGTTTTTGACTGAACAGTGGCTTTGCCAATTGATTTGAGCTGTCTACTATCTCTCACTCTCTTGAGCCTTCCCTTCAATTTGATGAAGAATTCTTATGAGAATCTTGTTAAGCTTTCTTTTGGGCCACTTGGAATGAAAGAAATCAGAGAATATTTGCCGAAAAGGAGCAGTCATTTGAAAGATTTTTTTGAAAATATTGTTCTTGCTATGTCTTGGTGTAATTGTTCAAATATTTTTCATTCTTATAGTTATGCAATACTGTTGTCCAATTGGAGAAGTATATTGTAACTCCTTTAGATTTAGATTGGGACTCTTTCTCCCCTCTTTTGTAATTTCATACATCAACGAAATTGTTTCTTATCAAAAAGACAAAAGCTTGGAAACTCTTCAAACTACTAGAGATATACTAGTCCTACCAAGTATCTAGGACACTCTTTTCCACTCTTCCCCCTTTCTGCTACATACTAAAAATCTTGTCCGACATTTTCCAATCGTCCACACCCAAAGACTATCTGACCCTTGTACCCACACAACCTTTGGACAATAGATTCTTCACTCCTTTCGTTGCTTCTAGTCTTGCCAAGTACCTAGGAGGATCCCCTCTTTCCCTGTTGTCCCCATTCCATGTTTAGATCTGGAAATGTGATAGGGGCTTGGAGGTAGCTGGGGTTGGGGCATTGAGGGTAGGCTAGGTCCCCTGACCTTAGGGGTGTTCACGGTTCGGTTCGGTTCGGTTTTGGGCAGAACCATAGACCGAACCGAACATGTCGGTTTTGAGGGATGTTAAACCGACCAAAACCGAAAGTTTTCGGTTTCGGTTTTGGAACCGAACTGCATTGCTTCGGTTCAGGTCGGTTCGGTTCGGTTATAACCGATTTTTTTTTTTGGGTAAGATCAACCCAACCTCTTTTTCCAAGCAGTAGATCCACAAATTAATCAAACAAAAATTGTAGGCAAAAAGGGGATTTCAAATTAATCAGCCACCATAAAGAACATATATCCCCCTTTCTAGGGTTCGATAAAACTTGAAGAAGAAGAAAAAAACTGCCCATCGATGTGATGAAATGAAGTGGGATTGAGAAGAAAAAGAGGAATTGAAATATTTTGGTTGTTCATTATGCACCTAGAACTCGTCTAAAAGAAAAATTAAGACCACTAAATGATTGAGAACATACCTTCAATTCATAAGAGTAAAATTAGAGGGAGAAAAATGGCCGTCGTAGGGTGTGGATGGCAATGACGTTGATTGGCCGGCGCTGACGAGGGATTGGTGTGCTGGATGCTGGTGACTGGCGTGCTCGGTGGCCGGTGAGAATGAAAGAAACTGAGATTGAGAGTTGGAGAGAAGAACCGAAGAAGAAAACTGAGACATTGATTGAGAGTGAGAGCGAATCGAAGAAGAAGAAGATGGAAGCGGTACGTTGCTTGTGTTTGGATTAGGGTTTTGTTGTTTTATATATATAAAGTGGGCCTTATACATGTGAAATAAAATGGGCAATAATATAAAATGGGCCTGATGAGTTTTTGGGCTGGACATATTAGTTTAAAAACATATGAAAAAAATAAATAAATAAAAAAAAAAAAATATATATATATATATATATAAAATAAATATTCGGTTCGGTTTGGTTTTTCTTGGTTCTGTTAGGTCCTGAACCGAGAACTGAACCTAAATATTCGGTTTTATGACTATATGAACCGAGAAACCAATGTTAAAAGAAATAACCGAACCAAACCATTCAGTTCGGTTCGACAGTTCGGCTCGGTTTTTGCACACCCCTACTTGACCTGGTAGATTCTTCTGAATTGCTAAAATGCATGCTTACTTTTGGAGTAGGATTTATGGATTTAGGCTTTGTTTGGAATTGCTGTAACTTTTAAAATAATTGCTGGCAACTGTGCTTTTAGAAAAATCAGTTGTGAAATGAAATAAAATAGTGTTTGGTAAATTTCAATTTTTAGAAAAAACTAGTTACGGTGTTTGGTAAATTAATACTAAATTGTTGTGATTTAGTTAAAATGACCAAAATAGGCTTATTGTTTCAATTATTTTCATATTGATATTTAACTTATAATTTATAATAAGATAATTATTTAAAAATTTATATGATTTAAATTGCTTCTAATTTTGTTTAATATAAATTATTTGATAAAAGTTTACCAAAAATAATTGTTATAAAAAAGTGGGTCAATCAAAATTTCATTGATATAAGAGAATAGATGTGAAAAAATATATATATAAATATGGAAGGTTACATTTGAGATTTGTAAATAGTGGGAGAAGAGTGACAAATTTTTAGGAAAGCTAAATCTAAAAGCTGGTATTTATTGGCTTTTTCACGTAAGAGTAAATTGAAAAGTGATTCTTAATAGATTAATAAATAATTTGTTTTGCCAAACACCCTAAACGGTTAAGATTCTCCCATAATTACTTTTTACGATTGCAAATGCAATCCCTAACAGGGCCTTAATTGGGTTTGATTTTGTAAGTTTTGCACACTAAATGAGCTTCTTCTTGCAATTTCTTTTCTTTTCTTTTCTTTTTCCTTTTGCCTGGTCCTTTTAGTGTTTTAGTTATTACGTTTGTTTTTAATTAATAATAGGGGACTGTTCTCAAAGTTCGAATATTTCAGGTTTATGCTGTGGCGTCAGAAGACATGGATTCACTAACATTTGGATCTCCCAGATTTCTTCGTCATTTAATGGATCCCAGTTCAAGGAAGATCCCAGTTATGGAATTTGAAGTTGCAAAGGTGATTTGTCTCCATGTTAATTTGGCCATTTACTTATTGTTATCTGTAGAAAATCAAGCTGTAAATTAAGGCTTCATTTTTGGGATTGTTTCCTTGTATATTGCTGTATTTTTCTTTTCCATATAGGTCTAGATTGATTGCATATTTTCAGCTTATTTGATTGAGAGACTCTTGTATAAATATTACTCTTCTATACTCAATGAAATGTAGAAAAATATTATCTTTATACATAGCTTCATGGTATCAGAGCCTTGAAACTATTCAAACCCTAGCAGCCGTCGTCGGAACCCTAGCCGTTGTCGCCGGAACTCAGACGCCGCCGGCCAACATCAGACGAACTCAGACGCCGCCGGCCAACAATCAGACGCTCCTCGCCGTGCCTCCTCAGATCCAGATCAGACAGATCCTCTTCGTGCAACACTCGGATCAGACCCACAGCCTGAAAACAACACTCGGAGTCGACTGACCCGCCATGCAGCCCGAAAACCCAAACCATCTGATCCTCAAGCCCTGTCCGCGTCATTGTCACGTTCAGACGTCGTCGCCTCTGCGAGTCTCGACTCCTTCGACCTCCTCTCGTCGTAGTCGCAGCCGCCGCCTCCGCTGCCTCCACACATCGCGTCCGCCGCAACTCCGCCTGCACCTCAGAAATCCGACGCCACCTCCGCTTGTGTCTCACGGCCCAGATCTGTCCCTGTTTCAGATCTGAAGCAGTGATTTTTTTTTTTGTTTTCTTTTTCATAACTCAGTTTTTTTTTGGATTCTGTCCTCTCACTCTCAAAATGTCAGGATCGATTCTCAAATCACCATTTCATCCTCCAATGAGAACAACCTCACTCATATCACATGTCACAAACTCAAAGGCCACAACTATCTTCAGTGGTCTCAATCTGTGATGATGTTCATATATGGACGTGGACGGGAAGACTATATCACCGGCAAAGCTACTTCACCACCACCAGAGGATCCAAAATTTCGCATATGGAGGGCTGAAAATAATCAAGTCATGAGTTGGTTGATCAATTCTATGACCACCGAAATTGGAGAGAATTTTCTCCTATATTCGACTGCCAAAGAAATTTGGGAGGCTGTTCGTGATACATTCTCCAGTCAAGAAAACACTGCTGAACTCTTCCAAATCGAGACTTCTATCCAAGATCTCAAACAAGGTGAATTATCAGTTACTACTTATTTCACCACTTTATCTCGTTATTGGCAACAACTGGACTTGTTTGAAACTCATGATTGGAAATGTTCGGAAGATGGCTCTCTATTTCGCAAATTTGTGGAAAAGAAGAGGATTTTCAAATTCCTTATGGGTCTAAATAAATCTCTTGATGAAGTTCGTGGTCGTATCCTTGGTACTAAACCTTTACCTAGTATTCGTGAAGTTTTCTTTGAGGTTCGCAGTGAAGAAAGTCGAAAACAAGTCATGATGGGGCCAATCGAACATTCTACCATTCAAAATGGACCTGCACTCATTGCTCACCAGGATCATCCTAATGATCCAATAGCTCTTGCAGCTCGTGGAAGTTCTCAGGTGCATGGTGATAGTAGGTCACGCAAAGGGAGACCATGGTGTGATCATTGTCACAAACATGGACATGTTAAAGACACTTGTTGGAAAATACATGGAAAGCCAGCAAATTGGAAGCCAAATACTACAAGATCTGATCGAGAAACTAAGGGTAATGCTGTTATTTCAGAAACTCCTAACCACTCAACACTCACCAAAGATATTTTGGAGATGCTACAACAATTATTGAACAAAACAAATCCAACAGCTGTAAGTGGTTCTGGGAGTATGCAACAATGTAACCAAAACTCCCTTGCTCTTCATACTCAAACTCTTCCATCTGAATGGATAGTAGACTCTGGAGCCTCCGATCATATGACAGGTGATAGATCCTTATTCTCATCATTTTCTCCTTATAAGGGTGATCTTTTTGTTCGAATTGCCGATGGCACTCCTACTAAAGTAATTGGAATTGGAAATATTCAAATATCAAGCTCCTTGATTCTTGAGTCTGTATTGTTTGTGCCCAAGCTAGAATATAATCTATTATCTGTGAGTAAGCTGAATAAGGACTTGAATTGTGAAACTAAATTTCTTGCGAACTCTTGTATTTTTCAGGGCTTGGGATCGGGGAAGACGATTGGCAATGCTGAATTATGTGCAGGGTTGTATCTTCTCAAAGTAGAAAATCCCCCAACAACAAAGGAATGCAATAAACTTGTCGTTCAGTCTAGTTGTGAGTCAGCTTATGTTTCAAAATCTTTAGATTATAAAGATAATCTTATCATGATGTGGCATTATCGACTTGGTCATCCAAAATTTGCCTATCTTGAACGTTTATTTCCTTCTTTATTCATCAATAAAAAAAATAAGCTTTTTCAGTGTGAGATTTGCCAACTCTCCAAACACACCCGCACTCATTTTTCACCTCATTCTTATTTTCCTTCTCAACCTTTCTCTCTTATCCATGGAGACATTTGGGGACCTTCAAGAATAAAAAATATCAATGGAGCACGTTGGTTTCTTTTATTTGTTGATGATCACACCCGTTTGAGTTGGACATTTCTTATGAAAGATAAGTCCGAAACTAGTCAATTATTCACAATCTTTCATAAAATGATCCAAAATCAGTTTCAAGTCAACATCAAAATTCTTAAAACTGACAATGCCCGGGATTTCTTCAATTCTACTCTTGGATCTTATCTCCAATCTCATGGCATTGTCCATCAAAGTTCTTGTGTCGACACACCCCAACAAAATGGTGTAGTTGAACGCAAAAACCGTCATCTTCTTGATGTAGCTCGTTCTCTCATGCTTACTTCAAATGTTCCAAAAACTTTTTGGGGTGAAGCTGTTCTAGCAGCTACTTATCTTATCAATCGCATGCCATCTTGCATTCTCAAATTCAAAACACCTTTACAAAGTTTACTTACCCTATATCCTACATCTCATCTCGTGTCTCAGCTACCACTAAAAATATTTGGATGTACTGCATTTGTTCATATCTTCCCTCAGCACCGTAGTAAACTTGATGCCTGATCCATGAAATGTATCTTTCTAGGTTACTCACCAAATAAGAAAGGATATAAATGCTATTATCCTCCAACTCATCAATTCTTTCATACCATGGATGTAACCTTCTTTGAAAATCAATCATATTTCTCCAATTCTGCGCTTCAGGGGGAGCATTATGAAATTGAATCACAGAATTGGGATTGCATACCTTATTTTCCTCCTAACTCATATGAAAATCCTTCTGAATCCTCCTCTGAGCCAATCCCTCAGGCTGAATTACAAGTTTATTCGCGAAGAACAAGGCAACCTGTGCAACCTTCACATGTTCAGCAGAACCAAGATCTGAACCAAAATCCTAATGTCCCTGAAATAGTACACGAGACTACGGTAGATGATACAGACAGACCTATTGCTGTAAGAAAAGGTGTTCGCTCATGTACTCAACACCCTATACGGTACCATTTATCTTACACTAATATGTCACCAATATTTAAAGCGTTTGTCACTTCACTAGATGAGATACAAACCCCAAACACAGTACAAGAAGTCTTACAGAGACCTGAATGGAAGGCAGCCACCCTAGAGGAGTTGCGAGCACTTGAAAAAACTGGGACATGGATTCTTACAGATTTGCCTCCAGGCAAGCGCACAGTTGGATGTAGATGGATTTTCTCTACCAAACACAAACCAGATGGCAGTATAGAACGATTCAAAGCTCGTCTTGTGGCCAAGGGATTTACTCAAGCTTATGGGATTGACTATCAGGAAACATTTGCTCCAGTCGCCAAGTTAAACACTATTCGGGTACTTCTTTCTATTGCAACTAATCTAGACTGGCCATTGTTTCAACTTGATGTAAAAAATGCATTTCTGAATGGTGACCTAGTTGAGGAAGTATATATGGATATACCTCCTGGATTTGAAGACCGATATACTAGAGGAAAGGTATGTAAACTCAAGAAATCTCTTTATGGACTAAAACAGTCGCCTCGGGCGTGGTTTGAAAAATTTACAAATGTGTTGAAGCAAGATGGCTATACTCAGTGTCAATCCGATCACACCTTATTCATCAAGCATTTCTCACCAAGCAATATTACTGTGTTAATAGTATATGTCGATGATATTATTCTCACAGGGAATGTTTCTGAAGAAATGGCTCGACTTAAGCAACTTCTCTCAAGGGAATTTGAAATAAAAGACTTGGGGCACCTAAGATATTTCCTAGGAATGGAAGTAGCAAGATCCAATAAAGGAATTTCTGTCACTCAACGAAAATACACTTTAGATCTCCTAAGAGATACTGGGATGAGTGGTTGCAAACCAGCAGATACACCTATGGATGCAAATACAAAACTTGGAGTTAACCCTGGAGGCGAAGTAGTCGATCGAGGCAGGTATCAACGACTAGTTGGAAAGTTAATATACTTAACTCATACTCGACCAGATATTAGCATTGCCGTCAGTGTGGTAAGCCAATTTCTGAACAAACCTTCTAAAGAACATATGGAAGCTGTGTATAGAATATTGAGATATCTAAAAAATGATCCTGGAAAGGGACTTATGTTCAGGAAGACCACAAATCGATCTTTGGAAGTTTACACTGATGCAGATTGGGCTGGCTCTCTTATTGACGTAAGTCAACGTCAGGGTATTGTTCCTACGTATGGGGAAACTTAGTTACCTGGCGCAGCAAGAAACAACAAGTTGTAGCTCAAAGTAGTGCTGAAGCCGAGTTTCGATCACTAGCTCATGGGATTTGTGAAGGAATTTGGTTAAAACGCCTCCTCACTGAACTCAAGGTCAAGACAGAAGGTTCCATAGAAGTACTGTGTGATAATCAATCAGCCATAGCTATTGCAAAGAATCCAATACATCATGATAGAATGAAGCATGTCGAGATAGATCGCCTCTTTATTAGTGAGAAAATTGAGACAAATACTATTGCACTAAGATATGTGCCGTCCCAACATCAAGTTGCAGATATATTAACCAAAGCTCTACATCGAACCAACCTTGGTGGTTTAGTCTCCAGGCTTGGCATGACAAGCATATATCATCCAGCTTGAGGGGAGTGTAGAAAATCAAGCTGTAAATTAAGGCTTCATTTTTGGGATTGTTTCCTTGTATATTGCTGTATTTTTCTTTTCCATATAGGTCTAGATTGATTGCATATTTTCAGCTTATTTGATTGAGAGACTCTTGTATAAATATTACTCTTCTATACTCAATGAAATGTAGAAAAATATTATCTTTATACATAGCTTCATTATCATTTACCAAATAAATTGTTTCATTTTAGATTTTGGAGGAGCTGAACCTTACCATGGATCAATTTGTCGATTTGTGCATTCTTTCTGGATGTGATTATTGTGACAGTATCCGAGGTATTTGGATTCTATGTAGTATATATGTTTTATTGTGCTCCTACTGATGTCGATGTTCAAATTTTGTTGTGCGGTTCCAGTTTTATATTCTGAATGTAGAGCCCTTATGCATTTACTCCACAGGTATAGGGGGGCAGACTGCTCTAAAGCTTATCCGTCAACATGGGTCTATAGAAAATATACTAGAGAACATAAATAAAGAGAGGTGACCTTTTCTAGAATTGAAATATATATCTTAAATTGCAATTTCTTAGGAAAAAAAATATCATAAAGTGCAATTTTATCTTGAATTTGCTTAAACTTGTTTACTCAATTTGATGAATGCATGGGTATACTCAATTTGTTAGATATGGTCCGGTTATTATGAATCTTGAGATGATGTTTCCCTAGCCAATGTAAATCTTGCTGAATGAGAAATCTTTTATACTATTTCGTCGTTACACACTATGTATCTGTATTGCATTGAATCCTATATGCAGTAGCCAGTAACTGTTTTAGATAGTCTTATGGTGTAGAAGTCTTCATTCTCGTCAGATATTGTTACGCATGTGTAATGCAATCAGTTGGAGAATTTATTACCCTTCATGATTCTATTTTCTAAATTATTCTATTCCTATTTAAGGCATTGTTATCTTGTAAAATAAGTAGATAGTCTTATCTCTCTTATATTTATCTCAAGTTAAAGTATCTTCCAAATTGCTTTGATTAGAGAGTGTGGTGACAGGAAAGTTGTATACTTAAGTTGTGCAAATTCAAAATATTTCTTATGAAGCAAAAATCTATCTAGAAGAGAAGGAAAGAATAACGGTACAACTTGCATGGAAAAATAAGTTACAGCTAAACTAACTATCTGCAATCATCTATGGAAAGTATATGACAGGTAAAGAATAAATTAGTAGATTTCTTGAGAAAGAAGTTGGGCTTCTCATGGAAGAAAAGAGGAACATCAGAAAAGAGAGGAGAGCTAAGTTGGCTGATCTGATCATAAAAGAGCAGAGGAGAGCTAAGTTGGCTGATCTGATCATAAAAGAGCAGCAGTCTTGGGCGCAAAAATGCAAGCTTAAATGGCTAAAAGAATGGGACAAAAACTCAAACTTCTTTCATAGATCTAAAGAAAATTTTCTTCATAGATGGGTCTCTTTTGAAAGTGCCGTAATTATATCTCCTTAATTGAAAGCAAAGATGGGAATTTAATCACAGGAGAGGAGGAGATTATTCAGGAGGTGGTTGGCTTTTTTGAAAATCTTCATTCGGAGGATTGGGGTAAGCTTTACTTTCGATGGGCTGGACTGGAAAAGCAAGATGGAATGACATGTTAGAAGCACCGTTTGAGGAAGAGGAAATCTTCAAAGCCATCATCCATCTTGGTAATCATAAATCTCCTGGACCCGATGTGACTAGTGAGTTTTATAAAAAACCCTTGAAACATCTTGAAAGCCGATTCAGTAGGGCCTACAGGTGATCCAAGATTTTTTACAAAACAAAACGACGTTTGTCAATTGTATAACTAATGAGACTTACATTTGCCTCATCCCAAAGAAATCGAAAGCAACAAAGGTGAATGACTTTAGACCCATAAGTTTAATCACCTCTCTTTATAAGATTGTTTCGAAGGCATTGGCAAAGAGAATTAGGAAGGTTATTAGAGAAACATGAGGTTCCATCTCAAAACCAATTGACAATGAGAGGAGTAACCTTATCTTATAAATTGTGAGGTATCTCTTAATCTTTCCGACGTGGGATCCTCAACATGCCCCCTCAAGATGGTGCTTCTTTGGGTCCACTGTTTTTGAGTTGAATTCCAATTTTTTTTTTAGACCAAATACCCGTTTGAGCTTCATGGGCTCTGATACCAAAAACGCTGAGAGAGGAGACACCAAAGAGACATACACTAGCACAGAAAGAGAGGAGAGTAAACTTCTTTTATTCCTCTTTCACTGATGAATGACAGAAGAATGGAGGCATTATTTATAGATTACAAGAGAAGATTAAATCTAGGGTTAGTTATCTAACTTCCCTAAAAATAAGAGATTCTCTTATAATATTGATTTGCTACTTAATAAACCACATAATCTAAACAACTTTTTGACTAATTCAACAAAGGCTCTTCCTTTCATCATGCTTGATGCTCAAGCTGCTTTTGTTCAAGGTTGTCCGATACTTGATGCTGTCAGATACTTGATGTAAGCTTTGGAGGCAGTGGGAGATTGGAAGGGAAGGGGGAAGAAAGACTTCTTGTTGAAACTACACTTTGAAAAAGCATAAAGCATATGACAAGGTGGATGGGATGGATGCTATCTTAGGATCCAAAGGCTTTGAAAGTAAATGGAGGAGGTGGATTTGGGGGTGCTTATCCATAGCTAACTGCTCGATTATCCTTTTGGGCTCCCATCATTGAAAAGATTGAGAAAATACTTTGGTATGAGGTCATCATATATATCCCAAAGGGGTGACACACTTCTTCGAGCCACATTATCGAACCTCCCAACCTATTACATGTGTTTATTCAACGTGCCAAATAAGGTGGTTTGAGTGGTGGAAAGACTCTAGAAATTTCTTATGGAAGATGGACAACATCTCAGTCGATGGAGTAATATCATCTTTCCATTGGAACAAGGAGGCTTCGGTCTTTACCCTGGGAGAGACAAAAACAAAGCCCTTCTTGCCAAATGGGTTTAGAGGTATAGCCTCAAAAGAAGCCTTGTGGAGTAAGCTTATCAAACGCTGAGAGAGGAGACACTAGAGAGACATACACTAGCACAGAGAGAGAGGAGAGTAAACTTCTTTTATCCTTTTTTCACTAATGAATGACAGAAGAATGGAGGCATTATTTATAGATTACAAGAGAAGACTAAATCTGGGTTAGTTATCTAACTTCCCTAAAAATAAGAGATTCTCTTATAATATTTATTTGCTACCTAACAAACCACATAATCTAAACAACTTTCTAACTAATTCAACAAAGGTAATCTATTCGAACTCCATTTAAAGCTTTCGTGAAAATATCTTCTAATTGTTCTTCGGTTTTCACGTATCCATTAGACACCAAACCTTGTATTTTCTTACGAACAAAATGACAATCAATTTCAATATGTTTAGTTCACTCATGAAATACTGGGTTGGATGCAACATGAAGGGCAACTTGGTTGTCACACCACAACTTGACTGGAAACTGTGATATTGAAAGCTTAATTCGATCAAAAGAGTTGATGTACCCATATTATTTATCATACTAATTATGCTAGATCCAAGAACAGACGATTTTGATCCATCTGCCAAAGTAACATCAGCAATGGATGTAGACGAAGAAATAGTGGAAAACAAATTGAGATTACCTGTCATATGAGCGGTAGCACTAGAGTCTATGACCTGTTTGGTAGAGGATGAAAGAAGACAATGATACATGTTACTTGACCCAACAATTGTTGTAATAAGGGGTAAGTGCAGATGATGAAGAAGATTGACCCAACAATTGTTGTAATAAGGGGTAAGTGCAGATGATGAAGAAGATACTCTGAATGATTTTTGGTACTGTTGGAATTTAGCAGACTCGACTATAGAATTAACAAATGGCTTTTTATATGAACCGTGGGTGGATTGAGTCCGTGATTGAACCACATTAGACATCACTGCGAGTTCTTGTTCAGCCATATGTTAATGACGAAAGTAAAACCACAAAATCCAATCTAAGACCACGAGATCAAACCCAAATGACTGCACAACTTTTGAAAAAATGATCTAAATGGAGTTTTGAATGGAGTTTCCAATAAAAAAGAACTAATTATTTTCCAAACCGACGTCTAACACGAGCCAATGATGACCAAATTAACCACACAAATAGGTTGGAATAGCATAAAATGGCAAGCCACGAAACCAGAGAGGATTTCGGCCACGTGTGGCTGCAGATAAACCCAAGAAAACAAAAAAACAGATTTGAACTGCACGAACACCAACCAAACTCACTCCAAATAAAACAACTCGAGACCAAAGAAGGAGATTTTGATGAATTCAAGCACACAGAACGACCAGAAACCACAAAAGGAGACGAACCTAGGCGACGGAATACAAAACGGACCCCTTCACGCACTCTCACGCGCCGGTGCGTGGAATAGGAGGTGGTAGCTTCTAGTGGCACGTGAAGGCCACGTGCAACTGGTTTGGCTGTCGGATTTTGGGAGTTTGCAAATTGGAAGGTGGGCTTCCTTTTTGGCTGGGTGGTGACAAGAAAAAAGATGGAAAATTTCGACCTAATTTGCGGTGGTGGTGGTGGACCCTAACAACAGCGACGACGATGGTGACAGTGGGTTTAAGTGTAGACAGCAAAGCTTACAAACCCTAAGGTGTTAGACAAAAGGGTTCTAAATCCCAAACCCAACTCCCAAATAGTTAACAAACCTAATTCTCTAGGAAAACAACTCAGATACCATGTTATTGTGAGACAAAATATGAGAGAATCCTTATTCCATTTTATACAATAGAGCCAAATATATATAGGCATACATGGAAGCCCTAAACTAATAATATAAAATTACCATCAAGGACAAAAGACTAATAAGCACCTAAATTCACATATATATACTATAACACACTTGAATTGGGCTTCACTCTCCACGGCCAATGGTCCATGGAAGTTCATTGTCTTTTTTCAAAGAGGAGAAACAATTTCATTGATGAATAGAATAAAAGGAGTAAACACTCCAAACACCAAAAGGTGTATTACATGAAAGATCTTGAATTAGTAATTAAAGATGAAAGACTATAGTAAAAAAATGGGTGTTTACATTTACACCAATAAAGAGAATTAAAAACAATTAAATCCATAAAACTATCAAAATTAGATGCTAAATCTTTGAAAATTCGGCCTGAGTCCAAAAGAACACCCTGTTAAAAGCCAGCTTTAAATTTTCTTTGCTCCATGAAAAGGATTACCCACAAAGATCAGAGCTAGGACATCAAACACGTTGTAGGGCAGAGCTAGACTCCAACCAAAATCTCCAAACATCTGTGACCAATAATGAGAAACAAAGAAACAACAACGAAATAAATGAGCTGGAGTCTCAACATCAGACATGCACATAATGCAGCACCATGGAATTTCATTGTCAAGCACCAAAATCTTATCACTACCCGTATTTGCCACCAAGTGGGTGATGGAACACAGATAATAGCTTCGGGGACATACAACTTGGCAGAAATGTGAAGGATGAGGAAACCACGGAGTGGGTTGAGATGAGTTTAGTCCTTGCACCGATTGTTCTCTCCCAAAGAGAAGACTCTTGGAGTCTGGAGATGGCTTCCTAACTAAAACAGACACTTCTCCACTAAATTGCTTCTGTCTAATATGGGAGATACATCTAACATTTTGGAGTCTTCATTGGTTCGAGGTATTTGGAAAGATAGGTACCCAAAGAAGATCAAATTTTTCCTTTGAGAAATTGTGCATAAAGCCATCAGTACTAAAGACAATCTATAGAGGCGCATGCCTTTTTTTGGCCCTGTCCCCAAGCTGGTGTTCTTTATGCAAGCAAAATGATGAAACACTGAACCATTTTTTCATACATTGCCCATATGCTTGGAATTTTTGGAGCAGAGTTATCACATCTTTTGGTTGGCCTCTGACCATTTCTTAGGATGTCAAGGATCTTCTAACCACTGTCTTGTTGGATCACCCCTTATAAGGAGGCCAAAGCTTTGGTGTGGACGCACAGCACTAGGGCCTTTTTTTGGGTTCTTTGGAAGGAACAAAACCAAAGAGTTTTTTTGGACAAGGAGCAACCCTTAGATGAACTCTTTGATCTTGTTATTTCTTACTATTTCTTGGTGTAAATTATCTAATCTCTTTGGTTCCTATAGTTACACATCTTTTTTAACCAATTGGGAGAGCCTTTTGTAATCACCATGGATTCTCCATCCTTTTTGTAAATTTCATACATCAATGAAATTGTTTCTTATCAAGAAAAAGAAAATCTTCTTGATTATCATCAACGAAAAGCCAAGAGGTAAAATTAGAGAAAAGAGGGGTCTAAGGCAAGGAGATCCTTTATCCGTTCCTCTTTACGGTTTTAGGGGATGGCCTCAGCCGGTTAATCCAGGTTTGCAGCATGTTAGAGTTCTCATATTAGTATAATTGTATTTTTGTAAATATATTAATTGGGTTGTCCTTTATTGTCTTTTCACTTTCTCCTACTTAGGTTAACCTTGTACACTTGTATATATATCTCTTTAGTGAATGGAATAGAGTATTCTGATTCTCTAAAACCTTTAGCATTAACATGATATCAGAGCTTTAGGTCAATTAGGGTTTTTTGTTTGGTTAACCTAGGGTTTTTTGAGAACCTTTGGTGTTGAGGTTAGAACCCATCTTTTCTTTGGGGTTTTGTGGTTTTGTGAGCCCTGTTTTTCGATCAGCATCAAACTCCGCTGCTGTTGCCCAACCACCGCCGCCCCTAGTGACTGCTGTCGCCGCCGCCGCCGCCGCCGATTTGGTCTTTTTTTTCCGTCATTCTGTCTCACCGCTGGCACCAGTAGAAAGCCCATCCTCCGGTTAGCATATCCTCGAAATTTGGTCCCGATCGGAGCTGGCGTGACTCTCACGAGCCGTCGTCATATTCTCCCCTGTTCTTCACGCGCCGGCGCGTGTGGGCGCGTGAACCGTCGTCGTCTGCTCGGTTTTTGTGGTTTCGTTCGGAATTACCTTCTCCCTCCAGTGGTGTACTTGTTTTGGTCATATATTGCTCGGTTTAGGGTTGGTTGAAGAAACACCTCTTTGGCATCTTAGGGTTTCTATGGTACAGTTTGTTTTTTTGGATTTAAATCTGTTCTTTTTCTTCTGTTTCTTTGAGGTTATGGCTGAAAAGAAAACTCTAGTGATGTCAGAGATAATTCCAATGGTGTCAGATTACAGAACACAAGCTTAATGGATCTAACTTTTATGCTTGGCGAACGAACATTCGTCATTATCTTCGGAGCCTTGATATGGATGATCACGTGACCTCAAAATCACCACCGACAGATGATACTAAAAAGAATTGGCTACGAGATGATTCTAGGCTTATTTTACAGATAAAGAACTCCATCGAGAGCGAGATATTTGGGCTAGTTAACCATTGTGAATCTGTCAAAGAGCTCTTGGAATACTTGGAATTCCTTTACTCTGGGAAAGGAAACATTAGTTGAGTGTTCGATGCGTGTAAGACTCTCTTTCAACCTGATCAAGGTGAGAAATCTCTAACGAGTTATTTTATGGAGTGCAAAACAACGTACGCAGAATTTAATGCTCTGTTGCCAGTTAGTACTGATGTGAAAGTTCAGACAGCCCAGCGTGAACAGTTATTCATTATGAGTTTTTTGGTTGGTCTTGCCTCTAAATATGATATGGCCAAAGATCAAATTCTGTCTAGCTCAAAAATCTCTTCGTTGGAAGGTGCTTATACTCGAATACTTCGTACTGAGAAGTCGCACACGATCTTGCCACCTGAGTCTAATAGTGCCTTGGTTGGACAGACAGGTGACTATAAAGGTAATAGAGGGGTTGGACCCAACACGTTTAGAGGACATTCGAACACTCAAAGAGCAAATTCAGGAGATATTGTTTGCCACTATTGTCGTAAGCCTGGACATATGAAACGTGACTGCAGAAAATTGATAAATAAGGGCTCAAGGTTTCCGTCTGCGCATGTTGCCTCTACTCCTGATAACCCGGACAAGTCTATTTCGATTTCAGCAGAGGAGTTTGCTAAATTTCGACAGTACCAAGAGTCATTAAAGGTGTCATCTTCTACTCTCATTACTGCCATTGCCGACACAGGTAACACATCTACATGCCTTCTTTCCTCTTCAAAATGGGTCATAGACTCTGGCGCTTTTGATCACATGACAGGTAATCCCAATTTATTCTCTAACATTCGTCCGTCTAAATCTTCACCTAATGTTACTATAGCCGATGGCACCACCTCTCATGTTTTAGGATCAGGCACTGTCAATCTTACCAACTCAATTTCATTGTCTTCTGTTTAAGTTTACCACAATTCTCCTTTAACTTGATTTCGGTTAGTAAACTCACTCGCGATCTCAATTGTTGTCTCATTCTTTCCTGGTTATTGTTTATTTCAGGATCTTTTGACGGAGAGGACTATTGGCAAAGGGCGTGAATCTGGAGGTCTCTACATTTTTGAACCACAAGTATCTACAACCGTTACATGCTCTAAAGTGTCTTCTCCCTTTGAGGAACATTGTCATTTGGGTCATCCATCTATTTCTGCCTTGAAGAGTCTTCGTCCTCAGTTTAATCATTTGTCTTCTTTAGATTGTGAGTCATATCAATTTGCTAAATTTCATCGTCTGAGTCTGTATCCTCGAGTCAATAAACGAGCTAGTGCTCCATTTGAATTAGTTCATTCTGATGTTTGGGGTCCATGTCCGGTTGAGTCCAGGAGAGGGTTTCGATATTTTGTTACTTTTGTCGACGATTTTTCTCGTGTAACTTGGTTATATTTAATGAAAAATCGTTCTGAGTTGCTTTCTCATTTTCGTAACTTTCATGTTGAAATTCGAACTCAATTTAGCGCTTCTCTTAAAGTTCTACGGAGTGATAATGCTAAAGAATACTTCTCTCATGCCCTTAGTTCCTATGTTAGTGAATATGGAATTCTCCATCAATCCTCGTGTGTTTATATTCCATCTCAAAATGGGGTTGCAGAACGCAAGAATCGACATCTGCTTGAAACAGCGAGAGCCTTAATGTTTCAGATGAATGTCCCTAAATATTTTTGGGCTGATGCTGTATCGACGACTTGTTTCTTAATAAATCGCATGCCTTCTTCAGTTCTTAAGGGTGAGATACCTTATCGTACTTTGTGCCTCAACCTCCCTTCATTTCCTCTTACACCCAAAATCTTTGGTTGTACTTGCTTCGTTCGGGACGTTCGCCCTCACCTCACCAAACTAGATCCAAAGTCCTTAAAATGCATATTCCTTGGTTATTCTCGTGTCCAAAAAGGATATCGGTGTTATTGTCCTAGTCTAGATCGTTACTTTGTCTCTCCTGATGTCACATTCTTTGAAGATTCTTCTTTCTTTTCTTCATCTTCGAGTCCGAGTAAGGGGGAGCTTAAAGAGGACGAGGATGATTTTCTTGTTTACACAATTCTCTCCTCTTGTGAGCTCTCTAGAGATTCATCTCTTTCTGTTCCTGTTTCTACTCACCCACCCATCACTCAGGTTTATTCTCGACGGCCACCCTCTTCAGTTTCATGCCCTGTACCCGAGGTTTCTTCGTCATTGGATCTAGGAATAAGCGATGATCTTCCTATTGTTGGGGAGTATCTCGACAAGTAGACTGATGAGAAATTCCTTTATCCTTCAAAAAATCATCTAAATATTCATTAAAATATTCAGTCCCATTATTAGAATGTAAAATATTGATTTTAGTTTGAAATTGATTCTCAATCATATTGTAAAAACGAATAAAGATATCTTTGACCTATATTTTTTTGTCAACAAATAAACCCAAGTTAAACAAGTATGATCATCAATAAAGGTAACAAACCAACGTTTTCCACTATGAGTCAAAACTTTAGACGGAACCCAAACATGACTATGGATTAAATAAAAAGGTTTAGAAGCCTTGAAGGTTTTGGCAAATACGTAGCACGATGATTCTTGGCAAAGATGCAACTTTCACAATGAAAAATCGAACAATCAATTCCTTTGAATAAGTTTGGAAACAAATACTTTAAATAAAAAAAAACTGGGATGTCCTAGTCTACGATGCCAAAGCATGATTGTTTCTTTAACAGAAGAAGAACTAACACTACTCAAGCCCTGAGCTTTTTTATAACTAGTTGGAGATTCGTGAAAAAAGTAGAGACCATCAAGTATCCTAGCACACCCCATCATCTCCCCCGAGTCCTGATCCTGAAAGATGCAATGAGTTTCAAAGAAAGTAACAAGACAGTTAGCATCCTTAGAAATTTAACTGACAAATAACAAATTATAGGCTAATTTAGGGACATGAAGAACAGATTTTAAGGTAATTTTTTCAGTCAAACCGACAGTTCCTTTTCCTGCAATAGAAGTGAAGTTACCATCGGCAATTCGAAATTTTTCATTGCAATACAAAAAAACTTAGAGGAACTAGTCATATGGTCAGACGCTCCGGAATCTATAACCCACGGATGTGAATTAAGGCAAGATAAAGCTAAAGGATAATTACCTGTTTGTGCCAAGGAAACACTAGGATTACCAGATGATGAAGTGACCTTTAGCAGTTTCAGGAGTTGATCAATTTGCTCTTGATTGAAGGGACTAGTGTCAACAACATTGGCAGTGGAAGTAGGCTGATTGTTACTCTTATCGCTTTTCTTGGTACTCTTCCCGTTTGTAGGCTTTCCATGGATTTTCCAATAGGTCTCACGAGTGTGTCGGGATTTATTACAGTAGTCACACAATACTCAAGGTTTAGTGAGCGGAGCAAAAGCCTTATTTGCATTAGCCTCAGCCACCATAGTAGAGGTCTCAGGTTTCTTGCCAAGCATAACATTGCGGCGACTCTCTTCCCTACGAACTTCAAAGTAAACTTCATTAATAGGTGGGAGAGGATTCTTACCAATTACTCTACTTCTAACCTCATCGAACTCATCATGGAGGCCAGCAAGAAATTTGTAAATACGGGCATCCTCTACAACTTTCTTGTAATGAATTTGATCTTTAGTCGACTCCCATTCATGAGTGTCAAAAAGATCGAGGTCTTGCCAAATTGTTTTCAAGGAGTGAATGTATTTTGTAACTGTATCTCCTCCTTGGCGGATGTCTCTCAGTTTGAGATTCAACTCAAACATTTGTGATTGATTGCCCAAGTCGGAATACATCTCAGTTATACTATCCCTCAATTCCTTTGCAGTCGAGTAACACATATAGTTGCAACTTATTCTCTCAACCATAGAATTTACCAACCACGTCGTAACCATGGAATTCTCAGCATCCCAAGTAGCAAACGAAGGATCATTCTTGTTGGGTATTTTTTTTCTCTCTAGTAATATAGCCAATCTTCTCTTGTCCCTGAATATACATCTGAACACTTTGGGACCAAAGTAGAAAATTCAACGCATTAAGTCGGATGGTAGTAATTTGGAAAGTGGGATGGTTGTGTGTGTTAGAGACCTTAGTCATCAATGTTTTTTCTTCTGACCTGTAGCGATTTTTTTAAAAAAAAGATTGATTTGGAAGAGTCAAAACTTACCTTATCAAATCGTGTGTTGAACAAATCGTGTAGCAGAGACCTTAAGCTTCGAACAACGAACAATAAGCAAAAAATTACCCTATCAAATAACACCAACAAAAAAAAAAAAAACGCAACCAAACAATGCAACCCATACTGTAAACGGCAAAAAAGAGTGACTTTCGGCTTGAACAAAAACGCGAAGACAGACGCAAGTGGCTGGACGGAGGGCGAGTTGATAGTCGGCGAATGGACGGAACGAACCTGAACAGAAACGAACGGCGAGCTGTTGCAGTTTGGGTTGTGTAGTCGCGGGTCGCAGATCGCAAATCATGGGTCGTGCAACTCCTTGGCCACGAACAGAGGTTAGGTGCGAGTTTGTTGATGCTGGTCAGAGTCGATGATGCCTGGGTTGGAGTTGAATGGCGGCGTACACTCAGTCGGAGGTTGACGGCAACCGAGGTTGTGGCGGAAGCAGCGGCTAGTAGCTAGGGTTAGGGTTTGAAAAATTAGGGTACTATTTTTGCTCTGATACCATGCTGAATATTAGTTTCTATTGAATAGAATAATTGTGTATTCACTCTCTTATTTCAAAATAGTTACAAGAGACCTTTCTTAAGTAGAAGAAAAGGCCTAATACAGAAAAGGAAAAAACTTACATGAGTAATTACAATATAATTACAGCTAATAAATCTAATTAAAGAAAATATAAATAATATAAACCAACAAACACTCTAATACTCCCTCTCACTTGTGGGCTTGAAAATTTGTAAGAGGCCCAACAAGTGGAAAATATGTGCTTGATTTGCTATAAGAGACTTGAAAATTGAGAGCCAAGCCATGTAGTATTCCAATGATGCCTAGTTTGCAACTTACAAAAGATGGAGAACCATTTAAAGACCCTGAGAGATATAGAAAATTGGTTGGAAAGATGAATTACCTTACAGTGACATGATCAGACATAGATTATTCGATAAGTATTGTGAGTCAGTTTATGACTTCACCTACAATGGATCATTGGGTTGTAGTACAACAAATTCTATGTTATTTGAAGGTTGTACCTGGACGTGGAATTTTATATAAAGACCATGGTCATATGAAGATTTGACTGCTTTTCAGATGTCAATTGGGTAGGATCAAAAGAAGATAGAATATCAACTTCTAGCTATTGTGTTTTTGTTGGAGGCAATTTGGTCTCATGGAAGAGTAAGGAAAAAAATTTAGTGTCTTGATCAAGTGCTAAATTAGAATACAGAGCTATATCACCATCAATATGTAAAATAATGTGGGTACATCAACTCTTAATTGAGTTAGGCTTTGATATTATAGTTTCGACTAAGTTGTGGTGTGACGACTAAGTTGCTCTTCATATTGCATCCAACCCAGTATTTCATGAGCGGACTAAACATATTGAAATTGATTATCATTTTGTTCGTGAGAAAATACAGGGAGATTTGGTGTCTGTTGGATACGTGAAGACTGGAGAGTAATTAGGAGATCTTTTCACAAAAGCTTTAAATGAAGTTTGAATAGATTACCTTTGTAAAAAGCTGGGCATGATTAACATATAGGCTCCAACTTGAGGGGGAGTGTTATAGTATATATTTAAATATAGGAGCTTATTAGTCTTTTGTCATTTATTGTAATTTTACTATTCTTAGTTTAGGACTTCCATGTATGCCTATATATACTAAACTCTAATCTATAGAATTGAGTGGATTCTTCAAAATATGGACTTCCATAGTTTAGTATGGATTCTTCCATACTAAACTCCAATGTTTTGTGTTCGAACCTTTGTAATGT
This sequence comes from Trichosanthes truncata, assembly GCA_033996785.1. NCBI lineage: Eukaryota > Viridiplantae > Streptophyta > Magnoliopsida > Cucurbitales > Cucurbitaceae > Trichosanthes > Trichosanthes truncata. The sequence goes on from JAWPNB010000013.1 coordinate 46,942,668, forward strand.
CATTTTTTCCCTAATTAATATTGATTTCCACTTGTTAGGCCTTCTACAAATTTGCAAGCCCACAAGTGAGGGGGAGTGTTAGAGTATTGATATAATTAAATTTTGTTGTAACCCATCAGCTTAAGCTTTTGGGTTGGTTGGTGATTTAACAATAATCTTGAAGGATTGAGAAAGGAAAAAGTTATGGAAACACAACATTTAGTTCAACGTTGGAGTTCGTTACAAAGAGTAGGGATTTTGAGAAAGAAGAGAGGATTTTAAATTAATGACGACGTTTCTGGTAGGCAGTTTGGGAGAAGAAGGTAAGGAAAGGGTGAGGCTAGTTTCCTTAGGTGGTTTTTCTCTTGCAGGATGCAGGAGAGAATTAGGTAAAATAGTGACCATGTGTGAAAAATTCCTCCCACTGATTCTGGCAGTCCTCATGGCTACGAGAACATTCTCTTTAAAACCATGGCTTCCAATCTTCATTGCCTTTGTAAATACCATTCTTTCATTATAGTATTTTTCCGCTCATTAAACAAAGTCTCTCTCTTTAACTTTATTTGGTAGAAACGGTGGTCTGATGTACGAAGGACAAGTGGGGTGATCTGAAGATGATTTGAAGCTGAAGGATAAGTTCCCTCAACATTTAATGGACTGCAAATCCAAAGCAGAGACCCTCTAAAACCTCTGTATTTTCCATTTTTATTTCCTTCTTTATTATTATTATGATTTTTTTGGATAAGGAAACTCCTCCGTTTAGAACTGAGAAGAAATTTAATAAGATTTATACTCAGCTCTATAGGTGTAGGGGACAGAGGACCAATCCACCATTTTAAGGGCGGAGCAGATAACAAGGAGACATAGCTAGGCATGATGAAGAAAGGGGAGTTTGGGACGAAGAAAAGCATGAAAAAGATGTATCCAAACCAAAAATCGTTGTCAAGGGCTTCTGCCACCCTTATGATGAAAAGTTATTTTCAAGGTTTCTACCACTCTTATCAATTATTTTTTTTAATAGATAGAAACAACTATAATTTCATTGATATGGTGAAATTATAAAGAAAGTAATTTTTGCACCAAGACAGCAAAAAAAAAAAAAAAAAAAAAACACTAAAGAATCGAGAAAGCTAATAAAGGATCTTTCCTTGTCACAAAAAATGCGGTTGTTTCTTTCACCCCAAATGGTCCAAAAAGAGGCTCTAGTCTTTATTATTGGAATGGGGTTTTCTCTTTGTGGAAGATTGTATCAAGAAGTTTTTTTGAAGGTTGCTGAATTTCGTTCTTTGACTTATTAGCTATTCTGGACAAATTATCTTTGCTGATTCTTTTCAGGATCTTTAAGCTTTTATTTGGTTCTGGTTCGTCCTCAGGGGTCCTCTTGGTTTGAGATTTGCATTCTAGGCTATCTTTCTGGGGTTTTGGTTCAATTGCAATCAAAGATTTCTTCTTGGATTAGTTTTGAAGTAGGGGGAAAGTTGGTTCATCTCGACCAAGCACGTGGATTTCTATTTCTTTGATTTTTGTATTGTTTGGGGTGACTTTATATCCCATTCTCCAGAAGTTCCTTTTTCTGTTATCTGTTCTCTTTTTACTCCTTATCAGAGTTGGTATCCCTTGAACATTTTTGTTTATTTGATCAATAAAAAGTCTGGTTAAAAAAAAAAAAAAAAGAAATCAGTTTTACAGGAATGGAAGCTATGAGATGAAATGAGTTGCAACATAGAGACTACTCCTAAGACTTGTTTGAGAGCCTTGTTTCTCTCCCATGACACTACTCAACATGCATGATTCTTACTGCTAGCCCCCCCCCCCCCCCCCCCCTATCTATGTTGTATGGTACTCTAGGATGAATCTTTTTAATTGCCAATAGAAAGCATCTGGCCATAGTTGAATTCTTTTCTCGAATCAAGTTTGGTGCAGATATACAACAGCTTCATGTTATTGATGTGGCAAGTTGCAGAGGAACAACAGAACACCGAATGCTCTTCTTGTTTCCCTTATTATTATTATTATGTTGTAAACAGGTACCAAATTCCAGATGATTGGCCTTATCAAGAGGCCAGACAGCTTTTTAAAGAACCACTAGTGTCTGCTGACGAAGAGCAACTTGACATTAAGTGGACTACTCCAGATGAAGAAGTAATTTAACTTTTCTGGTTTAAAAGTCTTCTCATAACTGTTTGCTTTCTTCATTTTATATGTGTGCGCACACACACAAACATATTATGATATCAAAGTTTTAATCTCTGTCGCATGTACACACTTATTATGATATTAAAGTTATATTCTCACATCTATTACAGGGCTTAATAACATTTTTGGTGAATGAGAATGGGTTCAACAGCGATAGAGTGACAAAGGTTTATCCTCCTAATTATCTCAATTGTTTCATCATGCAGTTTTTTAATGAAAGTCATTTAGATTAATCTTCAAGAAAGTTTATGCCTCATTCATCATTTTTTTATTCTTTCACCAGGCAGTAGAAAAAATTAAAGCAGCCAAGAACAAGTCATCACAGGGCCGGTAACTGTTAACTATATAATTTCATTTATTTTTTTAATAATAAAAATTCTTCCTCTTTGGCCAATCGTGCTGTTTATCCCTCCTTTTCAGGTTGGAATCATTTTTCAAGCCCGTAACTAATCCTTCAGTATCCATTAAGAGAAAGGTATATTGTTAACTATCTACTGATGTCTTACGAAATTTAACTTCCATTCTATAATTCTAATAAACGTATTGAACTTTGAATTTTAAAACTGCAACAATATTTTAATGGCATTATGACAGTAACATCTAACACCTCTATAACTTTTCCTTCATTTTGAATTTGTTAATCTATCATTTATTTTTTTAAAACTGAACTTCAATTATGTTGATCTTCAATATCAACAGTGATTGAACTGAAATTGCTTTAAGCTTCAAGGTTCATTGGTGTTGACTGCAATTGTATGTCCCACCGTGCATAATCTGTCCAAGAGTACTTCCTAGCCTCTTTCTGTCTAATTTACTTCAGACTCTCCATTTCTCTCTCTTATCTCAAATTACCTACAAAATCCATTAAACGAGAAGCATTAAAGAAATTGTTTTGATCAAGTTCCATAAAGAACTGGTGGGATATAGAGACCTAATTGTCTCTACCTTACTACACTGAATGACAGGTAAACAAATGTGTACTTAGGTCTCCCAAACCAGGAGTCCAGCATAAATACTCTCCACAAGCTTTTCATTCGTCAAGGACAAAGGTCATTGGCAGCCTAGGCATGCCGATGTTAGACCATTCTTCCAAGTACTCGGGGTCAGGGCCATTAGTTATGGCTGTTTGCTTCGGCACATGAAGCTGAAAACCCTGGTGAAATTTTAGAGTGAACAACTAATCTATGTAATTGAAGTAATTACACTTGGTGCTTCTGTAGTTGCTTTGGCTTTCAGAGATGTACTTGAAAATCCTCATCCTCAACCTTATTGTACCTCTTCAAATCAATAAGAGTCGAAACTATAATTAAGGAGCTCAAGGTGCTGAATTTGTTGAGAGTCCTGGTTAATTAAAACCCACTCTGTAGCTCTTTTATATTAAAAAAGTTGGTGTGCAGTGTAAAGCAGTTTTTGACGCATGGCTCTGGACTTTTGGGAAAAAAAATCGAGTGCAAGAAATGAGACAATACACGAACACACTAATCAATCATTTTGCCGCGAATATGTCGTATCGACTTTGAATTTAATTTTAAAAGTAGTGGTGGAGTATTTATGATTTACATTGTCATTGCTTCTATGAATGTATATCTGCTCTTTACATTTTTTTATTTATTTTATTTTTTTACGATCAATATTATTTCTGTTTCACATTTCATTTGTAATCCAACAGGAGACATCAGAAAAGCCCACCAAACAAGGAATAACTAAGAAGTCGAAGTCCAGTGGTGGTAAAAGAAAGTAGATGAGTTGGTTGCATCGCCACTGTCAAATTTGTATAACGAACTTGATGTTTTAAGTAATTTAAAAGCTTTCGTTGCCTGCAAATTTTAGGAGATAGTTGCACATTATAGGACAATAATTTTCTTGTATTGATTTGAGCTCGTTGTGCAATTTTACGAGGTAAATCTTCGAGTACTTCCGGACATGTCTTGTGTAACTACAATCTATCAATTTTAAGTTACATCCCCTTTCAAGAATGAAAATTTTCCAGCATATGCGTTTTTTAATTGTGTGATTAGTGGGTTTAAACTAATATTTACTTAATGGGTGGTCAAGTAAGGTATTAAAGGTTTGCTTTTCCAATTCTCAGAACTCCTGGATTGATTGGAGGAGATAGTTGAGATATTAAATTTGAAAATTGCAATAATGAATCTCTAGCTCAATTAGAAATTCAGATATCGCGCTGGCGATTTGTAATGTAAATCTCTTTCAGTTTGGTCCTTGAAAAGTCTTAAATTCCAATGTGCTACTTTTTGTATGAAAGGTAGCTTGATACATAAATTTAAATCATATTTGATTAGACGGTTTGTTGTATTTTATGACAACTTGACGATGAATGTTGATCAATTATTCCAAGAATTCTTTGTTAGAAGTATTATTTGCATTGCAAATATCTGGGACAGTAAATCAGGGAGTTCATAAGAATTAGTTTTACCTACGAGGGGTGTAGCTAGAAATTTTGTTAGGGAGGGGAAAATTTTATCAGCTAGACACAAGTTTTTAATCCTGAAATTTTGGGCGGGAACTAGAGAGAAACGACAAAATCTTAAATATTTTATATATGCTTTTTGAATTACACTAACACAATGTAAACTCATCTCAACAAAAATGCTTGTTTGTTCAACTGCAGGAGAATTCTAGTATGCTTTTGACTTACAAACAAGAATAAAGGGAAATAGGTGAAGAATTTCTTTCACTATTGAATTGAACAATACATCTTTATATAGTAGGCTTTTTAAATAACAAAGCTTGGGATCCTACACACCAACCATGTACACTATGAAGCTTAAATTAATACTTAGTCCGAATTGGTGTCAAGTCGAGTAGGTTAGGATTGCATATCTTTAGAAAGGGGTGGTCTTTGCCTTTACAGGGAAGTAGATGGCAAGTGTTGTCGTGCTATTTTTGAATCAACGGATCATACGTTGGGGACATCTGTACACTCAGCTTGGTCGCCATGACAATGCTTTGGCCTTCACCTTAGCCTGTCTGAGCAGAAGCTCGGATGCGATTCCCTCAGTGATTGGGCCACATGGTAGGTCTTAATTTGTTCCAAAACAATTTACATTAGAACAAAGGATGAATAATTTGTGAATCATGAGCGGTACAAAATGCACTACTACGGGAGAAAAATTGTGTGCATTAGTTAGAATAATCAAACGTCACATTCTTCAGCTTTTTGGTACTTCAGCATTGTTGAAACGAATTGTTTTATCAGTAGAACTATCATCTCCCTTCAAACAAGTTTTTAAACAAAATAAACTGAGTTTGCTGCACTTAATTGTAAACTAATGATGTGGTAATGCTTTAGTTAAACAATCAGCTAGTTGCTTCAATGAAGATATGTAGTGAACTTCAAGCTCGCCCTTAAGAACTTATTCATAAACAAAGTGGACATCAATTTCAATAGGCTTTGTAGGAGAATGAAAAATAGAGTTTGTTGCAAGAGTATTAACACTCAAATCATCATGTAATCGGACATGGAGCCGGAGCAAAACCAATTTCAGACAAAAGTTGCTTTATCCAAACAATTTTAGAAGCAACTTGGGATAGAGATCTGTATTTCGACTCTGTACTCAAACGAGCTACTGCTGCCTACTTCTTTGAGGACCATGAAGCTCATGGGTTACCAAGAAAGATACTATATGCTGCAATGAACTTTTGATCATCAATACTATAGGTCCAGTGGACATTCGAGAAACTAGTGATTGACAAAGTATCGAATGGTTGAATTAATGACCCAAGAGATGTAATGTAACCACCGGTAAAAAAAAATCAAAAATCAAAAATCCTTTTGAATTAGAATTTTATCTTCTTTTTAAATTAGGAGATAAATCTTTATTATTATTTATTATTTTTTTTAAAAAAAATCTTCTAAGGGTTTTAATTAGAGTTCTTTTCAAAAGATCTTTGATTAAACGTTAGCAAAAAAAGAGAGAAAAAGAAGACGTTCTTAACTTTCTTCTCCAAAAGAAAAGTGGTAAGTTTTTTTTCCTTCTTTTGTTGAATTTTTCTTTCTTTCTTAATTTATTGAACTTTTCTTGGGGAAAGTTTTAGGTTTTGATTTTTGTTTTGGCATCTTTCTTAATTGATTAGGAGGAAAATTATTTAGAAATCTTTTGGCCTAAAATTTGTTTACGTTTTTTATTTGCTTAATTTTTTTTTATCAAGGTTTTTCCTTTTAGAATTTTTGTTTTTAATGGAAGGTCTTGGTAAGGAAAAAAATTTCAGAAATTTTCAGCTTTGATTTTTGAGAAATTGGACCGTATGGCCATTCTCCGATTTTGAAATACAGCCGAAAAACAAAAATACTTGAAAAATGGCCTCACGTGGGTTAGGCATGCCACATGTAGACATTGTCATTCCGACTTTGTCCCTGCAATTGGATCGACACCTTCCATCAGGGAAACTGTATCTAAACGTCATCCCTTCTAAATCTTCTCAAATTTCAAGTTTAAAACAAAATATTAGTGTTTGTTAGATTTTGTTCCGTTTAAAACATCCTTTTAGTCTTTAGATATGTATCAAATATTTTATATATATATTATAACTTCTACTTTCACTTTTGTTTGGGAAAATACTTAATTCATTCTCAATTTTTCTGATTCTATCTTTTAAGTTTTTAAACCCAATTTAGACAGTACAGTAAAGAAGGGCATGCAGGGACTTGGAGGCATATCAACAGACAAAAGAAGTAGGCAGAAGTTAGAAGGAGGTAGGTCCATGGTTGAAGTGAAGAAACAAAGGGAAGGTAGCCGGCGAACAAGAAAGGAGCAGAGGTGTAGAAGGAGACTATTTCGAATTCTAAATATCATCTTAATCAGCCATATTTTCAACCTCTTGAACCATAGCACGAGGAATACTTGAAAAAAATATATATATACACGTAGATATAGTTTTACCAAACTTTGACTATTTAACTTCGGTAAAGCCAATATTGAAAGAGTTTGAAAGCTTGAGTAACCCCATTCCTGGAAAATGCATACTTTTTTTAACTGCTAAGTGGGAAAAACATAGCCCTATAACTTGCTACAAATCTTTATTAGTATCATGTTAGACCCAATAATCCCCTAAGTTATTGAAGGGACGTTGTGTTGGGCAACCTTGTTCGTATCAGCCTCCACACATTATGAAGAAATCAAGTGTCCCAAATTTCTAAGCTTCAAATTGAAAGGTTTAAGAAAATAATAGACATTTAAGTTGGTAGTACCCAAACTTGAGGTTAGTAATACAAGACTCCATGTTTGGAACGTGTATATATATATATATATATGTATGTATAATAGCAAACTTACATTCGTATGGGTGAATGCCTAGCAAGTAGCTGGGTGTTTTCAATCCGAAAGATGTGATAAAAAAAACTCATAATGGACATTTAAGTTGGTAGTAGCCAAACTTGAGGTCAAGTTTTAGAAAATATTGTGAAGCCATGTAATTCATCCAGAAGTTCCTAAGGTGGGGAATTGTTGCCATTATGGCAACATTTTGTAAATTATAATCTACACAAAATTATCAACTCCCTTCTGGAAGACAACTAAAATAGGGACTTGCACTAAAGTACATGATTCCCTAGAAAGCACCTTTTGTATTAACCTTTCATAGATATAAGGATATCTTTAGGGACCAGCATTAATCAAAGTAGTTCCTTTTTGCAGCTGAATATGGTGGTCAATAAAGTAAATATATTTTTACAAGGATATGTATTTTAAGAAAAGAAATGTTGATATTTGGAACATGAAAAGTTTGAAAACAATAATATCATCTCTTCATTTCTTGAAATTAATTTTTTTCGTTCAAAATTTTTTTGAGGCCTAGAAATTCCTCGAGAAGAATATCATTTGCAAATTGAACCGCATAACAATAGACCATATGCTCAGATACTATTGTTTATGTTTCAACTTGTCAGGTTCAGAATTGAAATCTTGCACTTCAGCCTAAAAGAGTTTGTCAAATATCGTTGACAAAATACTTATTAACTCTTCCGTTCAGCATCACGGATGTGAAACATGAGCTGCAAAAAAAGATCACGTTAGATATATATATATATATATAAATAAATAAATAAAAATTCCAGACTACAAATGATACAGTAGATAAACTTGATTTGAAAAGAACGAGCAGGCATATCTGTCATTACCTTTGTCCCCACATAAAATGTTACAAACATGCCGCCCAGAACAGGAAATCCTGTAAAATTTCATTACTACGGTCATAATGGCTTCATATGATCTTTTTTGTATTAGATAACTGCTTCACTAGATAAAGGAAAGAAAGAACATATGATTCAACTTATATGGTATTAATAACGAACCTTGTTTGTTCAGGAATCTAGACGCCAAAGAATTAATGCCTGATGGTCCAATAACATATCCAACTAGGTTTGCAACCTGCATAAAGAAGATACTATCATTAGGTCATGTTTCTTTGACATGAGCAAATGCGGTATTCAATACTCTTTCGTGAAGGAATGGATATCCAACCCCTCCATAAAAATAATATTTATGATCAATCAATTAGTAACATAACATATAGAATGTCAACCTACGCATAACTCAACTGATTAAGACATATATTCTCGACCAAGAGGTTAGAGGTTCGAACCCCTCACCCTATATGTTGAACTCAAAATAAAAGTAAGAGATTATTTAAAACTAAAGAACAAAAAAAAACTCTGTAGGACTGCAGTGGGCATACCATGAGACAAGTGATTGTGATGGCACCAGCAATTGCACTAAGTTCGCGGAAAACAAACTCTGTCATTGCACTCTCAGCCTGATAACATCAGTAATAAACGATCGAGTGCTCAGAAATTTTCACTTCGAAGGAAACAAGATTTTCAAAAAGAATAAAAACTTTAGGGAAAAATAGGATATTCTGTGCTACCAAGCTAACTTGGGTTACAGAGGACTTTTGCAATGAGCTATGACAGTAGAAGCAATATAGTTATGAAAAGACCTATTATTCATACACCAAGTATCCCACTTCTTTCAAGTATGCCAAAGAATAAGTTTTAAGAGTTTGTAGAGGCGGCAGATTTACTGTAGGCTCGGGGACTCGAGCCCCCAACAACTTTCAAAATATATTTCAATCCTGGCCACCTGGTTCGAGTCTCTTTGTTGAATTTTGTGATATGAAATTTAATATTCATTAACTATTAATATCTCAACAGAAAAAACTATTTATTATTTTTATTCAATTAAAAAATAAAAGCTTTTTTATTTTTAGTAAATAATTTAAATTTTTATATTTTATAAATTTACATTGTTAGCCATATTTTCTTGAAATAATTTTATCCATAAAGTATCTACAAATATGAAACAATAACATATATATAATATAATATTTTTTGTTTTAATTTCTTCTTTAAACTTGATTGTTTTGTTCTTGATATCAAATATAAATAGAAATGACTAAAAAAATTTTGAACTTTTAGTAATTTCAAGTGTCACTCTCTTGTTCATTTATATAAAGAAAAATCAGCAATACTACCTATTAAACATACTTATATCAAAATATATAAACAAATATCAATATATATCCACAAGTTCAAGATTATCTTTATAAGAGTTTGTACCCAATATAAAGTTCTTGATTCACCACGGGTTGTAGGACTAAAAGGAAGTGAGTGTTATAGTATATATATGTGGATTTAAGAGCTTATTAGTCTTTTGTCCTTTATTGTAATTTTACTATTATTAGTTTAGGGTTTCCATGTATGCCTATATACATTTGGCTCTATTGTATAGAATGGAATAAGGATTCTCTCATATATTTGGTCTCACAATAACATGGTATCAGAGTTGTTTTCCTAGAGAATTAAGGTTTGTTATCCATTAGGGTTTTGGGAATTGGGTTTGGGGTTTAGAACTCTTTTGTTTAACACCTTAGGGTTTGTGAGTTTTGTTGTTTTCACTTGAACCCACTGTTGCCGTTGTCGCTGCCGCTGCAGCAAATTAGGTTGAAATTTTTCATCCTTTTTTTTTGTCACCACCCAACCAAAAAGGAAGCCCACCTTCCAATTTGCAAAACCCCAAAATCCGACAACCAAACCAGCCATGCGTGGCCTTCACGTGCCACTGAAAGCCACCGCCTCCTATCCCACGCAATGGCGCGTGAGAGTGCGTGGAGGGTCCATTTTGCATTTCGTAGCCAAGGTTCGTCTCCTTTTGTGGTTTTCGACCGTTCTGTGTGCTTGGATTCATCAAAATCTCCTTCTTTGTGTTATAGTATATATGTAGATTTAGGAGTTTATTAATCATTTGTCCTTTATTGTAATTTTACTTTTACTAGTTTAGGGCTTCCATGTATGCCTTATATATATTTGGCTCTATTGTATAGAATGAATAAGAATACTCTCATATTTGGTCTCACAATAACATGGTATCAGAGCACTAGGTCTTTCCTAGGACAATTAGGGTTTTGTGAGTTTTAGGGATTTGTGAACAATTAGGGGTTGTTTGGGGCGTTGAGTGGGTTATAATAGTCTGTGGGTTATAATAGTCTGTGGAATTATATAATATTGTTTAAAATGCAAAGGTATTTAGTCTGGGGTTATAATAGTCTGTGTTTGAGGTGCAGAGTACTCCACAGGTTATTATAACCCTTACCCCAAACAACCCCTTAGGGTTTGAGGTTTGGAACACCTTTTTGGACGGTTTGGTCTTCTAACTTAGGTTTTGTGTTTCACCACTGCTGCCAAGGTCCACCGTCGCCATCGTCACCGAAATCTGCCGCCCCTGTCGCCTGTTTCCGGCGTATTTTTTTGTCACTGCCTAGACCAAACGAAAGCCCACTTGCTAATCAGTAGGTATGTGAAATATGGCCGGAAAACTCCCCGCGCGTGGTCCTCATGCACTGCCTGAAGATTCTGGCGTCATTCCCACCAGACGGCGTGTGTGGGTGCGTGAGTCGTCGGAAATTGCTCCAATTTTGTGGCTTGCTATTTCGTCCAACTCCCGACCTGTTTATGTGGTTATTTTGGTCATAATTGGCTCGTGTTAGAAGTTGGTTTGGAAAAGAATTAGAGGTTTTTGATTGGGAACTCCTTTCAAATCAATTTTTCAGCAATTTTTAAGAAGTTCTGCAATCATTTAGGTTTGATTTCGTGGTTTTAGATTTGATTTTGTTGTTTTACATTCGTCATTGACCTATGTTGGAACGAGAACTCGCAATGATGTCTAATGTGGTTCAATCGCAGCCTCAATCCCAACTATTATATTTACAAAAATACAATTATACTAATATAAGAACTCTAACACTCCCCCTCAAGTTGGAGCATATATATTCATCATGCCCAACTTGTTAGAGAGGTAATCTATTCGTGCTCCATTCAATGCCTTGGTGAAGATATCTCCTAATTGCTCTCCAGTCTTCACGAATCCTGTCGATACCAAACCTTGTTGTATCTTCTCACGTACAAAATGGCAGTCAACCTCAATGCGTTTAGTTCGCTCATGAAATACCGGATTAGATGCTATATGCAGAGCTGCTTGATTATCACACCATAATTTTGTTGGTGTTGTGATATCAAATCCCAATTCAATAAGAAGTTGACGTATCCAGACTAATTCACATACAGATTGTGCCATTGCTCTATATTCTGATTCAGAACTTGACCGTGATACCACATTTTGTTTCTTACTCTTCCAAGAAACCAAATTTCCACCCACGAATACACAATATCCTGAAGTTGATCTTCTATCATCCTTAGATCCTGAGAAACATTCCCATGACTCTTATGTAATAAACCACGCCCAGGAGCTGCCTTTAAATAACACAAAATTTGTTCAACTGCAGCCCAATGATCAACAGTAGGAGAAGACATATACTGGCTCACAATACTCACTGAATAAGCTATGTCTGGTCGAGTTACTGTAAGATAATCGAGCTTTCCCACTAACCTCCTATATCGTTTAGGATCTTTCAGTAATTCTCCCTCTTTTGTGAGCTGTAAATTAGGCATCATCGGGGTACTACATGGCTTAGCTCCTAACTTCCCTGTTTCAGTCAACAAGTCAATTACATATCTTCTCTGTGATAACATGATTCCCTTCTTGCTTCTCATTACCTCAATTCCTAGAAAGTATTTCAACATTCCCAAATCTTTTGTGTGGAATTGACTATGGAGAAAGGTCTTAAGAGATTGGATGCCCAATGCGTCATCACCTGTAATAACAATATCATCAACATACACAACCAACAAGATGACCCCACTCTCAGATCGCTTATAAAAGACAGAATGATCGAACTTGCTCTCTCATTCCAAAGCTTTCAATCACCTGAGTGAATTTTCCAAACCATGCCCGTGGACTCTGTTTTAATCCATACAAGGATTTACGAAGGCGACATACCTTTCCATTCTCCCCCTGAGCAACAAATCTTGGAGGTTGCTCCATATACACCTCTTCCCCAAGATCACTGTGAAGAAAGGCATTTTTAATATCAAGCTGATACAACGGCCAGTGATGAATGGATGCTAACGAAATGAATAATCTGACAGAAGTCATTTTAGCAACAGGAGAAAAAGTGTCAGAATAGTCAACCCCATAAGTTTGGGCGTAGCCTTTAGCAACAAGGCGAGCTTTCAACCGAGCTACAGACCCATCTGGATTGACTTTAACCGCAAAGATCCACTTACAACCAATAGGCTTCTTTCTTGCAGGAAGAGAAACTAAATCCCAAGTACAATTGCCATCTAAAGCAGTCATCTCCTCTACCATTGCAGCACGCCAACCAGGTTGAGACAAAGCTTCATGAACAGTCTTAGGAACAGACAAAGACTGTAGGGATGCAATGAAAGAACAGGTAGAAGATGACAAATGGTTAGAAGAAACAAAAGAGGAAAGAGGATATGTGCACTGACGCTTACCTTTACGAAGAGCAATAGGAAGATCATCGCTTGTGCCGGGATCCACTGATGAAGAAGCCTCTAGTTCAGGGCATGAAACTGAAGACGGTGGTCGTCGAGAATAAACCTGAGTGATAGGTGGGTGAGGAGAAACAGGAACAACTGGAGATGAAGTTCGAGAGGGCTCACAGGAGGGGAGAATTGTGTAAACAAGAAAATCATCATCGTCCTCTTTATGCTCCCCCTTACTCTGACTCGAAGAAGGAGAAAAGAAAGAAGAGTCTTCAAAGAATGTGACATCAGGAGAGACAAAGTAACGATCGAGACTATGACAATAACACCGATACCCTTTTTGGACACGAGAATAACCAAGGAATATACATTTTAAGGACTTTGGGTCTAGTTTGGTGAGTTGAGGGCGAACATCCCGAACAAAACAAGTACAACCAAAGATTTTGGGTGTAAGAGGAAATGAAGGGAGTTTGGGGCACAAAATACTATAAGGTATCTCACCCTTTAAAACTGAAGAGGGCATACGATTTATTAAGAAACAAGCCGTCGATACAGCATCAGCCCAAAAGTATTTTGGAACATTCATCTGAAACATTAAGGCTCTCGCTGTTTCAAGGAGATGTCGATTTTTGCGTTCTGCAACCCCATTTTGAGATGGAGTATAAACACACGAGGATTGATGGAGAATTCCATGTTCACTTAAATAGGAACTAAGAGCATGGGAGAAGTATTCTTTAGCATTATCACTCTGTAGAACTTTAAGAGAACAGCTAAATTGAGTTCGAATTTCAGCATGAAAGTTACGAAAATGAGAAAGCAACTCAGAACGACCTTTCATTAAATATAACCAAGTTACACGAGAAAAAATCGTCGACAAATGTAACAAAATATCGAAACCCTCTCTTAGACTCAACAGGACACGGACCCCAAACATCAGAATGAATTAAATCAAATGGAGCATTGCGAAACCCTCTCTTAGACTCAACAGGACACGGACCCCAAACATCAGAATGAATTAAATCAAATGGAGCATTGGCTCGTTTATTGACTCTGAGATACAAACTCAGACGATGAAATTTAGCAAACTGACATGACTCGCAATCTAAAGAAGACAAATGATTAAACTGAGGACGAAGACTCTTCAAGACTGAAAGAGATGGATGACCCAAACGACAATGTTCTTCAAAGGGAGAGGACACTTTAGAGCATGTAACAGCTGTGGATACTTGTGGTTCAAAAATGTAGAGACCTCCAGATTCACGCCCTTTACCAATAGTCCTCTTCGTCAAAAGATCCTGAAATAAGCAATAACCAGGAAAGAATAAGACACAACAATTAAGATCGCGAGTGAGTTTACTAACCGAAATTAAGTTAAAGGAGAACTGTGGTAAACTTAAAACAGAAGACAACAAAATTGAGGTGGTAAGATCGACAGTGCCTGATCCTAAAACAGGAGAGGTGGTGCCGTCCGCTATAGTAACATTAGGGGAAGATGTAGACGGACGAATGTTAGAGAATAAATTGGGATTACCTGTCATGTGATCACAAGCGCCAGAGTCTATGACCCATTTCGAAGAGGAGGAAAGGAGACATGTAGATGTGTTACCTGTGTCGGCAATGGCAGTAATGGGAGTAGAAGATGACGCCTTTAATGACTCTTGATACTGTCGAAATTTAGCAAACTCCTCAGCGGAAATCGAAATAGACTTGTCAATGTTATCAGGAGTAGAGGCAACTGTGAGAGTACTAGTATGGGTTATATGTTAGGGGTATTAGTAGTATATTAGTAAGGGGCATAGTGGTAATTAGCTAGGGGTACCTTGGTTATAAATAAGGAGTATTAGGGACCTTAGAGGGGGGATCATTTTGAGGGGAATAGTCCATTGTGGGTTTTGGGAGAGATATAGCCCTCTCGAAAGGCTATGGTTATATTGTTACGTCGTTTGATATTGCAATATATTAGTTTCTTCATGTTCTTTGTATTTTCTGAGTTTGGATACCTAACAAATTGGTATCAGAGCATCGATTCTGGCCATGGAAGGAGTGAACCTAGATTGTTTAGATCCTCTGATAGAGTTGGTGTTGGCAGCTCAGCAAATGGCGAGAGAAATGCAAGAGCGTTTTGAAGAACTCGATCTCCAAAAGATGGAGAGAGAACAAAAACGAAAGATGGAGAGAAAACAGAATCGACGAAGGGAGGATGATGACAGTAGCCAGATTGGAGAAATTGAAGAAGCAATGGAGAAAAAAAAGAAGAAGAAAAATCGGAGTAGATCAAGGTTGGGCAGCAAAATCAACCAGAAATTACCAGTTCGTAGTCGAAGAGTGGCTGGAAGGCGTCGTTCTTCCGCAAGGGTACGACCAGAAATGCAAAAGAAAACCGTTCGAGGAATTCCAAAAGTGTTTTCGTGCAAGGAATCGCTGAACACGTATGAGAAGATCAATTCTCAAAAGAGGAACAAAAGTAGAGAGAACAAGAAGCATAAGAAAAAAAGTAAGAGTCAGAACAATTCCTTATGGAGGCGAACGCGAAAAAGAGATGTAGAAGGAGCCAGAAAACATGGTGGCTGGAAAATGAAGGAGGAATGGGGAGGTCGATCGATAATCTACCGACATTCGAAAACATGGCACGAAGGCGCACGAAATGCATTCAAGGCGACGGAGGCGAAATGTCCAAGGGAGGGTCGCCGGCAAGGAAAAATCATCAGAAATGGATGTATAAATCGCCGCCGGTTGCTGCTTTTATGGTTGGAGATGAGAAGGTGGCATCGTCGCCGGCGCAAGAGTAGAAAAAAAACGGCAGAAAGATTGAAGGAAGCCGGTCATGAAGAAAAGAAAGAAATAGAAATTAGGGCAAAAGTAACTAACCACGTGGGCCAGACACCTTTTAATGGGTTGGTTTTAAATGAATGGGTGGAGGCCCATTTCCTTTCAACGGCTGTAAAGGAGGACATGAAGAAGGGCAGTCACGGAAGGAAAATGGAAGATGGTTCTCGAAGATGGGACTGTGGACTTATTGGGCAGGGGCTTGATAAGCTATCTTTTAATGGGCTGTTTTTTAACAAAAAAAGCTTGGATGCGGCCCATTGTCTTTTAAAAGAGGTAAAGGAAGCAGAGGCAATTTGGGCTGGTTTGTCTTCGGCTGTGAACCCAAAACCACTGCCAACCATCGATTCCAGCCGCTGCCCGTCACACCTGGTTGATGAAGCGCCGAATTTGCTTTTGTTTTAAAGAGGGTTATTTTCGTAACTCATTACTCATTTTTGTGTTTGAGTTTTGTAAGCACACCTTGAGGACAAGGTGTCTTTGAAGGGCGGAGTAATGTGAGAGTACTAGTATGGGTTATATGTTAGGGGTATTAGTAGTATATTAGTAAGGGGCATAGTGGTAATTAGCTAGGGGTACCTTGGTTATAAATAAGGAGTATTAGGGACCTTAGAGGGGGGATCATTTTGAGGGGAATAGTCCATTGTGGCTTTTGGGAGAGATATAGCCCTCTCGAAAGGCTATGGTTATATTGTTACGTCGTTTGATATTGCAATATATTAGTTTCTTCGTGTTCTTTGTATTTTCTGAGTTTGGATACCTAACAGCAACATGCGCAGATGGGAACCTCTGGCCCTTATTCAGCAATTTTCTGCAATCACGTTTCATATGTCCAGGCTTATGACAATAGTGGCAAACAATATCTCTTGAATTTGCTCTCTGAGTGTTCGGATTTCCTCTGGACGTGTTGGGTCCAACCCCTCTATTTCCTTTATACTCACCTGCCTGACCAACCAAGGCGCTATTAGACTCAAATGGCAAGATCGCTTGCGACTTCTCAGTACGAAGTATTCTAGTATAAGCATCTTCCAACGAAGAGATTTCTGAGTTAGACAGAACTTGATCTTTGGCCATATCATATTTAGAGGCAAGACCAACCAAAAAACTCATAATGAATAATTGTTCACGTTGGGCAGTCTGAACTTTCACATCAGTACTCACGGGCAACAGAGCATTAAATTCTGCATACTTAGTTTTGCACTCCATAAAATAACTCGTTAGAGATTTGTCGCCTTGATCAGGTTGAAAGAGATTTTTACACACATCGAACACTCTACTGATGTTCCCTTTCCCAGAGTAAAGAAATTCCAAGTACTCTAAGAGTTCCTTGACAGATTCACAATGATTAACCAACCCAAGGATCTCGCTCTCAATGGAGTTCTTTATCTGGAGAATAAGTCTAGAATCATCTCGTAACCAATTCTTCTTAGTATCATCAGTCGGTGGGGAATCGGCGGTGACGTGATCATCCATATCAAGACTCCGAAGATAATGACGAATATTTGTTCGCCATGCATAAAAGTTAGATCCATTAAGCTTATGTTCCGTAACCTTTAACACCATAGGAATCATCTCCGACATCACTATACCTTTCTTTTCAGCCATAATTTCAAAAAAAAAACAGATAAACAAGAGGTGAGATCTGAATCACAGCAAACCCTAAAGGTTCCAAGCAAGATATGGCTCCAAACACTATAAACTGAACACTTGAGAACCTAAACCAACACAGAACACGAAAGAGGAGACCACGGCAAACTGACCCACACAAAACGGAGAAAAATCCGGCAGCGCACGCACCTCCACTCGCCGGCGCGTGAAACGGGGGTCAAATTTTCCGGCGGCTCCTGTGGTTCACGCACCAATTATTTTTCGACCAAAATTTCCGAACCTGCTGATCGGCGACTGGGCTTTCTAAAGAGCCAGGCGGTGACAAAAAAATAAGTCGTTGACAGACCTCGTTGGTGGCGGCAGCGGTGAATTCCGGCGACAGATTCTGTGATGATGATGGTTGAGTTGATGCACAAAGCTCACAGCAAGACCAAAACCCTCAAAGAATGTGTTCTAAACCTCAAACCCTAATGGTCACAAATCCCTAAAGACGAAAAATTTTCCTAGAGAACCCTAGGGCTCTGATACCATGTTAATGCTAAAGGTTTGAGAGAATAAGAATAGTCTATTCCATTCACTAAAGAGATATATATATATACAAGTGTACAAGGTTAACCTAATTAGGAGAAAGTGAAAAGACAATAAAGGACAACCCAACTATTATATTTACAAAAATACAATTATACTAATATAAGAACTCTAACAGTCGTTTAGGTCTGTTAATGCTAAAGGTTTGAGAGAATTAGAATACTCTATTCCATTCACTAAAGAGATATATATACAAGTGTACAAGGTTAACTTAAGTAGGAGAAAGTGAAAAGACAATAAAGGACAACCTAATTAATATATTTACACAAATACAATTATACTAATATAAGGACTCTAACAAGGTCATCCATCTCTTTCAGTACTAAGAAAGCTTTGTCCTCAATTTCATAACTTGTCTTCATTAAATTGTGACTCATGTCAGTTTGCCAAACTTTATCGTCTTAGTTCAAACCCTAGAATTGATAGCCGATCAAGTGCACCTTTTGAATTAGTTCATTCTAATATTTGGGATCCTTGTCCAGTTGTGTCAAAATCTGGATTTCGATATTTTGTTTTGCTGATGATTACTCTCACATGACTTGGTTATATTGTATGAAGAGTCGTTCTGAGTTACTTTCTCATTTTTGTAACTTTCATGCTGAAATTCGAACTCAGTATGGTGTTTCCCTTGAAATCTTGAGAAGCGACAATGCTGGTGAGTACTTTTCTGAAGCACTTAGTGCATATCTATGTAAGAATGGAATTCTTCATCAATCATCCTGTGCTGATACTCCATCACAAAATGGAGTTGCTGAATGAAAGAAGAGGCATCTTCTTGAAACTACATGAGCATTATCATTTCAAATGCGTGTTCCAATGCATTTTTGGGTTGATGCAATTTCCACAGCCTGCTTCTTGATTAATTGTATGTCTTCATCTGTTCTTAAAGGTCAGATTCCCTATCATGTTTTATTCCCAACAAAACTTTTGTTTCCTCTTGAGCCGAAAATATTTGGTTGTACTTGTTTTGTTCGAGATGTTCGTCTTAATCTGACAAAATTAGACCCCAAATCTGCATCTTTTTAGGCTATTCTCATGTTCAAAAAGGATATAGATGCTTTTGTCCTAGTTCGAATGGGTATCTTGTATCTCGCGATGTTACTTTCTTCGAGGACAAACCTTTCGGTTCATCTTTGCCTAGTACGAGTCAGGGGGAGGATGACGATCTTTTTATCTACAAACTTGTGTCTCCTACACCCTCTCCTGATCCATCTCCTTTGACATCTGTCCCTACTCGCCCACCTATTACTCAAGTCTACTGTAGATGGCAACAACCTCCGAGCGAATCTCTTGTACCAGAAGATTCTTCGTCATCAGATCCAGGACCAAGTGACGAGCTTCCTATTGCTCTTCGTAAAGGTAAATGTTCTTGTACTTTTCCTATTTATTCTTTTGTCTCTTATGACCACTTGTCATCTTCTACATGTTCTTTTATTGCATCTCTTAAATCTATCTCGGTCCCTAAAACTGTTCATGAAGCCTTGTCTCATCCTGGTTGGCGCAATGCAATGATAGAAGAGATGAATGTCTTAGATGATAATGGTACCAGGGATTTAGTATCTCGTCCGGTAAGAAATAAAGCTATTGGATGTAAATGGGTGTTTGCCGTTAAGGTCAATCCTGATGGTTCAGTTGCTCGTTTAAAAGCCTGCCTTGTTGCCAAAGGCTATGCTCAGACCTATGAGATTGATTACTTTGATACATTTTCTTCTGTCACTAAATTAACTTATGTCAGGTTATTCATTTTCACGGCTCAATGTTGGCCTTTGCATCAGCTTGACATTAAAAATGCATTTCTCCATGACGATCGTTAGGAGGAAGTTTATATGGAGCAACCACCAGAGTTTGTTGCTCAGGGGGAGGATGATAAAGTTTGTCGCCTTCGCAAATCTTTGTATGGGTTGAAACAAAGTCCATGAGCATGGTTTGGAAAATTTAGTCAAGCACTTGAGCAATTTGGAATGAAGAAAAGCAAGTCGAATCACTCTGTCTTCTACCGACGAACTAAGAGTGGTATCATTCTACTTGTTCTATATGTTGATGATATTGTTATCACCGAAAATGATACATCAGGCATTTTATCTCTCAAAACTTTCCTCCAAAGTCAGTTTCATACTAAAGACTTAGGAACGATAAAGTACTTCTTGGGTATTGAAATAATGAGAAGTAAGAAATGTATCTTTATGTCACAAAGGAAATATGTGCTTGATTTGCTATCTAAGACAGGAAAATTGGGAGCCAAGCCGTATAGTACTCCAATGATGTCTAATTTGCAACTTACAAAAGATGGAGAACCATTTAAAGATCTTGAGAGATATAGAAGATTGACTGGAAAGTTGAATTACCATGACACGACAAGACATAGCTTATTCGGTAAGCATTGTGAGTCAGTTCATGTCTTCACCTACAGTGGATCATTGGGCCATAGTACAACAAATTCTATGTTATTTGAAAGCTGCACCTGGACGTGGGATCTTATATAAAGATCATGATCATATGAAGATTGAGTGTTTTTCAAACGTCGATTGGGCAAGATCAAGAGAAGATAGAAGATCGACTTCTGGCTATTGTGTTTTTGTTGTAGGCAATTTGGTCTCATGGAAAAGTAAGGAACAAAATGTAGTCTCTCGATCGAGTGTTGAATCAGAATATAGAGCCATGACACAATTAGTATGTGAAATAATGTGGGTACATCAACTATTGATCGAATTAGGCTTCAATACTATAGTTCCGACCAAGTTGTGGTGTGACAACCAAGTTGCCCTTCATATTGCATCCACTATTTCATGAGCGAACTAAACATATCGAAATTGATTGTCATTTTGTTCGTGAGAAAATACAACAAGGTTTGGTGTCTACTGGATATGTGAAGACTGGAGAACAATTAGGAGATATTTTCACGAAAGCTTTAAATGGAGTTCAAATAGATTATCTTTGTAACAAGCTGGGCATGATTAACATATATGCTCCAACTTGAGGGAGAGTGTTATAGTATATATGTAGATTTAGGAGCTTATTTATCCTTTGTCCTTTATTGTAATTTTACTTTTACTAGTTTAAGGCTTCCATGTATACCTATATTGTTAATTTTGAGAGAATAAGTCTCTTTTGTCATTTAAAATATGTGCAATTTAGGTCTTCTTATATATGAGAAAAACTTATTACAAATATGGAAATAAATAAATACAATAAAGACAAAATATTTTACAATTAATATTTATACACAAACATTCCTAAATAGTAGAAATTCCAACACTCCCCCTCAAGCTAGTTTAAATATGTCTTCCATAGCCAGCTTGTCAATCAATCTGTCGAATTGCTTCTTTGAAAGTCCTTTAGTTAGTATATTAGCAATTTGCTCTGATGTAGGAAGATAAGGGTGCATATTGTACTTGCATCAATCTTCTCCTTAATAAAATGCTTATCAACCTCGATATGTTTTGTTCTATCATGTAGAACTGGATTATGAGCTATAGAGATGGCAGCTTTATTGTCACAATAAACCCGTATAGGTGTCTTCAGAGGGACCTTCAATTCTTCAAGTATCTTTGGTATCGTTCTCTATCCTTTATTTCTTCTGCTTTTGCTACTTGTAACTTTAGATTAGGTTCAATAGGAGTTTCTGCAACCTTGCAACCAAGTAATCCGGTGTTTATATCATCTACATAAACAATCAAAATTGAGATTTTATTATTCTCAGAGTGTTTATAAAATATAGTATGATCTGCTTGACTCTGAAGAAATCCATAATTAGACACAACTTTTCCAAAACGCTCAAACCAAGCTCTCGGAGACTGTTTAAGACCATAAAGGGATTTCCTTAATTTGCAAATTTTACTACATCCGAGTTCTTTTTCAAAACCTGGTGGTAAACTCATAAAAACCTCCTCCAAATCGCCATTCAGAAAGGCATTTTTCACATCCAGTTGGTAAAGTGGCCAATCTGAATTGACTGCAAGTGACAAAAGAACTCTAATAGAGTTAATTTTAGCAACAGGAGCAAACGCTTCCTGATAATCAATCTCATATGTTTGAGTGAAACCTTTAGCTACCAATCTGGCCTTATATCTCTCGATACTACCATCTGCATTGCATTTTATGGTAAACACCCATTTACAGCCCACTGGTTTATTATCTTTTGGCAACTCTACTATTTCCCAAGTCCCATTTTGTTTTAGAGCATTCATCTCCTCCATAACTGCTACTTTCCAATTTGGATATTCTAAGGCCTCATGTATATTCCTTGGAACAAACAAGTCATTTATCCTAGATGTGAAGGCTTTATGACTATTTGACAAATTTTGATATGACATTTAGTTTGCAATAGGATATTTGGTACAACTTCGAGTACCTTTTCTAATGGCTATGGGAACATCAAGATCAGACACAATTGGTAAAGTATTTTGAATAGTTGAAGAAGTAGTAATAGAAGAAGGATTACCAAGATTTTCAATTTCATTCGTCGGAGTCTCAGATTGGCTCCGTGAAGGATCAACTATCTGGTCTTGGTTACTTTGATTGAATTTTCTTCTAGTATAAAACTGAAACTCGGGAATTTGATCAGTAGGATCATTCTGTAGTATTTCTCCCCCTGATTGAGAAGTTTCTACACTTGGCATCGAAGGACTAGTAACATTTGGACAAACAAGACTCGGAAGAGGAGTATAGATATTCCAAAAGTTATCTTCTAAATTTGGTTTCTCCCCCTGAAGAGAACTTTGGGTAAAGTAGGGTTGTTTTTCGACAAAAGACACATCCATGCTCAAAAAAAAAATTAGTCTGAGGATCAAAACACTTATAATCTTTTTGGCTTGAAGAATAACCCACGAAAATACATTTAACAGCTCGATGATCAAGTTTTGACCGAAAGTGGCTAGGTATGTGAACATAAGCAGTACACCCAAAAACTTTGAGAGGTAGGTCAGAATATATGCGAGATGTAGGAAAAACAGTTTTGAAGCAATCAATGAGAGTTTTAAAATTCAAGATCTTACTAGCATTCTATTTATTAGGTAAGCAGCTGTGAGAATTGCTTCACCCCATAAATATTTTGGAACATGCATGGAAAACATTATAGCACGAGCTACTTCAAGTAAATGCCTATTTTTTCTTTCAGCAACCCCATTCTGTTGAGGAGTATCTCGACAAGTAGACTGATGAACAATGCCTTTATTTTTCAAAAACTCACCAAAGGATACATTAAAATACTCAGTCCCATTATCAGAGTGTAAAATGCAAATTTTGGTTTGAAATTGGGTTTCAATCATATTGTAACAATTTTGAAAAATGTCATTCACCTCAGATTTTTTTCCATTAAATAAACCCAAGATAGACAAGTATGGTCGTCAATAAAAGTAACAAACCATCTTTTTCCACTATGAGTCCTAATTTTAGAGGCACCCCAAACATCACTATGAATTAAATAAAAAGGTTTAGAAGCTTTGTAAGGTTTTGGTAAATATGTGGAACGATGATTTTTTGCTAAAATGCAACTTTCACAATCAAAAGAGGAACAATCAATTCCCTTAAATAAATTTGGAAATAAATGCTTGAGATAAGAAAAACTGGGATGTCCTAGTCTAAGATGCCAAAGCATAATTTGTTCTTTCATAGAAAGAGAACTGATACTACCAAGACCCTGAGTTATTTTATTACTAAAAGAACCTTCATCAAAGTAGTAGAGGCCATCAAGCATCCTAGCACTCCCAATCATCTTCTCCAATTCCTGAAAAATACAATGAGATTCAAAGAATATAACACGACAATTAGAATCTCTAGAAAGTTTGCTAACAGATAAAAGATTACAGGCCAGTTTTGGAACATAGAGGACAGATTGTAGAGAAATATTTTCAGTCAATTTAATGGTTCCTTTTCCTACAATGGAAGAAAAACTGCCATTGGCAATTCGAATTTTTTCATTAGAATAAGGAGAGTATGAGTTAAAAAAATGAGAAGAACTAGTCATATGATCAGAAGCTCCAGAATCAATAATCCACGGAGAAGAAGTACTACAAGAAAAAACTTGAGGACAGTTACCTATTTGTGCCAAGGAAACACAAAGATTACCAAATGATAAATTGGTTTGCAGCAGTTTAGAGGGTTGATCAATTCGCTCTTGACAAAAGGAACTTGAGTTAATGGTTGTGTTATCGAACAACCCAGTCTCGGTCTTACTCTGTATTTGAGCCATTTCAACAATCAACTTAGACATATCAGCAAAACAAGTTAATAAGAAACCAGATAAAGTCCGAACCAAACCAAATTTGAAACTAATAAGGCCAAAATTTAATGAACCAAACCAGACCAGATCTGGAAAAAATAAACCGAACCTGATCTAGAAATATCTGAACCAACCCAAAATTTGAACCAAACAAAAACGATCTGCAACCCACGAAGGGCAGAGTCGAAGCTGACGATAGGGATGGAATCGATCGGATTTGGCGGCGGCGGAGTCTGGGTGTCAGTCGGAGGAGCTCAGAGGAGCTCGCGGGTTAAATCGAAGACGAGGAGCACGCGGATTTGGACGGAGACAGACGGATCGGAGACGAGGCGTGCGGATGAAGAGGCACACGCTCAAATCGATCTGCAGACCATTGCGTCCGCCGGTGAGTAGTCGAAGACAATCTGCAGACGATCAACTATGGTAACGAACCTGCGAGAGAAGGATGAAAACGTTCGAAGTTGGAGCCGACTATGCCGGAAATAGGGTGCGCCGTTTTATATGGCGGCTAGGGTTCCGGCAACAACAATGATAGCTAGGGTTTGTTGTTAAGTTTTCCGCTCTGATACCATGTCAATTTTGGGAGAATAAGTCTTTTTTGTCCTTTAAAATATGTGCAATTTAGGTCTTCTTATATATGAGAAAGACCTATTACAAATATGGAAATCAATAAATACAATAAAGACAAAATATTTTACAATTAATATTTATACACAAACATTCCTAAATAGTAGAAATTCCAACATATATATATTTGGCTCTATTGTATAGAATGAATAAGAATGCTCTCATATTTGGTCTCACAATAACACTTTGGTCTCGGGTTGTGGTATTTGGAGTGAGTTCAGTTCGTTTTCGTGCAATTTAGATATGTTTTTTTTGTGTTCTTAGGTTTATCTGCAACCGCGCGTGGCTAGAATCCTCTCCGATTTCGTGGCTTGCCATTTTATGCTATTCCGACCTATTTGTGTGGTTATTTTGGTTATCATTGGCTCGTGTTAGACGTCGGTTTGGAAAATAATCAGTTCTTTTTTATTGGGAAATCTATTCATATCAGTTTTTCAGAAGTTGTGCAGTCATTTGGATTTGATCTCGTGGTCTTAGATTGGATTTTGTGGTTTTACTTTCGTCATTGACATATGGTTGAACAAGAACATGCAATGATGTCTAATGTGGTTCAATCATGGACTCAATCCATCCATAGTTCATCCAAGAAGCCATCTGTTAAGTCTATAATCGAGCGTGCTAAATTCCAATAGGACCAGAAATCATTCAAAGGATCTTCTTCATCATCTGTGCTTACCTCTATTACAGCCATTGTTGGATTAGGTAACATGTATCATTGTCTTCTTTCATCCTCTACCAAATGGGTCATAGACTCTGGTGCTACCGCTCATATGACAGGTAATCCCAATTTGTTTTCCACTCTTTCTTCATCTACATCCCTTGCTGATGTTACTTTCGCAGATGGATCAAAATCGTCTGTTCTTGGATCTGGCACAATCAATGTAACCCCATCTCTTTCTTTGTCTTCTGTTCTGCATTTACCTCAATTTTCCTTTAATTTGATCTCTATTAGTAAACTCACTTCTGACTTTAATTGTTGTGTTTCATTCTATCCTGGCTATTGCTTGTTTTAGGATCTTGTGATGAAGAAGATTATTGGTAAAGGACATGAATCTGGAGGACTTTATATTTTTTATCATCAAGTGTCAAACGTTGCCTGTTCTAGAGTCGTTTCTCCTTTTGATGCCCATTGTCGCTTGGGTCATCCATCTCTTTCAGCGCTAAGAAAACTTTGTCCTGAATTTCACAACTTGTCTATCATTCAATTGTGACTCATGTCAATTTGCTAAATTTCATCATCTTAGTTCGAGCCTTAGAATAGATAAGCAAGTGTGCCTTTCGAATTAGTTCATTCTGATATTTGGGGTCCTTGTTCGATTGTATCCAAAACTGGATTTCGATATTTCGTTATATTTGTTGATGATTACTCTCGTATGACTTGGTTATACTTTATGAAGAATCGTTATGAGTTACTTTCTCATTTTTTTAACTTTCATGTTGAAATTTGAACTCAGTTTGATGTTTCCCTTAAAATTTTGAGAAGCGACAATGCTTGTGAGTACTTTTTTGAACCTATGTAAGCATGGAATTCTTCATCAATCATCTTGTGCGAATACTCCATCTCAAAATGGAGTTGCTAAAAGAAAGAATAGGCATCTTCTTGAAACTGCAAGAACATTATCCTTTCAAATGTGTGTTCCAAAGCATTTTTGAGTTGATGCAATTTCCACGGCCTGCTTCTTGATTAATCACATGCCTTCATCTATTCTTAAAGGTCAAATTCTGTATCATGTTTTATTCCCAACAAAAACTTTGTTTCCTATTCAGCCGAAAATATTTAGTTGTACTTGTTTTGTTCAGGATGTTCGCCCTAATCTAACAAAATTAGACCCCAAATCTTTGAAGTACATTTTCTTGGCCTATTCTCATGTTCAAAAAGGATATAGATGCTTTTGTCCAAGTTCGAATAGGTATCTTGTATCTCGAGATGTTACTTTCTTTGAGGACAAACCTTTTGGTTCATCTTTGCCTAGTACAAGTCAAGGGGAGGATGATGATATTTTATCTATACATTTGTCCCTACTTGTCCACCTATTACTCAAGCCTATTCCAGACGACAACAACCTCTAGGTGAATGTCTTGTACCAGAAAATTCTTCGTCATCAGATCCAGGACCAAGTGATGAGCTTCCTATTGCTTTTCGTAAAGGTAAACATTCTTGCACTTTCCCTATTTCTTCTTTTGCCTCTTATGACCACTTGTCAACTTCTACATGTTCTTTTATTACATCTCTTGAATCTATCTCGATCCCTAAAACTGTTTATGAAGCCCTGTCTCATCCTGGTTGGTGCAATGCGATGATAGAAGAGATGAATGCCTTAGATGATAATGGTACCAGAGATTTAGTATCTCATCCGGTAGGAAAGAAAGCTATTAGATGTAAATGGGTGTTTGCAATTAAGGTCAATTATGATGGTTTAGTTGCTCGATTAAAAGCACGCCTTGTTGCCAAAGACTATGCTTAGACCTATGGGATTGATTATTTTGATACATTTTCTCCTATCGCCAAATTAACTTCTGTTAAGCTCTTCATTTTCATGGTTGCATCTCAATGTTGGCCCTTGCATCAGCTTGACATTAAAAATGTCTTTCTCCATGGTGATCTTTGTTCTCAATATTGGAGAAATACTCGATGTATTCTTTATTAGAGAGTCACCAATATATATAGGTACACAAGAAAACCCTAAACTAGAGAATGTACAATTACAATAAAGGACAAATATACATAATTATATATATACTATAACAATCTTCAGGAGGAAGTTTATATGGAGCAACCACTAGGGTTTGTTGCTCAGGGGGAGAATGATAAAAATTGTCGCCTTCACAAATCTTTGTATGGGCTGAAACAAAGTCCACGAGTATGATTTGGAAAATTTAGTCAAGCACTTGAGTTGTTTGGAATGAAGAAAGCAAGTCAGATCACTCTGTCTAGTACCGACGAACTAAGAGTGCTATTATTCTACTTGCCCTCTACGTTGATGATATTGTTATTACCGAAAATGATACATCAGGCATTTTATCCCTCAAAATTTCCCTTCAAAGTGAATTTCATACTAAAGACTTGGGAACATTAAAGTACTTCTTGGGTATTGAAGTAACGAGGAGCAAGAAGTGTATCTTTATGTCACAAAGGAAATATGTGCTCGATTTGCTATCTGAGACGGGAAAATTGAGAGCCAAGCCATGTAGTACTCCAATGATGCTTAATCTGCAACTTACAAAACATGGAAAATCATTTAAAGATCCTGAGAGATATAAAAGATTGGTTGAATTATCTTACAGTGACACGACCAGACATAGCTTATTCAATAAGCATTGTGAGTTAATTTATGTCCACCTATAGTGGATCATTGGGTTGCAGTATAACAAATTTTATGTTATTTGAAGGCTGCACTTGGACGTGGGATCTTATATAAAGATCATTGTCATATGAAAATTGAGTGTTTTTCAAATGTCGATTGGGCAGGATCATGAGAAGATAGAAGATCGACTTTTGGCTATTGTGTTTTTGTTGGAGGCAATTTGGTTTCATGGAAAAGTAAGAAACAAAATGTAGTCTCGTAATCAAGTGTTGAATCAGAATACAGAGCCATGACACAATCAATATGTGAAATAATGTGGGTACATCAACTCTTGATCGAATTAGGCTTCAATATTACAATTCTGACCAAGTTGTGGTGTGATAACCAAGTTGCCCTTCTTATTGCATCCAACTCAGTATTTCATGAGCGAACTAAACATATTGAAATTGATTGTCATTTTGTTCGTGAGAAAATACAACAAGGTTTGGTGTCTGTTGGATACGTGAAGACCGGGGAACAATTAGGAGTTATTTTCACAAAAGCTTTAAATGAAGCTAAAATAGATTATCTTTGTAACAAGCTAGGCATGATTAACATATATGCTCCAACTTGAGGGGGAGTGTTATAGTATATATATGTGGATTTAGGAGCTTATTAGTCTTTCATCCTTTATTGTAATTTAAATTTTACTATTATTAGTTTACGGCTTCCTTGTATGCCTATATATATTTGGCTCTATTGTATAGAATGGAATAAAGATTCTCTCATATATTTGGTCTCACAATAACAGTGAGAATACAAACCCAAAACTCTTCCATACAGTAAATATCGATTTTTGGCTAAATGAGTAAAGGAACAAAGGAATATTGAGGTTAATATAGTGATTCACTGTTAATGAACTACGAGAGAAAAGAAATATCACCTTAAACGTACTCACTGCTGACTTCACAACCATCTCAGGAACAAAGAATAAACATGTCAACCATGCCCACCATAGGAGCTTCCTGCATCGATGGAATAGTAACCATACATTGAATAAGTTGTGCTTCCATCATAAATAACTGAATGGACCATGAATAATTATATGAAGGCTCCGCATACCACTCTAAATCATGCCAGATTGCAACAAATGTGAATACAATCCAGACATTAAACACTTTCCTTTTGGATCCCCCAAGAGGAATGTACATGTACCTGAAATGGCATGACAAGCAACTTTCAAGTCAGATAAAGAAATAGTAAAGCCAAAGAAATCTAGTTTCAAAAATCTAAGTTTAGACCTGACAAGCCATTTATTGTAAGAAGCATGCCAACTTTTCCAGAATCCTTCCAAGTTGTAGCAATTATTGATACACCTTGGCATATTTTCTGGGGCATCAATGCCACATATCTACAATAATGCAATAAATAAACCACTAGAAACAAAAAAGAAAAATAAACTGATAAGGATGCAAATTTAGTCCTGAGATGAGGAAGATCCACGATATATAAGAACAAGATCAAATCTATACAAGCTTAGGTTGAAAGTAGATAATATCATAGAACTCAAGGACAACAGTAGCACAACCTATAGAACAGATCTTGTTCAGGTAAGGTCATATAATATCATACTATTGTGGAAATAAGACGAGACCTCTTGTCCTAACATAAACATCACATCACAGAGTTTCAATATAGAGAAAAGTACATGTAAAGTACACGGGTCACATACCAAGGACCAGAAGCGGAAGTAACGCCATATGAGGAAAAACTTTAGCCACATGAAATTTAAGACCTACATCACAGCAATAATGCCACACCATAAGAGTGTTAAATACTCAATTCAATTATTCAAGGAATGTAACTTAGAAGAGAACGTACCCTAGAGTGTAACTCCGGGGCCATTGACATTAGTAACATAGTTCAATTTTGTATTCATTTCCACTCATCTGTTTTATTGTATTATTTTCTTAAATAAGAAACTAAAAACTTTCATTAAAAAAGGATACAAGAGGAGTGATATAAGATATCCACCTTAGACCAAGGTAATTAGAAAAAGTCTTATCAATTGGCCGAAAATAATGTAAGAGACCAATTCCAAAAATCTTTGAACAGGAGACCACAATTTGACGCATTCAAAAAACATCCCAAAAGTAACACATCAGAACTATAGCTGTGTGCATATCATGTGACTTGCATGCAATGCACAGGTTTATTCAATTTAATCACATAAGTTTTATATACATCAACGCATCTTTTTTTTTAATCACACAAATTTAGAATAATTCTTCATATCTTGATTTTATATTACTTCTTTTTATCATGTCATAAGCATATTTTGCACATATTTGAGAAGGTTTTTTACATAGCAAACTCAGTACTAGAAGACTACAAGAAAAGGAGAGTGGAAATCAACATCTTCTTGCAAAGATAAATTTGTAAGAAAGGAAGATTGTAATATATCTCAATCTGCTTACTAAAACTGGAAAGAGCGAACGTAAACCTGGACACCTGAATTGAACCTAATCATTAGCTTTGTAATGCAATGGAAAATCCTTATGGGAAAATAAAGCCTATCAAATACAGGAGGCAGACTTGTATATCTATCTCATTTTAAACCTCAACCTACATTGTTGGGCTAGTAAGTCAACTTATGCATAATCCAAAGAAATTGACACTTTATGCAGCAAACAAGATTTTCAATTATCCAAGAGGAAATTTGGGGAGAGCCTTATTATCAAAAAAAGACGTAACCAACTGGCCTGCAAGTGCCTATTATGCAGGTTCATCTGATGACTGGAAGCTAACATTGGACTACTCCTGTAGGAAATCTTATAACATGGAAAAGCAAGAGAAAAAAACCAAAAATGATGATTAGATCAAGTTCTCAAGCTAGATTTAGGGTAATGGATTTGGAGATCTACAAACTACTATGATAAAATCATAAAAATTATTCTAGAAGACTTTAAGATGCCATGGGGTAGCTATATGAGGCTTTCTTGTGACAATGAAATATCCACCAATAAAGTTCACAACGCTGTCCAACATGAATGAAATAAAGTGCATGGAAGATGGCAGGCAGTTCATAAAGAAAGCTGGGCAGTTTACTCTGTACAACTTTCATATCTAAAAACAATAAAATAGTTGATATTCTAACAAGAGGATTTAAGCTGGAAATCAAAAACATTTACTTATAAAATCTGATATTTCCTTTCCTATAGTTATCTACCAAAATCATAGAGGTAAGGAAACTGATTGAAAGTTTGTTTTAGATATCTGACAAACCACAACTAGGAAAGGAAACAACACTCAGAGGGGAATGTTTGCAAACTATAATCAGAGAGATGATTGCTCGCACCTACATGGCTCTCCTACATAAGTTACCTTAGCCCCAGGTCATGCTATTCAATGATATTGAAAAAATGGCAATGTAACGTAACAAAATGTATTGAAAGTTGGTCACCTTTTGAGGGAGGGAAAGCACCTCAATAGGAACCCCACTTTCCTCTTTGTGACCTTGCAACAACTTGGGTGAAATGGGGTTCTACCAAGAAACCATGAATTTTTGAGTTTTCGTCCTTGGTTACTGCTTACTAGAATGGAATGAGATAAGAATCTGGGGAGATCTTTCCTCTCCCCTCAAACATAACAAGCTTTCCTTCTATAGAAGACTTCTTCCAAATAGCATAATTGTCTGCTTTATTCCTCGATCTTTCGAGATGACATCTCTTTTCCATTTCCATTCCAAAGGTTCTATGTGTTTCCACTGTGCAGGAAGCATTTCTCAATCTTATACCTATCTATTAGTTCAATCAGTAACAAAAATATTCAACCAACGTCCTTGTTCATGACTCGAACTCTCACTCAATGGTGAGTATTGCATATTGCTACAACACCACACTAGGTTGAACAGTGGTCGATCAAGGTTGACCAATGAGACGAGAGGGAAACAACCTGAATCACTAGCTAAGGCCACTAAATGACAGCTCAATGATAAAGGAGGTAGGGTGCAGAGTGTCACGATCATGCTTGTCCAGGGCATGTTGCTTGTGGCCGCATGTCCATTTTAACCATTTTTTATCATGTTTTCATGTCATGTCTTTAGTTTAGTGTTGTTGTTTAGTTTCTTTGTATTTTTGTTGGCGTATGACTCCTCGCCATTTTCATGTTCAAGCCTGGCATAAATCCTAGAATGTACTATAGGGGGATGCGACTAGCTGTCAATTCCTCCTCCCTGGAGTTATATGCTATCTAAGCGTGGTTGTCCCTTATTTGTTTGTTAGTGTATAACAACCTTGTTTTCAAATGCTTTTAAGTATTTTCTCTCACGTTTTAATAAAACCATTTTCTCCCGAAACGTGGGCGGAGGCTAGACCCTACACCGAAGTTGTTCGCAACTTTTGTTTTTCGTAAGGCTGACTTACTCATCGGGTTAGAGCAAGTGTCCGTTTGTCAACACCATCTACCTCAGGAGGAGCGCCGCCGTTAGAATTCTGTACTGGCGATTAGGGTTTTCTCTTTTCCAAGTGAGGTTAGGGTTTGAAGTTTGGGTCATCACGTTAAAGTGGCCGTTTGTCAACACCATCTACCTCAGGAGGAGCGCCGCCGTTAGGAGAGCAGAACTGCGGTCGTCGTTCGTCGGAATCAACCGCCCGTGAGCTACACGCGCCGCTAGGATTTGCTGTCTCCGTCGCCACGCGCCGGCGGGTGAAGGCGCGTGGGGACGCCGTTTGGTTTTCCGCCGGTTGGGTTTTTCTCGGATTGAGATTTCCGGCCAGTCTGTATACTTTGTTTCGAGAATACTGATCCGTTTGGCCTCGGGTTGTGCTATTTGCGTGGGATTAGGTTGTTTTTTCTTGTTGTCCAGATCTGTTTTTTGTCTCTATTGGGTTTATCTGCTATTTTTTTTAACTAATGGCTGAGATGAAACCTGTAGTGGTCTCTAATATGGTTCCTCATTCGTTAAAAATCACGGAACATAAGTTAAATGGCTCTAATTACTATGATTGGAGTCGAACAATTCGGTTTTATCTACGAAGTATAGAGATGGATGATCATATTGATCAGGATGCACCAGAGGATGACACAAAGAAGGCTTGGCTTCGTGATGACGCTAGATTGTATATTCAAATCAAGAATTCAATCGAGACTGAGGTTGTTGGTCTGGTGAATCATTGTGACTCTGTGAAGGAATTGCTCCAGTTTTTAGAGTTCTTATACTCAGGAAAAGAGCAAGTTAATAGAATGTACGAAGTTTGCACTGCCTTCTTTCATGCAGAACAGAAAGAACAGTCTGTTACGAACTACTTTATGCAGGTTAAGAAAACGTGTGCAGAACTTAATACATTACTTCCATTTAGTACGGATATAAAGGTTCAACAAGCTCAGAGAGAGAAGATGGGTGTCATGAGCTTTCTGAATGGACTTTCGCCAGAATTTGAGATGGCTAAATCATAAATTCTAACTGGATTCGAGATCCCTTCTTTAGAAGAAGCCTTTAGTAGAGTCCTTCGTACAGAAAATCTTTCATCTAGTCCATCTGCTCTTCAGTCCAACAGTGCTCTCTTTAGTCGGAATGATTCTAAGGTCACTAAAGGGATGAACATCAACACTCAGAGACTGAGTCCTGATAATCGACGACAAGATTCACAGGATATGATATGTCACTATTGTCGTAAGCCTGGTCACATGAAACGTGACTGTCGGAAATTGTTGAATAAAGGTCGCTAGCCTCAAGTTGCTCAGCTTGCTTCCACCAATGATACATCTGAGAGGTCGGTTACTATTTCTGCAGACGAGTTTGCTAAATTCCAGTTGTACCAGGAATCATTGCAAGCATCTTCTTCCTTGAATCCTATTGCAACTCTTGCTGAATCAGGTAATAAGAATCATTGTCTCCTTACATCCTCCACTAAATGGGTCATAGACTCTGGTGCCACAGCTCATATGACAGGTAATTCTGGCTTATTTTCTACCTCTTTGTCACCTGCACCTTTTCCCACTGTCACTTTGGCAGATGGATCCACATCCTCTGTTCTTGGATCAGGCACCATTAATCTAACCCCGTCTCTTCCTTTGTCTTCTGTTTTGCATTTGCCTCGACTTTCGTTTAACTTGATTTCTGTTAGTAAACTTATTTGTGACCTTAATTGTTTTGTCTCATTTTTTCCTGGCTATTGCTTGTTTCAGGATCGTATGACGAAGAAGATTATTGGTAAAGGATATGAGTCTGAAGGCCTTTACACTTTTGATCAGAAGATACCAAAAGCTATGGCCTGTTCTGGTGTTGCATCTCCGTTTGAAGTCCATTGTCGTTTAGGTCATCCGTCTTTGTCCGTGTTAAAGAAAATTCATCCAGAATTTCACTCTTTGTCTTCGTTGAATTGTGAGTCTTGTCAGTTTGCCAAATTTCATCGTCTTAGTTCGAGTCCTAGAGTCCATAAACGAGCTAGTGCTCCATTTGAATTAGTTCATTCTGATGTTTGGGATCCTTGTCCTGTAGTGTCCAAAACTGGATTTCGATATTTTGTTACTTTTGTTGACGATTATTCTCATCTGACTTGGTTATATTTAATGAAAAATCGTTCTGAGTTACTTACTCACTTTTGTACTTTCCATGCTGAAATTCAAAATCAGTTTAATGAATCTCTTAAAATTCTTCGAATTGATAATGCTGGTGAATATTTTTCTCATATGCTTGGATCTTGCTTGTGTCAAAATGGGATTATTCATCAATCTTCTTGCGCTGACACTCCATCCCAAAATGGGGTCGCTGAACAGAAAAACCGGCATTTACTTGAAACTGCTCGAGCATTATCTTTTCAAATGCAGGTTCCTAAACATTTTTGGGCTGATGCAGTTTCCACAGCTTGTTTTTTGATTAATAGAATGCCTTCCTCTGATCTTAATGGTGGAATTCCTTATCGTGTTCTTTGTCCAACAAAATCTTTGTTTCCTATTACACCAAAAATATTTGGTTGCACTTGTTTTGCTCGAGATGTCAGTCTTCATCGTACCAAGTTAGATCCTAAATCCTTAAAATGCATCTTTCTCGGTTATTCTCGAGTTCAAAAGGGATATCGTTGTTATTGCCCTAGTCTTAACAAGTATCTTGTCTCTCTAGATGTTACGTTTTTTGAAGATATGCCCTTTCGCCCATCAATATCCAGTCTGTGTCAGGGGGAGGATGACCTACTTATCTATGAGATTGTCTCTCCATCCTCCCTCCCTACTCCATCTCCTTCAGTATCTATTCCTCATCGTACACCCATTACTCAGGTTTACTCCAGACGGCCACCACCACTACCTTCAGACACATGTCCTATACCAGAAGATTCTTCGACATCTGACCCGGAACACGTGATGAGCTTCCCATTGCCCTTCGTAAAGGTAAACGCACTTGTACTTATCCAATTGCCTCATTTGTTTCTTATCACCAGTTGTCACAACCAACATATTCTTTTCTTACATCCCTTGATTCTGCCTCTATCCCTAACTTGTTCTTGAAGCTTTATCTCATTCTGGCTGGCGTAATGCAATGATTGAAGAGATGAATGCTTTAGATGGTAATGGTACTTGGGATTTAGTATCTCGTCCTGCAGGAAAGAAGACCATTGGGTGTAAAGGGGTGTTTACAATTAAGGTTAACCCTGACGGATCAGTTGCTCGTTTGAAAGCACGTCTTGTTGCTAAAGGCTATGCTCAGACTTGTGGGATTGATTATTCTGACACATTTTCTCCAGTTGCTAAATTCATTTCTATCTGTTTGCTTATTTCCATGGTTGCTACTCAATGTTGGCCTTTGCATCAACTTGACATCAAGAATGCTTTTCTCCATGGTGATCTTCAAGAGGAAGTTTCTATGGAGCAACCACCTAGGTTTGTTGCTCAGGGGAAGAGTGATAAAGTTTGTTGTCTGAGAAAATCGTTGTATGGATTGAAACAGAGCCCACGAGCGTGGTTTGGTAAGTTTAGTCAAGCACTTGAGAGATTTGGAATGAAGAAAAGTACATCTGATCATTCTGTTTTCTATCGACGATCTGAGAAGGGCATAACTCTGTTGGTTGTGTACGTCGATGATATCGTTATCACTGGGAATGATACATCAGGTATATCTTCTTCGAAAACTTTCCTTCAGGGTCAATTCCACACTAAAGATATGGGAACACTGAAGTATTTTCTGGGTATTGAAGTGATGAGAAGCAAGAAAGGTATCTTTTTGTCGCAACGGAAATATGTACTTGATTTGTTATCTGAGACAGGAAAACTAGGAGCTAAACCATGTAGTACTCCGATGATACCTAATTTGCAACTCACCAAAGAAGGAGAAGCATTTAAAGATTCTGAGAGATACAGAAGATTGGTTGGGAAGTTGAATTATCTGACAATGACACGACCAGACATTGCTTATTCAGTAAGTGTTGTAAGTCAATATACGTCTTCACCTACTGTGGATCATTGGGCTGCAGTAGAACAAATTTTATGCTACCTAAAAGTTGCACTTGGGCGTGGAATCTTATATAAAGATCATGGTCATACAAAAGTTGAATGTTTTTCAGATGCTGATCGGGCAGGATCTAAAAAAGATAGAAGATCAACGTTTGGATATTGTGTTTTTGTAGGAGGCAATTTGGTGTCATGGAAGAGTAAGAAACAGAATGTGGTTTCGTATTCAAGTGCTGAATCAGAGTATAGAGCTATGGCACAATCTGTGTGTGAGATAGTCTGGATACATCAATTTTTGACTGAGATAGGTTTCAGTATTACTATGCCAGCTAAATTGTGGTGTGATAATCAAGTTGCACTTCACATTGCGTCTAATCCAGTGTTTCATGAGAGGACTAAACATAATGAAGTACATTGTCATTTCATTCGTGAGAAAATTCAACAAAGTTTGGTGTCCACGGGATATGTAAAGACTGGAGAACAATTAAGAGATATCCTTACTAAAGCTTTAAATGGAGCAATAATAAATTATCTCTGCAACAAACTGGGCATGTTTGACATATTTGCTCTAGCTTGAGGGGGAGTGTTATGATATACATAGTATTATGTATATATGTCCTTTATAGTAATTGTACATTCTTTAGTTAGGGTTTTCTTGTGTACCTATATATATGTTAGTCTTTCTTATGAATAAAATGAGGTGTATTTTTCTCTCCATACTGAGTACAAGCTCATCGAGCTCTATTGCCTATATTGAGGAGTGCGTCGAAGGTCTAGCTAGCGCCCAAAAAGCAATAGTTCAGATGGTGTCTGAACTTTCTGAAGACGTAAGAGCTACCATCGATATTGTCAGGGCAGAGATGGCAGATCTCTCACAATGAAAGTGGTGGGAAATCAAGCCCCGACTGGGAGCGTGGTCCAAGTAAATAAGGTGAAAGTGCTCAATCCTAAGCCTTTCTGTGGGGCTCGTGATGCAAAAGCCTTGGAGACTTCATATTTGACATGGAGCAATACTTCAGGGCTACAAATACAGCATCCGAAGATTCAAAAGTTACCTTGGCGACAATGCATCTAGTGGATGACGCCAAGCTATGGTGGAAATCACATTATATGGACATCCAAGAGAGACGATGTACCATTGATACGTGGGAAACATTGAAACAGGAATTGCGCTCTCAATTCTTCCCAAAAAATGTTGAAAAATTAGCAAGACGCAAGTTGCAAGAGTTAAAATACACTGGGACAATTCGAGAGTACGTGAAGCAATTTGTTGGACTAATGTTAGACATCCGAGACATGTCAGCAAAAGACAAGGTCTTCTATTTCGTTGAAGGGTTGCAATCGTGGGCTAAGTCCAAGATTTATGAACAAAGAGTACAGAGCTTGTCAGAAGCTTATGCGACCACAGAATGCTTGTTTGATCTCACCAACGACCTAAGTAATGGGAAATCTCAAGACGTGAGATGAAGTAAACTTCCCCAAGTAGAAATAACGAAAATTATTGACCTAGCTCTCCCAAAAGTGGGGGAGGGGACAAGAGGAGAATTGAGGGGGGAGATCGAAGACATTTCCAACAGGGGGGGAGATACATGGCGAGCGTCAGCTCAACAATATAATGTTGGCCCAAAGCCCCTTCATGTTATTTGTGTCAAGGGCTCCATCGAGTTTACGAATGCCCAAACAAAGCCGCCTTGAAAGTTTTTCAAGCCTCGTTGGCAAGTACTTCAGGGGCCAAAAAGGAAACCTCTGAAGCAGAGACCCTACTTGAAGAAGATGGGAGCGAAGCCCGCAACGGAGCCTTGAAATTTCTATCAACCCTACAGAAGAGAGTAGAAGAGATTGAGGAATCCACATAACGTGATCTTATATATGTTGATGCATGGATAAATCAGAAACCCACAAAAAACACCATGGTCGACTCAAGAGCAACCCATAATTTTATGACCGAAGCAGAAGCCTGACGGCTAAACCTACGTTGGATTAGAGACGTGAGAAAGATCAAAGCTGTCAATTCAGCAGCCTTACCCATTTTGGGTGTTGCACGAAGGGTGACAGTGAAATTGGTTGCTTGGACTGGACAAGCAGACTTTGTAGTCTTCAAGATGAACGATTTCGACATTATGTTGGGGATGGAATTTCTCCTCAAACACAAGGTAATACCGATGCCGTTGGCAGAATGTTTAGTAATTACAGGGTCTAATCCCACTGTGGTCCACACCAAACTAAGACAATCGAATGGGGTGAAATTGTTATCAGCCCTCCAACTGAATAACAGCCAAGACAAGCGTCGCAATACCGGGTTCCATGTCGTTGACCAACCTTGTGGAAGAAAGAATCATCAAGTTCATAATTTCCCCAAGGAGTGGAGGCCAAAGCCAGAAGTTGCTCGAAAATATCCGAAGAAAGCACCGAGGTGCACGAAGGAATGGATCAAGCAAAAATGACCCGTTTTGATGAGAAGGTATGAGATGCCGATTCCACCGATCATATTGAAGAACGCCTTTGAGGCATTGGATGAGAGAACACCTCAAGAAGTCAGTCAAAGTTTGAACGTGAAGAAGTTCCTAGAAAAGTGGAAGAAAAGCCAAGACACAGAAGTCTGCTGGGACTGCACTAAAGATTTGAAGACAGCTACTCGTGAGACCGCCGAGTCTGAGTAGAGTTGGTTGACAGGGACGTCAACCATTCAAGTGGGGGAGAATGTCACGGTCATGCTTGTCCAGGGCGTGTTGCCTGTGGCCGCATGTCCATTTCAACCCCTTTTTATAATGCTTTCATGTCATGTCTTTAGTTTAGTGTTGTTGTTTACTTTCCTTGTATTTTTGTTGGCGTTTGACTCATCGTCATTTTCATGTTCAAGCCTGTCATAAGCATAAATCCTAGAATGTACTATAGGGAGATGCGACTAGTTGTCAATTCTTCCTACCCAGAGTTATATGCTATCTACGTGTGGTTGTCCCTTATTTGCTTGCTAGTGTATAACAATCTTGTTTTCAAATGTTTTCAAGTACTTTCTCTCTCACGTTTTAATAAAACCATTTTCTCCCGAAACGTGAGGGGAGGCTAAACCCTACATCGAAGTTGTCCGCAACTTCCTTTTTTCGTACGGCTGACTTGCTCGCCGGGTTAGAGCAAGTGCCCCACAATCGTTGTCCCATTGTGAAAGAGTACGATTGTGACACAGAGCTAGCCAGGAGGTTTGCCTAGAAGCAGCCACCCTTAAAGGAGTGTTTATATGTGTATTGAGCATGTGCCTTATGGAGGAAATTTGTCCGAAGTTAGCCGAGTTCAGGATCCACACCTATCGAATGCCTAGTGTCATAATCGTACTCTTTCACAACGGGACAACGATTGTGCGGCACTTCCTCTAACCCGACGAGCAAGTCAGTCGTACGAAAAACGGAAGTTGCAGACTACTTTCGTATAGTGTCTAGCCTCCACTCACGTTTTGGGAGAAAATGTTTTATTAAAACATAAGAGAGAAATTACATGAAAACATTTGAAAACAAGATTGTTATACACTAGCAAGCAAATAAGGGGCAACCACGCTTAGATAGCATATAACTCCGGGTAGGAAGAATTGACAACTAGTCGCATCCCCCTATAGTGCATTCTAGGTTTTTACATTATGATAGGCTTAAACATGAAAATTGCGAGGAGTCATATGCCCACAAAATTACAAAGAAAGCTAACTACTAAGCAAAACGAAAAACATATAATGAAAGCATGATACAAAGGGGTTGAAATGGGCATGTGGCCACGGACAACACGCCTTGGACAAGCATGATCGTGACACCCAGCACCAAGGTACTTCTGCATTTGTCAAAACAATGACGACAACCAATTCTACAGCAGGGGAATATTTATACAGTCAACCAAACTGTTATCATAATGTTGATCAGCTTTTACGACTACAACATTCACATAGCCCTCACTATATATAACTTGTTGCAATGCAAAGTAAAAGGAAACAATGAAAAGAATAATATAGGTCGTTCCTTGTGATTTATTATTTGGCATATGTACTCTCTATCAACCAATTAAGTTTAAGAAATTATGATAATCTAATCTTTATAACATCTCAGATGCAACTAAGAAAAAATCCATCAGAAATACTTTCTAGCGTGTATGGTGTGCATTGCTTCTGAATTCACATATAAGAAATGCAAGTATAGAGTTTTTCTATTAAGATAATCGTTTGTGTTGTGGTCTTACCCCATATCCGATGATGAACACGTCCAGTGGAGATAACTGTTTCCACAAACCACTAACAAAGGAAGTTAAATCAAGTTACTATTAATGAGAAAATAGAAAATGAGCTCCAAACACTCTTTCTTGTAATTCACCTATTGGTGCTTGGAATTTTCTCCATTTTATTCATCAATGAAATTGTTTCTAAAAAAGAGCTCCAAACACATTTGTTTGTATATAATTCACCTGATGGCTAAGGCATTGTAATGAAATAGATGCGTCATTATTTCCATTAGGAGAAAGCTGAACGTCCAACGTAAACCATACCAAGCCAAGTCTCTAAGTTTATAGTTATTCTGTGGCACATCTAGCTACAAGAAAATAATGAATTTCAGCAGATTGAATAATTATTAATAAACAACAATAAGTTCACAGTTGTATATTAGACGGAAACCTGGCTATCTAGGGAAACATTCATGAAGTTAGACACTCTTAAGCTTAAATGAAATTTTAACAATGCTGAACTATTACAGGTTCCCAAAAAGGAAAAAAAAGCACTGATTTAAATGGTTTTGTTAATGCTAAAGGTTTGAGAGCATCAGTTTACTCTATTCCATTCACTAAAGAAATATATATACAAGTGTACAAGGTTAACCCAAGTAGGAGAAAGTGAAAAGACAATAAAGGACAATCCAATTAATATATTTGCACAAATATAATTATACTAATATAAGGACTCTAACACTTCCCCTCAAGTTGGAGCATATAAATTCACCATGCCCAACTTGTTAGAGAGGTAATCTATTCGTGCTCCATTCAATGCCTTGGTGAAGATATCTCCTAATTGCTCTCCAGTCTTCACATATCTTGTCGATACCAAACCTTGTTGTATCTTCTCACGTACAAAATGACAATCAACCTCAATGTATTTAGTTCGCTCATGAAATACCGGATTAGACACTATATGTAGAGCTGCTTGATTATCACACCATAATTTGGTCGGTGTTGTAATATCAAATCCCAATTCAATAAGAAGTTAACGTATCCAGACTAATTCACATGCAAATTGTGCCATTGTTCTATATTCTGACTCAGCACTTGATCGTGACACCACATTTTGTTTCTTACTCTTCCAAGAAACCAAATTACCACCCATGAATACACAATATCCTGAAGTTGATATTCTATCTTCCTTAGACCCTGCCCAATCAACATCTGAGAAACATTCAATGTTAATATGCCCATAACTCTTATATAATAAACCACGCCCAAGAGCTGCCTTCAAATAACACAAAATCTATTCCACTGCAGCCCAATGATCAATGGTAGGAGAAGACATATACTGGCTCACAATACTCACTAAATAAGCTATGTCTGGTCGAGTTACTATAAGGTAATTAAGTTTTCCCACTAACCTCCTATATTGTACAGGATCTTTCAGTAATTCTCCCTCTTTTGTGAGTTGTAAATTAGGCATCATTGAGGTACTACATGGCTTAGCCCCCAACTTCCCTGTTTCAGTCAACAAGTCAATTACATATTTTCTCTGTGATCATGATGTCCTTGCTTCTCATTACCTCAATTCCTAGAAAGTATTTCGACATTCCCAAATCTTGTGTGGAATTGACTCTGGAGAAAGGTCTTGAGTGATTGGATGCCCAATGTGTCATCACCTGTAATAACAATATCATCAACATACACAACCAACAGGATGACACCATTCTCAGACCGCTTATAAAAGAAAATGATTTGGCCTTCTCTTTCTCATTCCAAAGCTTTCAATCACCTGAGTGAATTTTTTCGAGGTTATTTACTATTTCTTCTTCTCCATCTGGTTGCGTTTCTGATTTTTGGGACTCTCAAACAAGTTCATGGCAGTTTTCTTTTCGACAACTATTAAAGGATGACGAGGTTGCTGATTTTCAAGCCCTTTTAAGTCTTATTCCCATTGTGGTTATTGGTTATAATTGGTTATAATTGGTTATAATTGGTTATAATGAAGATTCAAGGTGCTGGTCAATTGACTCTTCAGGCTTATTTTCGGTGAAACCATTAACTAATCATTTGATTTCTTCTTCTCCCTTGGAGAAAGAGTTATTTTCAGTTATTTGGAAGTCTAAGAGTCCAAAGCGAATTAATATCTTGTTGTGGATTATGTTGAATGGGAATCTCAATCCTTCGGTAGTATTGCAAAAGAAGTCTCCAAGACTTTGCTTAATGCCCTCAATTTGTGCTCTTTGCTTTCAAGATGCAGAATCTTTGAATCATGTTTTCTTTCAATGCTCATGCTCGACAAGCTTGGTACATGTTGTTCTCTTACTTCAGCACTCAATGGGTTTTTTCTAATGATTTTCGTAGCAATGTTTCTTCAGCTTCTTTATGGTCCAGCCCCTTTGAATTCTAAAGCAAGTTTATTATGGATTAATGAGATCAAGGCCATTCTTTCAAAATTATGGTTGGAGCGTAATCAAAGAATTTTTCAGAATAAGCATCTCTTATGAATTGATCGTTTTGAGTCAGCTCGTCTAAGAACTTCTTGGTGTTCCTTGTCTAAATTATTCTTTGGCTTCTCTCTTCAAGATATTTGTTTAAACTAGAATGCTTTTATTGTTTCCTTCTAAAGCTTTAAAGTTCTGTACTACTTTTATGTTTTAATGTTGACTTGTTTCTTTTGTCGATTTTTTCCTCACCTCTGTGGTGTTTGTATTTTGGAGCATTAGCCTCTTTTCATTATTTCAATGCAAAGTGTTTGTTTCTTGTCAAAAAAAAAATCACCTGAGTGAATTTTCCAAACCATGCTCGTGGACTCTTCTTTAATCCATAAAAGGATTTACGAAGGCGACATACCTTTCCATTCTCCCCTTGAGCAACAAACCCTGGAGGTTGCTCCATATACACCTCATCCTCAAGATCACCATGAAGAAAGGCGTTTTTAATATTATTGGATTTCCTTTATACCTCTTGTAATATTGGTTGTGTATTATGTGTATCTTTATTATTTATATTTGTAATATTTTTTCCTTATTGGTAAATGGTCTTTCTTCTATATAAGAGGACCTTGTACTTTGATTCAATTAACAGAAGAAATACAATATCTTTATTTCTTCCTTAAATTCAAGTTGGCATCAGAGCAGAAAATA
This sequence comes from Trichosanthes truncata, assembly GCA_033996785.1. NCBI lineage: Eukaryota > Viridiplantae > Streptophyta > Magnoliopsida > Cucurbitales > Cucurbitaceae > Trichosanthes > Trichosanthes truncata. Next base: position 46,986,630 of record JAWPNB010000013.1, read on the forward strand.
AAACCCTAAAATATCCTAACCCTGGCCATCAACCACCGCCGCAGCCATCACCATTGCCGCAGTCGAAGCCCTTAGCCGTTGTCGCCGCCATCGATGCCCTTAGCCGCCGTCAGAACCCTAGCTGTAATCTTGAACAGCACCCATTTCTTTCGACTGCAGGGTGTTCTTCGTCGTTCGACTCTGACTGTAGACTGTTCTTCTTCTCCGCCATTTGTGACCAAGAAATTGCACGACCCAAGATCCCTAACCCGCGACCCGACCTCTGCAACTCATCTGCAGATCGTCTTCGTTAGCTCGCCATCTTTCTTCCGTCCAGCGACTCTGTCTTTCGTTGTCTTTCTGTCGCCCACATCTTTGTCAGCTCGAATCCTTGGCCTGAAGCGAGAAACCAGTGGTCGAACTATCGAAGTTGGCATCGTTCACCAAATCTTTGATCGACTCCAAGATCTTGAGGAGCGAACCCTGAACAAGACGAAGTTCCAACATTTTTTAGAGAAATTGCAGAGCGAGGTCTGGGGCTGGCTAGGGTTAAAGAAAGAGCTGTAATTTGGTTTGGTTCAAATATGGTCTGATTTGGTTCGGTTTATTTTTCCCAGATCTGGTCTGGTTTGGTTCATTAAATTCCGGCCTCATTATTTTTTTTCAGATTTGGTTTGGTTTGGTTTGGTTCAGACTTTATCTGGTTTCTTATTAACCTGTTTTGCTGATATGTCTAAGTTGATCGTTGAAATGGCTCAAATACAGAGTAAGACTGAGAGTGGGTTGTTCGATACCACAACCATTAACTCAAGTTCCTTTGGTAAAGAGCAAATTGATCAACCCTCTAAACTGCTGCAAACCAATTTATCATCTAGTAATCTTTGTGTTTCCTTTGCACAAATAGGTAACTGTCCTCAAGTTTTTTCTTGTAGTACTTCATCTCCATGGATTATTGATTCTAGAGCATTTGATCACATGACTAGTTCCTCTCATTTATTTCATTCCTACTCTCTTTCCTATAAAAATGAAAAAAATCGAATTGCAGATAGCAGTTTCTCTTCTATTGCAGGAAAATGAACTATTAAATTGACTGATACACTTTCACTACAGTCTGTTCTCCATGTTCCTAATTTAGCCTGTAATCTCTTATCTATTAGTAAACTTTGTAGAGATTCTAACTGTCATGTCACTTTCTTTGAATCTCATTGTATTTTTCAGCATCAAGACTCAGGAAAGAAAATTGGGACTGCTAGGATGTTTGATGGTCTCTACTACTTTGATGAAGGTTATTTTAGTAATAAAATAACTCAGGGTCTTAGTAGTATTAGTTCTCTCTCTATTCATGAACAAATCATACTTTGGCATCGTAGGTTAGGACATCCAAATTTCTTCTATCTTAAACATTTATTTCCAAATTTATTAAAAAATATTGATTGCTCCTCTTTTCATTGTGAAAGTTGTATTTTTGCAAAAAACCATCGATCCACATATTTACCAAAATCTTACAAAGCCTCCAAACCGTTTTACTTAATTCACAGTAATGTTTGGGGTCCTTCTAAGATTATGACTCATAGTGGTAAAAAATGGTTTGTTACTTTTATTGATGACCACACACGTCTATCTTGGGTCTATTTATTGCAAAAAAAATCTGAGGTGAAAGATTTTTTCAAACATTTTTATAATATGATTGAAACCCAATTTCAAACTAAAATCAGTATTTTACACTCTGACAATGGAACTGAGTATTTCAATGAATATATGAGTGACTTTTTAAAGGATAAAGGTATTTTACCTCAGTCTACTTGTCGAGATACCCCTCAACAAAATGGAATTGTTGAACGGAAAAATAGACATTTACTTGAAGTTGCACGTGCCATAATGTTTTCTATGCATGTTCCTAAGTATTTATGGGGGGAAGCTGTACTCACGGCTACCTATTTGATAAATAGGATGCCTAGTAAAGTCTTGAATTTTCTAACCCCTCTTGAATGCCTTAAAACTATTTTTCCAACTAATCGCATACATTCTGATTTTGGGGTTTTGCAAATTGGGAGGTGGGCTTCCTTTTTGGTTGGGCAGTGACAAAAAGAAAACGACTTTTTTTTTTACCTAATTTGCGGCGGCGGCAGAAACTGGTGGTGGCAGCGACTGACCTGACGATGATGGCGACGACGACAGTAGTGTTTAAGTGCATACCACAAAGCTCACAAACCCTAAGGTGTTAAACAAAAAAAAAAGGTTCTAAACCCCAAACCCAATTCTCAAAACCCTAATGGTTAACAAATCCTAATCTCTAGGAAACTTGCTCTGATACCATGTTGTTGTGAGATCAAATATGAGAGAATCATCATCAAATTCTATACAATAGAGCCAAATATATATAGGCATTCATGGAAGCCCTAAACTAATAATAGTAAATTACAATAAAGGACAAAAGACTAATAAACCCCTAAATCCATATATATACTATAACAGTTACAAAAGGGATCTCCACCCTATTAAAAGCATTGAAAAGGCAACAAGAAATTTACTCCCATCTTTTAGAGGATCTCAGAGCGGAAATTTAGAAATAAAAAAATAAAAGAAATGAACCAGAACCATAACTGCAAATGGGAGGACAGAAAAGGTTAAAATAGAATCAGAAGCATTCAAATAAGAAGGCAGACCTGCGAGGCAAATGCATTAAAGCTCACAATTGGCCCAGCAAGATAAAGAGGCGCATAGACCAAGTAGCAGAGGTATATGGTAAATGTAAATTTGTCATCTTGGACACCTCTCTCCTGGGTAAAAAGAAAAGTATTTGCAAGTATCAGACAAAACCCTCATTCATTTAAGGGTCCAGTAACTAAACATAAAGTTATACTTCAATCCTTAGTAAACATCAAATAACCTGTAAAAGTTGGTAGCAAGTTCTTCCCGATTTACAAACTTGGCAACGTTGACTATGCTTCTGCAATCACCAGAATCTATACGATTAGAAACAGTAGTTTTTTTTTTTTTGGGGGGGGGGGGGCGGCCAAGAAATGTATTTTCATTAAGATGAATGGAAGTACAAAAAGTAACAACACATTGCAATTTCCCCTTTGTAAAAAATCCAAATAAGGAACCATCAAGTTATTGTCCGAAATTTTCACTTATTTTGTTCTTTTTAAGAATAATAAGATCAATTACTAAAAAGAACACAGGATCAGAAGAGGAGATATGAAAAGATCTAGTCTAGTGGATTAGAAATGCTCAAGGGAAAAAAAATGAACAAGAAGTACAGAAAATAACTTCGTCTGCAATTTTGCAAAAGAAACTAAATCTAGCCTACATTATCTTACAGAAAAGATAGGATAACATATTCACTTCAGTGCAAACAGAAGCAGACTCGATAATCAAACTTATCCTTAAAAAATTCTCCTGTTTTTCCTCAATCATAAATTTTAAAACAATGAAGGAAATGCACAATCCAGAAAAATATTCATCTTCCAAGGAAACTACCTTGAAATAGCCAGATAAAGGTAATGAACAATTTAACATTTTTTTGTTTTGAGAAACCACGCTTTCCTGGAGAAGTAATGAAAGAATACAAAATAAAAGAACCACGGGCATAAAAAAAATCCCACACCCAAGGAGCCAAACAGCCAACTATACAAAAAATGCTCAAATCCCTAACAATAAGACCTAACGGGTAATTACAAAAATGTTTGGAGACTAGCGCCCAAACAAAGACATTACAGCTCGCTAGTTACCAAACCTCCTTCCAAGACTAACACCCAAATTAACAATTAAACATCTTTCAAAAACACCCAACAAAGTTCCAATTCAAGAATTTTAAACCACAATTTCCTAGCATACCAACAATACAGGAGTAAATGGTCTATGCTGAGTTGGTACAGAAATGGGATCCCCGGCCCAATTGCATCACCAAAGCAAACATAAAACACCCCAAGAAGGTAACAGATTACAACAGTCATTTCCTCTGGAAGAGATTATGAGAATTTAATATCCTTCTAGAAGAGCAATGAAGAACAAAATACAGGGATTTAATAGGAACCAAAGCAAAAAAATATAATTTGTATTAAAATAGATTGTGGGGGAAAATACATTTTTGGTCCTCGACTCCCTGAGGTTTTTTTTTTAACAAGAAACGAAACTTTTCATTGAATAATGAAATGAGACTAATGCTCAAAGAATACAAACTCCACAAGGGAGTAAAAAAGGAATCAGAAAAGAGATAATAAAAGTACAAAGAAACATCCTAAAAAGAACAAACTTTACGAAAAACTTGAGACTTGGACTAAGCTTGTAACTTCGAAAAACCAACAAACTGAGAGAGAGGAAGCTGAAAGAACTACTGAGAAACTTGCAAAGAAAGAACCCCTGAAGCCAATCACGAAAGAAAGCCAACAGAAATATCAAAACTACACCAAAATTCTTAATAAAAAACCTCCTTGACTACAACCGAGAACCACACAGAACAAAAGCAAACAACGGACAAGAAAACAACAAACAAAACCATTCGAAGAAAAGCTTGAACCAAAGCTGAATCCAACAAGAAGCCAACTGACAAGGAAGCTAATCTTTCCACAAAGATAGCAAACAAAACAAAACTCTTGGAAGCCTGAAAGAGTACCACCAAAATAACGTAATAGAACCAAAGAGCTTGAAAAGAAGCTCGAAGCAAGGCTCTGAACCGAAGCTGAATCTACTAACAATGATGCCAACAATCAAGGAAACTGATCTTTCCACAAAGATAGCAAACAAAACAAATCTCTTGGAAGCCTGAACAAATATCACCAAAATCAGGACCATCTCCGAAGCTTCAAAAATCAAAAAGACAAAAGTAAGCATAATTAAACCTTTACATTGTTTCCTTCTTTAACCAAAGAGGAAATTTCATGCATTTTGAGACCACAAGCTTTAGTAAGAGAATCAAATTTGGCAGGTATTGAGGATGGAGAAGAAGGATTATCCTGTCACCTTTTTGAAATAAAGAAGCAAAAGCTTTGGAGTAAGAATCTTCAAGAACATCTTCTTCCATGTTGCTATTCAAAGGTTGTATAACTGACTCCACACTGCTCAAGCTAACGACGGAATCAGCATCAGAATCATCATCACATAAGGTAGGATTGAGGTCTTTTGTTGAATGGATAACTCCTCTTGCTAATAAAGAATCTGGATTCAAGGAGGAGAGAACAACTTGGTTGCAAGGATTGGGGGGAAAGGAAAATGAAGGGTCAGAAGGTGAAGAGGCAACTTGCTTCATAGAGGGGACTAAAAAACTTGAACAACTTTCTTCAATAAAATCTGGGGATAAAAAGTTTTCCTCTATGATTGGATGAAATGATGAATTAGGTCCTTTTTTACGAGTATAGAACCAGGGATAGGCTGCAATAAAACAAGTCTTCACCTCTTTAACACTCAAAAGCTTTGAAGATTCCAAAGCCAAAAGGGAAGCTCCAAAAGGTGTCTTTACCTTTTCATGCGAACAATTAGCCATTAACTCGCCAGCCAACCCTTTATCATTAGGACAAAAACTTTCGCCCGGAGTTGTTAATGAGGCCTTTTCGGATTCTTTAAAAACTTCAACCATTAACTTGTCATACAACCGACTGTCATTAAGACAAAATCTCTCTCCTGTTGTGGTTGATGAGCCTAAGGAATTTTTGGATTCTACAAAATTTTTATTAAGAGTTTGTTGGTTCAAAGGGACATGCAGACCTTGAACATTAAATTCATTTATGGCCGGAGGGATAATCACAGAAGCATCAAAGGGCACCAAAGGTTCACTAGTCGTAGGAGGAGATATCTTTGAAGCCTGCTCGTCTTCATGGCTTGAAGAAAAATTATTAATCTGCCCTTCATAAATGAAGTCTTCGACTGGAACCTTTTCATTTAATGCTGACGTTCCAGCTACATCATCAGAATTAACTAAAGGAGTTAATGCAGCCTTTTTAGGAGAGACAAAAGAAATAAGAATTTTCGAAAGTTCTGGATCCATTGTCAATAAAGAGGTCCCATGATCAATTAAATTCCTTTGAGAACATGAGAGAGAAACGTTGGGCTCAATAAAAAAATGCAGTTTTTGAGGCATTAATTCCATTTAAGGTATCAAAGGATTCTAATTGATGGTATTGAACAATATAATGCTACTGGTTGTTGGGTGGGGGACGGAAAAACCCGGAGGTCCTGAGTTCGAGTCTTAGGTCCCGTTTGGGATTTTCTTTGTTGATTTGCAAAGTTGTTAAGAGTAACTTTTTCTAAAAAAAATGATGGTATTGAACATGCAGGCCAGGATCAAATAAATCTTCAACTACTGGCATAATTAATTCAGCCAACAAACCTTCATCACCCTTGAATTTCTCAATCGACCCATTTGAATTTGAAACACAAACATGGACAGGAACGGAGGCGCCATTAACATTCTCAGGACCGTCAGAGGTAGAGAAAAGTGCTTGTTGATTCTGAACATGCGAGGTTGGCTCAATCAAAACTTGGTCTGCAGAATTATCATCTTCCTCCTGTGATGAAGAAAACCCTACATCTTCTATAATCTGTTAAACTCTTTTTAAATCAATATCATTAACAAAGTCTTTGAAAGATAAATCACCATGGACAATGCTTGGAAGATCTAAAGGAGAAATATACCCAAAACAAAGAACGAAATCACCATGCTTCTTATCTGTTATCTCGATTTCTGCTGGAAGAAAACCAACAAATAGTTCTCTTCACTTCAATACAAGCTTCAGAACAATCCAAGAGATTAACCGTTTGGGAGGAAATACTAACCAAGCCCCCAAAGTGTTTACCAATAGCTTCAAAAGTAGAACGTTACCAGAAAGGCAAAGGTAAGTTCTTCAAGGCAATCCATCCTCCATATCCTTCTATAACCTCCAGATGAAAATGTAATTTACAAGACCAATTTTCGATTTTCAACTGAAGATTTCCAATGAACCTCCATTTTCCATCGAATTCCATTTCAGAAAAACTATCATCTAATTTCACCAAAGCTTTGTCAGCCATAAAAGGATTAATTAAAATCTTGAACTGAAAATATCCTTCCAAGACTTGTTTTACTTCCTTCCAAGAATTATGGGCAAACATCCTAGAGACCACACAAAATTCATTGAACTAATCCACCACTTCTTTGTCTTTTCTTACCCAAAAAGATGAAAATTTTGACATATTCTTAGGAGAATTACAACACTGAGAAGCACTTGATTTCGATAGCACCATCCCTGCATAACTTCTAGAAATTTGCTTATCTTTGTTCCAACCGACTTTGATGACTCACCAATCTCGGGCTGCTTGGAAACCTTAAGAGAAGACAGAATTTCCTCATATTTTGAAAGAAAACCACTGACCAACTCAGAATACTAGCGATCCTTTCATCAAAACCAGCTGAAACTTGTAATGTCTAAACTGCACACTCAAAATGCCAGCCTTGGTGGGATCTGAACTTTGATAACTGAATGGTCCCATAGACGTCTTTAACTTTCTTACGAAAAAACAGATGCACAGGATTTTGCAATAAATCTATCATAGAATGCTCAAACCAATGCAGATGAGAAATGGAAAGATGAAGAATCTGCTTATTGTTTGTTAATGCTAAAGGTTTGAGAGAATCAGAATAACTATTCCATTCACTCAAGAAATATATATACAAGTGTACAAGGTTAACCTAAGTAGGAGAAGGTAAAAAGACAATAAAGGGCAATACAATTAATATATTTACAAAAATACAATTATACTAATATAATAACTCTAACACTCCCCCTCAAGTTGGAGCATACATATTCATCATACCCAACTTGTTAGAGAGGTAATCTATTTGTGCTCCATTTAATGCCTTGGTGAAGATATCTCCTAATTGCTCTTCAGTCTTCACATATCTTGTCGATACCAAACCTTGTTGTATCTTCTCACGTACAAAATGATAGTCAACCTCAATGTGTTTAGTTCACTCATGAAATACCATATTAGATGCTATATGCAAAGCTGCTTGATTATCACACCACAATTTGGTCGGTGTTGTGATATCAAAACTCAATTCAATAAGAAGTTGACGTATCCAAACCAATTCACATACAAACTGTGTCGTTGCTCTATATTCTGATTCAACACTTGAGCGTGATACTACATTTTGTTTCTTACTCTTCCAAGAAACCAAATTACCACCCACAAATACACAATATCCTGAAGTTGATCTTTTATCTTCCTTAGACCTTGCTCAATTAGCATCTGAGAAGCATTTAATGTTAATATGCCCATAAATCTTATATAACAAACCACGCTCGGGAGCTGCCTTCAAATAACACAAAATTTGTTCCACTGCATCCTAATGATCAACAGTAGGAGAAGACATATACTGGCTCACAACACTCACTGAATAAGTTATGTTTAGTCGAGTTACTGTAAGATAATTGAGTTTTCCCACTAACCTCCTATATCTTTCAAGATCTTTCAGTAATTCTCCCTCTTTTGTGAGCGGTAAATTAGATATCATTGGGGTACTACATGGCTTAGCCCTTAACTTCTCTGTTTCAGTCAACAAATCAATTACATATTTTCTATGTGATAACAGAATTCCCTTCTTGCTTCTCATTACCTCAATTCCTAGAAAGTATTTCAACATTCCCAAATTGTTTGTGTGGAATTGACTGTGGAGAAAGGTCTTGAGTGATTGGATTCCCAATGTGTCATCGCCAGTAATAACAATATCATCAATATACACAACCAACAAGATAACACCACTTTCAAACCGCTTATAGAAAACAGAATGATCTAACTTGCTCTTTCTCATTCCAAAGTTTTCAATCACTTGATTGAATTTTCCAAACCATGCTCGTGGACTCTACTTTAAACTATATAAGGATTTACGAAGGCGACATACCTTTCCATTCCCCCTTGAGCAACAAACCATGGTGGTTGCTCCATATACACCTCCTCTCCAAGATCACCATGAAGAAAGACATTTTTAATATCAAGCTGATGCAAGGGCCAATGATGAATCGATGCTAATGAAATGAATAACCCGACAGAAGCCATTTTAGCAATTGGAGAAAAAGTGTCTAAATAGTCAACTCCATAAGTTTTTTTTTTTTTTTTTTGACAAGAAACAAACACTTTTCATTGAAATAATGAAAAGAGGCTAATGCTCCAAAATGCAAACACCACAGAGGTGAGGAAAAAATCGAAAAAAGAAACAAGGCAAGATTTCAACTCCATAAGTTTGTGCGAAACCTTTAGCAACAAAGCGAGCTTTCAACTGAGCTATAGACCCCTTTGGATTGACCTTAACCGCAAAGACCCACTTACACCCAATAGACTTCTTTCCTGCAAGAATAGAAACTAAATCCCAAGTACAATTGTCATCTAAGGCAGTCATCTCCTCTACCATTGCAGCACACCAACCAAGATGAGACAAAGCTTCATGAACATTCTTAGGAATTGATACAGATTGTAGTGATGCAATGAAGGAACAAGTAGAAGATGACAAATGGTTATATGAAACAAAAGAGGAAATAGGATATGTGCATTGGCGCTTATCTTTACGAAGAGCAATAGAAAGATCATCACTTATTCCTAAATCCAATGACGAAGAAGCCTCTAGTACAGGGCATGGAACTGAAGGGGGTGGCCGTCGAGAATAAACCTTAGTAATAGGTGGGTGAGTAGAAATAGGGACAGACGAAGATGAATCATTAGAGGGCTCACAAGATTAAAGAATTGTGTAGACAAGAAAATCATCCCCGTTCTCTTTATGCTCCCCTTACTCTTACTCAAAGATGAAGAAAAGAAAGAAGAATCTTCAAAGAACATGACATCAGGGGAGACAAAGTAACGATCAAGACTAGGACAATAACACCTGTACCCTTTTTGAACACAAGAATAACCAAGGAATATACATTTTATGGACTTTAGATCTAGTTTGGTGAGTTGAGGGCGAACATCCCGAACAAAGCAAGTACAACCAAAGATTTTGGGTGTAAGAGAAAATGAGGGTAGTTTGGGGTACAAAATACGATGGTATCTCACCCTTAAGAACTGAAGAGGGCATGCGATTGATTAAGAAGCAAGCCGTTGATACAACATCAGCTCATTAAGGCTCTTGCTGTTTCAAGGATCAACACACGAGGATTGATGGAGGATTCCATGTTCACCTAAATAAGAACTAAGAGCATGAGAGAAGTATTATTTAGCATTATCACTCCGTAGAACTTTAAGAGAACCGTCAAATTGAGTTTGAATTTCAGCATGAAAGTTACGAAAGTGAGAAAGCAACTCAGAACGATTTTTCATTAAATATTACTAAGTTACACAAGAAAAATCATCTACAAAGGTAACAAAATACCGAAACCCTCTCTTGGACTCAATAGGACACGGACCCCAAACATCATACTGGACTAATTCAAATGGAGCACTAGCTCGTTTATTGACTTTGGGATACAGACTCAGACGATAAAATTTTGTAAACTGACAGGACTCTCAATCTAAAGAAGACAAATGATTAAACTGAGGACGAAGACTCTTCAAGACTGAAATAGTGCCCGATCCTAAAACAGAAGAGGTGGTTCCATCGACTATAGTAACATTAGGTGAAGATTTAGACGGACAAATGTTAGAGAATAAACTGGAATTACCTGTCATGTGATCTGAAACGCCAGAGTCTATGACCCATTTTGAAGAGGAGGAAAGAAGACATGTAGAAGTGTTACTTGTGTCAACAATGGCAGTAATAGTAGTAGAAGATGACGCCATTAATGACTCTTGATACTATCAAAATTTAGCAAACTTCTCAGTCGAAATCGTAATAGACTTGTTAGGGTTATCATGAGTAAAGGCAACATGCGCACATTGAAACCTCTGGCCCTTATTCAACAGTTTTCTGCAATCACGTTTCATATGTCCAAGCTTGTGACAATAGTGGCAAACAATATCTCCTGAATTTGCTCTTTGAGTGTTCGAATTTCCTCTAGACGTGTTGGGTCCTACCCCTTTATTACCTCTATACTCACTTGTCTGTCCAACCAAGGCACTATTAGGCTCAGATGGCAAGATTGCTTGCAACTTCTCAGTACGAAGTATTCGAGTATAAACGTCTTCCAACGATAAGATTTCTAAGCTAGAAAAAACTTGATCTCTCGCCATATTATATTTAGAGGCAAGACCAACCAAAAACACTCATAATGAATAATTGTTCACGCTGGGCAGTCTAAACTTTCACATCAGTACTAACTGGCAACAAAGCATTAAATTCTGCATGCGTTGTTTTGCACTCCATAAAATAACTTGTTAGAGATTTCTCGCCTTAATCAGGTTGAAAAAAAGTCTTACACGCATCGAACAATCGACTGATGTTTCCTTCCCCAGAGTAAAGGTGTAGATTTATTTCATTCTAATTTTATTTTGTCCTTATTTAGATTAGATAATATTCTATTTTTATATCTTTCCTTTTCTAATTTTTTTTGTAATATATCTCCTTGTACACTTGAGAATAAAAAAGTAAGAAATTCTTTTCTCCCAAAACTACATGGTATCAGAGAAAACCCTAAAATAAAACCCTAGTCGTTAAAAACCTTAATCTCACCAGCACACTTTTCTCCGACGAGCTCTTCTTCCAGCGACTCATCCTCCGGCGACTAAGCTTCTTCCACCAGCGAGTTCGTGCACGTGCTTCTTCCAAAGTTAGCGCTCGCGTCTTCTTCTGCTAGCGAAATCTTCTCCTCAATCACCGGTGCTCGTCCATTCGTCTACTGGTGCTCGTCCGTTCGTCTGTCGTTGCTCGTCTGTTTGTCCGCCACTGTGATCTTCCTCCATCGTTCGTCCACTCTTCCGTTCGTCTGCTTGTCCGTCATGGGTCTCTGTGAATCGTGGGAAGTATTTTTCGGCGATCTGCAATTCTTTTAGGTTTCTTCATCAACTTTTCAGTAGTTACAAATGACAAAACACAGGTTAGGAAATGTTAGTCTTGAAATCTCCTCTCAATCTCATGATTCCTTTTCTCAAATTGTGACTAATCATAAACTTCGAGGTCACAATTTTCTTCAATGGAATCATTCAATTTTCATATATATTTGTGGCCGAGGCAAAGATGGTTATCTAATCAGCAACACTCCTGCACCAAAGGTTGAAGACCCGAAATCTCGATCATAGAAAATTGATGACCACTTAGTCATGTCTTGGCTACTAAAATCTATGATTCCAGAGGTTGGAGAGAACTTTCTATTGTTCAAAACAGCAAAAGAGATATGGGATGCTGATCATGAAACCTACTCTAGCTCTAAGAACTCATCTGCTCTACTAGCTATTGAAACTCGGTTGTATAATTTACGTCAAGGAGAACTTAATGTCACTCAGTATTACAATCTTCTTGTTCGCAATTGGCAACATTTGGATATGTACGAAACGTATGAATGGAAGTGTAGAGAAGACATGGCTCTTTATAAGAAGATAATTAAAAAAAAAAGGATACTGAGGTTCCTTTTAGGGCTTAATAAGGAGCTAGACGACGTAAGGGGAAGAATAATGGGAGCAAAAGATCTACCTTCTCTTAGAGAAGCCTTTGCTGAAGTACGACGTGAGGAGAGTAGAAAACACCTAATGATGCCCGAGACTGGGTCATTTGTTGGACCAAAGATTTCAGCCATGTTGACACACAATTCATCTCAAGATAGCAAATCCAAGAAAGGAAACCGTCCTTGGTGTGATCTCTGTAAGAAAGTGGGACATGTACGAGAAACTTATTGAAAAATTCATGTCAAACCAGAAGACTGGAAACCAACAAAGACAGTAACTGCAGAAACCCATGCTCATGTTGTTACTTCCCCTTCTCCGCATCCAACAACCTCTGCTGTTTTTTCAAAGGAACAATTGGAAGTGTTACAAGAAATGATTGGTCATCTCTCATTCTCAGCCTCTACACCATCAGCTTCGGTCGAGAAACCTTCTAGCAATCTTGCTTATCAAGGTACTGGTTTTTCTTGTCTTTTTGTGCAGCATAGCAAGCACAATTGGATCGTGGACTCTAGAGCATCAGATCACAACTAACAACATTACCTTATTCCACCAGTTCAAATCCCAACTCGGTTATTCGTCAGTTCGAATAGCTGATGGATCTCTCTCTAAAGTTACAGGAACTGAGTCAATAAAGTTGACAAACGATCTCATTCTCTCTAATGTGCTTTATGTTCCTAAATTGAACTTCAATTTGATTTCAATTAGCAAACTCATTGGTGACTCAAACTGCATCTCTAATTTTTACTCAAACTTGTGTGAATTTCAGGAGGTGGATTCGGGTAAGGTGATTGGCAGTGCTAACCAACATGGTGGCCTCTATCTTCTTCAAGAAAAGTGGCCTTCAAGTTCAGTCGTCAATCCTAATCCTAGGTCATGTTTCATGTCTGTTAGTTTTGTTTCCAAGTCAGAGTCTTTGTCAAGTGAAAGTCAAGTCATGTTATGGCATTTTCGCCTTGGTCATCCAAATTTCATGTACCTCGAAAAGTTATTTTCTCATTTATTTATCAATAAAAGACCAAAAATTTTTCAGTGTGAAACTTGTCAATTCTCAAAACACATAAGAAATGTTTATCCTAGTGTGACTTCTAGAGTGAAAAATATATCCGGAGCACGATGGTTCCTCACCTTTATTGATGACCATACCAGAATGACTTGGACTTTTCTAATGAAGGACAAATCTAAAACTTCGAATCTTTTCCGTTCTTTCCATGCTATGATTTCTACTCAATTTGGAAGTCAAATTCAAGTTCTCGAAACAGACAATGCTCGAAACTATTTCAATTTGACTCTTGGTCCATATCTCTTATCTCAAGGTATTGTTCACACTAGTTCATGTGTGGACACTCCTCAACAAAATGGGATTCCTGAACGGAAAAATAGACATTTTCTTGAGGTAGCTCGTTCTCTTATGTTTGCTACTAATGTTCCAAAACATTTTTGGGGGGGTGCTATACTTACTGCCACCTTTCTTATCAATCGACTGCCTAGTCGTGTTCTCACTTTTAAATCCCCTCGAGATGTCCTCCTCCAAATTTACCCCCAATTCCGAAACCTTTCTTCAAATTTGCCTCTTTGAGTGCTTGGTTGTTCTTCCTTTGTCCATAACCATTCTCCTCACAAGTCTAAACTTGATCCAAAATCTATCAAGTGCATTTTTCTAGGGTATGCATCCCACAACAAGGGGTACAAATGCTATTCACCAATCACTAGAAAAATGTACACATCCATGGATGTTACATTCTTTGAAAATCATCATTTCTTTACCAACTCTCAAATTCAAGGGGAGAATATGAGGGAATTTGAGCCATTGAATGTTGAGTCTTTTTCAGTCATTCCTACTATTCCCATAATTGAACCACCTATTTCTGAGTCTAGTATTCCTAAAGCCCCTACCATAAATGAGCCAATTGTTTCTGAGTCTAGTATTCCTGAAGTCTCACAAATTTGCATGCCTATTGTTTATATAAGAAGAAAAAAGGTTGTCGTGCACAACCAAGAATGTCAACCACCTGAACTGGATCCATCATCGTTGAATTCCACTGACGAGAATATCACCTTTAAGGCACCAGTAATCGATGATCTGACCTTATTAATTGCTCAGAGAAAAAGTGTTAGGAGTTGCACTAGCCATCCCATTGAAAAATATGTTGCATATGGCAAATTGCTCCCTTCTTATAAAGCATTTGTGACTCAGTTGGACAGTATTCACATTCCACAGACCATTCATGATGCACTCAAAGATCCTAAATGGAAAAAGGCAGTGGATGAAGAAATCAGAGCTCTTGAAAGTAATGGAACATGGACTCTTACAAGGCTTCCTCATTGAAAGAATCTAGTTGGCTGCAAATGGATTTTTACGGTTAAATATAGATCTGATGGTAGTGTGGAACGATTTAAAGCAAGACTTGTTGCGAAGGGTTTCACTCAATCATACGGGATAGATTACCAAGAAACTTTTGCTCCTGTTGCAAAATTGAATACTGTGTGTGTTCTGCTGTCTCTAGTTGTTAACCAGGATTGGCCTCTTCACCAACTTGATGTGAAGAATGCATTCTTGAATGGTGATCTCGAAGAAGAAGTTTATATGCAAATTCTCCCGGGAATCGAAGACAAATCTAATAGCGACTTGGTGTGTAAGTTAAGAAAATCTTTGTATGGTGTAAAACAATCTCCACGTGCATGGTTTGACAGATTCACTAAAACACTGATTAAAAGTGGCTATTATCAATGTCAAGTTGATCATACCTTGTTCGTGAAATCCTCAAATAACAAAACTGCAATTTTGATTGTATACGTAGATGACATCATCATTACAGGGAATGATCTAGAAGAAATTCTCAACCTTAAAATGATGCTTGCAACTGAGTTTGAAATCAAAGATCTGGGAAGCTTGAGATATTTTCTAGGCATGGAAGTGGCAGGATCCAATGATGGTATTGTAATTTCTCAGAGAAAGTATATCCTAGACTTATTAAAGGAGATGGGAAATCTTGGATGTAGACCTGCAGAAACACCCATTGATCCAAACCTTGTTCTACAGCAAAGTGAAGATGTTATTCCAGTTGACAAAGGTATCTATCAAAGACCAGTGGGAAAGTTAATTTACCTGTCACATACAAGACCGTACATTGCATACTCTGTTAGCATTGTTAGCCAGTATATGACCAATCCAAATGAACGTCATCTTAGAGCTGTGAAAAGGATTTTGAGATACTTGAAAGGCACTCCAAGTCATGGACTATTATTTAGAAAGTCTTCAAATAGATTGGTAGAACTCTACAATGATGCTAGTTGGGCTGGAGAATTAACTGACCACAAATCTACGACTGGTTATTGCTCCTATGTTTAGGGTAATTTGGTAACTAGGATAAGTAAGAAACAAGCAATTGTAGCAAGAAGCAGTCCAGAAGCTGAATACAGAGCTCTTGCTTTAGGAATCTGTGAAGGAATATGGATTCATAAACTTTTGACAGAGCTAAAGGTTGGCACTCATAACTCAATTAAAATGTTTTGTGATAGCCAATCAACCATCAGTATTGCAAAGAATCATGTTCATCATGACAAAACAAAGCACATAGAGATAGATTGACATTTCATATTTGAGAAGGTCAACAACAACATAGTGGAATTGAACTATGTTCCATCTTGTCGTCAAGTTGCTGACATACTCACCAAACCATTACCAAGGACAAGCTTTGAAGAATTCAACTCCAAGTTTGGCTTGTATACCATGTACAATCCAGCTTGAGGAGGAGTGTAGATTTATTTCATTCTAATATTATTTTGTCCTTATTTAGATTAGATAATATTCTATTTTTATATCTTTCCTTTTCTGTATTTTTTCTTTGTAATATATCTCCTTCTACACTTGAGAATTAAAAAAAAAATAAGAAATTCTTTTCTCCCAAAACTACAAAAGGAATTCCAAGTATTCCAAGAGCTCTTTGACAGATTCACAATGGTTAACTAGCCCAACTATCTCACTCTCAATGGAGTTCTTTATCTGTAAAATAAGTCTAGAATCATCTCATAGCCAATTCTTTTTAATATCATCTATCGATGGTGATTTTGCGGTCACGTGATCATCCATATCAAGGCTCCGAAGATAATGACGAATGTTTGTTCGCCATGCATAAAAGTTAGATCCATTGAGCTTGTGTTCCGTAATCTTTGGCATCATTGGAATCATCTCTAACATCACTATAGCTTTCTTTTCAGCCATAACCTCAAAAAACAAACAAAAAAACTCAGATTTAAATCCCAAAAGAGAATTGTACCACAAAAACCCTAAGATTTCCAAAGAGGTGTTTCTTCAACCAACCCTAAACTGAGCAATATATGACCGAAACAAGCACACCACTAGAGTGAGAGGGGAATTCCAAACAAACCCACAAAAAACGAGTAGACGCCGATGGCTCACGCTCCCACACGCGTCGGCGCGTGAAGAAGTGGACAGAAGGCGATGGCGACGCATGAGCTTCACTAGCTGCTTCGATCGGGACCAAACTTTGAGGATAGGCTAACCAGAGGATGGGCTTTCTAATGGTGTTGGCGGTGAGACAAAATGATGACAAAAAAGGCCAAATCGGCGGCAGCGGTCTGGTGGCAGCAGCGGAATTTGTTGCTGATCGAAAAACTGGGTTCACAAAACCATAAAACCCAAAAAAAAACAAATGGGTTCTAAACTCAAAACCTAAAGTTCTCAAAAACCCTAGGTTAACCAAACAAAAAAAAACCCTAATTGACCTAAATATCTGATACCATGTTAATGCTAAAAGTTTGAGAGAAACAGACTAACTATTCCATTCACTCAAGAGATATATATACAAGTGTACAAGGTTAACCCAAGTAGGAGAAGGTAAAAAGACAATAAAGGACAACACAATTAATATATTTACTAAAATACAATTATACTAATATAATAACTCTAACATTGTTCATATCTTCAACAAAAAAAAAAATGTCTTTCTCAAGCCAAATACTAAAATAAGTGTTGTGAATGCAGCAGCTCATTACCTCAATAATATTCAAGCTCACTAAAACGAAATTAAACCAATAAAAACTGACAACATACAAGTAATCACAAAGGGATGGAAGAACAAATGAAAGGCAACTCGAAGAACCAAAACTCTAATTAGAAACCGACGGCAGAAGATAACAATCAGCTATGGCAGATGAAGGCTAAGCAGGACAAGGGAGAGAGGGGAGAGGAGAAAGAATAGAGCATTTGGTGGTGAGGTCCTTCGAAACTATCCTTTGATTGTTTTAAATTCTGCTAAAGATTCTCGGAGCTGGCCCCTTGATTCATCCAGAAAATTTTCTGTCAAATCAATGATGGAAGATTTGCTACATATGTGGGGCAAGATGAAAATTTTCAGTCAAATCAATGACGGAAGATTTCAGTCTTTAAGGTTTCAAACTCAATATTTTTGTTGTTAGGGTTTGTGTATCATCTTGATTCTAGTCCCGACCGTTAGCATTATTGATCCATCAATTTCCATATGTAGTACGGACTGAGCATTTTTATTTTATTTTTTAGGCTGATGTGGTTTAAATTTATTAATTTTATACTAGGAAGCACGGACACTTCATTTTAGGCCAAGTGTCCGTGTCAGACACGTGTCGGACACGGATACGTCTGGACACGCTCCGGACACGTGTCCGACACGCTACTTTACGTGTCCTTTTTTATTTTTATTTTTTTTAATTTCGGACACGGCTTGGACACGGCTTGGACAAGGCTTGGTCACGGCTCAGAAAAATTTTGAAAAAAAAAAGGCTCAAATCATTTAAATTTAAAAAAATAAAAACAAAAAGGACATAAAATCATGAAATCTAAAACCCCTAACAAGTAACCACTCGCCACTAACCGTCAATTCTCTTCGACATTGTCAGTCCTTTTCGCCACCGATTGTTCACCTTTTATAAGTATGTTTTTTTCCCTTAACTTTCTATAAGTTAAATTAAATTAGAGTAAGTTAAACTTAATTAACTTGACATTTTATGTGTTTTAGTGGAGTATATTTAGTATTTTATGTTAAATTTACATATATGTTAAAATAATAATAAAAAAAAGAACGTGTCCCCAACGTGTTCGTGTCCTAGTTTTTTAGAAATTGACGTATCGCCGTGTCCTGTCGTGTCCGTGTCCGTGTCCCGTGTCCGTGTCCGTGCTTCTTAGATTTTATATTTATTAAGTTGCTAATGTGGAAAAAAAACATATTTATTATTTTTTTTATGAAGAAAAATATTTTAAAAATAAAATATTTAATTTTTCATCCCTCTCCTTTCCTCTGTCTCCTCCCCACCCCCACACCCTCTCTCCTCTCCCTCTCTTCTCCCTCCATTCTTTCGGTTCTTTTAAGATCTTTGCCAGGCTTCCAATGTCACTGCCCCCATCCTACACTCCTCCACCATGATCTTCGTCTAAGTCGACCCATCAACCTTTCCGAGCAATAGTGCATAAAGTAAACTAATTGAAGCACCCCTCAACCCATTGTCGTGCCCCAAAACATGAGTGTTTCGACTTCCATGAATGCCAGTGCAGCAGCAAGAAGCTAGAGCTGGACATGAATGGTGACAAGGAGGTTGGAGCTGAATATTTCCAAAGCATTAAAGAGAATGGAAGGATTTCAAAGCATTAAAAAGCTTTGAATCCAAGCTTTTTTCGTTATTGTTCCCTATCTACTACCAGTGACAACTAGAGGACTATTTTGTAATTCCTTTAGTTCCTCTTCGGGCCCTTTCTTTAAATTTTATACATCAACAAAATCACTTCTTTCCTTGAGATGTGTTTGTGTGTTTCGAGCCCGTAAAAGTAGTAGTTAGCAAAATACTAATAATTGAGCATTTCGGTAAGAACAACAAAGCAACATTGTTTATAGAAAACAAACTACAATGATAAATGAAATATACAAAGAGGTTAATTCCCATTAACAAGAATGAATGCAAATATACCTTCTGATCAAAATGAGAATGGCCATATGCCCAATGGTAATCATATCCAAAGCTTATCATGCGCAAAACAACTGTTGGAACCAAATTCAAATAAAACATCAAAAAAGCATATGGATATTCACTTCTATAGTTTTCTACACTATTTACAAAGGAAGAAAAACTTCTTGAACAAATTAAAAGAGAATGAACAATTCTTAGAACTCAAGGACATAGTAGTACAACCTATAGAACAAATCCTATTCAAGTAAGGTCGTGAGAATGAACAATTCTATAGATCTTTGCTTTGATTAAACATTTATTTTTCCAATTTTATAACAACAATGATTGGCCACTCAAAATCAACCAATAGATTTTTTTTTTTATATCTGTGAGTGTCCGAGCAGCTTGTGCACGCCTCGACTAATTTCACGGAACAACCATCTAATCCTACTACGTTTGGTTGCCAAGAAAATTCGTAGGATATTAAATCCTTTGTAGGTGGTCGTCATGGCTAGAACTCATTCCTTCTAAGCCCTTTATTATTTTTTTGTTTTATGAATAATCGAGAGAAAAAATGAAAGAATACAAGGGCATACAAAAAAAAAGCCCACAAAAGGACTAAAGAAAGGGCTTCTAATCAAGCAAAATAAAACCTAACGGGTATTTACAAAACGGCTTAGCCACCAAAGCCCACTGAGACACATTGAACATAATAAGAGTCCAAACGTCACTCCAAAACCTCTCAAGCCCTCTAAAGACTTTGTTAGTCCTCTCCGTCCAGAGACGCCACAGAACAGTGCACACCCCAGCCTGCCACAAAAACCTTCCTTTCTTATGAAAAGGAGGGCGGAGAAGGAACTCCTTAATCATCTCCCTACAATCCCTATGTCTAGCCAAGCTCAAGTCAAACTCCTCGAAGAAACAGCTCCAAACTGCACAGGCTAAGTCACAGCTCCAACGGATATGATCAAGGTCCTCAGTCACCCGTCTCCAAAGCCCTTTATTATTCTCATGGCCCTTATTGACCACTAGGCCAATCAAACCCATGATGGTTAACCAATAGATTTTCTATTTCTCCACTTCTCTATTACTTCATGATTGATCTTGGATACTTAAATCAGACATCAATGAGATGATCTTAAAATCCAAGAGACAAGCTATATTTCATACCATACCTAAACTTGATCATGTGCACAGATATAACCAGTTCCCAAACAGAGTAGAGGTAACTGAAAATCCACAATCATGTGACATTTATGAGGTCAAGTTTACAAAACAAATGATATCCACGTATCAACTAGGATGGAACCACAGATATAGGTCCATAATCAGAGAATAAAGGATAAGAAATTACCGAAGTTAAAGCAAATGTGCCACCTAAATGTTCCTCGAAAGTCGTCCAAGTATGACCACCGTAGTCTATGCATGATAAGAAAAAATAAAATGTAAATGGTAGTAGTAAGCATATTCTAGAAAAGCAACTTATTCAACTACTCATTGAAATGTGCTTAATATTATAAATAAAAAATCTCACCCAATTGCGGAGAATGAATACCCTTCATATACACGATTACAAAGAAGGAAAAATAAGTTGAAAGTCCAGAGTAGATATAAAAAGGACTTTGTTCGAGCAAAAATCTGCATGAAGTTCAATCAAGGAGAATTGGCAAAGATCACCATCATATCCATAAAATCACCCATGACAAACATAACTATTACCAACCATGAAGAGGAAGTCCAAGAAATAGCACAAACGCCTCTTATAGAAAAAAAGGTAATAACACAAGTACCAATGAATATAACTAACATGCATGACAAACAACAAAAAAACTCATTTAGCTGTTTTGCTTGCACATTATTCGCTAAATATACTAATTAATAAGCATAGTCATTCTTTAGAAAAAAAAATAAGAGAAGCACACGGCCAATCAACCACCTCTGTTCTCTAATATAGATCCATGTAATAGCTTACAACAAAGCCTCTTCAAAGTGAAGCATTCTTTACATATAAATTAGTAAGCAAGCAATTACGAGGGTATATGTACCAACTTAGTTAACAACTAAGCTACAGAGATAGCATGACAGATTAGTGATAGGTACAAACACTGGTGTTTATTATTTGTTAAACAAAAGAGTGCACAACCCACCGTACATGAACCAAACTAGCTAATTCACGAGGGCTAACTTCTTTCCCACACATCTTGCCTCATGCTTACATCCTTACTACTACATATGCAAAATGAAAACTACACTAACTAACTTCTAAAAGTTACATTTTTCCCTCTGCCCTTCCGAATGTAGACACATTCCCTAGTGGAGGCCTAAAATTATCTCTGGACACCTTGTCCCAAAGATAAAATTTAGGAAATTGGCGTTGGATGGTCTCCGAAGCTTCCCAAGGAGCTACAAAAGCATTAAGATCTTTCAATTGGATGAGGACTTCCAAGAGAATTTCACTGTTCTTCCTGATTCCAAGTACCTATATTGGTTCAACAATCTACTCCAAACTTGAGTCCAAATTAGGCAAAAGTGGTTGAGCAACTGCTTTTTCTCCCAAGGCCTTTTACAATTGAGAAAGAGACATAACAAAGTAATAGAAACCACATCATAGTTCACAGCTATCAATCAATTCATAATCTAAACCAAACAAAATCAGCTCACCGAGCATAAATTACATCATAATGTATTCATTATGCACCTACATACTAGATAATCACGTTAACAACATCTTGTTGCAAGTTTGCAACATTATTTGAAAGGAATCTAAAAGAACTGCATGTGTAATAAGCGATCACATATATAGGGAGCAGCATGAACCTTAACAATAAGAAAATTGAGCGAGGCAATTGAGATGATGAATATGATACTGCATAAAGGAGGGAGAAACAGGAAGGTACATTGGGTTAGTATTTTTTAATAAAAAAGGTTTGATGCACAAACAGTAACATCGAGATTGTCTCAAAGACATACCAAGCTTGATGGAGATACAAAAGGTAAGTGAAAGAAATCATAAGCCAGACAATTGACATTCCTTTAGCCCTTAGAAGAAACTGGGATCTCAAAATATTTGCCACCATAGCGTAAATTAGGAAAACAACGGTTAGAATGGGCAGATTTCCTCGAAAGTTTCTCCACTGGGCATCTGATAAATCCTATAGAGAAAATTTTGAAACAACACAAAGCTTCACTTCTTCCCGGGTTATAAAGCCCTAGTTAAAACAACAACAACAAAGTCATAGAAAAGGAAAGAAAATGCACACATTGAGACGAGGGGGAAAGATCCAACCAGGACGCAAGCCATAGAGTTTGACATAGTAATCTGTTAGTCAAAAAAATGCATGGCATAATTCAATGAAATTTAGCAGTATAAGAAAGAATAGGAAATGCTAAAACGGAAGAAAGGAGTACCTCGAGAAAGATGAAGGGAACGGCGGATGATAAAGAAGTAAAAAGATAAGGCATAGAGAATAAGAAATCCCAGCTCTCGTCTCCTCCAACTACTCACTATTCTATTAGTGTTGTGCTGAGTCTTGTTATCCATTTCAAAAGCGCGAACCAAAGCCAGATGATGTAGTAGGCCTGCAGCTCCCTAAACCAAAGCCAAGGCAGACTATTGTTTTTTCTTAACCACCATACACATACACAAACACAAACACAACCCAGTGGGAAAAGACTAGACCAAATTAATAAGCTATGGCAAAGGGAAGTTCTGTTCTTCCTGACACTCTGCCGCCTGAATCGGAGAAAAGCACCCAAAAATGATAAAATTGGGGAGAGGAATGGTGGATGGAAGAAATGATCAAATTCAGAAAAGCAAAAGAAAACCATACCTAGGAGACGAATAGATAGCACGTTAGGTGCGGTTATGGGGAAGAGAGAAGGAATGTGAACTAGAAATCAAGATCGCTCCGAATAACATGACGGTGGTGATCCGGCGACTGGAGGTAGAAGAAAGCTGTGAAAATCAGATTGGTTTGACTTTGACCAACACTTTTTCCAGCCACCTAGCTGAAATCACAAATTCATAAAAATACACACACATAAAAACAATAATAATAATAAAGAAGAGCTAAATTATACAAAAGGTTTTTTTTTAAAGCCACTAAATTATACAAAAGGTTAAAAGTATACAAAATACTCAATTTTATACAACTTTGAAATTTGTTTCAAAAAATAAATATCTTTTCTATTAAAATAAATTGTAAAAATTGACGTGATAGTTGAAGTATATAAATTAGAATGTATACATGATATTATTTAAACTATATAGAAAATTAAGATAGTAAGCAAACGACACCGTTACAATTATTTACATAATCAATTTTTACGTCAATTTACCCTTAAAGAATTTTTCATTAAAATAATATGAAAATTGACACAATGACTAATGTGTAAAAATTGAAAAGCATACGTGACATCATTTATGACATCATCCACGTAAATTGACATGACAGCTAACGTGTAAAAATTGATTATGTAAATGATTTAACAATATCTTTTGAGACCCTTAAAGAATTTTTCATTAAAATAATATGAAAATTGACACAATGACTAATGTGTAAAAATTGAAAAGCATACGTGACATCATTTACGATATCATCCACGTAAATTGACATGATAGCTAACGTGTAAAAATTGATTATGTAAATGATTTAACAATATCTTTTGAGATTATATAAATGATAATAAGCATCTTAGTCTTCTATATAATTGTAAATAATATCACATACGCCTATGGTTCTTACCCATCAACTACTACGTCAAATATCATTCTTGATTTGTAGAAAAAATATATTTTTTGAAACAATTTCAATGGTTTTTTTTTTTTAACAAATTTCAAAGTTCAAAGGTAAAAATGAACAAATTTTCAAAGTCTAAGTGTATAATCGAAACCTACTTCATAGTTTAGAGGTATTTTGTATAATTTAACTAAAAAAAGGCACTTCCATATTTAACAAATTATTAATAACATTTCAAATGTAGCCACCATTTTTATCTTTTGCAAATATACAGTATAGATATAGATTTAGCAAAATATTAATAACATAGAGCAAACTCAGCAAAGCAGTCCTTTTATGTTTTTCAAGTGAGAAAAAAGATATGGAAGGTGGGAGAATATCAGAGTAAAAAATCAAAAGTAATCTGAATTATGTATTGTACATGGTAAATTCATCATTCACTTCCAGTTTTGTGGCAGCGCTTCAATAAATCGAGATAGCGTAATAAGTCTCTTCTAAGTTGCTACTTGGAAACAAGTTGGCGTAATCAGCCTCTTTAGAATTGCTTCTTGGTTCAGTGAAAGACTATTGCTTGAATGTATTAAAGGTTGAAGATGAGGACCTGCTACAGGTCTTTAGGAATTGTGTTCCCTGTAGTAAGTCGCGGTGAGGTGCAGTGAATTCGTTGGCAAGCTTTCCGGTGTACCCTTGCCTCTTCAACAACCTTGAAGTACCCATAGAAGCAATAATGAAAGACTGACATTTCACTTTAATATAGCCACTTTATTAAATTAAAGGACAAGCACAGCTGGACCAATGATGATGAAGATTCGTCATTATCTTTTATTTTTAAGATCTTATCTTTTATTTTGTTTTTTGTAATTATTTTGTACAACTTTATTGCTTTTTAAAGTAGTTTGTTTTATTACTTTTTAGAAAGTTGTTTGTCTCATTGAGAGAGATTATATCACGCAGGGTCATGTCCTGTCGGTTATAATCTTATCTTTTATTTTATTTGTTCAATTGTGATTTCAATTTCGGGGTCTATAAAAGACTTCCAACTTATAATCAATAGGTATCGAGAAATATTCACAAACTTTCCTTGTGCGATATTTACTCAGCCTTCCTACTCCCAAAAATCCTTTGTAAACAAAAGTAATCGATCCTAATTCTCTTTTGCATTGAGCAATTGAGCAAGCAACTTTGTTTTTCTCTTGAATTCTTTTTGTTTTTCTTGACTTTCTAATAACATGGTTTTTTGTTTCCTTTTGTTTTAGAGTCAATATTAGCAACCTTATTTTGTAGTTATTTTCCAACATAGATTTTCATAATAGAAATATAAAATAATAATATTCAATAACTAATAAATATACAACTAATAATTAGTTTTAAACTGAACTAAAAAAAATAATTTGAAAAACTAATCTTATCAAGTACATATAAAACTAATATTAATTAATTGTAAAATAATTGTAATCTATAATGTTTAACTCAAATTATTTTAATATTCAAATATTAATGTATATGTATATATATACACACGTGCAATGCACATGGCAATAAACTAGTCTATATAAAAGTTTAAATATAGTTAAGCATTGATAATTTATTTTGTAAGTAAGAAGACTCAAACATTCATATTATAATGTTATATTAAAGAATAATACATATTATATCTATTTTGTGGTAGAAAAATATATCATAGATTATAGCTGATCATGAATTTAGAGAAACTATGAAAATGAAAAAAAAAAAAAAACAAAAACAAAAACAAAAAAGATGTGAAATTTTGTTGAACGGTAGGCATTTTAGTTTGTGTTCAAAGGAAGATTTTGTAGTGTTTATTGAGGCATAAATTAGTTGATAGAGAAGGAAAGAAGTAGTTGATAGAGAAGGAAAGAAGGCCATGTATTGTACGTAAAGAAATAACAGAGATGTTGGCAACTCAACTGGCACCATGGGGCCGCGGGTTGCTATGCCGTGTTTTTCTGATTTAATCTTCCTTCACTCTCAAAACAATTTGCTTTAGGTTAAAGACGTGGAATGTTTGGTGGTTTACATCTACATTATTAATATTCATTATATCAACTTCTTCATTAAAACGTTTCCCCTGTAATGTTTGGTTCATATTATATATAAGCCCCTTCATTTCCCTCTTCTTTATCACCCATCCCTCCAACTAACACGATAATCCATGGCCTCCATTGCTGCCATTTCTGTCCTCACCTTTGCTGTGATTGTCGCAATTTGTGCTGCAGATGTCGACTTACTTCAAGATATTTGCGTCGCTGATCTCACTTCTGGTATTTCCAACTCCAACTTCTACTCCCTCTGCATTTTTTTCAGCTCATGATCTCTAGTCTTGACAAGGACTAATTTTGGCAGGGAGTAAAGTGAATGGGTATCCATGCAAGGCAAACATATCGGCCACCGACTTCTTCTTCAATGGACTTGCCAATCCTGGCCTCACTAACACTACATCAGGCGCGGTGGCTACCGGAGCCAACGTCCAAAAAATCCCAGGCCTCAACACTCTAGGAGTGTCCCTCGCTCGCATCGACTATGCCCCCGGTGGCCTCAATCCACCCCACACGCACCCACGTGCCACTGAGATAGTGTTTGTTCTTAAAGGCGAGCTAGATGTCGGGTTCATAACTACCGCCAATGTGCTGATATCCAAGTCCATCAAGAAGGGAGAAATATTTGTTTTCCCAAAAGGGTTGGTGCACTTCCAGAAGAACAATGGGAAAGACGCTGCCGCAGTGATTGCAGCATTCAACAGCCAATTACCAGGAACCCAGTCTATTGCCGCCACTCTCTTTGCGGCAACTCCATCAGTGCCGGATAACGTACTCACCAAGGCTTTCCAAGTTGGTACCAAGGAGATCGAGAAAATCAAGTCTCGCTTTGCGCCCAAAAACTAAAACAAATGCTTCATCCAGACCTGTAATTTGTTCCAACATCAACATACATAGACAAACATTCTACTTCCAATGCATGTTTTTTTCATATTCATCATTGTACCAATTCTAAAAATATCATTGTTTGTTTGATATATATCATTTTCTACTCTGAATCCCAAACATCCAAGCGCAGTAAACATTTTCTCGAGAAATAAAAAACCTGTTATAAGTCATTCTGAAATTTCTCAAGACCTATAATTTGTATATGATTAGCCAAAAAGAAATCTATTACCATCTAACAGACGCCAGAATGTGGAAAGCCAAAAAAAAAAAAAAAAAAAAAAAAAGTAAGAGGGGAAAAAAAAAGTTATGCATAGATATCAAGCAAGAACGTCTGACAAAAGGACATCATTATCATTAATTTTAGGCCGGCCAAACTTCACGACCGTTCAATTGCTACTAGATTTTACTTCAAACAAGACTGTTGCCTGCCATCTGGGATTGCAAATAGTACTATCGGTTTCGATGGCCTGACATATGGAACATCGCATCTGAAATACCCCTTCCTCTCTAACTGCAATATGTCTCCACGCTCTAGATTTCGCATGTTTGAATCCCCAACAGCAACGGTCTCCTTTTTCGTGCAAGGATTTAATACATCAAGAAAATCCTCTCCTTCGTCGAGCTGCAATAGCAATTTAAAAGAGGCTAAACCGTCAACTTCTATAACCACTTTCTAACAAGATAAGAATAATAATAAGCAACAAAAAGCCGCACCCCACAAATTGTTACAAGAGACATACAGTCATATGCATATTCCTCGTATGACGAGGTTTGCCAACAACTTCTAACCCATGTAACGCAGCTCAGATTAACATCTAATTTCATAAATCTTTAGAACATACGAATCATTTTTTCTTTAGTACCGAACATTATTCAGACTTTGTAAACTGGCTTGCCTACTACTTGCACGTATATATGATCCAACCTACTCATCAGAGAAGCAAGTGATGCATATTGCAATCTGACGTCTAAAATTAGGAGACAGAAATAAGAACAACGCAAAAATCTCAATGCAAATATACTCATGTCAGTATGCATAGTTTTGAACTTTGATTTTAAGCCACATCGCTCCTTCAGAGCTTCAAAACCAACAGGAAAGTGAGAAAATATAATATCACAATCAAACCAAAGAAACAGACTCACATCATTTACCATTTAGAGAAGTGCTTATGATACCACATACTAAACGTCCATACCTTCTTTTTTGTGATTAAATAATCAAACTCCATAAGTGAGAGGGTGACTAGTTCGTTCATATCAGGCAGCCAAGTGGCCTTCAACTTTGTGGTCTTCACAGAACCTTCCAGATGCAAAGTTCCTGACAACTGTGTGACAAATCCATCTTGGTCCTTCTCGATGCCTTTTACTATTGCATTACCCCAATCCATTAAGGTGATTTCTTCATCCACCTTGATACATTGTGCATCCACTTGGTCGATCCATATCCTCTTTGTGAAAGTTGAAGATTTTTCACCAGCACCTTCATATTTTTTATGCTTTGGTATTACTCGGATAAATGGTTTCTCAGGACCATTATCAAGGGTAAATAACACACGTCGGTCTTCTACAACAGCAGTATGTCTGGGACACACAGGATCAATAATCTTTTTATTAATGGTCCATAGTTTATCCCATTCCATAAGGTTGAGATTTTTTGACGCCCCCTGTGATAAAGAAAAGAAATATATGAGAGCAACTTTCATAAAGATGCATATCATGGAGTCCTAGTTTCCTACCTAAAAAAAATAAAACGAGCATGATATCTATCATTTGAAATATAGATATGACAGATGCAGTACACAAGGATCATTATAAAATACTTTGATCTTCTATAGAACTGAAAACCAAGTGTTTAATTATAAATCTATAGCATTCACTGGTGCTATGACAAATAAAAAGCCTCTTGGCTATTGCAAGTGCCTACCAGCTTTTGGCAGTATTAGAGCAAGATTTATTGATGACTTTTTAATAAACATCAACTAAAGGATTTTTTTTTCAAAAAAAAAAAAACTAAAGGATTTTATTTGTAACCCAAAAATTATCGCACCTGTTCAAGGATGAACTGTATTAAAGCTTCAACTTTTAAACCTCTTCGAACAATCCCTTGTACTGTTGGAAAACGAGGATCATCCCACCCATCAACCTTCCCATTTTGAACAAACCACAAAAGCTTACGCTTGCTGAGAAGTGTATACATCAGGTTCAACCGGCTAAATTCATATATATGAACCTTTCTTAGACCCATATCGTCCTGGATTCGGTAGTACTGTGCATTGCGGTCATGGTATTCGCTAGACCGAAGTGCATGTGTAATGCCTTCAATAGAATCAACAAACGGACAGGCAAAATCATAAGTTGGGTATATCTTATACTTGGAACCAATCCGATGGTGGGGAATTGGATTACAGCGGTAATACACTGGATCTCGAAGAGATTTATTAGGATCCTGCATATCAAGTTTTCCACGAAGACAGCAAAGTAAACCCTGCTTGGTTCCTAATATCATCTCCTTCCATAATCTTAGATTCTCTTCGGGACTATTGCTTCTATGTTTTGATTCAATGCCTTCCATTCGTTCTTTCTGCATCTGCTCACGTGGAGTATCATCAATATATGCTTTACCCTGACGAATTAAGTTTTCAGCCATTTCCATTAATTGAGGGAAGTAATCTGTAGTATATGTGACAGTTTCATACTTTATACCCAATGTCTCAATATCTTTCAGAATATTTTCTACAAACTCATTGCTTTCTTTAGCAGGATTTGTATCATCAAACCTGATAATAACTTCACCATTGTACCGCTGGGCAAAATACTGATTCAACAATGCTGCTTTTGTGTGCCCAATGTGAAGATATCCACTAGGCTCAGGTGCAAAACGCAAACGCACCTTCCCAATCTCTGCATTTGGAAGATCAACTTCAAATGTAGATCTGCTTCCCAGTTTCCCCTTATCAGAGGAGTCCTGATTGACACTATTTGGCTTTTGAATGAGACCCTGTTGATCCTCCAATTTAACTCCTGAAGGCTTTCCACCTCTTTTGCCAACATATGTAGTTAAGATATCGTCCAAGTCAACACAATATTCTACTAAGAGTGAATTAAACCATCGTCGAAGATTTGGGTACTTCTTTGACTTTCTCAAGCTTTCCCACCGTGGCCCAGTTCCTGTAAAGAATACAATATCATAGTATCATAAGCCAACTCTCTCTCACTCGATATATATTTGTGTATGAGTGTGTCCGTGTATATGCGTGTCTGTGTATAAGTGGGCATATGGATTAAAAAAAGGAACATTATGATTAACTTAAAAAAAAAAAACACGGCATGGCATCCTATCTCACTCTCTCTCAAGATAGGCATGGTGATGCAGAAAAAGATTCTGAGAAACAATGTAGCTACTAAAGAGGATGGTCAAAGCAGAAGATTTTATTTTCTTTATTGAAAAAAATTACCTGCTAAACCAGACCAGATAGCTACATCTGCAAGTGACAAAGAATGGCTAACGAGAAATGTGCGTCTTTCCAAGTACTTATCAACATAACTGCATGCATTCTCAAATGCAGAACCAGACGAAAGGAT
Organism: Trichosanthes truncata; assembly: GCA_033996785.1. Lineage (NCBI taxonomy): Eukaryota > Viridiplantae > Streptophyta > Magnoliopsida > Cucurbitales > Cucurbitaceae > Trichosanthes > Trichosanthes truncata. Next base: position 47,017,315 of record JAWPNB010000013.1, read on the forward strand.
AGGAGCATACTCTAGCCATTCATCAATCTGGGGTTAAAATTCATGCATTGATATGAAAGAAGTTCATTTATCAGCAATTAGCCCATACACAATCATGGAAATAAATAAATAACAAGCCATACATAATTATAAACATTTAGATTATGTTATTGCATTTATTTTGCAACTTACCTGACTGGACTCGTATGCATTCTGTCCATAGAAATTAGGAATATTGGCAACTCGACCAATATAACGTAGAAGCACAGATGTTCCATGCAACTTCAGCCTATAACAGATTAACTTGACTTAAGCATTGAGAAACAGTCTATTAGATACTTTTCCTCTGATTCATATCAAATAAAGAGTAAAAATCCTTCCGAAGTTTAAACAGCAGGAGTATAATGCAAGCTTTCAAAGATAAATGTCTAGCGGATATGATTTACAATCGGATCAAAGGTTGTGCAAGGAAGATTTAAAATAATCACTTATGTTGCCTCAGCAAAAGTCAAATTCCAACTCATAAACCATAAAAAAAAAGTAAGTAGATAATGACAACAAATGAAGCATCCCCCCGTGTTTTTATAAGACAACCAATAAAGCACCAATGGATGTCAAAGCATACACAGTGTATTCATGCAATAAAGTGATTATCCAGCAATAGTAGTTCATTTGTGATCCATTTCCAAATTTAAGTGAAGATGTAATACCATAAAAGTTTGGAAGATAAGTTTCATGTACAAAAAGTTGAAAATTTTGGAAAGATGAGAAAATAATAATCAGGAAAGATAGAGGTCCTCTCTGGTGCCAATGGATTATACAGAGAGTACGTAAAACAAGAACATTTATTATGAACATAAATTATGGATTTGAAGTTAAATGCAGAGGGTAATGGAAGGACAGTGTTAGAATCCACAAATAGGTATAAATATCTAAATTTTATCTTCTAAATAACCAATATGAAAAGCTTAAGCTTCAACTTGTTTGCTAATTCCGATCAAATATAACTAAACCACAGAAATTTAGTTTATCCCCTAGTCAATATCGTAAGCTTCCTCACTAGACACGTATACAAATTCTGTACATACATCAATGATTGTCACGTCTTCTTTTCCTTTCTGTTTTTATTTCTTGGCTCAATCAAGTTCGAATAGCCATTATAACTTCATCAATTAAAAAGAATGTTGACTCGTGCAGAAAATTAGTACCTTTTAAAATTTATGCAGAAATATGTTTTTAATAGCATCATGTTTCCGAAACTTAAAAAGAAATGGCAACCCAAGTACTATTTAGACCATGATGCAAAGTAGCAAATAAAATCTTGGATAAAATAAAAATTCCGCCCTTAACCTAATATCATTGAATTTTTCATAAAATAGACCACGTTAACCTTCTGTTTACTCTAAATCAACTAAAATTTACGTTAATAATGCTAGGTTACAAAGAGCAGTAAAAGAAATACCTGTATAGAAATATTACATGGTCAAATGAAGGGGTACAAGAAGTTATTAGTATCATTGATCTTGATGATGTTAGTAAAATGAGTTTTCTAATGACTAAGAAAAGTTAGCATAGCTAACGTAAAACTTAATCAACTTAAACCGGGTCAAAAAATATGATTGTTAAGAAAATTTCATAAAAATTGAAAATTTAAGGATCCAACGATAAAATGGCTATTAAAAACATTGATGTACGATCGGTTTTATCGGTCTAAGTTCCAGAGACATAAACATATTTCTGCATAACCAAGCTATTCGACTTAACAGCATCAACATCAACTCAAGAAATAGCCAAAAATCAGAAAGAGAGTCAAAATTGGAGAATGGAAAATAATTATAATAAAAAGTGCTATTAATAAAAATCAATAGCTTTTGAAGGTCGAATCTCAAACATTTTTCCCTTTTAGAAGTTAAACAAGATAAAATTAGCTGAGAGAAGAGAGAGAGAAAGAGAGATTTGATCATACCCGTTGGTGAAGAGAAATGTGGGAGCGGAGCCAGAAGCAAGAGAAGAATCTGCAGGGGAAGTGATACCAGCAAACTTAGCAGCCACAATGACGGAGAGTGGAGGGCTATCGGCCGGAAATGACAAAAGCTTAATATCCATGATTCTCAACACCAGAAACGATCAAATGCAGACTGAAATTAAAGCAAATATAAGGCTTTTGGTAAGAAAAAAATACAGAAAGAAGCCAAATCAAATCGTCTACGGGTATGAAAAAAGAAGAAAACAAGCAGAGAAAGCTGCTGGCAAGTGAAACTACCGGGTAGAGGTAGCGGCCGAAGATTTTGAACAAAGGGTAACATATTATAAATATCTATGGGCCGAAGACCACCTAATCTATCGGGCAAATTGCGCAAACCACGTTTAGGGGGCGTTTGGAGAACCGTTTCGGAATCAGAACCTTTAGAATCGGAACTCTATAGGGTTTGTTCTGGGAGTTTGAAAGCCTGAAAATCAGAAAACAGTGTTTGGGGTGCAGTGTTCTGAACCATAGGAATCAGAAAACAGTGTTTGGGGTGAAGTGTTCTAAACCCTGGAAATCAGTAAACAGTGTTTGGAGTGCAGTGTTCTGAACTCTAGGATTGTGCAGTTTTTGTTTTTCCTTTTTTCCTTTGCTACTTTGGTCTCTTTTTTTTTTTTTTTCATTTCCTTATATTCTAGTGGCAATATTTGGTTAGTTGTAGAATCCTTTGTGTAAGTTGGGTAATTTTTTTAGTACTTTTGAACGGACATTTTAATTAGTATAAGAATGAGAAATTTGTTACTAGAAATGCAAATAATTACTTCGTAAAATACGAAATTTGGTTAGGTTTATGACATGTATAAAAAAAACAGTTGTAATAATTTATTGTTTTTTACAAAAAAAAAATGTGAGTTTCCAATAAAAAATAATTACTTTGTCAAATATCAAATTTGGTTAGGTTTATGACAAGTATAGAAAAAAAATATTTATAATAGTTTATTGTTTTTTACAAAAAAAAAATGTGAGTTTCCAATAAAAAATAATTACTTTGTCAAATATCAAATTTGGTTAGGTTTATGACAAGTATAAAAAAAATATTTGTAATAATTTATTATTTTTTACAAAAAAAAAAAATGTGAGTTTCCAATGAAAAATAATTACTTTGTCAAATATCAAATTTGGTTAGGTTTATCACAAGAATAAAAAAAATAGTTGTAATAATTTATTGTTTTTTACAAAAAAAAATGTGAGTTTCCAATGAAAAATAATTACTTTGTCAAATATCAAATTTGGTTAGGTTTATGACAAGTACAAAAAAAATAAAACATTTGTAATATTTTATTGTTTTTCAGAAAAAAAAGTGAGTTTCCAATGAAAAATAATTACTTTGTCAAATACGAAATTTGGTTATGTTATGACATGTATAAAACAAACATTTGTAATAATTTATTATTTGTTACAAAAAAGATGTGATATACCAATTAAAAAAAACAATGGAAGAGACGGGAGAGAGATAAGAAAACGTGATAATGAAAACATGTGCCAAATGAGGAGCAAACCGGTGTGTTGGAAATCAAACCCCCCTATTTCACTATGCAAAACCATGGGGTTGTGTTTCAAAACCATTGGGTTTTGAACACAGTGGCCCAAATAAGGGTTTGAATTTGGATTCCAAAACAACTCAACCCAACACATTGCTCCAAACACTCCCTTAGGGGTAAGTCGGTTCGGTTTTTCGTCAAAATAAAAATACCGATTTGAAACTGAGAGGATTCGGTTTATTGGGTTAGTGGGTTTTTCTCTGCATGTCAAACATGAAGATCTCAGAGATGCCTTCTGCAACAAAAAAAATATTGAACGATCTGGTATACGCCTTCTTCAACATCCTACTTAACTCGATTGCACTTGATCTATCAAATAAAATCCCTAATATGCGACAACAAGAGGATTTTTTTTTTAAAATAATGTAAATTAAAAAAATAATAACACAAATATGGGCATTTTGAAAGTAATCTCTAATTTGGGGTAGATGAATCGTGTACACGGGCCACGACTTAGCTAAATCGTGGCCCATGTACACGACTAGGTTAATGAAACGCGGCTCATGTACACGAGGAAGACCAAACTCACGTACCAAGTACACGATTTTCATGCCACATCGTACCACCCGCACAACATTTGATGTGATGGCTGCCACGTGGCTGTCAGGTAACTCGTGTACGTGGTACACGATTTCCATATGAAAATCGTGTACCATGTACACGATTTGGTGGTCCCTAAAACAACCCTACGTCCCAGAAAGTGTCGCGCCTGTGTTTCTCCCAACTCATTCTCTCTATTTCCTCGCCGGCTCTCTGTGAAATTCGGTCGTCCGCCGCCCCTGTACGGCCGCCGATTTCCGATTGAAGGTATTTGTTTTTTTTTCCTCTTTCTTATGAAATTTTTTGCATGTTTATGTTCTATTTTAGTAAGATCTACATTTTATATTTATTTTAGACGGATCTATGTATTTTTTTGAGTTATTTTAGGATTGATCTACATGTTTTTTGAATTATTTTAGACCAATTTACTTGTTTCTTGGACTGACTTTGGACTACTTAGTTTTTTTATTTGATCTACAATTTTGAATTGATTTTGGATCGATTTATTGATTTTGGGCTTATTTTGGACTGATTTTGGATCGATCTACAATTTTGGATTGATTTTGGATATGATCTGTAATTTTAGCTATAGTTTTGGGCTGATTTGGAGTATTTGGCATGTTTTTTTTGGACTGATTTATATGTTTTACAATTATGGCTGTATTTTATTAATTTAGATTGGGCTGATTATGCTTTTGGACAGATTCATAGCCCACATAGTTTTTGGATTGATTTATGATTGTAGTTATTTATGTTATTAACTAATTAAGTATTTGTTATAAAGTAATAAATTTTATATTATATACTAATAAGTCTATATGTTGTAAACTAATTATGAAGTATTAATTTTATATTATTAACTAATTAAGTATCTGTTATAAAATAATAAATTTTATATTATATACTAATTAAGCCTCTTTGTTATAAACTAATTATGAAATATTAAATTTTATATTATAAACTAATTAAGTTTTTGATATAAACTAATTAATATTTAGTTAACATATATGTTTTTAATTTTGTACAGTTGTAATCAAGTTGGTAAAATATGTCTTTACATTGTGAGGAATTAGTGATACTTGAACCTAGAAATGGTGGAGATAGTGATATAGAGGAAGAACTTGATGAGCTATATGGAGACGACTTGAATCTTCCTTCCACAAGTCAAAATGAAGAGGAACCTTATGATTTTTTTACAAATATAAATTGGGAGATTACTAATTCAATATGTGAACAAGGGTCTACTTTAGAAGAAAAGGCAAGATGTGTAGAAATGGACTCACTTATAATAACTAAAGGATTGTTATTTGAAAGTAAAGAAGATTTACAACTTGCCATAAAAAAATATTGTGTTAAACAACACTATCAGATTACTGTGATGGAATCAAATCGAGATATATGGTATGTGAAATGGAAACAATGGAGTGAGAGTTGTAGGTGGAGGCTTCGTGCATGTCGGCGTAAAACCCATGGAATGTTCAAAATTACGAAACTTGAAGGGGAACATTCATGTTTGTACCCAGAACTCACACATGATCATTCACAACTTGACTCAGATTTAATGTGTAATGAAGTTCATAATCTTGTTCGATGTGATCCTGGTGTGAAAATATCGGTACTGCAAGAAACTATTAAAAAGGACTTTGGGTATTGTGTGAACTACAGACGTGTATGGCAAGCAAAACGAAAAGCTATAATTAAAGTTTTTGGTGATTGGGAGAAATCATACGAAGAACTTCCATATTGGTTGAATTCTCTTATACACTACAATGTAGGAACCCAAACTCAATGGGATTTGATTCCAACTGACGTACCAGGTAATCATATTTTTTGTCAAGTTTTTTGGTCATTTGCTCCTGTAATAAAAGGCTTTAAATACTGTATACCGATGATTTAGATAGATGGTACACACTTGTATGGCAAGTATAAAGGGAAATTATTGCATCATAATGACTCATACCTCAATGTTCTACACAACAAAATAATCACAATTCAAGGAAATACTCAAACACATCTATTCATTAAGAAATTTAAACTTTAAACTTTTCATCCCTCGCAAGTATGTGCATGGCCTTCCATATTTCGATCTCTACTAGCCTAAATTTTTTTATAGAATCCTCAATTCATCTTCCCCCTACATTGGCTCTAAGATCCAATCATCCAACATCCCGACACTCAAGCAAGTAATATCTAGCAAGGATGCCTGAAAACTACGAGGTAATACTCCCCCAAACTTGCTTTTTTCTTTAAAACTCAAGGACACTAGATTTTACTCATATGTTGTAAGCACCCTTACCTAAAGCACTCGCTCAATGAGTGACCTAATTGATCACAACATAGGCAACTCTTTTTTCCCTTGATCAATAAACACAACAAGTTATTTTATTCTCCTCTTCTTCTTTTCTTCAATCTTTTCTTCATCACTTTTTTTTTCTTCTCTTATTTCTTTCATTCTCTTCATTTTCTTTCTTTCTAACAGGCACATAGACATGATTTTCCCTCCTAAGCTCAACATTATAGACTATCATGCAAGACAACCTTTAACTAGAACTTAAGCCTATTGGGTCGCTACCAGAAGTAGCGTCGCTGTTGGTGGTAGATGTTGTCGTTGAAATTTAGGTGCCTGTCGGAGAAGAAGAAGACACCTCGCTCTTTGTAGCATGAGAAGATGAAGTTGTCGGCTGTTGGAGCTAATCGTGATGGATTATGGTGGCTGGTTGCTAGTTCACGTGTTGAATTTCAGAGGTCGCCAATGTCTGTTCACCATGAAACTCATCGTCGTCGCCTGACAGTGGATGAGTTGCCGGAGATCAACTTTTGCAAAGAGGGCAACGACTGTAAGGAGAAAAGGGAAAAAAAGGGTATCTAGGGTTTCTTTTTTGTCTTTTCCCTATTTTGTCCTTTTCCTTTTATATTTTTATTTTTTATGTTCTCTCCAATCTAAGCCCCCATGTCTTCATTCTTGTTCAAGACTTTTTAATCTCTAATTGGATCCTGATTTTCTTGATCTTTGCGTTGGTAGATCACTGTCGATCCTCATAGACGGTGCCAACTGTTGTTGCCAAAATCTAGCCAAGAGAAATCGCACCTGACCTTTACGGGACAATAACGGTAAATTTATAATTTAAGGGAAAATGTGACTTGCAAAAGAGAAAAAGTCAGGCACTGATATGACATTTTCCACACCAACTCCGATGCTTAAGTTAGAGAAGAAGAAAAGTGTAGCAAGCTATAGTTTAGAGAATGAGAGTTAAGTGAACTCCATTTCTTTGAGTCATAATGACGTATTTATAGGGTTTTTTTTTACCTAGGTTTCCCATATTCCTTTCAAGATAAGAATTCAAAGGGTTTTCCCTTCTATCTAAGAATTGGGCTCTTCTCCTTTTTATCTTTATATTATTTAATTAAATCCAAATTTCACCCATAGCAAATGGTAACCGGAAAAGAAAAGCAAAAAAAAGGAGTTTACTAATATAGGCTTTTAATTTTGATTTATTAATAGAAAATTAAAATATAACAGGGTTAAATAAGTAATTTTTCTCTAAATCATATAAAATCCTACCAAATCAGACTGTTTTAGTTGGGAATTTTTTTTAACGTAGAAACATGATTTGAAATTACTTAGGGGCCGTTTGTTTCATGGTAATCCAAGATTTTCATGGAATGAACATATGGATTACTTCGTTTGTTTTGTAGTAATGTAAGATACCTTGGTATATCAAGATTCTTGGGTATCCTAGGATGCCCATTCGGGGGGCATCTAATTGAATTTAGATGCCCTTTTGAAACATGGATTTTTTACATTCCCATGTTGAGGGCATCCACTAATGACATTTTTGCCCCTTATCAATTTTTTTAATTTTACATTTTAATTTTTATTTAAAAATAAATTAATGTATTTATGCACTAATAAACGATCATATGTAGTCTATCTGCCTCCTCCTCTCTTAGGTTCTCATTAAATCCATGCCCTCACATCACCCCCTCATATCTCTCACTATGTCTGGGACTCTAGGTTGTTTGCTTTTTTCTTTTCTTTTTTTTTTCCTTTGAAACCATCATGGGTTGCTTGCTGTCACTTTGCAAGAGATAATGTCTTGTTAAATGCCTCTGCCAGGCCATTTGCTGCGGCATTGTACATGGATGACTTGTACTGCTTGAACTTGAACTTCTCACACAACTTGCCCATTAAGCTGTTGGAAAACTGCCTTCCATTATTCGTCACAATACGGTGTGGAATGCCATAGCGATAGATAATATGAGTTCGGATGAAGTCCAAACATTTTCTTTCTTGGCTTCTCTTAGTGTGACTGCCTCGGCCCATCTCGAAAAGTAGTCTGTCGCAGCCAGAATATAGGAATGTTCTGCTGACGACTTAGGTGTTATTGGACCAACAAGATCGAGCCCCCAAGCTTCAAAAGGCCATGAAGCAACAGTTGGATGGAGAGGTTCTGGCAGTTGATGTATGAAGTTTGCATGAAACTGACAAGCTTCACACTTCTTTGCATACTCCATCGAATCATGGATCATCGTGGGCCAGTAGTAGCCCATCCTTTTTAACTGGAAATGAAGTTTTGGACCTGACTGGTGAGCACCGCAAACGCCTGAATGCACCTCCTCTAATGCCTTGATCGACTCTTCTTTTCCAAGGCATCGAAGGAATAGTCCTTCATAAGAACGACGATAAAGGGTCTCCTTGTAATAGATGAATCGGGAGGCTCTTCTTCGTACATCGGCCTTACTCCGAGAATTTGTGGGAAGCTTCCCATGCTGAAGGTATTCTATAATAGACTGTCGCCAGTCTTCCTCTTCAATGGCGTAGACAGAGATCGTATTCACTTCTTAGTGTTCGCCATCGGCCGGTGGTACGATCCACTTATGACAAAGTGAGATGTTTATAGTCACATCATCTGAGATTGTTAGGGCGGTAGCCAAATTTGCTAGTGCATCTGCTCTCTTATTTTCTGACTTTGGAACATGCTCCAGCATAATGCTATCAAACTTTCCCATCAGCTGCCTTGCATAGCTGAAATAAGGCTTCAAGTCCTCATGCTTCACATCATACTCAAGCAAGAGTTGACTAATAATCAACTTCGAATCACCATAGATTTCTATGTATGTTATGCCGATCTCTATAGCCATTTGGAGGCCAATTATTAATGCTTGATATTCAGCAACATTGTTCGAGCATAACTCACGGAGTGTGAAGCTATAAGGGAGCATGTGTTTCTCAGGCGAAATAAAGACAATGCATGCCCCCGCTCCATTCCTTCGCGCCGCACCATCAAAATACATGGTCCAAGGCTCTGTGATTTCAACATAAAAGATTTCTTCGTCAGGTAAATCCTGCATAGCTTCCAATCTGATGGAATTGGGTGATTTGCCAAGAAATCTGCCAATGCCTGTCCTTTTACCGCTTTTTGAGGTACATAGACAATGTCATATTGCTGGAGTAAAATTGCCCATTTGGCTAAACGTCCAGAAATAATTGGTCTTGACAAGATGTATTTTATAGGGTCAGCTTTCGCTACTAGGTATACTGTGAAGGCTTGCATGTAATGCCTTAGTTTGTCAAAAGCGAAGAAAAGAGCAAGACACATTCGATTGGAGAGTAATTTACTTCAGCTCCATTCAGAGTCCTGCTTAAGTAATAAAGGGCTCGTTCATTCTCTTTTTCTCCTTCTTGCGCTAGCAAAGCTCCAAGCGACCTTTCTTGCTCAGCGATGTACAGTATGAGCGGCTTTCCTACTATAGGGGCACCTAAAACAGAGGGATTAAGCAAGTACTTCTTAATACTTTCAAAAGCGTTTTGACAAGCTTCATTCCATTCAAAGTCTTCCCCTTCTTCATTAACCTTTGAAAAGGCTGACATTGACCGACTAGGTTGGAGATGAATCTCCGGATATAGGCCAAACAACCTTGAAGGCTTCTTAACTCGTGTAGACTTCTTGGCCTTGGCATTTTTTGAATGGCGTCAATCTTTGACTGATCTATTTCAATCCCTCGGTGTCTTACAACGAACCCAAGGAATTTTCCCGAAGTCACTCCAAATGCACACTTGAGAGGGTTCATCTTCAACTGATACTTCCTTAGTCGATCAAAGACCACTTTTAGATCTTCCAAATGATCTTGTCTTTTCTTGGACTTGACGACGAGATCATCGACATAGCACTCGACGTGTTTATGCAACATAACATCGAAAATCTATTGCATGGCACGTTGATAGGTTGCACCAGCATTCTTCAGTCCAAAGGGCATTACCTTGTAACAGTATATCTCTTTTGGAGTTCGAAAGGTTGTCATCTCTTCATCTGCCAGAGCCATTCGATTTGATTATAACCCGATGATCCATCCATAAAAGATAGAGCTTCGTGTCCTGTAGTGGCATCGACCATGATCTCAGTGATAGGTAGTGGGAAGTCGTCTTTTGGACATGCATTATTCAAATCGTGAAAGTCAACACAGACGTGAAGTTGCCTATTCTTCTTTCTAACATGAACGATGTTGGCTATCCACGTCGGATATTTTACCTCGCGAATGAATCCTGATTCAATCAGCTTATTGACCTCTATTTCAATTTGGGGAATAAGCTTTGGCCAAAAACGCCGTTGAGCTTGCTTGACTGGTCTATACCCCTGTGTTATGGCAAGATGGTGGACGACTACTTTTGGATCAAGTCCAGGAATCTCTTTATAGGATCAAGCAAACACATCTTTATACGATGTGAGCAAGCTCATATATTCTTCCTCCTCCTCACAAGTAAGCGATGCACTTATAAAAGTTGGACGCGACTTCTCTAGCTTACCCAGGTTCACTTCTTTAAGCTCGTCCACTGTTGATTGGCTGCCATCTTCAAGTAGAAATGGTGCCTTGTCTGCATCTTCTTCAAACATTTCAGCCTCTGTTTCCTCTTCAACAATGATATGGTGACAGGAGGTCTCACCTACTTCTTGTTCTGAATCATTTCTTAAAGGGTTAGTGATGACAACATCACGTCACTTTATCTTTGATGAACCCTCTGTGTCGACCGTAACAAAGGTTTTTCTCTTCATATGAGAAGGAAAGGCGTTGCGAATTTCTCCCTTATTATTCACTTCACTAGAGAACTTATCTTTCGAGGTCTCTATCGGGCAATCATGTTGAAGCCGGTCAAAGACTGGCGCGGGAGGCTCCACACTTCTTGAAGTGGTTACATTTAGTCTTTGAAAAGCTGATGGTCGCGTCACAGTTGAGGTTGAAAATACATCTTTCGTCTTCGTTGTGGGCACATTTAATCTTTGAAAAGCTGATGGTCGTGCCAAAGTTGGAGTCGATGAGGAACTCTCTCCTTCTCTTGTGGGCATGCTTAACCTCTGAAGGATCGAAGGTCGAGTGGAATCAGAAGTTGGAGCTGATGAAGCACGTTCTCCTTCTTTAGCAAGCATGCTTATCCTCTAGAGGGCTGAAGGCCGAGTGGAACCAGAGGTGAGAAGTGACCCCCCTCATTCTACTGGAGTCACGCCTAATCGTTGAAGAGCTGAAGGTCGTGCTACTGATGGCCTAACACTCCTAAAAACAGAAGTCCTTCGGTTGACGTTTTCCTTTTCATTTGAGTCGTCCACCTCTTCTACTGTTATGTGGTTGTGTCTGCCACCTTCTCCTTACCTTTTCTTGTTATGTGAAGGGGACTTATATCCAAGTTCTTTCTTTGACGTCGGCAAAGCATAGCCCTCTTTCAGAAGTTTCTTTTGTGTTGAAGAAAGCTCAGGTCTTTCATCGAAGATTTTTAGACTTTTAAACTCGGTGTGAGTTGCAAAGTCATAGCCTGCTTTTGCTAAGAGTTTATATGCCTTCGGGTCGAATCCGTCATTCGTTCGTCTTTCAGGTAGAGACGTCTTCGCTTGGTCATCCACAGGTTTCTTGACCTCCTGCTTTGTTATCTTCGTGAGAGGCGTGACAAAGTTTTCCTTCAGGATTTCAATGTCCCCGACTCTCAAATTCCTTGAACATTCAGCAAAAGGTGATTCACCCTTATTGCGTCGAGATAGAGGGACATAGCGCAAGACAGGAACACTTGAGGTTTTCTTATCTTTCAAAACCTTAGCTTTGTAGAGCTCGTAGAGGCTTCATCTCTTTTTGGGGCAAGCCCGTCTGTTTCCTCAACAGTCTCCTTTCTCATGTCAACTTGTGGTTCTTGTTTGGGCTTACTATCACCTTTAATCAAAGGAATCTTTGGTGGTATAGTTTCTCCTATGCCGTCACCCTTCATATAGAACTTTGCATCAGCAAAATGGGACTCAGCTTCCGAAAATGGATTAGTGTCTGCTTCCACTTTTTTGATGCCATCCTGGTAAAACTTGAAACACTGATGTAGCATAGAAGTTACAACCCCGTTTCCATGAATCCAAGGACGACCGAGTAGCAGCTTGTAAGTGGTCTTGGAATCTATGACATGGAACAAAGTATCGGCCTTTAAATCTCCAATGATGAGCTCTAAGCGTACCATGACAATCGCTCGTTGCCCCCCTTGGTTAAAGCCTTGGATCACCAATTTGCTGTGTGACAGTTCTTCCATCAAGATACTTAACTGTTTCATAGTCGACTTAGGCATTATGTTGATAGCTGACTCGTCGTCTATAAGGATTAGACCAACTCTTTGCTCTCGAATGTACCCTGAGACAAACAGAGGTCTATTGTAGGGCCTCGACCCAGCAACATGTCCTCATCTGTAAAACCTATTGACATACAACACGAAGCGCATGTACGTGCCGTAGAGATTGGAGCACTAGCACTGTCGGAGTCCATTAAAGCCTCAATAAGATCACTTTTAGCTGCTTGAGGGAGTGACAAAATGTCCTCTATACTTAAAGAGGATAGGTTTTCCAGCTCAGTTGTCACCTCAGATGAGCTTGGAGGATCCTCACTTGTGCTGACAACATGACATGCAACCACATCGAGTGCTTCACCCTGTCCAAAACTTAGAAAGTTCTTTGGAAAAAATTCCTCCAGAGTTATTGGTTGTCGAGTCCAGAAGAGATCCTCATCTTCTTTCGCAACACAAGCAAGCTTCCTTGCATTCCTTTTTCCTTTCTTCTTTTGCGACTTTCCTTTTCTCTTATGCTCTCGAAATAGCCGAGATTCCTTTTGAGCATAACTTTGTTGTCGCTTCTTGTGATGAGTCACGACGGTCCAGCCTTTGTTCTCATCCTCAGCTGGTTCACTCTTTCCTTGAACGCACTTCTTTTGGAATCCTCCCTCTTGATGGTTCTTACTTGAGAGATCATTTTTTGACCAAACAACAATAGGTTCAAAGGATCCGAACTGAATGAGGCTTCCTTTTCTCTCAACAAACAGTTTTGTAGGTGACTGAACTTTGGGTTGAATCACTATAGCCGCATGATTTGTTTGAGCCACTTCATCCAGGTCTAACTCAATTTTCTTCTCACGGGCTAATCTCATAATCACCCCTTTCAGCACGAAACATTTTTCCACAGGGTGGCTAATGACTCGATGGTATTTACAGTAGTTAGGATCATTCATTTTTCCTAACTCCTCCGGTCGTTTGCATTCAGGCAGCTGAATAAGTTGTTTCTCCAGCAACTGTTCCAGCATGTCTGGAACATCAGAGTCTGGAAATGGATAAACTTTTTCCTGCCTCTCTTTTAAAGTTAGGCGACGTATCTCGCCCTCATCTGGTCGTTTCTCCGTCTTGATTTCCTTTCCTTTCGGAGTTAATTTAAAAGGGGTCGTATTGACGACCATAGATTCTTTGGCAGTAGCACCCTTTGAAACTTTTTCGGTGCTTTTCACTTCCTTCTTTTCCCTTTTCACCTCGGGGACTAAAATGTCTTTACTTCCTCTAGCAGCAATGCTTAGCTCCATGTCATGAGCTCGAGTTGCTAACTCTTCAAAGATGCGGGGTTTTATGCCCTGTAAGATGTAAAGCAATCCTCAGTGCATACCTTGGATGCACATCTCTACAGCAGACAGTTCGGTGAGCCGATCTTTGCAGTCAAGAATTAGAGCTCTCTAGCGATTGATGTAGTCGATGACAGGCTTGCCTTTTCGCTGCTTTGTATTGGTGAGCTCATCATGCTGATAGTTCACCTCGTACTGTAGAAGCGATTAAGAAACTCTCTTTCAAACTGTTCCCAACTATCGATTGTCTCAGGTTCAAGATCAGCATACCAGTCGAAGGCATTCCCTTTCAAGGTGCGGATGAACAGCTTGACCAGAAGGTCGCCGCGAGTTCCAGCGTTCTCGCATGTCTCAACAAAGTGAGCAACATGCTGCTTAGGGTTACCCTTCCCATCGAACTGCTGAAATTTTGGAGGTTGGTATCCGACGGGCATTCTTAGGTTGTCAATTCTCTTAGTGTACAGTTTAGAGTACATGAGAGAATTATGGGTGGGTCCACCGTACTGAGCTCTAATGGAGCTCATAATCATATATTGTAGTTGCTAGATAGACAAGGAAGCAACCGAAGTTGAGTTTTGTGGTTGATCTTCCTGGACGATAGTCTTCCCCTTGTCAGCCTTCTTTGCAGTAGGGGTCTGACTTGACTCAGCAACTTCTCGATTTTGCATTTGGTTCTTCAGGTAGGCAATCTCTTGGTCATTCTCTTCGACTGCGTTCATCAGAAGGTCGATCTTCCTTTCCATCTCCGCCATCCTTTCATCGGAGTCTACATCGGCCATCATTACAGACATCACATCTAAATTTGACGTCATCTTCGATTGACTAACAACAGGAGGGGATTGATCGAACAACGGGTTGTCCTTGACAACAACCTTATCCTTAGAAGATTCTTTGATCAGTTTGACAATTCTGCTTGCAATTGCATCAGGGGTTCGATCTTCGTTTATTTCAACCCCTTGAGACCGGCTGTGAGTAATTGGTCCCGTGTATGCGTCACTTGAAGCAGTAGCCTTCGATGCAGCTTTCTTGGGTGCCATTGCTTTACTTTGAAGAGAAAGAGATGAGAGGTGAGATGGTCCTACTGGGTGTGCCAATTTGTTTACAAGTAAATTGCAGTGAAGAAATAAAAACACATGCGAATGAAACTTTTGTATTTGTATAACTTTAAATGTAGTGGAATACAATCTCTAGTACTTGATCCTTTGATTCTCTCTCTTGCTTATATGTTTCACTCGAGGGCTGTAAAGCTTATTCTCGAGATTGAAGCTTCAATGGATTCTTGGGATCTCAAAGAAGTGTTCTTGATCTTCGAGGAAGTGTTCTTTGTTCAGGAGGTGTTTGATCTTCAAGAGCTCAAGGAGTTTTCTAGCCTTTGTTTCTGAATTCTCTCTGAGGTCTCCAATTTCTGAACTCCCAAAATGGAGGAGGGGCTCTCTATTTATAGAGTTCCCCATGGCCCCCAGATGGGCTTGGGCTTGACTGTTGGACTGGGCCTGGTAGACTTTGGGTCAAAACTCTTCTAGACTGAGCCTTACTAACCTTGGGCCTAGACTTTGCTGGATTAGGGCCTCCCATTTGGGCTTTGTCTAAAATCGGACCAAATTTCATATAACCCGATTGCATAATTGGATTTGCCTTAATTTAATTTAGAGATACTTATAAATTTAAATAATCCCTAATTAAATAATTAATTCTGTCATTAATTTTAATTAATGACATGAAAATTTTTTGATTGACCAAAATTTCTATTCCAACACATATTTTAAACTAACCCATATTCTAATTTAAGAAATTAGTATTTAAAAAGGTTAACGTACAATTATTTATAATTAAGTTTAAGTAATTCATTTATTAATGGGTAATGGCACAATTTGTAAATTTAGGGATTAAATAAGGACAATAAATAATAGTCCAAAAAGAAATTGAGGGGCATATTTGGAATTAGAAAATTAGTATTTGGACATAATAGTCCAAAAATGATTTTTCTACTAAGCCACTTTTAAGATATTATGATTATGATATGATTGCAGTGATGTATTATTATTATAATTATTTTATTTATGAGTAGGTTTGAATTTTATTTTATATAGAACTTAATTCTATCTAAGAAAAGTTAATGAATACACAAGATAAATGGTTGACTTTTCTGGCCTCGGGAATTCATTATGTTTTTTTTTTTTCGAAAAGAAGGGAATTCAAAACTTGATGTTTTCATTTATATTATAATAATTTCCGACGTTTACCTCTTGCGTTGGGTTGGAAGGACCAAAGAGATAGTCCAAGTAATGGTTCTTTCTTTCTATTGTGGATTGTGGGTTGAACCAGAATATTTTACCATGTATGATAGTATAGGTAGAATCCAATAACATTAAAATATAAATTAATCAAGCAAAACTTGTAATGTGAACTAGAAGTTTGACATTTATTGTTTTGAAAAGAAAAAAAATTATATCCTCTGTTTTTCTGTGTAATAAAAATTTAATAATAGACCGAAAGAAGAAGTTGGTTATGGAAGTTGAGCCTCGACCTCGAGGGAATGGACCGAGGGAAGAAATTAGAAAGAAAGCCACCCGGTAATCACTCTACGGTGAGATTTGAGAAGAGATATATTGTAGAAAGAAATAGAGGAATCACATATATAAGAATAATTAATTTTAAAGAATAATCGGATCCAAATGAAATGAGAGAAGATAAATTATAATTACAAGTAAAGAAATCTTCTTCTACGTGAACGGAAAGCACGTCGGAGCCTGGAAGGAAGCAACAAATGTTTGAGTCTCACCCATGTAAGCCTCTTCATTTTGAGAAGAGAGGCGTTTATGTTCTGGGGCACGCTCTTTTTCCTGCAGAACTGATAACTCCTCAGAAATAATTGCCTCTTTTCCAGCATCAATGAGTAGCCATGATCTGAATAATATCGCAAGGATTCAGTTCGCCCCACATGATTAATGTCATCCGAATTCATCAAGTTGAACCCCATATTTGCAATTGCCAATTGATAATATATGTCTATATATATACACACACGCACTATAGAGAGAGAGAATGGGTAAATTCATGTTTTAATTTAATTTGTGTGTTTCAAGTCAAGTTTTGGGGAGAAGGGAGTTGAACTGAAGCGCGTAAAATTATATATATTATTGTATGGGTTTCCTTTGCTTTGCTTTGCTTCAGTAAGCAACCCAACCAAAATTATTGCTGATTTCTTAATTCATTACACGATCTACTTATTCCTTTTTCATTGTATGCGTTGAAATACGGCCACAAATGGGTATACACAATAATATAATACTGCATTGACCTCTCTTATTACAAGACTAGAGTTGAAACTTAGCTTCCATTCAAATATGGAGGGCTAACAACTCTAAAATTGGTGTAACAAACAAACTTCTACCCTTTCTTGTTCACTTCCCTTTCTTACCTTCATTGCTTAAACTTGTTATTTCAACATTAATTAAAGATTAAAAATATCGTTTTCATCATTTGAATTTGAATAATTGTTCCTTAAAATTAAATTACAAAATTACTCATTAACTAACCAATGAATCATACAAAATTCAACTCTACCAAAACACTTAATCATGAAAATACTCAAATCTAGTCACAAAATCAAGCATATAAAAATATTTAAACTTATCAACAAGATGACCAACTTGAGTCTAACTCAACTAGTATAAAGTATTATACTCTTGACCAAAAGATCTGAAGTCACAAAAAAAAAAAAAATCAATATGTAACTTAATTAATTGCATCACATATTTAACTTTTAAGATTTAAATTGTGCACCCAGTATATGTAGCTTTTCTTCATGAGTATTTGCATTCCTTATTTTAATATATGTGAGATAAGAGATAGAGCTGTAAAGCTATGTCATTTAATTTATATATATGCTACATATTTCTTGTATGTCTTTTCTTACAAGTAAACTTTTTTTTCTTTTATTTTTGAACAATTCTTACAAGTAAACCAGCGGATGGTCTTATCTTTGCAGTTAACTAGTCTTTTAGTACAATGGATTGAACTTGATATTTTTCCTGATTTTTTGTCTTATGTTAAATTTATTTTTTAATATACAAAAAATATGGCTATATGCCAACAAGAGACTCTAATTACAAGCTTGTAGGCAATCCACGGATTGATGTCAATGAATATATTACGGTGTTTTAAAATATTGATAGAAATATTGATAAAATGTCAATGTCAATGAGTATTTCTTGAAAAATCATAAAAATCAAGAAAATAATAAAAAAATTTATTGAACAGGCCTTTTATACTTTTTACCTACATTAAAAGTTCTTATGACTAATATTATATTGTAACGCCCGAGTTTAGGAGGGATACATGAATGAACCGTGACCACATCTGAATGAGAGGGATCTTGATGATATGAAAGTATGGTTAGGAAAAGCTTAAAAGAATTGATAGTTACTGCCTATGCCAACAAGGTGCACCTTCCTTTTCGGTAGCTTAATCATAGGAACTCCAAAGTTAAGCGTGTTTGGCTTGGAGCAATCCTATGTTGGGTGACCTCCTAGGAAATTTTCCTAGGAAGCATGTGAGTGAGGACAAAGCATCTTGAAAGGACCCGTGTTGGTTTGTGGGGACAATCTTCACTCTTAGAAGCAACTCAAGACAAGTAATGTGACGTGGCCAGGTCGCAGGGGAATGCCGGGGCCATTAGGTGCCAAATCTGGATTCCAAGTCCTGGTTCGAATCCTGGGCCTGGGGCATTACATATATCCACATTAGTGATGGTTTGATAAAGTTTTTCTATATTTCTTTTACGGTATATAGTAAAAATAACTATTACCCCTTATGTGTCAATATCAAACTCTTGAAAATATGAAAATTTTGATAAAAATATTTGTAAGAAAAATAAACAAATATGTTGGAACTTGTATAAATAAATATGTGGAAATTTAATAAGGTAAAATCAGACTTGTTTAAACAAAGTATAATCAGACTGTAGAATAAAATACATAATAATTAATGCTATAAAACATGGGAGTTGAATAACATAACAATATAACTACAAAATTGTTATACATTCTAGTATAGTTGAGTCCAATGTATAACATAATGTCCTTAAGTAGATTTGCCTCCCACTGGTACATGAGATTCAATAAGCGTGTACCTCATAGGATACAAAAGCTTAAGCTAATAGCAATACAACATCCACTTACTACTTTGGCTAGCTGAACAAAAAATTCAAGCACTATCGCACTAAAAATCTAATTTCAGAGAGAGAATGAAAGGAGAAGGAAGAGTCCCTTTATATAGTATGAGAATGGTGGTTACACAAATTACAAAATCAATATCACAATCAAATTTTGTAATTAAATTTTAGTGGTTTCAACATTTATATATTAATTTTTGAAATTGATATGATTGTTACAAGCATTATAAATTTCAACTGGTGAATTTTTAACTTCAATTTCTCATTCCCATGTACATTATTCATTTTGAGCAAGTGAATGCCTCATTATGCTTCCTACCAAAACCCAATCAAAATATATAATGTGGACTCCACTTATATATTGAATCTCAAAATGATCACCAATCCTAATTTTTCCAATAAACCCCTCATGAATGGAGATTGGTAACAACAAAGTTGACTTAACAAAAAGTTTGGAGTTTTTGTATGGATGACCTCTTTTCAGCGGGGTTATCGATGGATGACCTCCTTTTAAAAGTTAACGATGCATAACCTTCTACTGCCATCAACACTTTCGGTCTAGGCCGAAAAGACTTTATACAAGTCGCAATCCAAAGGACTCTCACTCTAGATTCCAAAAGACTCTAGTTAACGCAGTGTGATTCACTTTCGTACTTCTGTTAACGCAGTGCGATTTTTTCTTTTATTTTCTTTTAACAACAAAACTCTTCGTCTAGGTTATTTAATTGAATATGAATTCTTTAATCCATGAGACTCTCGGTCTGGGTTATTTGGTAAACTTTTCTAAGCTCTCGGTCTGGGCCCTTTTCGACTCGTTATCTCCATTGCGATTTTTTTTAAAAATTTTATTTTCTTTTAACAACAAAATTCTTGGTCTAGGTTATTTAATTGATTATGGATTCTTTAATCCAATGAGATTCTCAATCTGGGTTATTTGACAAACTTTTGTACGCTCTCGATCTGGGTCCTTTTCAACCCGTTATCTCCACTGCGATTTTTTATTTTATTTTATTTTAATAACAAAACTCTCGGTCTGGGTGGGTTCAAATGAGTCATAATCTCTCGCTCTCGGTCCATTTTGACTCATTATTGTTACCTTTATTTGAAACACTATCGTTTAAACCCCGAATAATGTTAACTCTCGGTCTTTACGTGCAATCTCTGTATCAATTGAATCTCTGTGTTTGTTCTTGGCTTGTTGTTTTCGTCCTTTGGAGTGACGATTTTGCCCCCAAAATACGAGGGAAGTTCTGGGATTCCTTGCTGCACGAGCAACTGCAAACTACCACGGAATTTTCTAGTTTCGACTCCACCATCTTCGAAACAGTGGTACACCTTTGTATCTCTAACTTTTTTTCTATTGAAATCGTCTGTTGAATGTTGCATGCCCATCTCCAATAAGGTGAATTTTTTCTGAGTCCTATGGATGTGAGGCTGATTTGTGGTTAATTTGAAATGTTAGGGTTAGTTACTTAGAGGGTATGGTGACGGATTTGTTCATATAAATTCATTTGGTTCTAAGGAAGATGTCTGGTTAACTTGAAATGTTAAAGTGAAGTGGAGTGATTCGTGATCAAAGAGTCGGTGGATTACCCCGAAGTGTTAATATGTGGTATTGTTTACTATAGGACTCTCGAAATGGAAACTTTGAAGATCAATGTTGCTGATCACTTTTCTGGCCAGGGTATATGCCTATCGCACATTCGAAATGCTAATGAGATTGTGGCATACACCTGGTCGCACGGTTGAGAAGGATGCATCGTTGGAACACCAAGATCTTCGAACTAAGTACTTTGCGGAAGAGTGCACGAATAAAGAGATGCACCTTTCTACCTTTGAGGAGAAGTACAAGGGAATGGTGTTCGAGAACGACGATGATGTAGTGAAGGTAACATTGGTGTATTATACGGAGCTTGCAATGTTGGGGAAGGCTAGAAAGAAGACAGTCGTCGACCAATCACTGTTTACGGAGGTGAATAAGTTGGAATATTTCAACCATCTAGATTGGGGAACAACCATTTGGGAGAGGACGTTGAAGGGCCTCCAGTTTGGTTTGAGAGGCAAGGCCGAACTATATAAGCAGAATGTGGTTTCTAATAAAGACTACATGGTGAAGTATAGTCTCATAGGATTTCCACATGCGTTCCAGGTACTACATGTTCCAAAAAATTTGCTTCTTATTATGCTTTGGTTACCAACCAAGTTTGATGATACAATTTGGTTTGTTTTAGGTGTGGATCTATGAGACCTTGTCCACATTAAAGGGGAAGGCTGCCACCAGGTTAAATGACAATGCAATCCCTCGCATGCTTCGATGGTTGTGCCAACAGTCGGTTACGTTTAAGTAGTTGAAGCTAAATGTATTTGAATGTCGAAAGGTTAGAAAGTCGTCTAAAATAATATTTTCCTTTATTGTGTACGTAGTTATATACATGATGTAATATTCTCATGTTTGTTGTGTGGTGGACTCTAGGCGGTGGTTACAATAGTTCTACACATGTCGGACGCAAACCGACAAATGTGTTACATGAATGGCCAGCAACCGACCCCCCTAGAATGATGTAGGGTAATGTTCTTGAAGTGGAAATTGGACATGACCATGATGATGACAATGATGATGCCATCCAACATCATGATGGTTAAGATGATTACCATTCAAGTGGTGGGGCCGGTGCTCAGCAAGATGATGCCTCCTCCACTCGACAGGAGGTTGAGGGCAACGTTGCTGAGCATGGGGTCTCACGACAGCGGAGACGTAAACCATTGAGAGGAAGGGAACATAGTTCGCCATGTACTTCACGTGGAACTCAGACTACTCTGCAACGGCTAGATGGTCGGGTTGGACTGTTAGAAGCCGACGTACAAAAGGTGAAGGACAATCTACGGATCGTGAAAGACGATCTACGGACCGTGAGAGGCGACCTACAGATAATTATGTCTTTATTACACACAATGTGTCAGGTATTCATCTGTTTGATTACCACTGTGCATATATACAAGCATGCATACGTGTCAAGTATATTCATCTATTTGATTTTTGATTTGTGTAGAGGCGTAGGCCAGTGGATGATGTAAGGAGCTCCATTGGAGGCGATACTTCAATGAATCATCTAGTTGAAGGGTCCATTGATATAAGGAGCCCGGTTGGAGGAGACAAAGTGGATGATCCGGTTGAAGGGTCAATGGATACACAACTAGATGGAGGGAACATTGATCTTTCTACCATCAGTGATAAGTCCACTACAGTCAATGAGGATGAACCCATTCACCCTCCATCCAATATAGTCATCCAGGATGAATAGAATCTCCCTCTATCAAATATACATGTTGAGGATCCATCACTCCCCACTGCGTCTATTGATCTTCTCCATCGGTCCTCCCCCATCGCCGATGATCAAGACATTCCATCTGTTACCCCTGCAACATCAGTTGTAGACGATTGAGGTCGTAGGCGAGAAGGTTGAAGGTGAGAATATGGGGAAGGGTTCTCGAAAAGGAAGCTTGTGGAGCCATTTAGTCCGGCCATGGGTCCGGTGAAGAAGAAGGTAGTCCTTCACGAAAATAGAGTGCCCTCGCCAACAATAGAAGAAGGCAGAGCTGAAGTGGTGGATATGGTTACATCCACACCACAAGACCCATCGCCGAATGTCATAGTTTTGGATAGTGTCAAGCTGTACAACCCACTGCATAATGTTCCTGTAGAGGTGAAGAGCATGATGAATGCGTGGATCAATGCAAAGAGGAAGGCCATGTCACAAGTTACAATAGAAGAGATTAGACGGTGTGAATGGTCTACATGTGGTCCGTTGGATTGTTCTTTCATTCGATCACTCTCCGAAAGAATACATGAGTTACGTTTGATGTAAGTTATTTACAACTATAACTCAAACATCTTGTTCCGTACATTTGTTTAGGATGCACTATGTTTATACTTATTCTTCTTTCAACAGATTATAAACACTATAATGATGATGGTGAAGCGCAAGTTGGTAACACACCATCATCTACTCGCTCATTAAATCACAATCTGGAACTCCGTTGCTTTGGTACGTCTTATGGAATATTCACATATAATCGTTGACTTCATTCTAATGCCTTCATTTGAATAAGATGTTGTGTTATACAATATGTGTAAGATCATTTAAGAAGTTGCGAAGGGGTGTTCAAGTAAATTGTAGGTAAATCAAGAGAAGTCGCAGTGGCTGCATGGTGGAATGACTAGACCTTCATGGACTACGTGCTCGGTGAGTACGTCGACTACCAGCCTGCTTGGACTGATGTGGATTTTGTGTATATCCCCTTTAATATACGAAAGCACTGGATGCTACTTGGAGTGGATATGAGTAAGGGGATATTGGTTGAACACAATTCCTTGCGTTCGTTCATCAATGAGGAAGAACTGGTGGAGGAGCTTGAGCCACTATCGTACACAGTTCCATCACTGCTTGATTTCTGCAAGGTGTATGCTTGCAGGTCAAACCTTCCTAAAGCACCATGGGTGATATCTCGACCACACGACTTCGACCGGCAGTGTGCTAACTCTAAGGATTGTGGTATATTTTGTTGTAAATTTTTGGAGTATCTAGTCACGGGAAATGACTTAGCATCCCTTAAAGACGAGAACATCAAACTTTTTAGAATTTAGTGTGCAACCCAATTGTGGTCGAATTGTCTGTTTTTCTAGCCAATTCGAAATGAACATGTACTGTATTCTATTTGTTAATATGAAAATCTCATTTCATATTGTTGAATGAATCTTATAACAACACTATCAACTGTAAAGGTTTGTTGACTATATTTTTGAACTTATCTTTTTGGTTGGTTTGCTAAATTTCTGGTTTGAGATCACACTGGAGTCTGCGTGAAATTTGCAAGTTTTTTGCAATGGGGATATTACAAGAATTTTGGGGGATAGGCAACTTTCTAGGGAGCTTGTTTTTTTTCCTAGTCTTAGGTATATTGAGAAAATAACTATTTTTTTTGAGAAATTTGGTAGATATGACGTTTGGAAGCAGTCCCGGTCCTTCCTGGAACAGTCCCCCTGTCCTTCCCTGGAAGAGTGGATAACCAAGAAAATTCATTTTTAGCGAAAAAACTGTCAGTGAGTTTTTAATTGAGTTAACTGTCTCGATCTTTCCCTAGATGATACAGGGGTCGAGAAAAAACATCAACAACGATTTAGATCGGGAAAATGGGCATTATACACCAACATTTTGTGTATGATAAATAAAAATGTCCTTCCCGGGGTTATGGTCAGGGATTGGATATTTGAATACGTTGCATGGGTCCATGGCTAAAATATTACTATGACAATGTAATTGAAACACAAAATAATGTACATAAGCTGGTCTATGACTCACACGTAACACATGCATGTTTGAATATAACATGGTTTTTTCATTACATTTCTTTCGCAAAAGATACACATACAACAAATTAAAAAAAAATACACACAAGAATACAGAAATAGTCTGTTTGCCCATAATTGACATGCAAACTGTCGGCAGAAAAAATCCATATTGTCTTGATGTAAATTATCCACCATAGACCCCGTTATATCATACTAAAAAAACTTTGCGCTAAATACCCCACAATCCCCATCCCCTATTTGTTGCGGGGTTGACTCCACTCGGTGTATGGGCCATGGTGTCATGTGGAGGTTTGGATGCGTAGCTAGTGCCCTCGCTTTATGTAGTAGGGCTGGAATGCCCACGTGCATGTTGTCTAGCTCCGCCACGAGCTCCTCATCGATAGTGAATGATATGAGCGAGTCCCAAACCACCAACCTTCATAATCCAAGGTCCATCTTCACCATCACCCAATGTAAACCCTTGATGTTGTATGGAAAGTAAATCACATCGTAGGTTGCCCATGGGATGGTATAGTCGGCATGCTCGTTAATGACATAACGTAGAACGTTGCCAATCCTTGACCACTTATACACCAAATCCGACGAATGTCTCCCTACACACATTTCATCGTACAATGAGGTCTTGTTGGGCAGGAAATCCTAATAGACGATACAATATTAGGGCGAAATCATAGTAAGGTCACGTAAACTATCGAATTAGATATGATGACCACTTACTGACACAACGATGTCACTTGTCGTGAAGTTATGACGATAGCAGTTTGCAGGCAAGTGCCTTGTGCGTAAGCTTGTTCCGCACGAACAAGAATAATTTGTCGATAGTCTGCATCCAAGATAACCATAAACATGTTGGGTTTTGTGTCCTAAAACTCGTGGTTTTGTAAACTCAATGTATATTCCATTTTGCAATAAAGATGTTATTGAGGTTTATTCAGTACAAGTGTTATTGGATAAAGTGAATTGCGTCCTTTTAACTCAAATCCAATGAACTAAGAACCCTTGACTATAAGATGTAAACTTGAACTTTATGTATGACATAAAAGTGGATCAAGTTCGAGTAATAGTCAGAACGGTCTATAGTATAGGGATAGGGTTGGGTACCTTATCCTGGGGACACTATGGACGCGGCCCACTTTGTATAGTACTAACGATGTGATCCTGAATCGTTCATGTGGAGACATGAAAGTGGGGGCGTCCTATGCAATGAGTTTGCATAAGACTGGACCACGAAATAGTCACTTAGACTTTTTAACTCCGTTTACTGTTTTAACTGACTATTTTCATACGATGACCTAGGTAACTCGATCTTAATCCTGAGTGTGCTATGAACTCCTGTTTTGTAAACCCGGAGTTCCTCCTTGAAACTTCTTAAAAATTAAAAGGAAAGAAGGAAAGGAGGTTGGTATATTGTTTTGGGAAGGAAAAAGAAGAAAAAAAAAAAGAAAAGAAAAATGAAAATGAGAGGAAAAGGGCCCCACCATCAAACTCTTTCTCTTTAATTATTGTCCATCCATTTTGCTACCCATTTTGGTGAAATAATTAGGGTTCTTCGTGGGAGAGAATAAGAGAAAGAAGAAAGGTGATGCTGGAGTTGTAATTGAAGAAGAAAAGGAGGGAAGATCAATCCAAGTTGCATGGAAGATTTTGCGTTCAACCCTGACTACCTCTGATATTTGGAACGTTTTGAGCTCCACAAGAGGTATTAAGAGGTGAGATTTGATTTCCTTGAAAGTTAACTCATTTTAGAACAATTTTCGTGAAGGAAGCTCGAGCAAAATCTGAATTTATGTTATGGGCTTTTGAAAGGGAAGTCAGAGGAGTGTTTTTGCTGTCAAATCCGGGGAACCTCTGGTTTTTGAGATGTGCTGATCTGTAGACTTCGAATTAGAAGCTGTATTAGGTATGGATGGAAAGCTGATTTAAATTCCTATAACTTTCATGAATAAGTCGTGGTTAGAAATGGAATGGAAGTTGCCTTAAAATTCATGTTAAGTTCAGGGTGCAGCAGGAAAACGAGTCTGGAAAGTGCAGAAACCGATTTTGTAGGAAGTGGCTTTCGAGGTATTTACGGACATATGCTTTAGGAATTTCAATTCATTCCTTCAGATAAGTTTTAGAGGGTTCAAAAAGGAAGAGTTTGGTATAAAGTACATCATTTTTGAGCAAGTAATGGAAAAGTTATAGGTGTGTGAGTTTAAGGTATAAAATCTGTAAAGTGCAGGAAATTGATGGGGTGGTTTTTGCAACCCTAGGCCTTAAGTTCGTGAGGTCAAGATTCTAATGCTTGGTTTTGTTTTGTTTGACAGGCCAAGAAGAAATAGGACAAATTTACGGACCAAGAATCTATTATTAACGCTGTGAGTGACAAAATGAATTCTGAAAATAAATTCTATGCTTGAACTTGTGTTCATGAAAAGAAAAGACTTCCTAAGAATGATGTAGCTTAAATATTTATGGTCTCTTGAACACATATTCATAAGCATATATGGTTTCCTAAATATGATTTAAATTGTTTGTTGTGAGCATATGTTTACTGATTTTCTGAAATTAGAAGAAATACCTTAATTCCAAGTCTACATGTGTTAGCAAGAACTGTTAAAGGTTTTCATGTGTTTCTCTGAGACCTGAATGAGTTAATGGTTGAGATACTAAGCCCGAGGTTGTATAGTACCGTGTGCACACAAGTCATTTTCTGTTGTCGACGTTGAGTGTACTCCGTGACAACAATGCTGTCGTGAGTGCTGGGCGAGCCCCACTACGACAAAGACGATGGGAGTGCTGGGCGGGCCCCACTACATCGTAGAATGAACATTGATTGTACTGAGCGTGTCTTAAAGAACCTAGTTTATTATATGTTTTAGATGATGAATACTCTGGATATGCTAGCGAGATTTAAATGACATACTTGCTGGATTTCTGGAAGTAGCTATTGTCCTTATAAGTTTATATTTCACGCTTGTCTGACGACACATATGCTTGTAGTTTGCCAAATGTTATGATTTATGAGATAATTACTTTAAACTCAGTCACTCACTGAGCTTTCCAGCTCAATCTTTCAATGTTTTCCAACTTTCCAGGTAGAGATCGAGTTCCCGGTGCCTGAGATCCTGCCACAGCCTGCTGAACGCTCTACGAGTCTGATATTTTTGTACGTGGTTGGCGTAGTATAGCAAGTCTGCTAGTATTGTACATAACTTAATAGGGATGTGTAGTTATGTTGTATATGGAACTAGTGGTCTTGGGTGTATAAAGCACGTCTGGTCGTGTCTGGCTTGTTCAAGTTAAGTTTAACCAGAACCGCTCCGTATGTATGTGTAATAAGATTCCTAATTTCTTGCTGTGTGGTATGTATAGTATCTCGTATACAGGTATGGATTGTTTATCAGGAATTAAAAGGGTCATAGGTATCGTTAAGAAGTGAAACGATGCCTGTTGGCTTCAAGCCTTCCTCCGGGCTAAGATAACAGGTAGTCGGGAGGGGGTGTGACATGTTTATTCGGGATTATCCTTAGATTTGCATGGGTGAGAGTGGCCCGAGATCGCCGACTCAATAAGCCTCCCATTTTGGGGATAAGACCGAGTAGATAGTTGGGAACATAGTCATGCGAGATGGAATTCACTCCTACCCGCTTTAGGGTTTAGTAGAGAGGTTGTTCCCTTAAGTGCTGACTCCGGGTCTTGAACAATGGGCCCACCCTCTCATTGGCCCGAGAGGGATTCGGTTTGTTGGTTGGACCACAAACCAATTGTTCATTAGAGGATCAGTGGGACTTAAGGAACAAGAAGTAATTACAGGGGTAAAACGGTTTATTTGACCCAGCTGTAATTACGAACGACCTGTGAAGGATCGACTTACTAACCATGGTTATATCGAGTGGACATAAATATATCTACAGTGAGGAGAGTGCAGCCACTGGGCTTTAGTGGAGTGTCCCGGTGGTTAACGAATGTTGATTAGCTAGGCTAAAGAGTTTGGCCGGTTAATCTCGTATCGTTGGAGCTCATGATCTGTAGGTCCATTAGGTTCCCCTTACTAGCTCGGACTAAGCCTTGTAACAATTTGAGAGAAAAGAATTTGAATTGTTCAAATTCGGTTTTGGGAGAAAACGTTAATTATATTCGATATACTTAACATTTCATAGCTTAATTATGAATTAAACTATGATAAAGAAGAGGTGGACATATTTAAATTTGATTTAAATATTGGTTCGGTTTAAAACATGAATAGGGATTCATGTTCGAACATTCGATTTGAGAAATCGGGATTGGTCCAATTATTTAATTTGATATTTGATATTAAATTAAATAATTATTTAAAATTAATTAAATTATTTAATTAATTAAAAATTGATTTTAATTTAAAATTAATTTAATATTAATTTTGAATTAAAATTAAAAGGAAATTCAAATTCATTTAAGAATGAATTTAGGACCAAATTCATTTTTCCATGAATAAGCTTCTTGCTTTTTCAAATTAACCAAAATTGGCCACCTCCTTCTTGTTTAATCCTCATCACTCATGTGTTGTCTTCTTCACAAAGCTTAAAGAAGCTTGTGGTTTGCTTTAATTAGAGAAGAAACACAAGGATTTAGAAGAATTTTGCAGAAAATAGGAGAATTTTTGGTTTTTAGACCTTTGCTCTCTCTCTCAAAAATTCTCTCAATTAAGGATCCCACAATCCGTTCCAAGGCCTGAGGATAGTAGGGAAGATCCTAAGGGAGGTCCACGAAGTGTTCGTGATCAGAAATTGGCCAAGGATTAGGAGAATTTTGAGCATCAAAGGTAATGTTCTTATTCTCTGTTTTTCCGTTTTTGAGCATGCTGTTTATTTGATCAAATTGATGCAATTAGAGTGCTTAAGATCCAAAATTGCTTCCGCTTTCTTAATATTAACTCTTTCAAAACATAATACAGATAATCAAAGGATTAGGGTTAGAGATTGACAGTAAATGATCTACCTCGTCGTCCATGAACTTGTCACATGTCAACAGTCGTTGGAACCATTCCTTCTTTCGGTATGCAAAGATAGTTTTTTGGATCTTAGCGTCGTATCGTGGGTTGTCTAGCCAGCGCTGGAAGCGTTTATCGTAATGTAACTTTTTGTCTCTTTCGTCCCACACGACTCACTCCCGACCAAGTCGATGTCAAACCTCCTGTCACTGAAGGAGTCTTCTCACTCCGAAACATGCACATTTTCTTTGTGGAGGTGCTCTTCTTCTTACTTACATCCTACCCACACGATTTTGCATTAGATTCAAAAATAGACATTCAGTTGCTGTTCCAACCAAAGAAAAGAAATTTTTATGTTGACTCGAACGTCCATCGAGTCCACTGTACCTTCCTTATGCACCACCCACCTTTGGATACTTCTTCTTCTATCGGATTAAAATGATCTTTTGTAGCGTGGTGTGAAGTTTCAGCATGTGTCTTATCGACACCATTCCCACTACCATCTAAAACACCATCGTATGTGTGATGCTGTTCATCACTTCGGCCCACTTCCGGCCCCAACAGCTGCACATGGTCTAGAGCATTAGAAAATGAAACAGGAATGCATAGAACAAAAAACCTACACGTTTCGGATACGTACCTTCAACATGCAGTTCATAAATTCCTTGATCGCCTTTAAGTCATACTGAAGGCCGCCCATGCAGGCGTTCAACACATTTAACCTAGTTTCCATTCCCCCCCATATGACTATCAAGCTGCTGGAACAGCTCAGCGCACTTGCACTTCATCGGTTCCTTCATATTCTTTTGAACTGGCTGAACCATAACTTTCATTAGGGTTTTAGTTGCAGACTCACCTAGAACATCTTTAACACCACCTTTTTGTACAGCCACATCGAGCTCAATCCCATTATCAGTTCTCTCATCAACCATCGGGTTATCTACTGTAAGGGGGGATGAGGGTGGCGAGGGTAGACTCAGTGGATTTATGACTTGGTTAATAAATTGTACATCTTCGTCACTTGGTACTAGTTCCAACGTAACCCTCACCTAGAAGGAAAATCGGTCATGTTAACCATTCCTTTAAAAAACCATATACACATAGAAGTATATAGTTAAGTAATATAATATACTGCAGAAGACCCGAATACTTCACGAGTAAGCACTTTGTACGATAGGGAGTGAGAGCAGGACAATCTAAGAATCTATGGAATGGCATTATCATTCAGACGGTCTGCAACGCGCCTGGTCAATGAAGACATAGTCTTGTATGCCCATACATGCATCAAGAAACAAATACTACCACATCTGGAATGCCTAGAATTACTAACGTAATATAGTTCAGAAACTCGAACCTAAAACTCTTGCGAAAACTCGTAGAGAGTATATGTCTCTTGACTCTTATTAGTTTCATTTTGTGGGTCTCCGCTTTACCAGTCAACGCTTTTCGTAGTTCTTTCATAGTCTTCTCAAATATGACTTTGCTTCAGTTCTCATTTCATAATTTCTCCCAATCATCAATGATACTAAGCAAGGTCGTGTCCATCTGCTGTTTCCTCTCTCTCCCCATCATAGCAAATTCAATGAAATAAAACAACGCAATCTTCACCCCATCCTCGTCACTCTCAAACTCGAGCTTGGGAAATAATTCATCTAATTCAGTCCCTTTCATACCCTCAGTATCATTCAAATATTTCACTCGAAGTCTAGCATTGGACACATTCCTCCGCACATATCGTATGTTGTGTCTAAGCCTAGTAATGAGGTCAAACTCTCTCTTGCCAAATGACACCTTATTACCTAGAATGTCATAACTCATGACATCAAGTCTACTTTCATTCACCTCCTTAAGAAGAAAGTAGTGGATAAGCAGGCCAGTAAAAATGAGGGATGTATCAAGGAAGTGGTCGAAACAAGTTTGCCTAAACATAGCTAATTGGGTTGGAGTCAGTTTCTCCTTAATGTTTTTAACGGTCTTGCCTAGGTGGGAGTAACATGTTAGGGCTGCAGGAAAGTGATCAGCGGGGGGGGGGGGGGGGGATTTAGGAACCATGACCATAGTACCTACATACAAACCAACATTTAATTAAAAAAAACAAAACACTATAGTAGAAATAATCCAACAAGTCTGGTGGAAATACTTCAACAAGCTCGGTATTATGGAGGGGAAAAAGACATTGGGTCTGAAGGTGCAAATGCAACCATAAGTGAGGGAAAAAGTATAAAATCTCGAGGAAAAAATTCGACAATCACTGGGTGTGAAGATAAAAAATCACCGGGTGTGAATATACCAACAAACATTGGGAAAATGAGTAGAATCCTTGCGTCCCGATTTATTTCCAACGGTCGCACTCTGTGGTTTTTTCCCCCTCCTACTAGGTGAATTTCGACCCTTTTCACTGGGATTCTTCCCATTTCCTTCTGTCCTGGTGATCTGTTCACCATCACATCCAGTTCTTTTTCCCCTTCAGCCATGGTGGATTTCACATCATGAACTGTTCATCTTCTACCCTCTAACTCAGTAAAATAGCCCAAAATGCATAATCTATTTTCATTCAAATTTATTTCTAAAACCAATACATATCACTACGAAAACATATTCTAAAGCCCTTAAACCATGATAAAAAATTCGTTTTAACATTCCACCTCATGAACTATTCATCTTCTACCCTCTAACCCGGTAAAATCGCCCAAAATGCATCATCTATTTTCAATTTAATTTATTACTAAAACCAGTACAGATCACTACAAAAACATATTCTAAAGCCCTTAAACCATGAAAAATTCATTTTATCCAAGGTTGTAGACATAAAGAATTTGTTTTCTCAAACGACCCTCTTCAAAACGAAACCCTAAACGCTAATTGATAAAACATTGTTCTTACCCCTTTTCGCTTGAGATGATGAATGTTGATCGGGGATTTTTTCTGAAGGCTTAGGGATTTTTTTTTCAACTGGGTAACAATGGATTTTCTAACACTCCAATATCCTTCAATGTTCAAACTAAAGGGCATTTTAGTAATTTTTCATTACTAGATCAGGCCATCAGTGTTATTAAAACAAGTTTTCAAAATGGGTGTTCTAAAAAATGGGTGTGCTAATTTTGAAAATTGTGCTCGTTTCTCATCAATTCTCTATAATGGATTTCAACTTTCTTAAGCAAACATTTGAATTCTTAGCTAACGTGATTTTTGTTTTTCATCCAAGTGACCTAAATATTAAAATTTATGCTTTTTCTCGTAAATAATTGTTATTAGTCGATACCCCCACCTCATAGCAAAAACAAATTTAACATGTTTATTTGCTAATCTATCTCATATTTCATGGTCAGTATTTTCTAGCTCTTTTGTAGTTGATTTTTCCTTTTATGTTAAATTATTAATTGATTTATTTTATATTGTATCTCACAATTATGTTGTATAGAAATGTGCTTTCAGCTTTCATGGATCATTTGGCGGCGGGGAAAACAGGAAAAAAAATACCACAATCGATTATTCAACTTCCACTTGCATGCATTCATCTCACTAGTCAATGGATGTTTTGTTGAGTGGAAATAATAAACAATACCATTATCATGTTTAAACAAAGTTAAAGAAGACTAATAAACCATTTCGTAGATTAATATATACGAAATAAATTTGCATTTTGTTGACAAAAGAAAAACAGTAAATAAAAAGAAAATAAATAAATACAACGTTACAAAAAAAAAAAAAACTATACTTGAAAAAAAACATAGAAAAAAATTGTTGATTGACTTCATGAAAGGGGAGTATGGTTAGACGTACATGATGAGTCAGATTCCGACCCGGTGACACTTCAACAGGCTGATGTCGACTTGATCCAGCGCACGGTCCACTGAGCTCATCCTCATCTGTCGAATTCGATTTCTAGTTCATCGTCGTGTCAGAGTGTGTCCCATGCATTGGTCTAACCTCGCTACGGACGCAGTCCGTAGTCAGTGGATCAGTGTTTGAGGAGACCATCGACGGTTCATCGCCGTTGTCGTTTTTGTCTTATTCGTCATCATCATCGTCATCGTCTTCATCCTCCTCCAAATCCTTATCATCATTGTCCTCCTCCACTGCGGGTTTCCTCTTCTTCCTCGATGGGGACAATATAGATGAGTCAGACGAAGGGTCGTCACTCACTTCTTGAAGGACGAACTCACCTCCGTCTCCTCACTGGACAGTTTCGTCTTGTTGGAGGAGAGCTTCACGTGCACCCCACCATAGGGGTAGGAGATGTCGTCGTCTGAGACATTCGATGGTGGTTCGCTGGGGAACTTGAAGAAACTGTCGTTTGATGATGAAATTTTCAGTATTATTGTTATAAAGAAATCAAAAGGTTGTAAGGGTTAATGAAGATTGACGAAGGAGATTGGGTATATATAGCAATTCAAAATGGGAGTTCATGATCATTCATCTACCATTGTAATTAAGAATAAGAAAGTGGGCAGTCGCCGTTTCGTATATTGATAGCCGTAATTAGTGGGATTGCCTGACCAACAATCATCACAGTTCACTACCATGCATTAAATCCACATCACATATTAGTATTATAGAACGAGAGTATCAATGGGTAGTGTACGCAATACGAAATGAGATTCACATCGAGATTGACCCCATTTTGACTTATCACATTCATTTTGAACTCAATGAGATTATCCAACGAGAGTATCAACTGGTAGTGTACACAATGAGATTCTCACTGAGATTGACTCATTTTGACCTTATCACATTTGTTTCGAACTCAATGAGATTATTCAACGAGAGTATCAACCGGTAGTGTACGCAATGAGATTCTCACCGAGATTGACCCAGTTTGATCTTATCACATTCGTTTCATATTCAATGAGAGTATCAACCGATAGTGTATGCAATGAGATTCTCACTGAGATTGACCTTATCACATTCGTTTTGAACTCAATGAGATTATCCAACGAGAGTATCAACCGGTAGTGTACACAATGAGATTCTCACTGAGATTGACTCATTTTGACCTTATCACATTCGTTTTGATCTCATTGAGATTATCCAACAAGAGTATCAATCGGTAGTGTACGCAATGAGATTCTCACCGAGATTAACCCCATTTTGACTTATCACATTCGTTTCGAACTCAATGAGATTATACAACGAGGGTCTCAACCAGTAGTTACATACATAGATGAAATTACCCAGTAATGTTCCATTAATTTCCCAAATAGAAAAAAATAATAATGTACATGTGAATTTTATAAATGATTAAAATAATAATGTACATATGAATTTTACAAAGAGAAGTCGTAAACAATATTTGTACAAAGAGATTACGATTTGGGGTTGAATTGTTTGGTTGTAAGATGGAGGTTACATGTTTGCCAGTTATGCCCAACATTCCCACACCTGCTGCATTTGGGAGCTGGCCGTCGTTCGCCACCAGATGGGATCCTGTTCACCCGTCTTCGACCTACTCGGGGTACTCGGGTTGGTGGGAGAATCTTGATCCAAACATACTCCAGGGGTGACCTCCACTGGGTTATATGTCCACCGCATACACAGATTGGACCACGCTCATTCCATATTTGGGGTTACATAGACTATGCGGGTTGATGTTCCTGTGTCTGGCTACCATTATGGCATGTGAACAGAGTATCTCAAAACACTGAAATACCATGCAAGGTCGCAGGTGGTGGACAACAGAGGAATCCAAAAGTTGTCGGTAGTGGTTGCTGGTGGATGAGGTATTCAGCTACAGCCGCTGATGGTTGCTGATGGTGGTCGACGACGGCCATGGAGGAGTGAAGGTAATGAGAGGTATTTTGGTCATTTTTATATATCATGAAAATTTGGGAGGAGCTCTTAATTAAACACTTAAAAACATTTGTTTTCTAGAATTTGGATTCAAAATAACTTATTTCTCAAACTCATTTTAAAAAAGTCATTTTGAGTGGTTGACAAACACTACAAATCTTATGAAAATGTTTTTTTTTCAAAACCAAACACTTTAAAAGTTACTCTAAACACACCCTTGGTATCTTTGAATGCTTCTATTATTTTTTTTTTTGGTTTTTTTAATAATAGAACAAAATATTTTACACAAGAATCTTTGTCATAGTTTAGCTCTCAATATTACGTTGTTTTTGGCCATAAACATCTCCTTGTTTCTATGAGAGCTATTAAAGAATTGAGCCCAATACCATTCTTAATTGATGCAGCTCCACTTCTCTCTTACATATATATAGGTGATTTCTTATTTAGGAGTAATTTAAATCACTCCATTCAGAATATCAATGTGTAAAATTTTTATCAAAGCACAACTCACCTTACAATGTTATTATTTTATCATGAAAAATACTTGGCTGCATACTGGTGTGTAGATATCTTTCTATATAGTCATTATTTGTCTGACAACTAAGAGAGAAAAAGGTGGAAAATAAGAAATTGGAACTTTTTTACTTTCTCTCTCTTAATTGTCAAAAAAGGTGGAAAATGGTGGTGTGTTGAAAGATATCTATACACCAGAATAGTTATAGGATAACCCCCATAGTGAACCAATTTAGTATATACAATTAGTTGTCTCTTCGAATCTAGAGTTTGGGCTCTTCAATCAACTAGGTTGACTTTCGTATTGACTTGTCTCTTATGGGGTTAAATTCCATTACACTATTTATTAGTTGCCAAGAGCCTCAGGAGTCTGTCCCACTTGACCTTGTCCTGTTGACACACGAGGCATGTCTTTACATACTCAACAACGTCATCTCGCATGGCCGACTAGTAGTACTCCGACTTTTGCAAGGCCTGGTGGTCCACATAGATGATTTTCTGCCTAATCTAGCGGAAACTTCTATACATAATGTACTATGGCGAGTCCTTCTCTTTCAGTTGTGGTGTAATTTCACAGCTATTTCTTAGGAAAAAGGCGGTGACAACCTCCTACTCTACAGTGGGATAATCGAGTTTGGAAGGCTCTTCTTGAGCAATGACTCTTAAGGATGTGCATGTTTGGCTAAATGGTTAATGAATCTTTAATAGTAAAAAAGCCTAGAAAGGACGGACCAGACACTGCAAACCAGTCGTTATTGGAGTTTCTTCCTCATTTTGATTTTTGTTTTCGTATCACGGATCTTGGTTCACGCTTTATGGCATTTTCACTATCAAAAAAATAAAATACCGAAAAGGATTGTTTATGGACTCATTCTCGATCGCTTTTTGTTAGTGTTCATTGCTGAGTGATCGCTCGCTATCTAGCTAGAAAAGGTGGTCTGGAAGCTTCCTCTCTCCCAGCAAGCAAGACGAGATCACCACTTTTCTCAGTAATGGACTTCCTTTCATTCTTCCTTAATTAGCCTTAGATGTCCTTTCATAGATTCTCGAACCTCAGACAGACGAAATCTCCATGCATGCGTTCTTTCTTTCCACATCTCTTTTTTTTCTTTTGGCCGTTTTTGTTAGGCATTGAACCCCACCTTAGGTGCTTAGTAGTGTCCTCCCCTCCCTAATACCTAAAAAAAGGGGTGACAATCGGTAGACTTTCTTTTCTATGTCCCCGTCTCATCAATGAGCGTAGATTGATAGAGATGGCTTTTGTGCTGGTCAATCTGTATCCCATTCTTCTGGTATAGTTTTGTTTGATCACAAATCAACAGGTGATCCATCCTTTCGCCCCCTTTGGTCAGTAAGTCATCTTGATCCGCCAGAGGGTCTTGAGCTAGCTTCTTTGAAGAGGCTTGATGGGAAAGAGAGGTAAAAGAACTTAAGGAAGGTACCTCACAAGCTCTTGGATTCCATGGCTAAGGCTGACTTTAGCAGATTTGAGGTGAGGGTGGAGAAGTAGAATAGGAGGTGAGTGGTTGATAGAACCTCAGGATTCTAAGGATATTTTGGCAATAAGAGTGGTGCTAGGGCTCAAGACAATTTGGAAGGGGGAGTTGGATCATAAAGAAGAGTTTCTTCCTTTGTTTGAAGAGGAAGAATCCTACCAGACTTGAGATAGGAATGACTAAACTGATTGTCCCAGGAAGATGCAAAGGTCAAAAATATCTAAGTTGGTTTCATTTCATTATTCATTATGTTGGGTTTGTTAATATATAAAGGAGATACACATTTTGTTAGGCTTGTATACATATAGATGAGCTACATTGTATTTAAAGAGTGGAATGAGAGATTTTTCTGATATAATAAAAATTCATTCTCCTCAATTGACGTGTGTTATGGTATCAGAGCGATGTCTTGCATGACTCACCTTTTTTTTGACATGTTCAATTGGGAGCGTTCTAGAAAGCATTTTTCTTCTTGCTTTCTTGCATTGAAACGATTGAGGTTCTTCTACTCCACGTTTCATTTTTTTTTCATCTGAAATTTTCAATTACCTCCTCACCATGGCAGAAGCAACGACTACGACTTCCAGTGCCGATTCTTCTTCAATTTAGGTGAAATTAAACCCATATTTGCTGCATCATTCAATCGGACCTACCAAAATTTTGGTTACACAACAATTGGTTGGTGCGATCAATTATAATTCTTGGAGTAAGGCGATGCTTATGGCTTTATCAGGGAAAAACAAAGTCGGATTCGTTAATGGGGTAATCAAGAAACCCGAAGGTGCTCTTCTTGTGGCTTGGCAGTGCAACAATGATATCATCACATCTTGGATCATCAACTCAATTTCTAAGGAGATTGCGGCAAGTGTTGTATATACTGGATGTGCCAAAGATAGGCGGGATGAGTTGAAAGAACATTTTACACAAAGCAATGGGCCACGTATCTATCATCTTTGAAAAGAATTGACTACTGCAATTCAAGGCTCGATGTCAATTGAAGCTTATTACACCAAAATCAAAACAATTTGGTAAGAACTAACTGAGTATAGACCGATTGATAAATGCTTGTGTGGAAGTTCGAAGTCTTTATTGGATCATATTCATTCAGAATATGTGATGATTTTTCTAATGGGATTTAATGAGACTTATGCATCTGTGAAAGCCCAAATTCTTTTGATGAATCCATTGTCACCCATCAATAAAGTATTCTCTCTTGTTATACAAGAAGAACAAGAACGATCAATTGGTAATTTTCCTACTCCTTTTGATTATGTTAGTTTATTGGCAACTGATAAACGGGGGGCTAATAACAACAATTCGATCTATGAAAGAAAAGAGGGATAACGCCCAATATGTTCTCATTGTGGAATCAAGGGCCATGTAGTTGATTGATGCTACAAATTATGTGGCTACCCCTGGATACACGTTTAATAACAATAATTCTTCCAATAATCAGAAATCTCACCCACCAACTTCTTCTACTATTGCATCTATTGGACATGAGAAATCTGATGGTCTCGTTGTTGCACATGGAGGATCGAAGGCCTGACAATCCACTTTTTTTGCCAGTCTAAGCATTGATCAATATTCTCAATTAATGGGATTGCTTCACTTGCACCTATCAAGTGCCAATTTTGAAGGAATTAGAGCTGTTACTGGCATGTTGCAGGTACTTATATTTCTGCATTTTCTTCTATTGAATGCAAGAATGATGATATGTGGGTTATTGACTCTAAGGCATCGAGTCACATTTGCTACAACAGGTCTCTCTTTGTTAATCTACGACCAACCATTAATGTCTCAGTAATCTTACCTACCTAGTCTTGATTTAAAGTTAATTACATTGGTGATATACGTTTGACAGATGATTTGTTTCTCCATGATGTGCTTTTTCTTCCCCAATTCACATATAATTTGTTGTTAATCAGTGCATTGCTCAAGAACGATCGATATTCTGTTAACTTTTTTGGAAATACTTGTTTCATTCAGGACAAGTCTCTATTGAAGAAGATTGGAAAGGTTGATTGTGTTGCTGGTCTTTACATGTTTTTCATACCAAATTCTTTACCTATTCACACACATTTGGTTAGTGATGCTACCCTGGTATGTAAAACTTCATCCATAACTTGGCACCAATGCTTGGTACATCCCTCTTTGGCGTAGTTACA
Source organism: Trichosanthes truncata (assembly GCA_033996785.1). NCBI lineage: Eukaryota > Viridiplantae > Streptophyta > Magnoliopsida > Cucurbitales > Cucurbitaceae > Trichosanthes > Trichosanthes truncata. The sequence continues at coordinate 47,056,763 of JAWPNB010000013.1, forward strand.
TTATTTGAAGGATTGTTTGCATTTATCAGATTTTTCTTTTCAATGATGCTTACTCTTCTCATCACAGGACTTTTCTTCTCAACGTCTCTACTGAATATGAGCCAACTTATTTCCATCAGGCTTTGCAATATCCTCACTAGAGACAAGCCATGAATGATGAGATTGCTGCCATGGAGCGCAAAAATACTTGGTCTGTTGTTTCTTTATCAGTTGGACATCATACCATTGGCAGCAAATAGATTTATCGAATCAAGTACAAGCCCAATGGCATAGTTGATCATTATAAGGCTAGTCTTGTAGCCAAGGGATACAACCAATAAGAAGGTATTGACTTCCTGGACACTTTCTTTATAGTTGCTAAGATTGTAACTATTAAAGTACTTTTAACTCTAACAACTTCTTTCAATTGGTCTCTAGCCAAAATGGATGTGAATAATGCATTCTTTAATGGTTATTTATTTGAAGAAGTGTGTATGTCCTTACCATTGGGTTACAAGGTCCCTACATTATCTACTTGTAAGGGGGAGAAATTAGTTGTCGATTGAATAAGTCTATATATAGGTTGAAACAGGCTTCTCGACAATGGTTCACCGAACTCTATACTTCCTTATTGAGCCATGGTTTTGTTCAATCTAAGGTCGATTACTCATTGTTCACATGTGGTATTGGTAGTACTTTTGTTGCATTGCGTATTTATGTGGACGGTATTCTTCTTACTATCCCATCTTCTCATGAGTTTGAATCAACACCATCTTCTCATGAGTTTGAATCATCAAAGGCTATTCTTCATTCTCATGTTATGCTCAAGGATTTAGGCTCTGTTACGTATTTTCTTAGCCTTGAATTGTCTTGCTTTAAGCCAGGTCCATTTTTGTTCTAACGAAAATACTACCTTTAAATCCTTGAGGACATTGGTCTTCTTGATGCAAAACCAACTTTATTGCCCATGGGCCCAAATCTTAAGCTCTCTAAGAACATCGATACTCCATTATCAGAGGAAGAGGCTACCTTTAACAGTCGTCTTATTGAAGGTTATTATATTTAGAAACTTCTCGTCTAGATATTTCCTTCCCTATCCATCGTTTAAGTCAATTTTTACAGCAGCCTTCCACTACTCATTTACATGCCGCTCATCACCTCGTGAGGTACCTTAAAAGGTCTCCTAGACAAGGCATTCTTTTACAGCCTACTTTGATTTTTTAACTTCGGCCTTTCGTTGATGATGATTAGGGAAAGGAGAAAAACCCTAGGTCATAAAAATACCTCATGATAATATTAGAGAAACATGGGGTTCCATCTCAAAACCAGTTGATAATGAGAGGAGTAGCCCATTTATCTTATAAATTGTGAGGTCTCTCTTCATCTTTCCGATATGGGATCTTCAGCATGCCCTTCAATATGGTTCCTCTTTAGGTTCACCATTCTTGGGTTGGATCTCGATTTTTTTTTGACCGAATACCTGTTTGGGCTTTATGGGCTCTGATACCATATTAGAGAAACATGAGGTTCCATGTATCTTATAAATTGTAAAGTCTCTCTTCATCTTTCCGATGTGGGATCCTCAATAGATAACTCCATTAAAGGTGACTGAAACTTCATCCCCACTCTCTATACTCTAAAGCTTGCTACACTTCTTTCCTCTCTGACCTAAGCATCGAAGTGGATGTGGTAAGCACCATACCGGTGTGCAGTGTTTTTCATGTTTTGCAGGCCACCTCTATCCCCTCACAAATACAAATTCACTGTTGGATTCACGTGCAAATCAGGTGCATTCCCTTTGCCTGAATTTGTGCATCAATAGTTGGCGCCGTCTGGGGGATTTTTTGTGAAGAACTTGCACAACAATTCAAAGGATGAACAAGAAGGCCATGGGTCCAAACCACACTATGGGGAAGAGAATTTTGATAAAGAACACCATCCAAGGAGGACGAGGGAGGATAATTCTCAAGCGGTGGTGAATCAGCCATTATGAAAGAGCTCACCTTGGCCTCATCCTCGAGAGAGCTGACCTGAGGAATTCAAAACATCAAAGAAGAAGGCTAATGGAAGAGAATAGGAATTTGAAACATTAGGGATGAGCTCGACTCGACCTCTTCTAAAGAAGGAAAGACCCGAGGCCGACCTGACCATCTTGGTTGAGAAGAGACACAAGTCAAATCAAATCCTCGATCAACATCAGGAAGAGCTCGTTCGCAATCCCACTAAAGGAAAAAGCCCCAATGGAAAAATATTTGGGCAAACCATATGCTCATTGTCAGAATCCAAAGGAAAAGTTAATCCTAGGTAGGGATGAACAAGAGAAGCTGCGAGGAGGCCACAACAGTCGTACCATTCAAGGCTGAGGTCAAACCTTAATACTTGATATAAAGACTGAGGTCGACCCAAGCCAAGCTGAGATAGAGCTGAGTCGAGTTGAGGCGAGGCGAGGTCATCCTAGGTATTTTCTTTGAAAACAAAAGTGTATTTAAAAAAAACTTGAGGTTGCCAAAGAGAAGAAAACTGATGTTACTCTCATTCAACAAGAAGAATTCGAGACCAACTAAAGAAGTCCAACGAAGGCAGAGTTAGACAACGCCGAGGCCGAGGCCACCTTGGCCGAGGTGAGGACAAAAACTCTAGCTTTGGATCAGTGTATCGAAAAAGACAGAAAATTGATTCTAATAGAGGTTGAGGCCAAGCCAAGCCAAGCATTTTCTTGATTGAGCATGCTTATGCCGAGGCTAAGTCCTACCTCCTTGGAAACTAATTCCATCCAACCTATTACTAGACCATGAAGTTTCCAACACCAGTTGGAATTTGAATGGTCAAAAGAGAGCAGAAAACATTCAGGGAATGCTACTGCACAATTCTGAATGAAGTGGCTGAGGCCGACTCGAGTCGAGGTTAACCTGAGTGTTTTGAGCCTACCAAAGATGACCAACCTCGGGATGAGCACAATTTCTCCACTACCACGATGGACTAGAATCAAATGTGGAGGATTAGCAAGTGGGGAGTCAAATTGTAAATGAAAAGCTAGAGCTCGAGAAGAATGACATGCACCTGAAGATAGTGTAGTATACTTTGTTCAGGTTAGTAACTCCACTTCAAGAATAGAATTTATTGAGGTCGAGGCACAAAACCTCCATTAACTCCACAACGATCCCTTTGTGGTTACTTTGACCGTAGCTAATGTTAAAGTGCATCGTATTCTGGTTGATGGTGGAACCTCAGCTAGTACTCTATCATTAACTAATTTTAATGCCATGATACTTGGTAGAGAACAACTAAGAAGTAGCCCAACTCCCCTAGTTGAATTTTCCTCTTTTATATTTAATATATCTAATATATTAAATATTAATTTGAACACTTCAAATTAAATATTACTTTGAACATTACAAATTTTTCTTCCAACTAAATTGATCCTTCAAGGTTATTATGAGGTAGCAATGGGACCTTATGGACCTACAGATTGTAAACTCCAATGATACAAAATTAATTAATTAAACTCTTTAATTAATCAATTTTCATTCATTAACTCTAGGGTTACTCAACTATAGGCCTAGAGTTGCACACTTATGCACTGTAGGACAAGTTGTGTCCATGGATATAATCACTACATGCAAGTTGATCCTTTAGGAGTTGTTCGTAATTACAGTTGGGTGAAAAGTCTGTTTTACCCCTGTAATTACATTTTGCACCTTAAGTACCACTAATCCTCTAATGAACAATTTGTTTATGATCCAACCATAAACTAAGTCCCTCTCATGCCAGTGAGAGGGTAGGGCCCCATTGTTCAAATCTCAAAATCAACATTTAAGGGAACTACTCATCTACTTACCCTATATGGGAATGAGTGAATTCTATCTTGCGAGATTATGTTTCCAGCCCCCTATTTGGTCAAGTTCCCAAAATGGTAGGCTTATTGAATCGGTTACAAAAGCCGCTCTCACCAATGCAAATCAAAGAAAGTGCCCTCACAGGCAGGAGTTCATAACTCACTCAGGATTAAGATCGAGTTACATATGATCATCCTGATGAAATATTAATCTTCTTAATTAATGGATTTATAAAGAGAGATTAAATATTTCGTAGTCTAGTCCTATACAAACTCATTGTATAAGAATCACCACTCACATACATGTCTCCACATGAACGATTTGGACCAAATCATTTGTAACCATTATAAAGTTGGTCGTAACAATAGTGTTTCCAGGATAAGATACCCAACCTTATCCATATACTATAGATTCTTTAGGTTATTTCTTGAACATGATCCTCTCGTATGTCAATCACATACGTTTCAAGATTACGCTAATAAGTTTTGATTTTTCATATAATGGATAATAATATATTTTCAATAAAATAATCAAAATTTCTATTAATTATTAAATAATAAATCATTAATGACGAGGCTTTAGGGCATAAATCCCAACAGCCTCGATAACTTATTTGTTCATTTACGGTTATATTACTGTAGTGAATCTGACAATTTACTTCTAGTTTGGAAATTCTTATTATATACAATGTTTGTACTGTTATTTACACTGTAATTATTTGTAGCCAGTTAAGGTGTAATAAATTTGCTAGTGTTACTCAGTTATTATATACAATGTTTTACCAACAATCTGAAGACAATTATCTAAACTGATGGCTGCAAGCTCTTCCACTAATGTTGCTCCTCCTACCATGATGGAATCAACCATTCTCAAAACTCATGCTGAAAAATCAGAGAAATTTAAAGGAGAAAACATCAAAAGATGGCAACAAAAGATGATTTTCTACCTCACCACGCTGAACCTTACTCACATCTTGAAGAAAGAATGTCCAATTACCTCACCAGAAGCTGTCACTCTTGAAACTGAAGCTGCTAAGCAAGTATGGATGCATTCAGACTTCTTATGACACAATTACATACTTAGTAGTCTTGAAGACACCTTGTATAATGTCTACTGCAATACCTACAATACTTCAAGGTAATTGTGGGAGACATTAGACAAGAAGTATAAGTTGAAAGATGCTGGTACTAAGAAATTCTTTGTTGGAAAATTCTTAGATTAGAAGATGATTGATACCAAGTTGGTAGTCAATCAGATTGAAGAATTGCAAATTATCATTAGTGATTTGCAAAGTGAAGGATTGGACATTAATATACCATTCCAAGTTGCTGTTGTGATTGAGAAGTTGTCTTCTTCCTGGAAGGACTTCAAATGCTATCTCGAACACAAGCGAAATGAATTGTCATGGAGAATCTTGCTATTAAACTCCGCATAGAAGAGAATAATAGAAAATGAGACAAAGCTTCGTTGGAAGTTGAAGCCAATGCTCATGTTGCTGAAGCTTTAAGGCGTGAACCCAAGAAGCAACAATTGAGAAAGAAAAATGTGAATCTTGGGCCGAGGAATGATGTCAACAAGCGCATTCGTAGAAATTGTTAGGTTTGTGGTAAGAGTGGCCATACAGCTGCAATTTGTAGACACAAAAAAGGAAAAAGCTCCAACCATCAAACCAATGTTGTGAAAAAAGACGATCTAGTTGTTTTCATTTCTGAGGTAAATATGTCCTCTGACACCAAAGGCTGGTGGATTGATACTGTTGCTACTAGGAACATTTGTAAAAACAAGTCATTATTCACCACATATGAGAATTGCTAGATGGTGGTGATAAAGCTATATATGGAAAATACTTCAACTGCCTCTATGGAAGGTAAAAGGGAAGATCCTGCTGAAATGGACTTCTAGAAAGATACTTACCCTCAATGATGTATGGCATGTGCCAGAATCATGAGAAACTTTGTTTAATAAAAATGGGTTCGAGCTTGCACTTGAGTAAGATAAATTTATTATGACAAAGGAGGGTATGTATGTGGAGAAAGACTATTTGAATGATAGTATGTTCAAACTAAATGTACTGGCACAAATGCCCAAGAATAATAATAATAATAACAACTTTTCTGCTTATATTGTTGAGTTGTGTGATGTATGACATTCTAGGTTAGGGCATGCCAATTATCATTCTTTACATAGAATGATAAATTTAGGATTATTGCCTAATTTCAACATTGATAGAAGACACAAATGTGAAGTTTGTGTTGAGTCAATGTTTGCTAGAAAGTCATTTTCATATGTGGAAAGAAGTAATAAAGTACTTGATCTGATTCACAGTGATGTATGTGAATGAAATGTATCCCCACAAGAGGCAGTAAAAGGTATTTTGTCATATTCATTGATGATTGTAGTAAATATGTCTATGTATATTTATTACATAGTAAAGATGAAACCTTAGATGTTTTTAAAGCATATAAGGCAGAAGTTGAAAATCAATTTGAGAAGAAAGTATAGATGCTTAGATCATATAGAGGTGGTGAATATGAATCATCATTACTTAATGAATTCTATGAAGTTAATGGTATAATCCATCAAACTAAAACACCTTATACACCACAACAAAATGATGTAGTTGAAAGAAAAAATTGAACTTTAAAGGATATGGTTAATTGCATGTTCAATAGTTCAAGTTTACCTAATAATTTGTGGGGGGAGGCCTTGCTTACAGCAAATTTTATACTAATTAAATATAATTCTATATAAGATGACCGATAAGTCGCCTTATGAAGTGTGGAATAGAAAGTTACCCTCATATAAAATGTTGAAAGTGTGAGGGTGTTTAGCAAAGGTACAAATTCATTTACCAAAAAGGACCAAACTAGGACCTAAGATAGTTGATTGTGTCTTTATAGGCTATGCAATGCATATTGCTGTTGTTGCTTATCTTTTTAGTAGTGCAATGCGTAATACCGCAAGTGTACGATGTTACGTTTTAGTATAGTGAATTTGAGTAAAGAGTATCGTCCTCATGTTTGGGTTTCCAGATTAATTGATTACCATAGATACTAACATTTAATTTTATCTAGAGAATCAGAAAGAAATAACGAATGAACTAAAAACTAAATCTAAATATTTACAAGTGGAGACAATCAAAGGGAAACATGTTAGGGAATTTACTTCTCCTATTAGTTCCATGCTTAATTAATCTTTACAAGTTGTTAAAATAGAAAGCATACGACAAATAAGAAACACAGAAGAAAAAAAACGACACACAGATTTACGTGGTTAACTAATGGTGTGTTAGCTACGTCCACATGTAGAGGGAGAGAGAATTTTATTATCTTGAGGAGAAACGAAGTACAAAATGCAGAGAGATTTTAGATAAGAGTTTAAAGGGTTTTATATATGGCACCATTCTTAAATCCTAATATAGAATATGCCCAAAAAAGCCCAATTACGAAAATAAATAAACTAAGTCAAGAAGATATATTCATAACTACACAAGTCAATTTCATCATGCATACAATCATAAGTCAAGAAGATATATAATTGACTCTCTCAAGCTCAACTAATTCTCTTGCATAATTATAAAATCAACATGTTTGTCTATTTTCTACAACTAAGCAAGGTATTAAGAAACTTCTTTTAACAACTTCTAAAAGAACTCTTCACTGTTGTGCAATAATTTACAAATAGCCATGCATTCGAGTTCTAATCTAAATTTTACTCTTTTAAGCTAAAATTTAGATCAAGCAAACAATTAATCTTTGGCCATTAAACATACAAACACATGAATGGTTGTTGCAATATAAAAAGACTTTCAATTAATTAAATATAAAAACTAAATTGATTACATCAGTCCCTAAGATTGGAGTTTAATCACTCAAAATCCACAATAAAAACCTAAACTCATTAAGAATCAATAAAAGAAACTACAAAGAAAAAGGGAAAAGATGAAAACTCTTTGATGCGTGTCCATCCTCGTTTCCGATGTGATGTGCAGCAAGCTCGAACCTTGAATTTCTTCCTTAGATCTCAAGAGTGTCTTCTAAGTCCCAACAATTAAGTAGAAATCGAAGTCCAGATTTTCTCCGTCCAACCAGTCACCACAAGTTCGAAAGCATAGGGGCCTTTTTATAATACAGAGCAGCGTCAAGATGCTAGAGACAACGTCGAGACACTTGGTACAATTTCTCAATGTTGTCTTTCTAATTCCATTTACAACATGGTAAAGCAGGTAGCATCGACACGCTACCCACAACATAGGAATTTTTTAGCACACACGTTTCTTCGTGATGGCAGGCTTGCGACATGATTCTTTGGAGCATCTCAACACTGCAAGGCAACATCTCAATGCTATACTTGGTGGTTGAGAGGCTTGGAATGCTGCTTTTAGAGCGTATTGACACTCTAAATGACGTCTAGACGCTGTTCTCGTAGGAATTCTGGCTACAACTCTTCATGTCCCAACTTGGTGACTTAAATTGATGTCAAATAAGGTTCTTTCCCCACATTTACTTCAAAAAAATCAGTTCTTCTCTAAACGCTCGAAATCTACAAAATGACCAAATAAATATGTGAAAACACTGAAATATAGCATAAACCAGTAATTAAAACAAGTCCTAGGAATAACACATTTTGTGTGCTATCAGCTGCTTATAGATTCATGGTGGTTAAATCAGAAATATTTGATATTAATATTAATACTATTATGGAGTCTATTAAAGCTAAACTTTTCAAGGATATATTTCTTTTAAAAGAGAAAAAACACACAAGTAGTGGCGTCAAAAGAAATTAGGACGCTAGCTCTTCGAAAGGTCAACATGATAAGAAAACTGAGTCTAAACCCAGAAGAAGAAAAAGAGTTAAGAAAGCTACTTCTTTTGGACCTAGTTTCATAACTTATATGATAGAAGGTGAACCTCAAACTTTTCAAGAAGTTGTGTCATCTTCGAATGCACCTTATTGGAAGGAAGCTATCAATAGTGAGATAGAATCCATTTTGTAGAACAAAACTTGAGTATTGGTTGATTTACCTCCTAGAAGTAAACCAATAATGAAGTAAACCAAAGTATTTCTTTTTTAAAATAAAATATTAATAAATAAAAAGTACTTTAAAAAAATTGAATTGATTTAAAAATTATTTTTAAAGAAACAATTGAAAGATAAATTATCAAAAATAAATTTAAAGTGATTAACTGAGAATCTTAAAAATATGTAGTAAGAAAAAAAATAAATATAATTAATAGTATCTGTTATGGGTGAAATTGGATTTGAAAAGAATGAGCTGGATAAAGGGGTGCAATGAAGGGCCAAATAAGGAAAGAAACCCAATACGAAGTCCAAACGGACCGAAACCGACAGGAGACCAACCCAGAACGAGAAAGGACGAAGAAACGGGCTTGGGCCGAAGCCCAAGCACGTGGTCGGCCTCAGCCGAGGCCGAGGCCGACCACATGGCAAGGCCCCATTTTGGGCCTTGCCATGGTCCAAAGTCAAAATGGAGAAGACCGGAGCTTGGGCTCGGCCCAAGCCCGTGGTCGGCGGAGGCCGACCAGTTTGGCAAGGCCCAATTTTGGGCCTTGCCTCGTCCCTTATGGCCCGTGCGCCCTCGGTTCAGCCCAATTCAACCTTTCCTTTCCCCATTTGAAGACGGAAACCCACGAAAAGCCCTAGGAATGAAGCTATTTAAGCTCTCCCTCAGGGGGAGAGCAAGGTAAGTTCATTCCAGCTTACAACACTCTCCTACGACTCTCAAAACTCTCTCTGACTTAAGCATCGGAGCCTATGTGGTCTACACCACACCGGTGTCCAGGTTTTTCTTGTCTTGCAGGCCGCGTTCTTCCCCCAAGAATACAAATTCACTGTCGTTGTCACGTGGAGTCCAGGTGAGATTTATCCTGTCCAAAATTTGGCAACAACAGTTGGCACCGTCTGTGGAAAACGACAACGCTTGCTGGAAAAACCTTGTGCCTAAGTCAACCCTACGAGAAGATGAGTAAGATACCAGAAAACAAGAACTGGAATGAAGACGGAGATGATTCCGATCAGGATCGTCACCCGAGACAAACGAGAGAAATTTCTTCTCCTCGGCCTCATACTGGCACAGGCCGACCAGAGGAGGAGATGGTCGAGCTGAAGAAGAAGGTCGACAACATGGACAAATATCTGTTGAAGATCTTGGAAAAACTAGAAAAGCAAGATCATCAGAAAAAAGAAAAACACGATGAGGAACCACCTCTCATACGAGACCCAAGAAAAGGAAAAGCGAAGGTGGTTGAGGGGATGGGAGAGTCAGGATCTCATACCCAAGAACCAACTGAGAAGCTGATCCTTGGAGGAAACGACAAGCCACGTCAGCTCTTGGTCAAAAGTCAGGCGAGCAAGACAGGCAAGTTAAAATCTGTTGTGCAGGTTGTCTCGCAGGCTAATGGCCGAGGCCGACCAGGTAAGGCTGAAGCGACGATCGCGCGGGATCACAAAGCGACATCAGACTTGTGAAGTCTGATCAATCAGAAGCGGAAGATTCAGGCCGAGGCCGACAAGTTTGAGGCCGAGGTCGACCAGACTAAAGCCGAGGCCGAGGCGATGAACTTCAAGCACAAAGCACAAATCCAAAGTCCTATCTAGAAAGTTGACATCCTGAAAATGCAGAAGGAATTTGGGGACCTTCAAGGGAACATTCTCAAAACTCGTGAGATCGAGAGGTGGGATCTCGAGGCTCTCATCGAGCAAGTTGACCCTCCTTTCACTGACGAGATCATGAAAGAGAAAGTTCCTAAAAAGTTCAAAGTACCAGCCATCACCCCATATGATGGCAATACTGATCCTGTTGAACACCTGGACACATACCGAGCGCAGATGGAACTTCATGGAGTTTCAGAAGCTATTAAATGCAGAGCATTCTCTTCTACCCTCACAGGACTAGCTAGAGAATGGTACAGAAAGTTGAAGAGAAAATCCATTGGCTCTTTCAAAGAGTTAGCCAGAGCATTTGTAACGCAATTCTTAGGAGGACGAGACCAACGTAAACCTCAGATGCACTTGCTCACCATAAAGCAAGGGCCAAAAGAGACCTTACGTGATTATGTCTCGCGCTTCAACAAGGAAACGTTACAAGTTGAAGGATTCACAGACACGACTGCCCTAATCGCCATTGTTGCAGGCTTACAAGATAAAGGCTTGCTTAGATCAATTGGCAAGAAAGAACCGACCTCCTATGTCGAGTTCATAACTAGGGCTCAAAAGTATATTTGATCGCGAAAGAAGCAATAGACACGTAGAGCAAGATAGAGCTCGAGATTACAATTTTCCCAGTTCGAAGAGGATGAGGGTCGAGGAAAGAGGCCGAGGCCGACCAGATCTTAAGGTCGTCCCCGGTCATCGATTCGAGAGGTATGCTTTCACAACTCTCCCTCCTGAGCAAACCTTGATGGAAATTCGCCACTTAAATTTGGTGAAATTTCCAGACAAGATGTGAACTCCAGCTGGAAAGAGAAACAAAGATAAATATTGTTTCTTTCACCGAGATCATGGTCATGCAACTCATGATTGCTATCAGCTACGAGACGAAATCGAAACCCTGATCAGAGAAGGGTATCTGAAAGAATACATCCGAGATGGCCGAGGTCGACCAGAGGATGGCCGAGGCCGACCAGATGAAGAACCCCCATGAGAGATCAAGTAAAGTAGAGGCCTACCAGAAGGAGGCCGAGGCCGACCATACCCCTATGGACTACTAGGGGGCTTTCTTCTGTTTACTTCATCTCTAGTTAGGATTACATTTGTCAACTTCAGCAAATTCACGTAAGATTCAAATTTTATTAGCAATAAAATTAAAATTTCAAGCTACAAGTTGTGTCACTCAAGCATGAGTTCAACCAAGAAACTCCTACTTGAGTAGGGGACTACTAAGGGGATATGCTTCCCTATGAAACAAAAAGCATCGAAGCTACATAGGAGATATGCCTCTCTGATAAACAAAAGGCAGAAGCTACTAAAGAGATATGCCTCTCCAATTGAACAAAAGGCAGAAGCTACACAAAATGAGGCAGAAAAGTCAAGAATTGGAGAAAAACCGAGGCCGAGGCCGAGGCCGACCTCCAAGGCCAAGGCCGAGCATGTCCAAAATAATCTGAATCATGGAATGCAAAGGGATCTTTCTTGGAAGAAGCATAATCTTCTCGAATGACCCCACAATCTAAGTCCTTGTGATGCTTGGAAAATCGTTTGACATCCCAGTTAAATCCACAGTCAAAGATTTCATCCTGCATCACGACATATTCCTCTGTCTTCCTAAACTTTTCAGCCAGGTATTCTGCATTGGACAGATGAGCTTGGGCTTCATGCAATTGGGTTCGAACTGATTGGAGCTCAACCCTTGTGAAATCAAGCTCAATCCTAACCTCAGCCAAGAGACGATTGACTTGAGTCAAGCTAGCTTGAGTTTAAACCAGCTCTGCCTTTGGAACACTGGTCTTTTGGAGAGTACTCACACCCTAAGGTCGAAGAGGAAGATTTGAAATCTCAAAAGTAGAAACACCTCCCACGTCTGAGCTAGAGCCACCGGCCCTCAAAGGCCCAACTCCTCCTGTGGCCTTTTTCTTCTTTTTTTGCCTTTGAGCTTTAAGCAAAGAAGTAGATCGTGGAGGCATATCTGAAAAACAGAAGCAACGAAATCATGAGTTAACGAAAACATATGAGACAGAAGTTAAAGTAGAGGAACTGAGGTCTGACAAGGGTGGCTGAGGCCGACCACCCTGTTCGAGGACGACCACCTTGGCCAAAACCAACCTCTCTCCAGCACAATGATTACAAGAAGAATTTGAGGTTAAATCCAACCTTTCAGAAGAAGGGATGGAGTAAAACCGATTCTAATTAAATTTTCTTGACTAACAAGAGAAAGACCAGGATAAGCTGGCTCCTAGAAAAAATGAAGAAGAGGATGGTAAGACCGAGGAAAACTTGTACACGAAAAAACGTACCGAAGCGTAAGGAGGCCAAACAGAAGCACCAAGGAGGCCTCGGCCGACCAGACCTCCTGCCCTCGATGCTCACTCCATTGCTTATTTCCTCTACTCCTCTCACGGTATCAACTTAAAATGAAGCTACAGTTCCAAAAATGCTTATGAAAAGCGAGAAGCTACAAGGCTACAGAATAACCAAGAATTCCCTCCAGCAGGAGGTCATGAAGCTACACGGCTACAAGATAGCCAAAATTCCCTCCTACGGGAGGTCAGGAAGTCCAGAATAGTCCCTACGGGGTTTGATGGCAATCCCACTTAAATTTGAGGACGCCCTCGAATTTATATATTCTCTCCAGAAAAACGACACAGATCGCGAATCCAGAAGAGAGTCTTAGCCCCCAAGAAAGATCGAAATGTTCCCTACGGGGTTGGACGACAATCTTAGGATGATCCAAGGAGAACCTTGGAGCCTTAAATTTTCTCCAGGATGTGGACGAACACACATCCAGAGGAGAATCTTACCCACCAGAAAAGACCGACCTACGGGGTTAGACGGTAATCCTGGGGATGATTTGGGATGCAAAATAAGCGTCACGGAACCCTAAAATTCCTATAGGAAATGGAGAAAACAAGACGCAAGATAAGCGTCATGGAACTCTAAAATTCCTACTGGAAAATAGAGAAACCGACAGTCTAGGAGACTGAATATCCTAGCAAGGATGGACAACAATAACTAGAGATAATTCGAGGCAGACCTCGAATTGTTAACAATGACTCCAAAACTTAAAATGCTTCTCCCAAGTCAGGCTCCATGCATTACTCTACACGCTCCTAATCTCGAATCCTAACTAGGGAGTGGGGGCTAATATTATGGGTGAAATTGGATTTGAAAAGAATGGGCTGGATAAAGGGCTGCAATGAAGGGCCAAATAAGGAAAGAAACCCAAAACCGACAGGAGACCAACCCAGGACGAGAAAGGACGAAGAAACGGGCTTGGGACGAAGCCCAAGCCCGTGGTCGGCCGAGGCCGACCACATGGCAAGGCCCCATTTTGGGCCTTGCCATGGTCCAAACTCAAAATGGAGAAGACCGGAGCTTGGGCTCGGCCTAAGCCCGTGGTCGGCCGAGGCCGACCAGTTTGGCAAGGCCCAATTTTGGGCCTTGCCTCGTCCCTTATGGCCCGTGCGCCATCGGTTCAGCCCAATTTGACCTTTCCTTTTCCCATTCGAAGACGGAAATGAAGGGAATAATCTAATTAAACCCACAGCGGAAGCATAAGAATCGTCTTTGATTTATTTAGAATTAGACACAAAACTAAGGTTAAGCAAACATACCTTAGGATTATCATGGAGATATTTCTGGTGGGTCTTTATCTCCTCCACAAAGTCTTCCTGGCTATGACTCTAACAAAAGATCAAGGCTTGTGGGAGCCTCTTGAAAGAAAATCCACAAGCGATTGGAGAGAAAGATGTCTAGAGAGAATTCTTTAATTCTCTCTATTTTAGGAGATGTGTATTGTGTAGAATCTCAATGGCTCACCCCTAGGATCCTATTTATAGTGGTCTAGGGAAGATAATTAAATAATATATTTTAATATCTAATATATTAAAATATATTTATCTAACCAATTTGAATCTTATTCAAACCTTTAAAATTCTCCTACGACATCTATTTCCTAATTTGAATCCAATTCAAATTTAATAAATATCTTTTCTTTAATGTATCTAATATACATTAATTATTTTTAATATTCAATGTATCAAATACAATAAATATATTTTCCTCTTTTATATTTAATATATCTAATATATTAAATATTAATTTAAACACTTCAAATTAAATATTAATTTGAACATTTCAAATTTTTCTTTCAACTAAATTGATCTTTTTAGTGTTATTATGAGCTAGCAATGGGACCTTATGGACCTACAGGTTATAAGCTCCAATGATACAAAATTAATTAATTAAACTCTTTAATTAATTAATTTTCATTCATTAACTATAGGTCACTCCACTATAGACCTAGAGTTGCACTCTTATGCACTGTAGGACAAGTTGTGTCCATAGATATAATCATTACATGCAAGTCAATCCTTCACGAGTTGTTCGTAATTACAGCTGGGTCAAAAGTCCGTTTTACCCATATAATTACATCTTGCACCTTAAGTACCACTGATCCTCTAATGAACAATCTGTTTATAATCTAATTATAAACTAAGTCCCTCTTGGGCCAGTGAGAGGGTGGGGCCCCATTGTTCAAGTCCCGAAATCAGCACTTAAGGGAACGACTCATCTACTTACCCTATATGGGAAGGAGTGAATTCCATCTTGTGAGATTATGTTCCCAGCTCCCTATTTGGTCAAGTCCCCAAAATGGTAGGCATATTGAATCGGCTACAAAAGCCACTCTCACCCATGCAAATCAAAGGACAAGCCCTCACAGGCAGGAGTTCATAACTCACTCAGAATTAAGATCGAGTCGCATATGATCATCCTGATGAAATATTAATCTTCTCAATTAACGGATTTATAAAGAGAGATTAAATATTTCGTGGTCCAGTCTTATACAAACTCATTGTATAAGATACCCCCACTCACATGTCTCCACATGAATGATTTGGATCAAATCATTTGTAACTGTTACAAAGTGGGTCGTATCAATAGTGTTACCAGGATAAGGCACCCAACCTTATCCATATACTATGACCCTTTAGATTATTTATTGAACATGATCCTCTCGTATGTCAACCACATACTGTTCAAGATTACACTAATAACCTTGGATTTTTCATATAATGGATAATATTATATTGCAAATAAAATAATCAAAATTATTATTCATTATTAAATAAATTATTTATTACGAGGCTTTAGGGCATAAATCCCAACAATCTCCCACTTGCACTAAAGCCGGCGAGACATGTATCCTAGGGCATACTCTATACCCAACATGTTCTCCCACTTGCCCTAGCAAAGATGAGATATGTCTCGTAATCCTAGACATTCTAGGTGACTCTTAAACACTTTAGCCTGAAGAGTCTTTTTATATAGATCTAAACGACTGTCATTAAAAGCCATCTTGGTCACTACCATGATGCTTTCTCTCTCTCGATATGATTCCCTATACATTGTTGTTTTGTAATGTCCTTAATATTAGTCTTTGCACTGCTATTATCATAATAAAGAGGATAGTCTAAATAATATCTGAAACACCTTTCAGATCTTCAAGAAACTATTTGAGTCAGACAAGTCTTTTTGTTGCTTCACAAGCAAAAAAATTTAACTTGTATATCATACTCCACCACTTAGGGTAGAATTTATCCTTATATAGATTTCCTAAATCTTTGTAAGAATCAGTGTATCTTGTAAAGATCAAATCTTTAACTCCATACACAAAAATTTCTCATCATCCATAGATAATTTGAGAAAGTTTTTAATTTTCTACTCAATGGTCATACCATTCGTTTAACTGATATATGTTAACCAATTGTATATTAAATGTTCAGTCTCATTTATGCATATCATATACTCTCAACATTTGAGGTGTCTTAAGATACACTTTCTTAGACATAAAAATCAAATATTTGACAACAATTTTGTCAATATAAGATGTTTGAGACAAAGTTAACATTTTGTCCTTAAAATCTTCATTTTGGACATTTAAAATATACTGAGTCATTCAAATCACTTATTTGAAATTGGTTACTTAATCAACGTTTTATGTTAGACATCTTACATCATTCATAATGGGTAAAAATATCACCAACATAAAACATGAGAAAAATTCACTAAGCAATTAATGATTTTCTTGTCTATACAAGCTTCATTAATATTTATCCAAAGTCATAGATTTTGATACTTTTGTCAAACCTTATATTCACAGATCTAATAGTATAATTCATTTCATAAATGAACCTTTACTATTTCGCAAACCTTTTGCTTTTGATCTTTGAAAATAAACATATCTGATTGATTTGTGTAGATGTATTATCTAAGATTTCTTTTCATAAAAGAATTCTAAACATTCATTTTCATATCCCATATGCAACAATGAATTAAATAATACTTACAGACTTTAGTATGACAACAAGTGAGAAAGTTTACTCTTAGTCTACTTTCTCTTATTAGGTCTAACCCTTTGCCATTAGTCTCACTTTGAGAGTAATAAACCTTCAACTTTGTCATCTAACATGACAGTTTGGGCTTCAATTAAGTCCTTGTAAATGTTGAGTCATCTCATAACTCTCCCACTACGATGAGGCTTATCCAATTCATGACTAGGATCCATTTGACTTTCAAATGTAATAAAATTGTTAACAACTTTTGTTAACTATTTAGTGGCTTCACTTGGAACTAATTTATTAACACTATCTCACCTTATTAAAGGTTTGTAGTCTTTTATTTGACATTTCTTATAAAATTGATATTTGTCATACAAATACCTTATTCGTTTTAGGACTACATAAAATACCACTTTATACTCCTTAGGGATGACCTACACTTAGGCTTATCTTTGAACATATACAAGCTTTTTAGGCGTGTTTCAACACGTGAGCTTAACATTCCCAAATGGTGAAGTGTTGTAAACCAGCTTTACTACTCTTCTATAATCTTTAAAATTGTCTCGTAGACACTTTTAGAGGGAATCATGTTCACCATGCAATCTCTATTGCATTTCCTAACCTGGAGTATGGTAATGGTGTGTAACTCATTACTGATGTGACTATGTCTAACAAGGTCTTGTTTCTCCTCTTGCAGCACAATTTCACAAAATTGCACTTGGTATATTAAGATAATTTGGGATAAAAACCCATTTTCTATCAATTAGTTTTAGTACGTAAGGTTCCTGTACTTTCTATTATGATCTGATCATAATATTTTGATAGATTGAATTACCTAATCGATTTTTTAACTCTAGTCTTAATTTTCTTGAACTTTTCAAAAATTTAGACTTATGTTGTATTAGGTAAAGATACTTGTACTTTGAATGATCATCAACTAGAGTGACAAAATATTCATGACTTTATTTGACCTTTACATTTACCAGACCACATGGGTCAGAATATGTAAGCCCAAAGTATTCTTTGGCGTTCTAGCCCTATCTAATAAAGGCCCAATGATTATCTTGCATGAAAGGCAAGATCTACAGACAGGTAAAGTAATTAACTAACTTTTTAGATAAGTACCTTTTACTAGTCTTTTCATTCTATTCAAGTTGATGTTAATCAACCTTAACAGCCAAAGTCAAGTATCATCTTTTAGGAGAAAACAATGTCTTTCTATTTTGGATTCTATAATCCTGAATATCTCAGTATTTTGTAGTATATTATATGTCAACATTTTTAACATATACAAATTGTTCTTATTTTCAGCTGAATGTATTTTCAAACAATTTTGAAAATATAAACTTTTATACTTCAAAGTAATTCATACTATATGAACATTTTTGTAATAAAGTTCGAGAAATTGAATTTCTCTTATGGTTACTAAAAACACCATATTCAGCATTATGTAACAATTTTTACTTAATGACATCTTAATGTCTCTCACTACACTAACTGAGATAGGCTTCCTGGTGCTAACTTGTAGAAATTATTCTACATGTTAAGTATTTTCCAAGAATTACATATTAAATGTAATGAAGAAAAAATCTTGATAGTAGATCTTATATTGACTATCTAGGTGGCATTTATATTCCACCAAAAATCTAGTAAATCAAATTTACTTTCATTTATATTTTTCTACCTAGAGGCATTTCAAAAATTCCTCTTATTATGACTGTCCTAGCTAATTTAGGAACTATTTCCTTTTATATAGCTTCAATCATTTGGTTTCTTTTCTTGAAATTTTGTAATACTTAAATTCGAGATTATTTAGACAATTTTCTAAATTTAGCTTATGTTAACTTCAACATCTCATATGTTGTTGTCATTTTCTTTATCTTTTAAACTTGACATCTAACATGTCAACTAGGAGAGTACATACAAGCTATCTCGTTTACTTTTGATTCATTAATCATGTGCTTCACGAACAATTCGAATAGCATTAGCAACAGGTTTTGAGAACATTTCTCAATAAAGACAAAAAAAAAATATTTTACACTACCATTATAGTATTAACGTTACTTTTCCAAGTAATAAAATTTCTCAATTTTGACTTATCAGTAATAAAATTAAAAATTATGAGAGAAACTGACATAATATTGAAATATATATATAATTTAACATCATGCAAACAATTATCCATTCAATTTTAGCATAGAAATCAAATATTTTGTAAAAATGAACCCTATAAATCATTTCTAATGCTATGGTACTTTAGTGAGTTAGAACAAGTGCCGTCGTAGGGTAGGTCAAGTATTCCTTCACTAAACTGAGACAATCTCAACCAAGTATTATACCAGAATAACTCTTATTCCTATAATATTTAGTTACCATTAGTTTGGTCAAGGACATCATTAACAACTTTAATAAGCCCTTTGTAAGTGTGACCCATCATTTTAGATCGTATAGTTTTATCCCAACAAGTGCCGCCGTAGGGTAGGTCAAGTATTGGAAACAAAACTACAATCCTATCCTTCTCAGGAGTTCACCCTGATATTGACTCATGCAAACACCTTCCGTAGGGGGACGGTCCAAAAGCCGCCACGAGGCCCCACATGAATCTCACGATGTAAACTAATGATGGAGACCGTAGGATATGTTGACACATTTCCTTCTCCCACTTACTATAATACTTTCTCAAAAGATTCACCCTGATATTGATCCATGCAAACACCTTCCGTAGGGAGGACGGTCCAAAAGCCGCCACGAGGCCCCACATGAATCTCACGTTGTGAATCAATAATAGAGACCGTTGGATTTTTGACATGTGTCATTCTCCTACTAGTATTTTGAAATAGGGTTTTCTATTACTTAGAAAAATTAGGCTAATCTCATTTATCTAAGTTCCTCAATCTACCTTTCATAACCTTTATGTTGTTAGATTGATTTTAATGTGAATTACTAAGTTTTTAAACTATTTAAAAATAATAATAACATTATGAGCATGCTTAGTGAAAATAAATAAAATTTAACTAATTCAACTCCCAGGTCGGTTCCCAGTTAGAGGTGTTCCCTTTCGGTCAGTTTAAATACCCCAGTCTAGACAGAACCTTCCATAGACAGAGTTCCCTTATAGTCAATTTTTATTTTCAAATTCATTAATCTGTAATTAACTATTAATTATTAGATTAATGAACATAAATATTTTTAATCTTATTAAAAAATAATTCACTTGGATAGTCTTAAAAATCCATCATTTTAAACCCTTTAAATTAAAAGATAATCCTCGATATTTTATTCTAATTCTATTAGAAAAATAGAAGATAAATTAAATTCAAAACTTAAACTATGGATAATCTTGAAATTCTACCATTTTAAACCATTTAAAACTAAATAAAAAGATTATCCTAAATTCTAACAAATAAAGATATATTCAATTCAAATTTTAAACTATTTAAAGCATGAATTCGAAATATCTTTATTTTAAGAAAATCCTAATCTCATTAGGATATATCCTAATCCTATTAGGAAAACATGGATTTCATTTATGAAAGAAAATATCCTAATTTAATTTTCAAATATAAGAATTATATTCAAAGATATGGAAAATATAAGCATATTAAGAAAATATCTCAATTCTATTAGGAATCATCCTAATCAAATTTTCCAATATAACAATTATATTAAAAAATTAATCTTAATTCTATTAGGAAACAACCTAATCAAAATTTTCAAATATAACAATTATATTAAAAAATAAGATAAGATGCATGATCATGCTTAACCTATGGTGGAATTTTAAATTTAAATGGCATACTTTATGCAACAATCAAACAATTTAAAACATACATCTCATGCATAATTAAATTAAAAATAGCAAAATTGACCGGTATATTTGACATATCCTAAGAAATTGAAAACAATTTAAATTCAAGACATATCTTGGTCTTTAATATCCTTCCTTGTTTGAACCATTCTAAATTTAGGTTTAAGAAAACCTAAATTTCTTCTCTTTCTATAGTAATCGTTGTCACCGCTTGTACAAAACAAACTACTCATACGTGGATGCACTTGGAGTAATCGACTTCAACGGCTTCAATTCACCACACTTGAAGGATCAACACCGATTTTCAAATCAGTCGACCTCCAATTGAAGCCTCATCGTTGGTAACAAGCTGCAGGTTCAGCTGGGTCCCGCCCACTTCGAGTTAATACACCAGTAACTCACGAGCATATATCATCTGGAGAGATACTCACTGATTGAACAAAATGTCACAGTATGTTGGAGTTTTTTAGAGTTGGGCCTTGAATTATGTGATTGATCCAATAACTTTTCATCACTTTATGAATTATCAAAGACTTCCAGCACCATATTTCATATGAAGACATCAATTGATTTAAGGCTTCAAAAATTATGTTCTTCTTTGGAGACTAAATTCCAAAACTTTTGAAAAAAAAAATACACAAAGTTCTAAACCCACAAGGATTTTACAATTACAATTGATCTAATCAAAAGCTTTAAATCTAATGTCAAATAGCCTAAACAGTCAATTTGCAAATAATCATATATCACATATATGAATAAATTAAACTACCCACCTTCACAAAACTTTAATTCTAAATAAAACTCAAAGATTTCTCTGATACCAATTGAAGGGAATAATCGAATTAAACCCACAGCGGAAGCATAGGAATCGTCTTTGATTTATTTAGCATTAGACACAAAACTAAGGTTAAGCAAACATACCTTAGGATTATCATGGAGATATTTCTGGCGGGTCTTTATCTCCTCCACAAAGTCTTCCTGGCTATGATTCTAACAAAAGATCAAGGCTTGTGGGAGCCTCTTGAAAGAAAATCCACAAGCGATTGGAGAGAAAGAGGTCTAGAGAGAATTCTCTAATTCTCTCTATTTTAGGAGATGTGTATTGTGTAGAATCTCAATGGCTCACCCCTAGGGTCCTATTTATAGTGGTCTAGGGAAGATAATTAAATAATATATTTTAATATCTAATATATTAAAATATATTTATCTAACCAATTTGAATCTTATTCAAACCTTTAAAATTCTCCTACGACATCTATTTTCTAATTTGAATCCAATTCAAATTTAATAAATATCTTTTCTTTAATGTATCTAATATACATTAATTATTTTTAATATTCAATGTATCAAATACAATAAATATATTTTCCTCTTTTATATTTAATATATCTAATATATTAAATATTAATTTAAACACTTCAAATTAAATATTAATTTGAACATTTCAAATTTTTCTTTCAACTAAATTGATCTTTTTAGTGTTATTATGAGCTAGCAAGGGGACCTTATGGACCTACAGGTTATAAGCTCCAATGATACAAAATTAATTAATTAAACTCTTTAATTAATTAATTTTCATTCATTAACTATAGGTCACTCCACTATAGACCTAGAGTTGCACTCTTATGCACTGTAGGACAAGTTGTGTCCATAGATATAATCATTACATGCAAGTCAATCCTTCACGAGTTGTTCGTAATTACAGCTGGGTCAAAAGTCCGTTTTACCCATATAATTACATCTTGCACCTTAAGTACCACTGATCCTCTAATGAACAATCTGTTTATAATCTAATTATAAACTAAGTCCCTCTCGGGCCAGTGAGAGGGTGGATTGTTCAAGTCCCGAAATCAGCACTTAAGGGAACTACTCATCTACTTACCCTATATGGGAAGGAGTGAATTCCATCTTGTGAGATTATGTTCCCAGCTCCCTATTTGGTCAAGTCCCCAAAATGGTAGGCATATTGAATCGGCTACAAAAGCCACTCTCACCCATGCAAATCAAAGGACAAGCCCTCACAGGCAGGAGTTCATAACTCACTTAGGATTAAGATCGAGTCGCATATGATCATCTTGATGAAATATTAATCTTCTCAATTAACGGATTTATAAAGAGAGATTAAATATTTCGTGGTCTAGTCTTATACAAACTCATTGTATAAGATACCCCCACTCATATGTCTCCACATGAATGATTTGGATCAAATCATTTGTAACTGTTACAAAGTGGGCCATATCAATAGTATTACCAGGATAAGGCACCCAACCTTATCCATATACTATGACCCTTTAGGTTATTTATTGAACATGATCCTCTCGTATGTCAACCACATACTGTTCAAGATATAATAACCTTGGATTTTTCATATAATGGATAATATTATATTGCAAATAAAATAATCAAAATTATTATTCATTATTAAATAAATTATTTATTACGAGGCTTTAGGGTATAAATCCCAACAGGAAACCCACGAAAAGCCCTAGGAATGAAGCTATTTAAGCTCTCCCTCAGGGGGAGAGCAAGGTAAGTTCATTCCAGCTTACAACACTCTCCTACGACTCTCAAAACTCTCTCTGACTTAAGCATCGAAGCCTATGTGGTCTACACCACACCGGTGTCCAGGTTTTTCTTGTCTTGCAGGCCGCGTTCTTCCCCTAAGAATACAAATTCACCATCGTTGTCACATGGAGGTCAGGTGATATTTCTCCTGTCCAAAATTTGGCAACAACAGTATCCTAGTGCAACAATTTTTTTTTTTTGTTATTTAAAACATGTTTTAAAAGATGTAAGATATAAAAATATTTTTTAAAAAGTGCTCAAACTAGGAAGGTATTCCAACAAAATTCACCAAAAGGTGCTTCATATACACCACAACCATTCTTATGACCTTAATTTTCTTGTTGAGTTCGTTTTCAATTTCATTTTTATAGAGAATAATTTTGTCCATAGCCTCATCTTTGTCCTTTAGTAAATATAGATGCAATATTTAGCGCTATCATCAGTAATCAAATATTTATTACTTTCCTTTTGTTTGCACAAATTTTAGACCACATAGACCATTATACATTAAATCAAGGGGTTTCATATCTCTTTTACTACAACAAAACTAAGATATTATAGCTGTAACACTGGGAAAAAAAGAAATTTTATTTTATTTTATTTTATTATTTTATTTATTTTATTGATTCTTATAAAACCTTTTTGAATTAGGATTTTATCTTCTTTTTAAATTAGGAGATAAATCTTTATTTTCTTTTTTTTTTAAAAGGAGAAAATAATATTTTAAGGATTTTGATTAGAGTTCTTTTAAAAAGGGTCTCTTAAGCCCTAACATTTTTGATAAAAAGTTTTGACAGCAAAAAAAAAAAAGAGAGAGAGAGAAAAGAAGAAGCGCTTTAGACCTTCCTCTCCAACAAGGAAGACAATAAGTTTTCTTTAGTACTCTTGTTGATTTCTTTTGTTTTATTGAAGTTTTCTTGTAAGGTTTTGGGTTTTGATAATGGAAAATTTTCCAGAATTTTTCAGCTTTGAATTTCTTTAAAATTGGGACTGTTTTAAGTGTATTTTCGAATTCTTCTTGCACCAAAAGTTTGCCAAATGATTGCCTTTAAAGTATAATGTATAACTTTGATTTCCATATAAAAATAGTATATTTCTATGTTTTTTTACAGCAAATTTATTAAACTTTTCAGCTCTGATTTTTTTACAGCAGTGACAAATCTTAATTCTTTTGAAGTTAAAATCTTGGAAAGTTTTGTTTTATGAGCAGAAATTTTTCTGGGTTATTTGTTCATAATTTAAGATAGTTTTAAAGGTTTTAAAAATTTTAGAATTGAAGAATTGTTTGGTATTTTATTACGTATTAAAAAGCATTGATTTTATTGATTTTAATACGTTTTTAATTGGATTTTAAAGTGTTTTTAACCCAGTTTTTCCATGCTTTTTTTTTAGTCCAAGAACCCTATTTTTTCCTAACTTTTATGTAGAAAATTGTTTTGAATGGGAAAATTTGGGTAGATAAGATTGTCTATATTTTAGATATGCTTTTGGACATTTAAAATAGAATTTTGGTTTCTGATCGATGAAGTATTGGATATGTTTAGGCTTCTAGAAGATTGACCTTAGTTCAAAGAATTGGTATTGTGGAAAATTGAAATTGAGATTGAGAATTGTAGGATTATCGATCGAGGTAAGTAGTTTCTACATCCCTTCCAAAATAGAAATTTTGGTACAATTATGTTTTGAATGTTGTTTATTTGACAAATGTTTGAAAGTATGTTTTGTATGATTTGAAATCGATCAAAATTGTTTTGTATGTTTTAAAGTGTTTTGCTATTTAAAAGTATGTTTGCCATTTTGGATAATTTGAAATAAATGTGTTTTCATTGATTTTGAATTGAAAGTAAGTTTGTTTTGGTTTTGAGTTTGAATGGTTGATTTGATGAATCTTTATTGAAATTGTTATTTGAAACTACATGTTTTGTTTCAAATGTTTACAAAAGAATTTTTGATCCATTTGATAAGGGCTATCCGGATATGCCAATTTTCTATTTTGGGAATACTTTGCTTATTTGTGGTAGTAGCCTAAATTGGAATTGATGGAATTGTTCTAGCTTATTTGTGAGAAGACACATTTGTGGGAAGACACATTTGTGGTTTGGCATTCATTTGAAATGAAGATTCATGTGTGTGTTATTCACTCACGTGCCCTCGCACATAAGTAATTATATTGATTGTTCTGGTCGATTTTATCGACATCTCTGATTGATTGAAGCTTATTTGTGGGAAGGCAAAGTTTGTGGTTTGGCATTCCTTTGGAATGAAGATTCATGTATGTGTTTCACTCACATGGCCTCACACTTAAGTAACTGAATTGAATGTTCCGGTCGATTTTTATCGACAACTCTGATTGAATGTTCTGAATGATTGATTGGTGTTACCGACGAGTAACCAACATATATGTTATGAAGGCTACCCAAATAATGCATATTCCCACTCTGATATTTGAAAGTAATGATTGATTGAAAGTATTGTTTGAATTGAAAATTTCGATATTTGAAAGTTTGGTTAAATGAAAGTTTTGTTCAATTGAAAGATTTTTTGTTTTTCGAAAGTTTTGACTGAGCGTTTTAATAGTTGTATTAAAAGTTTTGCAAGGATAATTGTATTTTGTTTATGATTGTTTTAAAAGAAAATGACCGAATGAATATTTGATTTTTGATTCAACTATTGAAATGATTTGTTAAATTGAATTACTATGTTTTGTTTTGAAGAAAATGAATTTTTGAACTTGGTGTTGAGATTGCTTATTTGTACTCATTTTTGTTTTCCTAAAATATTTTCAGATGAAGGAGCAAGTGATAGTTCTGACGGTGATTGAGGTCTAGCGTTCTGGCAGAACTGTTGAGGAGTTATTTTTTTTGTCTTTAGGATTTTAGAATTTAGGTTTTTTGTTGGACTTGTCATACATTCATAGTTCTTCTAGATGGTTTTTTTTTTTTTTTTAAGTAATGAATTTGGCTTTATTTTTTTTAAAGCCTTGTTTTTCAGTTAAGTAAAAGTATTTTACGTTTGATTTCCTTCTTTTTAGTATCTGTTTAATCGCTTCCGCATTTACCATTAGAATAACCGTATTGGAAAATACGGGCTGTTATAATAGCTTTATATAATAGCCTTTAAACAAAATGCTATTAAACATAAATAGGCAGGGATAAAATTTAAGTTCTTGCCTGGTTATTTTTCGCAAAAGAATTTTTTTTCCATTTTCCTTTTATTTTCATTCAATCGCCACATTTTAGACCTCTTTCTCTTCCCTCTCATTTTTTAGGTCTTTTTCTTCCTTTTTCTTCCATGGTAGAGTTCCTCTCTAGTCATTGCCCTTCCAAAGATCCTTCCACCCATCAGCTCTTCAACTAGGCCCCTCTATTTCTTTGGATGGGTTTGAGTGCTTTTCCTCCAATTTTTTTTATCTCATTATGCCAGAAACGTGTTCAATCTCCACTCCAGAGCCACCGCCAACATTAAATTTCCGAATCAGTTTATGGTCATCGACAAAAAGTTTAAGGCTCATATTTGGGACATTGCTGGCCAGGAGCATTTCTGCATCATCATCTCTACCTGCTACTATGACGTCGTCGGTGCTCTCATTGTCTACAATATCAGTTGTTGCTCCACTTTCAACAGTGTTGGCTGTTTGGTGTTCACACACAGCTATGCGTTTCCGCAAGTGTATGAGCCCAAGTAGTAAAATGGTATGAGTATACCAAGTATCGTATCCATAAGGAAGCGAGAATGAAGTTCTTTTAAGCTAATTAATTATTAAGAGTAATCATGATCAAAATTATTTAGTGAATAAACTAACGTAAAGATGCTTGAGAAAATAAAACTATACTAGAAAGCAAAGTAAAGGATAGAAGATACCAATTAAGGGGAATTTAGGGGAACCGAGCACTCTTAGGTTGCTTTTATGAGAGTCTAATCCACACATTGCTGATTTCATAGACTTAGAGCTAAACCGATTGAACTATCCTATCGCCCTCATCCAAACACGCTTAACTAATCGCTTGTCTAAATGTCCTTAACATTAATTAATTAGCTAATTAGATTAAGTGCACTTATCTTAAGCCTTACCCTTCAATTGTTGTTCCTATGTCACTTAGGCAATCTAGGGGTGTTAATTGGATTAAGTCTAACCTAAACATCCTCTGTCGAGCTCAATTTAGGACTAATTCAACTTATTAATGGCCAGTTAAAAAGGAGCATTAAGCACAATCCAACTAAATGAAATTCAACAAGTAAATCAAATGGAAAATAGAATTGAATACATCATAAAAACAAACCTAATTGTGCTCCAATCCCCCTAAATAAAAATTTAGACCGACATAGTCTTTACAAATAACAAAACCCTATGTAATACAACCAATAGATACATGAAAAGAGAGAAGGAAACTGGTACAAGACCCGTTGATGCTAAAATCCCGACTTTTGCCTTGAAATTTGCACTGCCGGGCCTCGATATCCACTCTCGAACACCTCCAATTAGCATCTACAGGTCCCAAAAGGGTAGGGAATCGATATTGGGGTCTAAAATCCTAAATGGTCTCCTCTAATTCGGAAACAAAGGGAGGAATAAATAGGTTGCATCGCTATAGCGTTGCAATGCTAGGGACAACATTGCAACACTGTCCAAAACAGTGTTCCTTTATTGAGTGTGAAAGGGCAGCGTTGCAACGCCATTAGCAACATTGCAACACTTTGGATGGACAACTTCTTCCCAGCGTGTTTCTAGCGTTGCAAAACTAGCTCTCGGGTTTGCATAATGAATTTAGGCGTTGCAAGCTCTTTCAAGCATTTCAACATCATCCTCACGGCTCCATCAGCTAGAACACTATCTCTTCTTCTCCTTAGCTTCTCTAAATGCTTTAGAATAACTCCATATTCAACATAATGCTCCAAAATTCACAAATTCTGCTCCCATTTGCTCGGATTCTTGAAATTAACAAATAATCAAAGTAAAAGCTCACATTTATACCATAAAACTAGCTAAATAAGGGCATAAATATAGCACTAAATTAGTGCTATCAAATACACCCACACTTAAGCTTTTGCTAGTCCCGAGCATATTAAAATCAAACTCTCCTGAAAAAGATAAATGTTTTAGAAGATTGCACACATAAGTGACTCCATTCTCAATGATCTCAATAGTGGAATTAGAAAACAAGAATAATGGAATGAGAACATTCCTAAATCACAAACAATTTAAAAGGAACTCTGAACTCTTTGCGTGTGTATTTGCAAAGCCTACGTATCGACTCGTTTACTAACTCAGAGTAATATTATGCTCTCCTCCATTCATTTTTCCCCAACATTGGCTCAAAAGACCCAATTCAGCTCCCTCACGATCAAGAAAGTATAATAATAAGCTAGGTGCCTGAACTCTTAAGGTAGCTTTCACAGGGGCGCTAGCTTTCACACTTCCATCGCAGGGACCCTTTTGCAGAGCACCCGCTCAATGGATGGCCTAACTAATCACAATAAAGATAGCTCTTTTTACCCCCGAACACTTAGCTCATGCAAGGTACTTTTTCTTTCTCTTTTCTTCTAACACATTTTTCTGAGCTCAATATTTTTTTTATTTTTTTTTCGTAGGCAAATCACAAGCCTTTTCTCACCCCTAAGCTTAACATTACAACTATCTTGCAAGTTCACTAACAAACCAAGCCTTAAGCCAATAAGAGTGACAAGAAACTTCTAGAAAGCATAAAACTCTCCAAATGTTCAACTTATCAAAACTAGGCTAAGTGCTCATCATTTGAAAAGAATCCAAAGCAAAAATTTTAAATTAACTCAGATTTCAATATGCTCAAATTCCACAATACATATTAAAAAAGAATCCACTAAAGAGCACAAATCATAGAATTTCATAATCACCTCAGCATGCAACATCCTAAAACAACACTACAACACAGATTCTCAAACAATAAAAATTTTCAATTTTAAGCCCTAATTCTCACAATCCAACAAAAGATTTCAACATCTTAATAATAGTCTAGCACCATTCCCCCACACTTAAATCAAACATTGTCCTTAATGTTTAAATAAGGCAATCCTCAAGCAAAAAGGACAAAATAAAAATAAAAGGAGTAACGGTACTTCCCTGAATCTAAAATGTTGGGAGTGCGACCAAAGTCCCACATTGGTTAAACAAGGGGAAGATCATAAGTATATAAGTGAGGGACACTATCTCCATTGGATTGAGGCCTTTTGGGTGAAACCAAAAATAAAGCCATTAGGGCTTATGCCAAAAGTGGACAGTATCATACTAATGTGGAGACATGTCGAGAGTCGTTGTCCCTAACATAAAAGACCTTCACTAATGAGCATGATAAATTACCAACACTCGAGGGAGCTGCAAAATAGTCAAGAGCTATTTATTCAACAAAAAGAAAATCAAAAGCAAACTAAAACTAAACAACTAAAATAACCTTTGGGTTGCCTCCCAAGAAGTGCTTGTTTAACGTCATTAGCTCGACGTTTCCTACGTGCTTATTTTCAGGTGGCTCAAATATAAAGAAGTTAACATCCTCCCTCTTTCCTACATTCTGAACGTTATACACACATTCTCCCATAGAATTTTTATTAGAAAAAGTATTCAAACACGAGGAGAAAGAGTTATGATTAACAAGAGAGGGGACATAAAAATCTTGAGCACCTAAAGCAGACATCTCCTTGTGATTCCCGTCCAAGACATGACTCGAACGAGGAGGCACAATAGAGTCATGTTCACCCTTCATCTCAGACAAATCATTCAAAATTAAATTCTCAAAATTCAGACTCCTATCAAGCATGGTATTATGATAGGTAAAGAAATCGCTATTTTCAAGGAAGTCATCTAACACATGCTCAATATTCAGAACTCGATGAACACTCTCACTCAATCTATTTGCATAAAAGACAGATTCACTAACAACACATTCAGTAAGCATACAGTAAGGGTATTTAGGCAAACAAACATCAATATCTTTATTAAAAAATAAATAACTTTCATAAAACAATTTTTCTTTCTCTACAGCAATAGAGTCATTCATCACAACATCATAAGCATCATCTCTCAAAATCACAGAATCGGGAGAAATAACAAAATTCACAGAAAAAAGCAGGAGACCTCAACAAAAGAATCATGGGCAACCGACATATCCACATCCTAAGGCCTATTTTTAACATTAGACCCTGAAGGTCTAACTTCCACTAAATCGACCTTAAATCTCTTATCCTCAGTACCAAAAGCATGAATAGGGCCAAAGATGTGAAAAATTACCTTTTCATCACCCGCTTGCAAAGTTAGCTTACCTCTGGACATGCTCACCTTAACTCTGCTCATAGCTAAGAACAACCTCCCAAGGATGATGGGTATCTCCTTGTCCTCTTTCATATCTAGGACAACGAAATCTACAGGAAAAATAAAATTGTTAACCTTAACAAGCACATCCTCCCTTATACCTTTTGGTTTTACAACCTAACGATCGCTAAGTTAGAGGGTAATATCAGCAAGTTGGATCTCCTGTAAACCAAGTTTCCTAAACATAGAATAGGGGATGAGATTAATACTTGCACCCAAGTCACATAATGCCCTATCTATAATTAATCTATCAATTTCACAGGGAATAGTAATACTCCTGGGTCCTTTTGTTTTAGGGGAATCTTCTGCTTCACCATTGATGTGCTCTTCTCAGAAAGACTAAGCATAACGTTCACCTCGATTCTCCTATTCTTTGAAAGCATTTCCTTCATGAACCTCCCATAATTAGACATGTTGGCAAGCGCTTCTGCAAAAGGAATGTTAATGTGCAATTTCCTAAACACATTTAAAAACTCAGAAAACTACTCATCTAATTTAGAATCCTTATAAGGCTCGAGAAAGGGTAACTCCCTGTAATTGAATGTAGGGCACTCTCTACGCCTTTTAAGACTGATGTGTGCTCCTTTATCCACCTGTCAGGGTCTAGGTACCTCAACATCCCGCGTCAACTCCTTGGATTCCTCAGTAACCAAGTCCAAGAAGTTCTTCCTTATCTTCTCATCTTCTTCTCTATTCTTCTTCTCAAATCTCTTCTCTTCACCTTCATTCTTCTTTTCTTTTTTGGAACCACAACAACCCTTATCAAACTTAAACTGAAGAGATGGGTCAGAAAGCTTATCTTGTGTGGTTTTTTCTGCCACACCCCTTGACTCTCTATCTCTTCATTAATCACAATTTCTTCGGCACTCTTGGTAACTAGGTCCCACTACTCAGCATTATGGCTTTACACTACTCCTATGGGCTCACCTCAGTGTCATTGGGGAACTTACCCTTTTGGAGGGTGTTGATTGCACTGGCGATCTGCCTTATCTAAACTTCCATATTTTTTAGCGCAATGTCGTGGCCACTCACCATAGTGGCAAAGGATGCAATGCTCGTCTACAATTGCTGGTTTGCTCCTCTATGTTCTTTAATGAACGTGTCCATCCTCACCTCTAAGTTCGACTTATTCTCTTGACTCAATGTTCCTGCAAACCCAGGTAACTGCAAAAACATTTTTCTGGTTAGCGTAAGAGAAGTTTTCATGCTTACGTAAACCTAGATGATAGTAATTTGGTAGATTCTAGTTCTGAAGGCCTTGATATCTGTAGCCTCTATTTTGCATGTACTGACACTGCTCAACAGACTGATCCTCGACTCCCTTTGAGTTCAACTCTTACAATGAGACAATTGATTATGTGACTCCTGTAGTAGACAATTTATTCAAGGGGTTAGTAAGTGAAGCCAATTGTGCTTCTAACGCACTTACCTCATCAATCTCGTATATTCTCGCAGCGATCCTCGGAGTGGAGGTGGATCGGTCTGATGGCCACTGATAGCTCGTCACGACCATTTCCTCTAAAAGAGCATATGCCTCATCCACAATATTCGCTAAAAACTCCCTCATGCACTAGTATGAATAATGGTTTTAGTATTAGAGGATAAACCATTATAAAACAATTGTAACTGTAACCAGTTTTAATATTTGTGTTGAGGGAACTTCCTTAACATCTCCTTGTAACGCTCCTAGCTTTCATACAGTTGTTCTCCATTGAGCTGGCGGAATGTCCTAATCTCCGTTCTCAGCTTCGTAGTCTTTGTTGGGGGAAAGAATTTCATCAAGAAGGTTTGGACAAGCTCATCCCATGAAGATTTGCTACCTGACTTCAGGGATTCAAGTTAGTCCTTTGCTTTGTCTTGTAATGAAAAAGGGAAAAACTTCAGTCTAATAACATCAGTAGAAACCCCATTTAACTTTACCATGCCACAGATTTCAAAGAAAAATCTGAGAGGTGAATGTGGGTCTTTTGAAGAATTCCTTTTAAAAGAGTTGTCTCGAGCCATTTGTATTAGCCCCTTCTTCAGCTCAAAGTTGTTTGCATGGATGGGAGCATGCACAATCTCATAATGGTCTGTCAAAAATATGGGTTGAAAATAGTAGCGGATCAGCTTCCTCTCTTCCTCGTTGCGCTCTGCCATAATGATTTAGGTAATTTCTTTCTTCAGCCACTTGCATGTCCTGTCAATTTCAAGGTCTAAAGGCAAAAGATTAGCCCTTTTATCACTACACATATGCCAATACAACCTCCTTAGAAAAACAACCCAAACACAAAAACCGAAAATAAACACAAACAAAGATAAAAGCAACTGAAAAGCAACAAACAAAAATATGTACAAAATATATATAAAAAAACCCCTAAACTAACTCCTCCTATTTTCTTCTCAATATTAATTAACTAAAAAAAAACCTCGCCGCTTCCCCTGCAACAGTGCCAAAAAGTTGTTCACACACAACTATGCATTTTAACAAGTGTACGGGCCCAAGTAGTAAAATGGTATGAGTATACCAAGTATCGTATCCACAGGGAAGCGAGAATGAAGTTCTTTTTAGCTAATTAATTATTAAGAGTAATTGTGATCGAAATTATTTAGGGAGCAAACTAACGTAAAGATGCTTGAGAAAATAAAACTAAACTAGAAAGCAAAGTAAAGGATAGGAGATACTAATTAAGGGGAATTTAGGGGAACTAAGCACTCTTAGATTGCTTTTATGAGAATCTAACCCACCATTTAATTACACCTTGCCGATTTCATAGACCTAGAGCTAAACCGGTCAAACTATCCTGTCAGCCTCATCCGAACACGCTTAACTAATCGCTTACCTAAGTGTCCGTAGCGTTAATTGATTAGCTAATTAGATTAAGTCCACTCATCATAAGCCTCACCCTTCAATTGTTGTTCCTATGTCACTTAGGTAACCTAGGGGCGTTAATTGGATTAAGTCTAACCTAAACATCCTCTGTCGAGCTCAATTTAGGACTAATTCAGCTTATTAATGGCCAGTTAACAAGGAGCATTAAGCACAATCTAACTAAATGAAATTCAACAAGTAAATCAAATGGAAATAGTGTCGATTACATCATAAAAACAAACCTAATCGTGCTCCAATCCTCTAAATACAAATTTAGCACAACATAGTCTTTAAAAAGAACAAAACCCTATGTAATACAACCAATAGATACATGAAAAGAGAGAAGAAAACTGATAAAAGACCCGTTGATGCCAAAATCCCGACTTCCAACTTGAAATCCACGCTCTCGAGCCTCGAGATCCGCTCCCGAACATCTCCAACCAGCATCTATTTGTCCCAAAAGGGTAGGGAATCAATATTGGGGGGTCTCCTCTAATTCAGAAACAAAGTGAAGAATAAATAGGCTGCCTTGTGATAACATTGTAGCGTTAGGGACAGCGTTGCAACGCTGTCGAAAACGGCGTCACTTCATCGAGTGCGCATGGGCAACATTGCAACGCCATTAGCAACATTGCAACGCTTTGGACGGATTGTTTCTTCCCTGCGTGTTTCTAGCATTGCAACGCCACAGGGCAGCGTTGCAACGCTAGCTCTCGGGTTTGCACAATGAATTTCAGTGTTGTAACGCCTTTTCAAGCATTGCAACGCCATCCTCACTGTCCCATCAACTAGAACACCATTCTTCTTGTCCTTAGCTTCTCCAAATGCTCTAGAATAGTTCCATATTCAACATAATGCTTCAAAATTCACAAATTCTGCTCCCATTTGCTCGGATTCCTAAAATTAACAAATAATCAACGTAAAAGCTCACATTTATACCATAAAACTAGCAAAATAAGGGCATAAATAAATTAGTGCTATCATTTGACTTGACGATATCAAGAGTGAGTGGCCAAGTCTCTTTTTTTTTTTTTTTCCTTTTTCTTTTGATCTTGTTCTGCTCTGGCTTGTTGGTTGTGAGAATTTGGTTGTGAATATTATGTCTAGATCTGTCAAAATTTAGGTGCTAAAACATGCACTCGCTCGTATTTGTGAAAAAAAAAATTTAACAAACAATAAAAACATAGTTAATATTTGCACTCTATAGTAGATCTTTATGGTTGTGGGTTTAAAATCTAAGCCCCAAATGGATGTTTGAAACCTAAGTGATTTCTTATATATTACATTTAGTTAGCATTATATAATGAGTACAAATCTAAATTTTCTTTATTTTTGTTTCTATTGAATTCAAAATAATCTAAAGATCTTGATACTTATGCAGTTTACACATTTATTTAAATTTGAGAGTTCAAAGTAGAGCATTTCACTGAGAATCTGCAAATTTTCTTCATTGTGGAAAACAACTTCTATTTTGCAAGCGTACTCTATGTCTTTAGTTTATAAATTAAATTAATTCTGATATGATGATACTGAAATTGTGAGTCCATTGGCTTGGCCTCTGTTTTTTAAATATTAGAAAAGGTACGGTTTTATATCTACTAAGCAACTTGTCCATAGAGCCTAGCTTGAAAAGTCGCCACAAATTTGAATCAATCATAAAAATAAAGAAAATTTGACAATTGTGAATCAAAGAACCCTAACATTAAAATAAAAAAGTAAATAAATAGGTATAATAGCATAAATCTTGATAATTTTAAGAACCTTAGCCCAAAAACCACTAAAACCCAAAAATTTTGTTGTTTAGAATTGGTCTAGGTGGGGACATACTTACAATTCTTATTTACTTGATCTAAATAGGAGGTTGTACATATTTTGGAGTTGAATGTCAAAAAAGTGGTTTGCTAGTATGCATTGTTGGGATGCTATACTGATGCCTCCACCATTTGTCATATCTTTTCAAGAAGTTAAGATGAGTTATGACTGAATTTCAATTCCATATCTTCTATTTGAATTTGATTCATTGTAGTTACTTTCAGTTAATCAACAATTATGGTAAGGCAATGAAAGCTACTAAAAAGAAAGGGAAGGAGTTGAAGGCAAAAGTAAGTTCCTTTTTTCCTTTTATATTTTTGTTCTTTTTTTTTTTTTTTTTGCTTTTAATATTCTTTTAAAATCTTTATAGTTTTTATGCTGTCTAACCATATATTTTGTTCATCAACTAGTTTAGATTTAGATTTAAAATGTTGCAATTGTCTTAATCCTTCCATGACTTCTAAGGTAAACTAAAAATAAACGACAAACTTCGTGAAATTACTCTAATGAAGTTAAAGCCTACTCATATTTTTATTTCCCTTTTTTCCTTTTAATACGTATGTAGGTGCCTTCATCTTATTATGAAGCACAAGTTGGAGCTAAATTCAAGTCTTTCTATGAAAATAAGGCAAGTTCTTAAATCTATGACAAGTTGGAGTTGAGTTGGCTAATTTATTTTATTTTTTTAATTTATTGGTGGCAGTTAGTTTCCTTTTTTATTTTGTTGCTTTATTTAAATGATCTCTTTAATGCATAAGCCCTTTCTTAAGAATGATCCTCATTTGAATTTTTAGTTTTGCGGGTTAAAAAATATGAAGTAGAGGATAGAAGAAGTGAATTAGGAAGAAAGTTCTTTAACTATAAATAGAAGAAGCTTGAAAATGTTGGAAAATTTCAAAGGATGGAATAAAACAATAAATAGTAAACCAATAAATGTTTTTGGAAAATTTCCCATAACTATCCTCATGCTATTTATGGAACTTGATTGTTGAGTTCAACGTGCATATTAGTTTTCTATTTTCAAACTTTCAATTAAATTTAGTTTTTAAGAATGTTAATGGATTGATTATTGATTCTTTGCTTTGTCAGCTGTGACATGTGTTTGTGGGAATGTTTGGTAGTTAATTGTTTGACATTTTGTTATTTCACTATAATGATCAAGTAACAAATTGTTAGGATTGTTTTGTGCTATTCTAACATGTTTCTTGGACAAAAATAGAGGATCCACAAACAAATTGGTAAATCCTTCATATTGAAAGTCGTGAATAAATAATTCGACAAGGTGATAAATTCTTCCTATTGAAGTTATGAATAAATTAAATCATCCTTAAAATTAGAGGTTTTCTATATTTTCACATTTCTTGCTTCTATACGATGGAAATTATTTTCATTAGCTTGTTTATGGTAACCTATATATGTATATTATTGAATAAATCTATTTTTCTCATCCTCTAACCTTAGGCTTTGGAACCAATTAGAGTCCAGAGGCTTATAAATGACCCTTTTCTGATTATACACATCATATTAGTGCACATTGAGTCATTTTTTCAATTACACAAGAGTGAATCAGTTTCATTTCTGTAATTTTTTTTTTATTTCCCCGGCCTTGAAGGACCAAGTCTAACTTCTAATCTTGAATGTGGTGCATTGCTGTAACTTTTTCATCATGTTACATGCTAGAGATATAAAAACAAGAACATTAGTCACCCAATTTTTAGCAAATTGGGGATTGTCTTTTGGTATGGAAGCTTTTGACATTTCAAGCTGTTCCAACTTGGAAAAGAAAAAAGTTCTAACCTTATTGCTTAGTTTGCTGAACTTCTACAATATAGGTTATATTGTATGGTTTCACATCATACTATTATCTCAATATAATAATACTTCCTATTTGAGTTGGTTGAAAGTTTTCACTTGACAGTCCAAATATAAAAAAAAAAAGACTTTTGTCATAACATTATGACAGTGCAAAATCACTCTAGTTTTCAACCCGTGAGCTGCTCTTCAAATGGAATCAAGGTAAAACTGAATTGAAGATTAAGTCTATATCTTTGCATTACAAGCAACCATCTACCTTCAATTACGGATTGACAAAATCAGAAGGAAATATAGAAAAGTCCCCTGCTGTTCTTTCAACGTTTCTCTTTTATTATAGGTGAATATTAATTGGATTTCTAATGGAGAGATTTATTGATAATTTGGTGCTTTTCACTTTCAATAAGGAATATGACTATTTTGAAGGCTGATTATTGACTTTCACCATGGTCAATTTTATTGGTCTTCTTTCTTATGTGCTTAATAACTTCATTAAGTTTTATATTATCTTTTTTTTTTGTGTGGATATGATGATTAATTCTATGCTTGGTTATTTAACCAAATACGTACATTTAATTGCATGTGTGTGTCTAAAGTGCAACATAATAACCTGGACACATGGAATTTTTAGTTCTAGAGGTGTGCAAGAAAACAAGAAAGAAAGGTTACTCTACCTTAGTTATTGATTTACTGAAGGGCATTGTGGGGTTATTGAGTCTACTTAGTTCATCAAAGTGTAGGTTTCTTAAGTATTAGTTTTTTACCAATCACCCTTGCATTTGTAATTGTGCACTTGCAAAAAGATATGCATACATATTAAATTCATAGGATAATTTCACCATGTGTAGTTAAATAGTCCATCTAGCTCTATTTGGTCTATTGTCATTGTTTCCTTTGTGAAAATTTATTTGATTGACTTATGTATCTGGGTATCAATACATATTAAACTCATACATCTAACTATTGATATGCGTAAGTTTGATTTGGAGGGTTTTAATTGTATTGTTGAGATTTTTGAAGTTTAGAAATTTCAACCTCAGAGGTTTTAAATGAAGTAGGGGTAGTTATCAAATTAAATGTATACTTGAAGTCTCATGGTTGTTGTGTTAGTTTTTGTTCATTTTTTCCTTTGTAAATGCATCTTTGGAAGGGATACATCCTCTTTAACTAGTTGTTGATCGGAGGCTCTTAATTGAGTTGTTGAGGTTCTTGAAGTTGGAAATTCCGAAACTAAGAGACTTTAAATTTAAGTACATGAGAGGGAGGGGGGGTGGGATGGTTATCAGTTTTGAAGATACTTGACCACTTTGATTTTGTTAAATTTATATAATGCTAGAAGGGGCAAATACTTGAACTAATGTGGCTGATGATTAAGTAAAGTTCTTGGTCTTCGATCATTTTTATTGTTCAATTAAATTTTTTATTTGAATATTTATATTCGTTTATTTCTTTTTTGATAACTTTTTGTAGGTTGATGAAGGAATTACTTCACAACAATGGAATCTTTTGGCCACAACACAACTATCTAGAGTTATATGAATTTTTTATAACAACAATATTTTGTAATTAATGAATGATAGATTGATAAAGTCTACATTTTGTATAATCTCCGAATTGATGATATTCATTACCATATATTTTTGTAAGGAAATGTGAATCTTGTATAAATGATTATTTAAATAAAGATATATCTTGATTGTATCTATTTTTATGATTCGTGTATTTATTATTAGACTTTTATTATTAACAAGGTATAAAACATGAACAATAACATTATAAACATATTAGAGAAGTTATAAAAGATCTAATAACAAGATTCATCAAATGCTATAAAAAGTTTATAAATGTTATAAATAGAAAAAAAACATTAAAAGGCTTATTATAGCTTTTGTTTAAAGGTATAAATAAATATTTATAGCTATAGATAAATCTTATTGACGACAAACAATAGCTATCTATTTTTGCTATAGAAAGTTTTTTATAGCTTTTATAAAATGCTATGATACTTTTTATGAAGAGAAAATAATGCTGTTGAAAGACTTTTATTATAACATTTTTATAACTTTTATAAAACGCTATAAAAAGTGTAAAACCGAGATTCACGAGATTTTCCCTTGAATTTTCTAAAAAAAAAAGAAAAAAGAAAAAAAAAATGTTTAAAACATTTGTTTGGGGTATTAAGGAGAAAATAATATGTGTGGGTTTTTTTAAAAAAAAAAAAAGAAAGAAAGGAAAATAGGGAAAAGGGGAAAAAAAAAAAAGGAAAGTGGAAGTTTTTTTTTATTCATTTTACAAATATACCTTATTCTACCCATCTTGCATCTCATTTACTAAAGAGAAGAAAGGGCTTCGTGGGAGAGGATGAGAGAAAGAGAGGAAGGAGGATTTTCTTAGTTTTGAAGTTGAAGAAGAAGGGGAGAAGATTCAATTCAAGGTTGCATGACAGATTTGGTGATCAATCCTGCTCACTGCTGATATTTAGATCGTTTTGAGCTCCACAAGAAGAATTAAGAGGTGAGGTTTGATTTTCTGGAAAGTTAGCTCATTTTCGAAAGAATTTCGTGAAGGAAGCTTGAGCAAAATCTGACTTTAAGTTGTTGATTTGTAAAGGGGAAGTCAGAGGGGAAAATCTGCTGTCAAATCTGAGAAACCTCTGGTTTTTGGGTCGTGCTGGTCTGTATATTTTGAATTAGAAGCTCCGTTAGGTATGGTTGGAAAGCTTATTTAATTTCGTAAAACTTTTATGAAGAAGTTGTGGGCGAAATATGATTGGAAGTTGCTTTAAAATTCAGGACAAGTTAAGGGTGCAGCAGGGAAACGCTTCTGGAATTGCAGAAACTGAATTTGAGGGAGGTAGTTTCGAGGTATTTACGGACACATTCTTTGGGAATTTCAATTCCATTCCTTCATATGAGTTGTAGAGGGTTCAAAAAGGAAGAGTCTGGTATAAAGTACATCATTTTTGGCCAAGTAATGAGGAAGTAATGAGTATGTGAAATTAGGGTATGGAAGTGGTAGAATACTGGAAGTAGATAGAATGGTTTTGCAATTCTAAGCTTGGAATTCATGAATTCAAAGTTCTAATGCTTGGGTTTTGGTTTATTTGATAGGCCAAGAGGAAATAGGTCGAGTATACGGGCCGAGGATCTAGATCTAACGCTGTGAGTGACAAAACGAATTTCGAAAACATATTCTATGCTTGAAATCGTGTCTATGTGAATATAAGACTTCTTAGGAAGGAATTAGCTTAAATGTTTTATGTTTTCTGAACACATGGTTATGAGCATACATGATTGCCTAGGAATGATTTTAAATGCTCGTGGTGAGCTTAGATTTTTCCAACGAAATTTACATGTGAGCATGTGTTTATTGATTTGCTAAAATCTAGCGAAAATGTTATGATTTCAGGCAAGCATGCTCTAGCAAGTAATGTTTAAAGATTATCATGTGTTTTTCTGAGACTCGAATGAGTAAATGAGTGAGATATTGAGCCGAGGCTGTATAGTACCGTGTGCACACAGGTCATTTTCTGTTGTCAACGTTGAGTCTACTCCGTGACAATAATGCTGTCGTGAGTGCTGGGCGGACCCCACTACGACAAAGACGATGGGAGTGCTGGGCGAGCCCCACTACATCGTAGAGTGAACGTTGGTTGTACTGGGCGTGCCCTACACAACGTAGATTGTCATATGTTTCTAGATGGTTAATATTCTTTGTATGCCTTGCGAGTTTTTAATGACATACCTGTTGGATTTCTGAGAAAGACTGTGATAATTATACGTTTATATTTAGCGCTTGACTACCGACACATATGCCCAGGGTTACCATATGTTGTAATTTGCGAGTTAATAGTTATAAACTCAGTCACTCACTGAGCTTCCCAGCTCATTCTTTCAATGTTTTCCAACTTTCAAGTAGTGATCGAGCTCCCGGTGCCTGAAATCCTGCCATAGTCTGCCGAAAGCTCTACGAGTTTGATATTTTGTACGTGGGTGGAACTGTATAGCAGGTCCAAACATTTTGTAGTTATTCTGAGAGGAACGTATAGTTATATTCGTGTATGCACTAGTGGTCGTGGTTGTGTAAATCATGTTTGGGATGTATTTTGGTTGTAGTACTCCCTACCCGTTTAGAAGTTCAAATGGGGTTTAAGTAGGGCTGCTCCGTATGTATGTATAGTGACTTTCAAACTTCCGTTGTGTTGTGTTTAGACATTTTAAATTCAAGTATAGTATGTTTATCAGGTTTAACAGGGTCACAAGTATCGTTAGGGAGGAAACGATGTCTGTTGGCTTCACGCCATCTTTCGGGCTAAGTTAGCAGGTGGTTCGGGAGGGGGTGTGACAAAAAGGCTCAGATGGGGTCAAAAAAAGACCTATAATATCATTTTTTTTGAAGCTATCGTAGATCTTCTTTCCTGTAGTTAATTGTCTAAAAAGATGATCTTGTTTGTTTAGCTAGCTTCAACACAAAGCCTCAATTATGTCTTATAATCAATATGAAAGAAGCGGATGTGATCCAAGATAATTAATCTAGAAATACTCTCATTAATTTTCTTCACGGACTCATTAAGTTTAAAAAGCCCATCACATACATAACATCTCCTTGTTAGGTTTTGTGGAGCCAAAACAGTTTAAGAAGCTTGGAGACCCGAGAGCATAGCGTCGAGACGCTAGAGAATGTCTCGACGCTGCCAAAAAATACGAAACGAAGATGCTACATGTTTGTTTAGCGTCTTGACGCTACGTCAATTCAATGCAAATTAGATTGACACGCGCATAACAAAAAGAAAAGAAAGCCACATGGGTCAAGGCCCATTTATGTTTTAGTTTTAAATGCAACCAACATATATATGTATGTTTATGCGGTCGGAGCAGTATACCAAGTGAGTGTGCCTTTTTTGTTCTTCGACTTTGTAAATCACAGTGTGTGATTTCAGTGGTGTGGCAGTGTGTTATTTTGAGAGAGAGAAAAAAAGTGTTTTCTTTCTTGGGTTGAGGGTTTGTGCTTTGTTGTGTATTATAAGCTACCGAGTTGTGGTACTTGAAAGTCAATAACTTTTGTTGGGCTATTGAGAGTTAGTTTGTAGTGCAAATTTTAGGGTTTCTTGTAAACTTCTATTTTAATAGAACCTACAGTTGTAGAAAAATGGACATAGTTTCGAGTTTGGAGCAAACCAGTATAGTTTCCGGTGTTGTCTCTCTTTTTCCTATCTCTTTATTTGTTATTTGTGTGACTCTAACTTAGTTGGTTTTATCTTGTGAAGTGGGAGAATTAATATTCTAGTTTTATCACTCCCACACGCATATTGTTATTATATTATTTTTTCTCCGAACAAGTGGTATCAGTGCCTTTGGTTTAAAAGTCATGGGATTTGTGGAGCCAACAAGTTTCAAGGGAGTCATGAAGTTCAATGGAAAAAATTTTGAGTATTAAAAGATGATGGTTAAGGATTATCTAACCGTCAAGAAAGTGCACAAGACACTGAAAGAGAGATTGGAAGGTATATCATATGAAGATTGGAACGCTCTAGATGAGCAAGCAGTTGCAGTGATAAGAATGTGTCTATCAATGGACGTGGCTAGTCAGGTAGCCAACGAGACAACTGCAGTTAAGTTGATAGAAGCGCTTACAGACAGGTATGAAAAACCCTTTCACTAATAATAAGATCTTCTAATAATAAGATCTACCTACTTAGGAAATTTTTTAATTTGAAAATGTCTGAGGATGCTTCGATCAATTCCTATATTAATGAGGTTACCACTTTGATCAATCAGTTGAAGTCTCTTAAGATAGAATTTACTGATGAGGTTAATACTATTCTGTTATTAACATGTTTACCTGATAGTTTGGAAACAATGAAGATAGTAGTGTCTAATTCGACTAAGAACAATACTCTAAAGTTTTCAGGAGTTTGTGATTTAACCTTAGCTGAGAAAATCCATAGAAAGCGTAGTAGTAAAAAGTCTACTGTAGGATCAACTTTGGTTATGACTAAGGGTAAAGAGAAGGTTAATGATGAGAGTAAATCGAGTAACAGTAGGAAAAAGTGGGGTTATAAGAATAAGGAGGTAGAATGTTTTTACTACCACATAAAAGGTCACTTCAGAAATTAGTGTAGAAAGATGAAAAATGATCAGGAAAAGAATCAGGAAGCAAATGTAGCACATGATGTCTTAGCTGTATTGGGAGTAACATAGAGAGTTTTAGTAACTCATCTGATTTGATTTTAGACAGTGTGGCTATTGTGCACATA
This sequence comes from Trichosanthes truncata, assembly GCA_033996785.1. NCBI lineage: Eukaryota > Viridiplantae > Streptophyta > Magnoliopsida > Cucurbitales > Cucurbitaceae > Trichosanthes > Trichosanthes truncata. Next base: position 47,100,037 of record JAWPNB010000013.1, read on the forward strand.
GCTTCAGATAGGAGTTTGTTCACATGTTTCACAAATGTAGCACATGATGTCTTAGTATGTATTGGGAGTAACATAGATAGTTTTAGTAACTCATCTGATTTGATTTTAGACAATGCGGCTACTGTGCACATAGCTTCAGATAAGAGTTTGTTCACATGTTTTACAAAAGGACATCATGATTTAGTGAGGATGAGAAATGGTAGAACCTCCAAGACTAGTGGGATTGGAGATGTTAGTCTGAAGACAGAGAGTGGGGATAAATTGGTGCTACGTAATGTCAGGTTTGTGCCCAGTATCAAGATGAATCTCATCTCTACTGGCAAGTTGGCATATGAGGGTTACAAGTATGAGTTTGGTAGAAGCCAGTGTAAACTCAAGTTAGGATCCCACGTAATGACGGTTGGCCACAGGAAATCTTCACTGTATAGATGTCGGTTGGATGTTGCCAAAAGATTAAAGAGACAGTGGATGCCAGTTAAAGCTGTAGATGGTTATTATAGCAGTAGAGTTGAGCCAACAGCAATGATAGCCAATTTTGATCAGTTAAATCAAGGTCCTTCGATTTAGAAACAATTGGGAAGTCCATGAGAGATGGCTATTGTGAACTCCTAATTGTCAGACTCTCAATTGAATTAAAGAAGTCACCTAGTCAAGTAGAGACATTGAAGTGGAACGCCAGAGCAATTGCTAAGGTCAAAGGTAAGGTCTCTAGCTTGGTAGAATGTTTGAATAGAGGATTCAAACTATTTACAAAGTGTATCTTCTCCAGGAACAGTCGTTCAAGTTGGAAGAAGATATCAGGTGTTACCACTTAACTGAAGCAGAAGTACGTGTCTGTCTTTTTTGTCTGAGAGACAGATGCACGTAGCGAGCCCATACCTTAAGGCAAGCATAGATGAGCTATAGTTATAATCTGATGGTTGCCTATTTTGTGAGTTTTGTTGTTTTTCAAGTATTTTTTAGCCTTGGAGTTTGCCAAAAAGATTAGAAATAACAGTTCTAGTGAGAGTTTGGCCATGGAGTTCACCAAGGTAATAGAGTTTTGTTGTAGTGAGAGGCAAGATCATTGTTTTGTCTCCAAGTGGGAGATTGTTAGATTTCGTGGAGCCAAACTGCTGAAGAAGCCTGGAGACCCGAGAGCATGGCATCTCGACGCTGTCAAAAATACGAAATAGAGATGCTACATGTTCGTAATGTCGAGACGCTGACAATATGTGGATTTAATGCAAATCAGACGAACACGCACACAACGAAAATAAGAGAAAGCCACATGGGCCAAGCCCCATTTATGTTTTAGGTTTAATGCAACCAACATATATATGTATGTTTATGTGGCTAGAGCAGTAGACCAATTGAGTGTGCCTTTTTCGTTCTTCGACTTTGTAAATCACAATGTGTGATTTCAATGGTGTGTCAGTGTGTTATTTTGAGAGAGAGAAAAAGAGTGTTTTCTTTCTTGGGTTGAAGGTTTCTGTTTTGTTGTTTATCCCAAGCTACTGAGTTGTGGTACTTAGAAGTCAATAGCTTTTGTTGGGCAATTGAAGGTTAGTTTGTAGCGTTAAATTGAGGGTTTTTTGTAATCTCCTATTTTAGTAGAACATACAGTTGTAGAAGATTGAACGTACCAGTATAGCTTTCAGTGTTGTCTCTCTTTTCCATATCTCTTTATTTTGTTATTTTTGTGACTCTAACTTAGTTGGTTTTATTCTGTGAAGTGGGAGAATTAATTCTAGTTTTATCACTTCTGCATGCATATTATTATTATATTAATTTTTTTCCCAACACTCCCAACATACATTTTGCTCTCAGTGATGACAATTTTATTTGACTCAAACCCCATGTAGAAATCCATGTTTATTCAACAGAGAACTAAACACTAGGTTCTTGTGAATTTTAGGTACATATAGTATATTATTGAGAATTAGCTCCTTACTAGAAGTCATTTTCAAGATCACCTAGGGACCGTTTGGATTAACTTTTTAAGTGTTTGTTTTTTTTAAAAAAAAAAAAAAAGTCATTTTAATAAGATTTGTAATGTTTGGCAACCACTCAAAATGACTTTTTAAAAAACGAGTTTGAAAAATAAGCTATTTTGAGTGAAACACTTGAAACCAAATGTTATAAAAAGTGTTTAAGTGTTTAAGTTGGAATCTCTCTCAAATTTTCATGATATATGAAAATGACCAACATACCCTCACACTATCGCCGCCATCGCTGGTGACCATCTCCCGCGATCACTATCACCGACCACTACACACCAACCACTGGCGACAATCTCTGGTAACCACTGCGCAGCCACAGTCGGTGACCATCTCAGCGACATCCGAGCACCCACTACAGGTGATCGCTGCAGCCAACAATCTCTAACAACCACCGCACACCCATCGTCGATGACCATCTCTGGAGACTACTCTAGTGAACACCATCGGTGACAATCTTCGACCACCACCGCCAGCGGCCATCTCTGGTGACCACTACTGCCACCACGACCGTCAACCCCTTCGAGCGGTGGGTGACGGTAGTTAGCCAATCATAGTGTTTTAAATACAAATTTGAACTTTTATAGTGTTTAATAGTCGTCCTTTATAGTAATTTGACATTAGTATAAGCGTTTTAAATGTAAAGCAAACCAAACAAATTTGTGTATAAAAACACTTTTGAGAAAATGTAACCAAACATATGAATGTTTAATTTTAAACGGTTTTTATAAAAAATGCTTAAAAAATGCATTTTAAAAAAACACTTAAATTAAAAAGTAATCTAATTGGGTCTCATCTTAGATTTCAAATGTGGCAGAATTTCCCATGAACAATTTCTCCCCGCTCTCTATTGGTTCAAAGGTTGTGAGGAGCACCCTTAATTTTCAGAGCAAACATATATGCCTAATTATGGCTAGGCTATAGTGTTAATCCACCACCATCTTGCTGGGTTAGACCCGACTATATATGTTCACTTTAGAAACCAACACATAGGCTGATGACGTTATTGTTGGGTTTTGTGTCCTAAAACTCGTGGTTTTGTAAACTCAATGTATATTCCATTTTGCAATAAAGATGTTATTGAGGTTTATACAGTACAGGTGTTATTGAATAAAGTGAATTGTGTATTCTATAACCCAAATTCAATGAACTAAGAACCCTTGACTATAAGATGTATACTTGAACTTTATGTATGACATCAAAGTGGATCAAGTTCGAGTTATAGCCAGAACGGTCTATAGTATAGGGATAGGGCTGGGTACCTTATCCTGGAGACATTATGGACGCGGCCCACTTTGTATAGTACTAACGATGTGATCCTGAATCGTTCATGTGGAGACATGAAAGTGGGGGCGTCCTATGCAATGAGTTTGCATAAGACTGGATCGCAAAATAGTCGCTTAGACTTTATAACTCCGTTTACTGTCTTAACTGACTATATTCATACGATGACCTAGGTAACTCGATCTTAATCCTGAGCGTGCTATGAACTCCTGTTTATTCGGGATTATCCTTAGATTTGCATGGGTGAGAGTGGCCCAAGATCGCCGACTCAATAAGCCTCCCATTTTGGGGATAAGACCGGGTAGATAGTTGGGAACATAGTCATGCGAGATGGAATTCACTCCTACCTGCTTTAGGGTTTAGTAGAGAGGTTGTTCCCTTAAGTGCTGACTCCGGGTCTTGAACAATGGGCCCACCCTCTCATTGGCCCGAGAGGGATTCGGTTTGTTGGTTGGACCACAAACCAATTGTTCATTAGAGGATCAGTGGGACTTAAGGAATAAGAAGTAATTACAGGGGTAAAACGGTTTATTTGACCCAGCTGTAATTACGAACGACCTGTGAAGGATCGACTTACTAACCATGGTTATATCGAGTGGACATAAATATATCTACAGTGAGGAGAGTGCAGCCACTGGGCTTTAGTGGAGTGTCCCGGTGGTTAACGAATGTTGATTAGCTAGACTAAAGAGTTTGGCCGGTTAATCTCGTATCGTTGGAGCTCATGATCTGTAGGTCCATTAGGTTCCCCTTACTAGCTCGGACTTAGCCTTGTAACAATTTGAGAGAAAAGAATTTGAATTGTTCAAATTCGGTTTTAGGAGAAAACGTTAATTATATTCGATATACTTAACATTTCATAGCTTAATTATGAATTAAACTATGATAAAGAAGAGGTGGACATATTTAAATTTGATTTAAATATTGGTTCGGTTTAAAACATGAATAGGGATTCATGTTCGAACATTCGATTTGAGAAATCGGGATTGGTCCAATTATTTAATTTGATATTTGATATTAAATTAAATAATTATTTAAAATTAATTAAATTATTTAATTAATTAAAATTTGATTTTAATTTAAAATTAATTTTATATTAATTTTGAATTAAAATTAAAAGAAAAAATCAAATTCATTTTGGTATGAATTTTGGACCAAATTCATGATTTCATGAATAAGCTACTAGCTTTTTCAAATTCACCAAAATTCTCCACCTCCTTCTTGATTTATCATCATCATTCATGTGTTGTCTTCTTCACAAAGCTTAATGAAGCTTTTGGTTTGCTTTAATTAGAGAAGAAACACAATGGGAAGGAAGGATTTTGCAGAAAATTGAAGATTTTTTCGGTTTTAGACCTTTGCTTCCTCTCTCAAAAATTCTCTCAATTAAGGATCCCACAATCCGTTCCAAGCCCTGAGGATAGTAGGGAAGATCCTAAGGGAGGTTCACGAAGTGTTCGTGATCAGAAATTGGCCAAGGATTAGGAGAATTTTGAGCATCAAAGGTAGTGTTCTTATTCTCTGTTTTTCCGTTTTTGAGCATGCTATTTATTTGATCAAATTGATATAATTAGAGTGCTTAAGATCCAAAATTGCTTCCGCTTTCTTAATATTAACTCTTTCAGTTATGTACATCTTGAATGATGACTTTCACCATATATATGTTCTTGATTTTTGTTTCTCTTTTGGCATTTTGAATTCAGATACGCCTTGTGACCCATCTTAATTGTCAAAATTGATCAAACATTATTGCCTTGAAATTTCTATTTCTTTGAAATCTGCCTTTTAAGTCCCAACTCAACCCTTTCCCTTCTTGATGGTTTTGTCTCTTGGTCATTGACCTTTGAGCATGCCTAGCTCTATTATATATATGTTAGCTTTAACTACAGTAGAATCGAGAGCCTTCTTTTCATTTCTCTTCCTGTCTTCCTAATCAATTCGAACTAGTCTTAATTAGTACCATTACTTGAATATTTATTCATTTCCTTTCACTTATGCATGCTTGAGATAATTCTTGAAGTCCTTCCAAGTAGGAGGTTTCAATCATGATAACGGTAGCTACTTGGAAGGTTTCACTCAAGACCCTCAACATGATCAATCTCATGAAAGATCACTTGAAATTCTTCAACTTAATTACAATTTTTTTGGCTCTAGCTGAAACGTCCAACTCTTTCAGGTAATTAACTCCTAATTTTGAATTTAATGTTGAGTTAATTTTATGCTATTTTGGTTAATTAAATTCAATGTTGGGGCTTATTTGGAGAGTAGAGATTTGAAAGTGGAAAAGGGAATTAAAAGGGTTTGGGGCATTTTTTTTGTAAATATTGTGACTTTTAGCCAAGCCACTTGAGCCATATGCAACCCAAGGAAGCTATCATTTCTCTCCTTCCTCTTCACCATTCATGATTTCAAGCACCCACCAAAACCCATTTCCTTCTTCTTCTTTGTTCTTCAAGACAACAAGCCATCCTCTCACCCATCATCTTCGCCGTTCTTCAACTCCTTGCTAACGTCTCCCTCTGGCAACGAACCAACGAGCAAACGATGGTGAGATTGTGGTAGGGGCGTGTTTCTAGAGAGCGTAGCAGCAACGGGGTGGCCTTTTCCGCTTCAATTTGCGGCGTGTCTGGTGTGGGTAAGCATTCTGGTGACAGTTCAAGGTGGGTTTTGGATTTAAAAGTGAGTTTCAAGTGATGTTTTGTTGTTTGGAAGTTAACCCATTGTTTTCCGGACTTGATTTTAGAACACCCATTGCGCTTGGAGGCCAAATTGTTGAAATCGGATTAATTCGACATCAAAACCAGCAAGCATAGGTGCTTTTTTTATAAGTATTGATCGGTAATCTTCGTTCTCAACCCGATTGAACCCATGCTTAAATGTTAGAATTAAACACTAATCTTTTTGGGACTTTATTGTGTAGTTTTGGATCGATTATTTAAGGTTCGAGGTTGCCTTTGATTGTTAGATTATTTGGACATTTTTTCTCCTGGTTTTCCTTGAGTAATTTCTCAACCATAAAGATCTAAGTCTTGGGTTGAACGTTGGTTTGTTTTGATTGTTGGAAGTTTTGGTTAAAAAGGTGTTAATGGCAAGCCTTTATTTTGTTTCGATTTATGCTAGGTGATGCTAAGGACTTCTAGGAGGAGTTTGGTTCTCTTTGAATAATTATTTTTGCTTAAAAGGTAAGTAGCCAAATTGGATTAATTTTTAAGCCTTGGATATGAGCATGTGTAGCTTTGGAATGCATGGTTGTTTATGATTCATGATTTCCCTTAAGTAATTGTTCAAAGCATGTTGGCCATTGAATGAACTGCTCTATTAATTTCTCAAGTATATACCTGCTTTAAAATGTATTTTAACATGTGGATTGGAGGGGTCTGATTAGAAAATGACTAACTAAAGAATGTGTCATTTTAGCAAGATTAGAGAGCCTTAATTTAATGTAAGCTTATTTAAGCTTTTCATGTTTGCTAGTGTCAATTGTCTTCCCCTCATGTTATGCATGTTTTTATGTAAGTTTCCACGAGGTACTATGTTGGGATGGGCTTAGTTCTGCTAGAGGGTGGCCAACTAACCTCTAGTGATACTTTGCCTTACACGACGGACCCATATAGGGACCATAGTTGGTATAGCTTCGGGGTAGCTTCCCCTCCATGTTCAGTGAGTGTCTTTTCATGAGGTACTATGTTGGGAGAGGTCTAGCTCCATTAGAGTGTTGCCAACTAACCTTTAGTGATGCTCGATCTTACAGGATTGACCCACATAGACACCATAGTTGGTAATTAGGCACACTTTTTCGGAGATACTGTGTTGCGAGAGGCCTAGCTCCACCAGAGGGTTGCCATCTAACCTCTGGTGGCACTTTGCCTTACAAGACTGATATACATAGTATTATAGTTGGTTCAATTTTGGGGATAGGTTAATTGTTCACTTGGTTAAAATGATCTCATGTTCTTAGATGAGGCTCCTAATGTACCAGAACACTTTACAATGTGACTCAGTTAGACATAGTGTTTTTATGTCTATAGTTAAGGCTCCTAATGTATCAGAACTCGATTGAACAAGCTAGACAGGACCCCACATGTTTTAAGTTTCATGACTGATATAAATGTTTAAAGCTTCAGCCCCTCAAGTGGGGCTACTTACTGAATATTTTTATATTCACCCATGCTACTTTACTTTCCTTTTTAGATGATGCATAGACCTACAAGGTGCATGGCTAGAGCGTTTTGCTTGGCGAGGCTATGGAGATAGCAGTGGACGAGAATGCCTAGGATCTTAGAATTATCTTTTAGTTCATTACTTTTCTATAGTTATTCATTCATTTATTTTATTTATTCAAATGCTTTTCATTATTCAGTTTTACAATTAACTATTTCTCGGGATCCCGAACTCAAAGTAATTTACTTTTTTATCCAGTTTTTATTAATGCAAATTTTTATTTGATTTTCTTGAGTTTCTACTTTATTGTTTCCAAAAGTTTATGTTTTGCATGCATGTAGTAACGATCCTTAGGTTTTCCTATATAGGTAGTCAAATCATTACACTATCATTTATTGCTTTGTACTTGTGATTGAAAGACTCTTGAACTTCCTTTGTAAACTTCTTTAGAAGCATACATATGGTAAAATGTATTTGATAGACTATTCATTGATATAATTTTTGCACATATAGTCAAACTTCTTCATAGCTTCAACTATATGTTGATATGTTGAGCATCTTGCTGTCCCTACATCAACTCATGTGCCTTTTCGGTTAAGAACCTCACAAGGTTCAAGGTGGTCAAATAGAAAAACATCTAGTGCTATTGACACTTGCTAATGTATACTACTTATTTTAGAAACAATTAGGTTATGATATGTGCAAGTGTACACATGAGCTAGAACAAGTGATAAGTAAATTATCGTATCCACAAAGATTAGTAATTTTCCTAAAACAAGAATTAATTTCCAGCAACTCAGTATAGTAACCACAAATTTTTCAGGATAACTAATAACTACTGTAAATGGAAATGAAAATAACGCAAAGATAAACAAAGTGCTAAAACAGAAATTATGCTTAAACAGAATGTTAGAACACGAATGACTTGCAAATGAGAACTAATGGTTCATATTAGGGTAAATCTTGTGCTAACAGAGAATGATGTTGAACTGACAACTTTGCTAATTCAACCCACTAATAGACTCTAAGAAAATCTCTAAAAATCCTAAAATAAGCAATTAACTCCTATTAACCCCTTCTTTAAGCCTGTTGTCGATGGTACATTAGGCAAGTTGTTATCCCTAACCCACTTACTTAGATAACTTCTAACTTTATTAAATGAGTTAATGTGATTTTTAAGAATCAGCCTCCCCTATTTCTCCCAAACATCAAGAAGATAATGCAATAGTTAAGTTGGCCAAACAGAACTATTCTTAAGCATTAATAACACTTAAAAATCAAATTGAAATTAACAAATATGATTCAGTAATGGTTCAAGTTAATATAGTCATTCCCTAATCCTCCCTTATGAGTTTTTAGCTCATAATCCAAGTTACCATATACAGAAACAGAAAACTAACACTCATACTTAAGCTGTAATAGAACTAGAGATAGAAGAAAGAAAAAAGAAGGTAAAAGTGCCCAAAATGGAATCGAAATGTTGTTGTATTTCGGTCCACGGTGCCTTCTTTCCTTTCCCGAAAAATTAGCGTCAACGGCTTCCTTCGAATCTTCTTCTTCCCTTTTTCAATAAGCTCCCCCAAGAAAATGACACCACCACCTTTTATATGTCTCATTTTGTGCAAATCAGGGACGAATAGACTTGACCTCCAGAATTGCAACCTCTCATTAGATGAAACTATTGATTCAGTTGACACGACTCCAGCTCATTTAATGAGTTGTTTTCCCCACGTGCGAAACTCATGCGAACTTTTGTTCTCCAAAATGCTTCAGTAAAATCAACGCTTACTCCATCTTCCATTTCTTCAGGACCTAATTAACTCCACTACTTTCCAAACTTCCTGAATTAATCACAAATTCACACAATTAAAGGCCTATCTACTCAAATAATATATTTACAATTACCAGAAGAACTACTAAAGCAATTAGAGATAAACCATAGGTTTTCATGAGAAAGTTCAAGTTAATCATGATAAAAAGGGCGAAATTAATCCTAAAAATTCTACAAATAACTCTTTTTCTAAGAGTTATCACCCCCAAACTTGAATCATTACTCGTCTTCGAGAAATGCTTTCTCTACCTAAACATGCCAATTAGCTACCTTTTCCTCAACCAGTGAATTCTCAAATACATTACCACAATAGAAATAATGCTCTTGCGTCAAACCTGATTCTACAATTTAATACATGTTGTCCTGCTTCAAGACTTCAATTTCTACTCTTTTGCACATGCCCAAGATTTAACTAGGTATCTCTTAGCTATAAAACTTTTATCACAACAAGAATTCTAATCCTTAAGCTCACCAAGCAATCCCATGAACAAACCTACACAAGAATACTTCCTTGCTAAAACTAACTTCCTAAAGCCAACACAAAACTGACTCACAAAGTTTTTCTCTTTTTTTTTTTCCTTTAAAAACAACAACCTACTACTCTCTTATAGAATCCTTGACGTCATAGTCTTATTTCTTAGAATGACAACATTTTATGATGTCGTGCACCCTAGCTTTCAAGCTCATCACCTCAATAGAATAACATTCATTCCAACTACTTATCTAAGATTGACCCTCTTGTGATCACTTTCCTTTTGCTTCTCAGAATGGTGAAATTTTATGATGAAGCTCACCTAAGCTCTAGGAGAGTTGTGACTATCAGACTAACACCCATCCCTTACTTCTTTTCTTTCTTTCTTTCTTTCTTTTTTCAAAGCTTCCCGATGCAACTTGTACCTTCGTTCTAGAGTGCTAACACTTTGTGGTGAAAACATCCAGCTACAAGCACAAGCCACAACAGAGATAGCTTTAGCAAAACTCCCTCTCTTAAGCTAACTTTTATTGCCTTAGTAAAGTGATAAACAGACTGGGCTTTCTATATAAGGGAGAGAAGCGCATCTTAAGAAAGAAAGAGGAGTGCTCACTGAGAGTAGATCCTAATATTGGACTCAATTTTTTTAACACTTACACAGTCCCCACAAACTTAAATTACTCATTGTCCTCAATGAGGAAAAGTGAGGGGAAACCCCCAAACTTATTACAAGCTAACTAGAAAAACTAGAATTAGACAGGGAAGTGCATTTGTTGCAACTTGGTTGCTAACAAACTTTCCTATAATTCTAGGCTTTAAAAGGAATGCCTCTATCAGAATCTATTTACAACTTTGGGCTTACTGTGCATAATATTTAACAATATCATACCAACAAAACTTGAAATGATAAATCTTAGCAGTCATCCAACAGTCTTTAATAACAAGGATTAATTTAATGAAGCATTAGGAATTCAAGGCGCAAGCAGAGTACAACTTATATTGACATTTAACCACTATTTATGTTATCTCAAATCTAATTGCTTTCGTATAAAGGCATAAGAAAGAAAGCAGTTCTTTCATAACCAAATCATAAGACTAGAAAGCTAAAGCATACATACTTTCATTTTCACATGAAGAATAAAAACTATAGTAGGATAATCAGACAGATTTTTCATTCTAAAATTTTTCTTTCTTCGACACAAACTTCTAAAGACTAAAGCATAAAAACATAGGTAGAAATAAACTTAAACCAAGAAAAAATTGTTGGGATTTATGCCCTAAAGCCTCGTAATTAATGATTTACTAAATAATTAATAATAATTTTGATTATTTTATTTACAATATAATATTATCCATTATATGAAAAATCCAAGGTTATTAGTGCAATATCGAACAGTATGTGGTTGACATACGAGAGGATCATGTTCTAAAAATAACCTAAAGCGTCATAGTATATGGATAAGGTTGGATGCCTTATCCTGGCAACACTATTGATATGACCCATTTTGTAATAGTTACAAATGATTTAATCCAAATCATTCATGGGGAGACATGTGAGTGGGGGTATCTTATACAATCAGTTTGTATAAGAATGAACCACAAAATATTCAATCTCTCTTGAGAATATTAATATGTCCTCAAGATGATCATATGCGACTTGATCTGAATCTTGAGTGAGTTATGAACTTCTGCCTGTAAGGGCTTGTCCTTTGATTTGCATGGGTGATAGTGGCGCCAATTCAATAAGCATACTATTTTGAAGACTTGACTAAATAGGGAGTTGGGAACATAATCTCACAGGATAGAATTCACTCCTTACCATATAGGGTAAGTAGATGAGTAGTTCTCTTAAGTGCTGATTTCGAGACTTGAACAATGGGGCCCACCCTCTCATTGGCCCGAGAGGGACTTAGCTTATGGTTGGATCATAAACAAGTTGTTCATTAGAGGATCAGCGATACTTAAGGTGCAAAATGTAATTACGGGGGTAAAACAGACTTTTGACCCAGCTGTAATTACGAACAACTCATGAAGGATCGACTTGCATATAGTGATTATATCCATGGACACAACTTATCCTACAGTGAATAAGAGTGCAACTCTAAGTCTATAGTGAAGTAACCTTAGAGTTAATGAATAAAATTTGATTAATTAAAGAGTTTAATTAATGAATTCTGTATCATTGGAGCTTATAATCTGTAGGTCCATAAGGTCCATTTGCTAGATCATACGAACAATTAGGGATCAACTTCATTTAAAGAAAGTTTGAAATGTTCAAACTAATATTTAATATATTTGATATATTAAATGAGTGAAAACATATTTATTGTATTAAGAAGATATATATTAGGAGAATTTGAAATATTTGAATGAGATTCAAATAGTTTAAATATATATTTTAATATTAGATATTCAAATATATATCATTTAATTAGGGAAATTTTTTTCCCTAGGTGGTCATTATAAATAGAACTTTTATGGGTTAAGCAAAATAGTGTCTCCTCCCGTGAGAGAAAAGAATTCTTTCAATTCTCCTATCCATTCCCTATCTCTTTTAAGAGGCTCTAAGATAATTATCCATTATGTTTTAGGTATGTAATGCTTAACCTTTGTATTTTTAGTTTAATTTTAAATAAATTCAAATTGATTCCAATGCTTCCACTTGGGTTTAATTCGATTATTCCCTTCAGAAATAACTAAAACAAAGTAGATAAATTTTCATAGAAGGGAACAAACAACATCCCTTCTTATTTCTCCTTTGACATTCTTTCATCTTCATCGTCATCTTCAAGCGGTTGATCGACAGATGGTGGGATCCAAGGACCAATATTTCCTCTAGAAAGATAGGGAAGGCTATAAATGACTTCGAAAAGTTGTTGTGCAGAGCCTTCTTCATAGCCATATCCCTCATTTGAGCGTACAACCATAAAGTTTGCTGTTGCATTTCTGCATATTCTACCCTTTGAAGCAGTTGATGTTGCTGTTCCAGAACTTTGTCCATCCCCTGAAGGAAACCACTTGCATTGGAACTACATTCCCTTCTCAGCAGACGAGTTATGCTTGCTGGATCAATGACACCTGTATCAAAGAGTATATCATCATCTGGGTGTCTTGGCACTTGGGCTCGATCACACATCATTGAAATTGTATTTGTGAAAAATAGTTTCCCTACTGGCTTCCTTGCACAATGCATAATTTCAGCAGAAATAACCTTCCCAAGATTAAATCTTAAACCTTTAAGAGTTGCGAAGGTCAGTAGAATTCGCTCCAGGGAGACAGTTGAGTTGTGTGTGGTGGGTACTAGACGGAGCATGGAGCTTGACAAAGGCTAGCTAGACATTTGCTTCATTTGTGATGTATGCTGTTTGGAAGGTTCTTGCTCCCGTGTTTGAGATTCGCCATTGTGCATCTTCCACCTCTACCTCTTTGATCACTGCATTCAACTGTTCTACTGAAGGGGATGTGGCCATCTCGTTAAACATTGGATGCGGAAAATCCTCCAACTGGTACAAATCATTGATGACTTATGGCGACCCAATCAACTAGGACTCCTCGCACTATAAACATGAAGCTTTCTTTCCAATCCAAATTTACATAAAATTCTTGAACAATTTGTACCGAGCATCACCCGATTGTCTTGCAAACACATGTCATCCATGGCTTTCGATTCTTAATCTCAAAAACTGGGGTAGCTTTGTCAGATCGGAATCAAATCCCCTTTCTGCCAGGAAATCTCTTTTCTTCATCTCATTGTACTTCTGTTTTTCTCAAACAAAGATGAATCTTTTCCATGGATATTTTGGGTCTTCTACCACATTCTTCTTTCCTTTTTCTTTTCTTTTTCACTCGATGCTTTAGCATGATGTTGTTCTGTCTCCAGATCCTTTTCTTTCACTTCCTCTACTACTATATTCTCAGCATAACGCTTTTTCTTCTTGGCTTTCTTCTTTGTTTTTCCTAGTGATTCCATAATCGCCTCTTGAATAAACTTTGTTCTCTACTCTTGAGTATCATTGGTCAATGAAATTTATTCTTGCAATGTTGTTCCCTCAATAATTTTGACAGTTCATTCTCCTTCGATTTGTGATGGAACACCAGTCTCTTCTTTAGCATTTTCTTCAATTTTCGTTGCTTCTTTGATGTTGATTCTTTCATTACCTTCTTCTTTTTTCTTCTTCAGTGATTTTCTCTTCCCCTGCTTTGGAGCATTAACAAAAGGCTCCACTGGCTCAGATGGTTCACCTTTTTGTAGATTTGCTCAGTGAGTTTTTGCAGGCATTTTTTCGATGAAGGAAGGGAATTAGAAATGTATCGATGAGGGTTTGGGGTAGCAAATGAGAATGGTTTTAAAAATGGTTTAAGGTTTTAATTTAAAGACAATTGAGCTGGGGCATTTTCATCCTTTTCAAGTGGTTTTCAAATTTGAAAATCTCCCAGAAATCGCCTTTTATGACGCGATAATTCAAAATTCGCTAATGTTAGCGAATTAGCCATTATTTCCAAATTTCTTCCCCAGATATTTTGCTGCCACACCCTCTGCATGCCTCCCCTAGAATAAATTCCCAACAACTCAATTAAATAATAAAAAATTTCTCTTTCTTCTTAATCTGTCAGATCAATTCCTTTTTTATTTCTTTGAACAAAATGACAATGTCCCATTTTTCCCATTCAACAAAACAAAGAAAAAGGACTGCACGGCAAAGAAGAATGTTAAAACAATAAAAGCAACAAATAAAAACTCCAACTACCACATTAATATTTTGGGAGTGTATAAAAGTTATTCAACACCACACAATGCTCCCATAAATTACTTGATTTGTCAACCTTCCATCAAGCTTCCGCTGAATTTTCTTTCCCCAATAATGCTTTATGCAATGATCGTTTACCTTGAATTCTTTGCATCTCTCTCATTTTGTAAAGTTACTGCACCATAGGGAAATACTTCCACAATTGTGAAAGGACCAAACCATCTAAGCTTAAGTTTTTCAGGAAATAATTTTAGCTTAGAATTAAATAGTAAGACACTTTTCCCTTTTTCAAATTGCTTCGACAATATCCTATTATCATGCTACATTTTGGTTTTCTCTTTATATAGTTTTGAACTCTCGTAAGCAGAATGCCTTATCTCATCTAACTCATTTAGCTATAGCATTCTCAGTGATCCATCATTAGCATGATTAATGATTAGCTACTTAAGGGCCCAAAATGCTTAGTGCTCTAACTCTACTGGCAGATGACAAGCCTTATCAAAAACTAACATGTAAGGTGACATACCTAAAGGTGTTTTGTAAGCTGTCCTATATGCCCAAAGAGCATCCTCCAACCTAGTGGATCAATGCTTCCTATTTGGATGCATAACTTTTTCAAGTATTCCTTCTATCTCCCTATTGGACAACTCTATTTGGTCATTTGCTTGGGGATGATAGGGTGTTGATATTCTATACTTCACATTATACTTTGCTAAGAAGTTTCCAAGCATCCTATTAACAAAATGTGATCCTTCATCACTAATCAAAACCCTCGGTGTGCCAAACCGTGTAAAGATGTGCTTGTGCATAAACTTTAAAACAGTTTTCGCATCATTTACAGGGCAAGCAACAGCCTCAACCCACTTCGATACATAGTCAACAACCATTAAGATATAAATATTGCCAAAAGAAGGAGGAAATGGCCTCAAAAAGTCTATACCCCAAACATCAAACAATTCAACCTCTAAAATGTAAGTTAAGGGCATTTCATCTCTTTTTTCTATTGTTCCTCTTCTTTGACAAGTATCACAAGTTTTACTGAAAAAATGTGCATCTTAAAAACAGTAGGCCAATAAAAACCCTATTGGAAGACTTTTATTGCCGTTCTTTGACCTCCAAAATGTCCACCATATGGGGAAGCATGACAGTGCTCTAAAATTGACTGAATTTCTTTACCAAAAACAAATCTTTGTAGAATGTTATCAGCATAATGTCTAAATAAATACGAATCATCCCAAAAATAAAATTTTACCTCATGGAGAAATCTTTTTAATTATTGCTTTGTCAAATCTACAAGTATAATGTTAGTAGCTAAATATTAGCATAATCAGCATATCATGGAATTTCCTCATCCAAAACTTGTGTCAATGCTAATAATTGCTCATCTGAAAATGCATCTCTCATTTCAGGTTGCTGAAGCAAATGGTTTTGCTGCTCTAGATAAATGATTTGCAATTTGATTCTTCGATCCTCTCTTATCACTTATCTCCAAGTCAAATTCCTGCAAAAGTAAAACCCAACAAATTAGCCTCGGTTTTGCATCTTTCTTGGCCAAAAAATGTCTTAACGCAACATGGTCAATATATACCACCACTTTTGTTCCTATGGGATCTAAATTTTTCTAGAGTAAACACAACTGCTATGATTCTTTTTCAGTGGTAGTATAGTTCGATTGTGCATCATTTAAAGTTATGCTAGCATAATAAATTGGATGAATGATCTTTCCAGTCCTTTGCCCTAACATTGCTCCTTCAGCATAGTCACTGGCATCACACATCAACTCAAATGTTCACTGCCAGTTACAGGCTGATATGATTGGTGTTGTGACTAAGGCTATTTTCAGAACTCTAAATGTTTCTAAACACTCTTTAAAAAACTAAAATGCTCTGTTCAACTCCAACAATTGACACAAGGGCTTAGCAATCTTTGAAAAGTCTTTTATAAACCTTCTATAAAATCCCAGGTGTCCAAGAAAACTATGAATTCCTTTTACTAAGGTTGGGGGTTCCAATTTTTCTATAATTTTCACTTTTGCTCGATCTACTTCAATACCCTTCCTTGAAATCTTGTGGCCCAATACAATACCTTCCCTTACCATAAAATGACACTTTTTCCAATTTAAAACTAAATTTGTCTCCTCACATCTCTGTAACACCCTACCCAAATTCGTCAAACAAGCTTGAAAAGACTCAATAAACATTGAAAATTCATCCATAAACACTTCATGATGGATTCCACAATGTCAGAGAATATGGTTAACATGCAGTGTTGGAAGGTTGTTTGGGCATTACATAGACCGAAAAGCATTCTCCTAAATGCAAATGTGCCATAAGGACAAGTAAAGGTAGTTTTTTCTTAGTCCTGGGGTCTATAGAGATTTGGTTTATCCATAATAACCATCTAGAAAATAGTAATACTTTTAACTAGCCAACCTATCCAACATTTGATCAATGAATGGAAGAGGAAAATGGTCTTTACGGTAGCTTTATTAAGCTTTCTGTAATCCATACAAACCCTCCAACCAATCACTTTTCTAGTTGGTATCAAGTCATTAGTCTCATTCACTATGACGGTCATACCCCCCTTCTGGGCACACACTGAACATGGCTTACAGTAGTCAGCAATGGGGTAAATAATTCTGGGATCCAACCATTTTATGATCTTTTTTCGTGACCACTTCTTTCATTACTGGGTTGAGTCTTCTTTGATTTCCAACAAACTTAAAATTTCTATCCTTCATATTCATCTTATGTATACAGAATGATGGACTTATTCCTTGAATATCTGCCAGCGTCCAACCAATTGCTTTCTTGTATTGCTTCAGCAATTGCAATAACAGATCTTCATCTTTAGGCATTAGATTTGTTGAAACAATAATCGACAAGGTTTCTTCATCTCCCAAATATGCGTATTTCAGATGTGTAGGCAAAGGTTTTAATTCCAGTTTGGGAGGCACCTTGATTGATGGTTGAATAGATGGTGACTTTCTTTCAGCTAATTCCAAAGATTCAAAAGCTCTCTTATAACTCGAAATTTCACAAACATTTTCTAGCTCCTACATTACGATGTAGCATTCTTGATTCTCTCTCAAAATTTCTTCCATAAACTATGTATGTTGCTCTAGGATCTCCAACTCAATTTTTTTTTCAATAAGTTATTCTCTCAGTTGAATGGCAGTACATTATTCCATGTTAGAGGGACACTTCATTGTATAAAAAATGTTGAACTTCACCTCTTGGTCATCCACTTTCATTTTAAGCTCTCCATTCGGAACAACTTTTTGCGTACCTGTAGTAGCCAAGAAAGGCCTTTCAAAAATTATAGGAACCTTTTTATCTGTCTGATAATCTAAAATGATGAAGTCGACTGGAAGTACAAACTTATCCACTTGTGCCAATATGTCATCAATCTTGCCCTCAAGACAAGTGATTAATCTGTCTGCTAACTATAGAGTCACCATGGTTGGTCTTGCCTCTCCAATGTTTAACTTCTAAAAAATTGGTATTGGCATGAAGTTTATTTTGGCTCCTAGATCACAGAGAGCTCTTCCCACTTCTTTTCCTCATATTGAAACTGACACTGTAGATTCTCCAGGATCTCAAAGTTTTGGAGGGATTGGACAAACATAAATAGAACTACACTCACTTGATACTGGTACAATTTCATACTCAACTGACCTTTTCTTCATGGTGAGCATGTCTTTAAGGAACTTCGCATACTTTGGCATCTTTTCAAGAGCTTCTACCACAGGAATGTTTATTTGAAATTGCTTAAATATGTCGAAGAACTTCTTAAACTGTTGGTCTTCGGTTTTATTCTTTATCATTTGAGGAAAGGGTGGTAGAGGAGGTACAAATTCAATATTGGCATAGGTGCTTTCTTAGGTAGAACTAGGAATTTTGCTTCACAATCTCTTCTATTTCAGCATCCTCTGTCTCTTTTGAATTCACCTCTTCTGGTTCAATTGCTACTTCTGCTTTTGTTTGCACATCAGACATCTTACTTTTATCTACTTGCCCATACTTTCTGCTACAGCAAGAGGTCTTCTACTTCTCAGCTCAATAACTTGTACCTGTTCTTTGTCCTATCTTTTTAGAACTTCAATGTCTGATGACAATTTACCTTGAGATCTAGCTTTCAACTTGCTTGCTAACTGCCCAACTTGGACTTCCAAATTCCTTAAAGAAGCTTGTTGGCTTTGAATTACAACATCATATTTTGCCAGGTACTCTTTCATGAGGTTTTCTAACTGATAACTCTTATTTATGAGTGTTATTTGGCTCTAAAAACTAAGTTATTTACTTAGAAAGTGAGTGTTTAACGTTAAAATAACGTGTCATTTAGGGAAAATTTAAGTAAAAACAAGTTTTGTGTCTAAAGTCTTGATTTGATAAAAATAAGTTTTTAGGTGTATTTAGAGTCATTTTTGTTAAGAAATTGTTAATTTTGTGTAGAGGCTGAAAAATGACCCAAATGCGCCCACATTCTAGAAGGAATTGAGGCAAAAGAAAGATGATTCAGGAAATATGCGACCATGATATGCTAGCAATTGAGAGCAGAAGCCAAAATCCAACTGTTGTAGGAAAAACTCAAAATGCGCCCAACTATGTGACAACATTTAGGCCAGTTCGACAACAACACAATTGCGCTCAACTATGCAGTCGCATCTAGACATTTTTGGCAGATTTTCCCAAATTCGCGAGATTTGCAAATAAAATCAAATATTCTCAATCAAATCTCTGAGGATCAAGGGATATGATCGGCCAAGCCTCTCCACACCGATCTCGGCAGCAAACCATAGACCTTGAGGTCTATAACAGGCAGTCTAAGCTTCAGTTTCAAGAGAGCTCGGATTTCTATCTTCGTCTTCAAATTTTGCAGTTTTCTTTTCAGCCGCCATACCAAGTCTCTCCCAAGTTCTGTTCATACTTCATTCGGACACGAAATTCAAAAGAAGGGAGTGTAAGCACTTGTTCTCCTTGAAAGAGGTTGAACAAAGTTAGAAAGAAGGAATAAACTTTGGGTTCTTTATCGCTTTTAAGTTTTTGTACGTTCTATTTTTCTTTAAAATTTAGTTACTGTTTTTATTCTTTGATCAAGTTGTAAGTTTCAGATTCTTTATTACATTTCAAGTCTTTAAGTTGTAATTCAAGTTTTGTTTAATTCAATGAAGTTCATCTTTTCTTATTTAAGTTTTCTCTTTATTTTCTGCATATTAGTTTTCTTTTCAATGAGTAGCTAAATCCTTAGAAGGGATTCAATGAAGTGGATACCATAAAAAGAAGATAAGCCTCGCCATGTGAGTCAAGTAACTTTGCTTAACATTTAACACAATTTGCTTTTATTGAGTTTAAGTTTCATTGTTAGCTTAAACTGATCACTTGAGTTAAAATAGTTTGTGTGAGATTCAATATTGAAAGGGTTGGATCGAGCACACATTATCATAAAAGCATTCTAGGAGAAGAGTCTAGACATAGAACTTCGCTTTTTGTACCTAGACATAGGACAAAAACCTTTAGAATCATTGAGTTGCGTTCTTTATTTATCTAAGTTAAAATTAGCCATATATATGTGTGTGTTTAATTGCTTAGTCTCCTAAAAGCACTTAGAAAAGGGCTGAATAGGTGTTGAACTCGATTCATGGTGTTAAGTGTCGGTTAGGGTAGGTTGTGGGCACATTTCAGTAGCATTTTGTTTGAATTGCACAGAACTCAAAAGAGGCAGTATGCAGACGCAAGAAGCAAAATCTATGAAATAGCCGGACCTAGTTAAACAAGTTTGCCGGCGCATGGTGGGCGCATTTCCTCAGGGTTGAAACATATTTGAATTCCCTACTTCTCATTATTGTTTTCCTTTCTTTTCTTTTAATTTACTTTTATTTTCATTGCACAAAACCCCCAAAATATTTTATTTACTTGGTTACCTTCGGTTGCAACTTGAAAGCACTCGTATTGTTAACTGAAAAGCTCTTTGTTAACCGTTCCCTTGGGTTCGATACTTGGAATAATTCCATATATTACTTGTTGGACAACATGCACTTGTGCTCTTTGCGTTAACAACCACCACTAACGAACCTCCTAGGGCTGATTGATTGACAGGATTTTGCATAGATTGCACAAACTGATGATTCTGTTGTTCGAATCCAGTAGGATAATTTAGTATCTGTTGCCCTTGATTACCTTAAGAATTATTTCCTTGACCACGCCAAGAAAAGTTTGGATGGTTCCTCCACCCTGAATTATAAGTATTGGAGAAGAGATTATTCTTTTGCATGTTCTAGTTTCCAATGTAGCACACAGAGGCTAGATTTTTCAGACAAAATTCAAATGTATGTGCTTCTCCGCAATAGACGCATGATTCTGCTGAACCATGGTTTACCAAAGCAGCATTATGAGGTGCAAATCCCATAGACATGTTCTTTAAAATGTTCACCATAGAGGCAATTTGAGTGCTTAGAGATGATAAAGCATCAACTTCTACCATCCCTTACTTCTTCTTCCCTGGACTACTCTGCACATCTGCCCACTGAGAACTGTTGGTAGAGATTCTTTCTAAAATCTCATATGCTTTGTTGAAAGTCTCAGAAAGCAAGACTCCATTTGCTGAAGCATTCATCATGTCCTGTGTATCCAGATTCAGTCCATTATACAATGCCTCATTCTAGATGGAATGTGGTAAACCATGGTGAAGGCACTTCTTTAATAATTCTTTGAACTGTTCCCATGCTTCACTATACGTCTCATCATCAAATTGCTTGAATGTCACTATTTCAGCTCTATACTTTACATTCCTTGTTGGAGGAAAGTACTTTATCAGAAATTTCTTTGCCAATTCGTTCCATGTATAATAGATCCTGGCGTAAAAGTGTTCAACCACGCTTTTGTTTCATCTTTAAGGGAGTGTGGAAATAATATCATCCTAAGTGCGTCCTTTGATACTTCTTGCTTCTTGAATGAGTCACTCACACTTAGGAAAGATTTTAGAAGCAGATGTGGGTCTTCGGAAGGTAAATCATGGAATTGTTCGATAGTTTGTAACATTTGGAATATAACTGGCTTCATCTCGAAATCTGCTGCCTCAATTTCTGGTCCAGCGATCCCAAGATATAGCTCATCAAATGTGGGAACTACATATAGGCCCTGATGGCTCTTTCCTGCCATTGGCTAGAAGAACAAGGTTCTCAACTACATTCCTTAGATTAACTTGATAATCTCCTCTCACTTCAGGTTGTGGTTGATTTTCATCATTGATGGGTCCTGACACGAACTAGAGTAATGTGAATAAATCAGCAATAATATGATTGTCTATGAGCAAGTGTACATATGTAAATGTAGCAAGTGCTAAGTCAATTATCGTATCTACAGAGACTAGTAATCTTCTACTTTACCACAAATTAACTCTCAATAAACTCAAACTGTATCCAATAAAATTCATCAAGGAACCAAAAGAAAATAAAACAAAAAAACAATGCTGGAACAAAATACTTGCTAAAACAAAGCGAAACAGGGGAATCGTAATTAAATTGAGAATTGCTAAACTTATACTTTGATCTAAATAAAAGGCTTGAATTAGAGGTAAATTCATGCTTTAATTAAGTTTACAACTTAAGTACACATTCATTCCGCTCAATCCACTAGAGATCAAACGACATTCTCCCGAATTACCTAAAATGTACTATTTCATTCCCATTACTACAACAACAGTTTAACCCACTGTATTGTGTGTGCATTAGGTGAGTGATTATCCCTAATCCCCTCACTTAGCTAGTTACTAACCCTAACATGGAGCTAATGTGGTTTTTAAGCTTCCGTCCCTTCCTATTCTTCTCAGAAATCAGAGAAACAATGCTACAAATCGATTAGCCAAACATAAATGAGCTAATGAAATAAAAACCTATTAAAAACCAGATTGAGGTAATGAAATATACTCATCTATAAAATTAATCAAAAGCAATCATCATCTAATCCTCACCTTAAGGTGATTAGTTCATAATGTAAAAAATACAGCAAGGAAATCGAAATACAGACATGAAGTAAAACGATGCATGAAAAACTAAATGGAAGATGAAGAAGAAGAAGACAACGGAATGTTGCCCTAAAAAGCTTGATTCAGCATTAGCTTTAGCTCCACGGGAGGAAACCTTCCTTATTTGGAAAAACCATCGCCCATGGCCTCCAAAATTGGGAGTTTTTCTCATTTTCTCTCTATCTCTTTTTCAGACATCTCTCCTCTTTTTCTCTCTTTAAAAAAACAGCTGCCCAACAAATATATCTCATCCTTTATGCAAATTAGGGCTGATTAGACAAGACCCATGAAATGGCGAGCTCCTATTGGCCGAAATAAGCTGACTGTTCTGACATCTTCCAACTCATTTAATGAGCTGTCTTTTCTCACATGTGAATTTTGTGTTGTCTTGAACTATCAGATTTCCTCCAGCAAAACGTTATAAAATTACTGCCCTTCTCTTCAAAAGTCTTTCTTCCTCAACAATTATCCAATCTTTAATCATACCCTGAATTAATCAAATAAAGCTCATTAATTATTAAAATCTTGCTCTAATAAGAATTTTACTAAATCAAAAGTAACATAGAGCAAAATAAATCAACGTTAGGAGATTTCCAAGATAAAATGAGGTAAAATATGGAAATTCACTCCTATAATGATAGCCTATAACTCTTATTTTAAGAGTTATTAGGTCCTACTTGTTGTCCAAGCTGTATCAGTCGATCTTGTCTTTCCATTGGATTTCGTCTAGCTCTTGTACTCTTTTTTTAATATGAAATGTTCTTTCAATTTCTGGATCAAGTCGAAATTCCAAATTAGAGAACTCGTTTATACAACACTAACAACACCTGCAATAAGATCAAGATAGCTAATTCATATTCAATAAAGCACCAACTCACTAAATTTTAATTCAAGCAAAGGAAAAATTATACTAATCCCTGGCAACGACGCCAAAAACTTGATATTTACTAATGTATACTACTTATTTTAGCAACAATTAGGTTCTGATATGTGTAAGTGTACTCATGAGTTGTAGCAAGCGATAAGTAAATTATCATATCCACAGAGATTAGTAAATTTCCTAAAACAAGAATTAATTTACAGCAACTCAGTATAGTATCCACAAATTTTTTAGGGTAATTAATAACTACTGCAAACATAAATGAAAATAAGGCAAAGGTAAACAGAGTACTAAAACAGAAATTATGCTTAAACAAAGTGTTAGAACACGAATGACTTGCAAATGAGAACTAATAGGTTCGGATTAAGGTAAATCATGTATTAACAAAGAATGATGTTGAACTGACAACTTTTCTAATTCAACTCACTAACAGACTCTAAGAAAATCTCTCAAAAGTCATGAAATAAGTGATTAACTCCTATTAACCCCTTCTTTAAGCCCATTGTTTCAATAGTGCATTAGGCAAGTTGTTATCCCCAATCCACTTACTTAGCTTTTAACTTTATTAAACGAGCTAATGTGATTTTTAAGAATCAGCCTCCCCTATTTCTCCCGAGCATCAAGAAGACAATACAATAGTTAAGCTGGCTAAACAGAATTATGCTGAAGAATTAAAAACACTTAAAATCAAATTGAAATTAACAAATACGATTCAACAATGGTTCAAGTTAATATAGTCATTCCATAATCCTCACCTTATGAGTTTTTAGCTCATAATGCAAGTTACAATATACAAAAACAGAAAACTAACACCCATACTTAAGTTGTAGTAGAACTAAAGTAAGAGAAAAGAAAGGAGAACGGAAAAGTGCTCAAAATGAAATCAAAATGCTGCTGCGTTCCGCTCCACGATGGCTTCTTTCTTTTCTTGAAAAATTGGCGTCAACAGTTTCCTTCAAATCTTCTTCTTCCTTTTTTCGATAAGCTCCCCCAAGAAAACGACAACATTTCTCATTTCGTGCAAATTAGGGCTGAATAGACTTGACCTCTCATTGGATGAAACTGGTGATTCATCTGACACGACTCCAGCTCATTTAATGAGTTGTTTTCCCCACGTGTGAAACTCATACGAACTTTTGTTCTCCAAAATGCTTCAGTACAATCAACGCTTACTCTACCTTCCATTTCTTCAGGACCTGATTAACTCCATTGCTTTCCTAACTTCCTGAATTAATCACAAATTCACACAATTAAAGGCCTATCTGCTCAAATAATATATTTGCAATAACCAAAAGAACTTCTAAAGCAACTAAAGATAAACTATAGGTTTTTATGAGAAAGTTCAAGTTAATCATGATAAAAAGGGCGAAATAAATCCTAAAAATGCTACACATAACTCTTTTTCTAAGAGTTATCAACTACCACCTCTTGAAATTCAACCCACTACCGAACTTCTTCGGCTTTACATCATGGTTTGTAGGAACCATCGAGTCACAATAGGAGCGGTAAATGGATGCATAAAATTGCTTCCACTAGAGCAAATTTCTTGAGAAATAACATCATTTCTTTCCAAAGCCATTTCTAAATAAAAATATCAAAAGAAATATAGAAATATATATATGGAAATTTTAACTCCCAAGATAGCCCATAAGTAGAGGTGTTTCTTTATGGATAGTTACCTCAACCTTAGAGAAAGCTTTCCTAAATAGATCACTTCCCTCAAAGTCATTTGTCTTAATTAAAGAACATTCTTTTACAAATGTGCTTCAACAAGCACCAACTTAAAAAAAAATCTAAAGAAAAACATTTTTTCCTTTAAAAAATAATAAAATTGCTATATGCATCCATTTAGCATTTTAGAGCAATCCAAATTTACAGCATATTAGAGACATACAATGGCCAACTTGAGCATAGTTTAACTAATTAAGATATAAGTTTCAACAAAAAAAAAACTAATTGAGGCATATATCATCGACCAAGATGTTATGTTCGAATCCTACAACTCCACATGTTATTAAATTAAAAAAATTAAAAGTAAAATATATTTTTTTGAAATTTAAGTGGCCATGAAACATAAACATTCTATCTTTTTATGATTAATGGAATAATATTAAATCTCACCTTAAAAAAAGTTTTTTTATTTTTTGAGAAACATCTTAAAAAAAAGTTAAACGTCAAGTTAACTTGAGTAACAATATTTCATACTAATCTAAGCATAACTTAATTAAACTTGAGTAACAATATTTCATGCTAATCTAAGCATAACTTAATTGGCTAAGTCATAAATCATCAATCAAAAGGTTGAAGATTTAAATTTCCACCTCTAAATGTTCTTAAACTAAAAAAAAAAAAAAAAAAAAAAGACTTAATAAAATCTAGGGTTTATCGAAGAGAGAGAGAAAAAAATCCTAGGGTTTATCCTCACCTTTAAAAAACCAGGAGACGTGTAAAAAACCCTCCCATATAATGGAAATATCTAAACCTTTTGCAGTGCACTGTCATTCACTATATATTCAATAAACGAGTTGGGGGTAGTGTCGTTAAGGCAAAACTATACGGTCCATACGTTCTATCCTTATCGCTGTGTATCTCAGAGCCTATAAACCCATCCTCACAGCCTGAGGCAACTCCTCCTCGAGTTCTTGTGCTTTCTCAGTTCCTGATTTTTCTTCAATTGGGACTTTGAGCGAGTGCAAGCTGGCGAAGAAAGGCCTCGCAAATTAGTTAGCCACCTCCGAGGGAACAAGCTGAAAACAAGAAATGGCTTCCATTCTCGGAGTTACTGCAATTCATCATGCACCAAATCTTGATATGTACAGAAGAATGGGAGCAACGGCGACGGCTTCACCGACGCCTTCTCTTTCTTTTTCTGACAAGTCCCACTTAAATGCCCTGAAAGCTCAAACTAGTTTCAGTTGTAGTAGCCGTCGCAACTCGTCCGGATTCAGCTCTTCTGCAATTGCGACTCCCAATTCCATCCTCAGCGAAGAGGCTTTTAGAAGTCTCGATGGCTTCTCTAAAGACTCGTTGGATGATGATCTCATCGATTCTGAACCTAATTCATCTCTTGCATTCTCTGACGATTCTCCTGCTGACGATGATGAGCTCGCCATTTCCAAACTAGGCTTGCCCCTACGACTCACTGAGTCTCTCGAGAAGCGTGGGATTACCCACCTCTTCCCCATTCAAGTACTATTACACTCTCTTACTTTGCTTTCTTTTCTTCCCCTTTTTATGGATTTTTATTTTATTTTTATTATATATATATATACTTTGCCTGAGACAGCGCGGAAGAACTACTTTAAGTTTCAAGTCATGATTTTCTCCATTTTCTTTCAGAAATTCTGTTCACTTTGTTGAAGCTATTAGTTTAAAGTTAATTATTATCTGTTCGCATAAGTTCAAGTTTCAAAATGTTCCAGGATGTGGGAAGTGCTAACATGTAAAATCCAATGTGCAGAAAATTTGAGCAGGCTGCATGCCCCTGCTGTTTAGGAATTGACCATAACTAAGTGTAGTCTTCTTTTATGATATAGATTCATTTTATTCTTAAGTTAGTCTTCCAGGTTATTTTAATTACACAAGCTGAAGTAATTTCTTTTGAGGGCATCATGTTACGAACCTCAATTTTTTTTTGTTACAAGATATATTTGTTGATTAGTCACGTGGTGTGATTGTATCTCTATTTTTTTTTTCATTTAAAAAATACAGAGAGCTGTTCTTGTCCCTGCACTAGAAGGTCGAGACCTCATTGCCCGTGCAAAGACTGGTACTGGGAAGACATTAGCCTTTGGGATACCAATTATTAAAAAACTCACTGAAGATGATGAATTAAGAAGTTCGCGAAGGTACGATTTTGTGACTCCCTAGAATCTGGTACCAAGAGGTTTGTCTCAGAATTACTAACTTCTCTGTATTCCTTGACAGGCGGTCACACCTTCCTAGAGTTTTGGCGTTAACTCCCACCAGGGAACTAGCCAAGCAAGTGGAAAAAGAGATCAAAGAATCTGCACCTTATCTGAACACTGTTTGTGTTTATGGAGGGGTTTCATATGTTACGCAGCAAAATGCTCTTTCTCGTGGAGTTGATGTGGTAGTTGGAACCCCTGGTCGAATAATAGACCTAATAAATGGTAACAGCCTCAATTTGGGGGAAGTTGAATATTTAGTATTAGATGAAGCAGATCAGATGCTTGCTGTTGGGTTTGAGGAGGATGTGGAAGTAATTTTAGAAAAGCTTCCATCTCAGCGACAGAACATGCTTTTTTCTGCTACCATGCCAACGTGGGTTAAGAAACTTGCACGCAAATATTTGGAAAATCCATTAACCATTGATTTGGTAATCATTTACCCTTTTTTAATATCTTAATTAATTGCTTAGGCCTGTTTGATAACTATTTGGTTTTTGAAAATTGTGTTGTCTGAAAAGACGAGTTAGTTTCCTTTTATATGTTCTCTTTCAATTCTTATTTTTTTTTTTTACTTTTCAGTGATGTATGGGCATATGCAATTTTAATAAAAGAAGTTAATTTGGTTTGCATCTCCCATGTGACAATGTTGTCATGACAAGCTAGTGTATGTTAAAAGGAAAAGCCAATTGTAATCTGAATGCTTATTGCAAGGTTTAAGGAATGCGACTCACTTTGAAGATAGAAATTGAATTTAGTTGTCCATATAAAGATCAATTGCTGTTACGTAAAAATAATCATCCTGTGTCAACTTTGTAGGTTGGCGACCAAGATGAAAAGCTTGCTGAAGGGATCAAACTTTATGCCATATTAACTACTGCAACTACAAAGCAAACCATTCTCAGAGATCTTGTAACAGTAAGCATTTGAAACATATCCCCTCTCCTTCATACATTATAGACCAGTTAATTTGGTACCTATTCTTTTGTATGCCGTAACTGCCACTCTGATATTTGATGTCACCTTAAGTGGTTGATGGTTTGAATATGTTAGATTATCACTAATTCTTTAAGTTTAAACTTTTAGTAAAAAATTAATTGCTTTTGTCAAAAAACTATCTTTCATTGAGGAAACATGGAAGATTAATTTCTTTGATCTATAAATTCTTAATAGTCACCTCCAACATGGATTTTAGCTTAAATTCAATTAATACCCTTCTCATAGGTTTGTTTTTATACGAAACACTTATGCTTGATCATTCATATATTTAACCATGTGAGTGTGTACACACATGCACACGTATATATATTCCTTCTATTTAAAAAGTTATATCTCAATTTTCTTGTTATGGTAGAATCACATTTTTTATATTACTGTTACATTTTTCCTGTTATGATAAAATCAATTTTTTTGTGTGACCCCAATGATGTCATGATTTCAGGTTTATGCTAAGGGCGGCAAGACCATTGTTTTTACACGGACAAAACGCGATGCTGACGAAGTCTCTTTGGCATTAGCTAATAGCATAACATCAGAAGCATTGCATGGAGATATTTCACAGCATCAACGGGAAAGAACCTTAAATGGCTTCCGGCAAGGGAAGTTCACTGTGCTGGTTGCAACTGATGTAGCTTCACGAGGATTAGATATCCCAAATGTTGATTTGGTAATTTCATTGGGCTCTATTCTGATCTATGTCAATTCCTTTTCCTCTTGTTCAATGTGGAACTTATTTACTTAACACCTACCCCCACAAAAAAAAAAAAAAAAACGGCAAAAGAAAAGAAAAGAAAAGAAAAGGTAACTCATAAGTGAAAATGGAAAAGGCACTCAAAATATGTTGTGCTTTTTGGTAGTTTTCTAGGTCAAAAAACAAGAATTTTCGTTTTGGGGTAGTTAACATGTTTTTTTAATTTTATTTCTTCGTATCTAATTGTCTTCTCCCGTCAGAAGATGTGGGGCAATCTAACACTTTCCTTTGGGCTTGTAATGTATATTTATTAATCACAATGATCTTAGAGTTTTTCATAGTCTCAAATTTTAAATTTTAATCACAATTATCTTGGAGTTATTCACAACTTTGGATGCATTGGTCCTTTAGAAAAACAATCTTGAGAGGAGAGCCCGTGGGGGAAGATGGAAGATTTTTTTTTGGGGGGAGGGGGGGGGGGGGTGATACATTTAAACACATTCATTTGGCCTTGTAATTAGAGATGTCCACGGGGCGGGGCGGGGCCGGGGAATGGATTCCCCGTCCCCGCCCCCCATTTCATTCCCCGTCCCCGTGAAATTCCCCGTTTAATTTCGTGGGGATCAGGTTCCCCGCGGGGAATTTTTCCCCGTTTTTTATTATTTTTATTTTTTAAATTTATTCTCAACCATAATAAAAATTATTTCTAAATGAATAATTTTCAATATAATTCTATTTAAAGTAAATGTTATAAAATTTCCTAATAAAAACAATAATATACCATAAGTAAAAATACTATAATGTCGAAACAACTTAATTTCTAAAAATTCAAATTTCAATATTACAACATAGACTTTAAATTTTTTTTTATAACGAAATAGTCTTAAACTAATTCCTACTATAGTTTTTTTTTTTTAAAAAAATTCTATTTATAGGTAATAATATATATATATAATTAATTAATCGGGGAATCGGGGCGGGGCGGGGCGGGGCGGGGAATATATTCCCCGTCCCCGTCCCTGTTTAGCCAACGGGGAAAAAAACTTCCCCGCTCCCTCCCCCATTCCCAGTGTAATCGGGGATTCCCCGCCCCGTTCGGGGCGGGTCCCCGTGGGGCCCTGGCCCCGCGGGTTAAATGGACATCCCTACTTGTAATTATCCGGTCTTTTGTATTACCAAAAGCTTGGATAAGTTTTGTTTCTACTCTTTGTTCTGTAAGGGCTCTTCTCTGTACTTTCATCTTTTAATGAAAGCTGATTTCTCATTTTAAAAAAAATTACAAAAATAATAAATATTTGGACTTTTTGAACAATGGAAGCAGCAAATTTTCCAGCTCTGACAATGTCTACTATTTTGATCAATATGTTCTATGGACTTTGTTTTATGATAACATGCATGGTTATGAGCTTTAAGTTTTATGATCTTTAACTCTTTGTTCAAATTTTCAATCTGAGTCATGCGCTAATTTTTTTGCCAATTTGAGACTAGTGTAGCATTCGTCAAATGATTCGGAGGTGGCCAATGAATCGCAAAGTGTCTTTCTTTTTAAATTAAAATTTTATTTCCATTTTCATTTTTCTTTAGCTTGTAAAATTAGACCTTTTGGTGATGCTAAAATGTTCATTTTTTTTTTTTAAAATTTGTGATTTGACTTTCTCTCTACCTTCACTTCAGGTTATCCACTATGAACTTCCTAATGATCCTGAGACTTTCGTACATCGCTCTGGTCGTACTGGACGTGCAGGAAAAGAGGGTACTGCGATTTTAATGTTTACAAATAGTCAAAGGAGAACAGTTAGATCTCTTGAGCGTGATGTGGGGTGCAAATTTGAGTTTGCAAATCCACCTGGCATTGAGGAGATTTTAGAATCATCAGCTGAGCAAGTGGTTGTTACTCTTCGTGGAGTTCATCCTGAATCTATTGAGTTTTTCATTCCAACTGCACAGAAGTTAATTGATGAACAAGGAGCGGGTGCTCTGGCAGCTGCACTTGCACAATTAAGTGGGTTCTCCCATCCTCCTTCATCACGGTCACTTATTAACCATGAACAGGTAATTAAGAGTTGTTTGCAAATTTGGTATTATTGGAAAATTCATCTTCCAGATGGTTATGACATTGAAGGTAAGCATTTTTATTGCAGGGATGGGTCACCTTGCAACTGACCAGAGATCCATCTTATTCTCGTGGGTTTTTGTCTGCTAGATCTGTCACTGGATTTCTGTCTGACATTTATTCCCCAGCTGCAGATGAAGTTGGAAAAATACATCTAATTGCAGATGAAAGGGTGAATATCTGTTGCATGCTGCACCAATTCATGCCTTTTATTTTTAAATTTTGTTGGCATAAAATTTTGTTTTAACATACAATTAAATATTGATGTTTGGTAATGCCAGATAAATGGAGCAGTATTTGATCTTCCAGAGGAAATAGCAAAAGAGTTGCTGAATAAGAATCTGCCAGAAGGAAATACTCTTTTGAAGGTCACCAAGGTAAGTGTTTTCTTTCCGCCCCCCTTCTTTCACAATCTCAATTGTTGCTTAATTAATAATATTCTTGTATCGCCTCAAAAATAGTTTTCTTGTCTCTTTGATGCATGACCATTATAAATATTGGGCTGTCTAACAGAGAACACGTTCCATGCTTTATTTTTGCAGTTACCTCCTCTGCAAGATGATGGCCCACCAAGTGACAACTATGGAAGATTTTCTGGCAGAGAAAGAAATAGCCGAAATAACTCTAGGGATCGCAGAGGTTTTCAATCATCAAGGGGCTGGGGCGGCAGCCGAGACTCTGACAATGATGGTGATTTATTTAGTAGAAATCGCAGTTTTAGAACTAACAGCAGCAGGGGCCGGAATTTTAAAAGCTCAGGAGATGATTGGCTAATTGGAGGCAGACGATCAAGCAGGTCATCATCCATGGATAGGTAAATTTTTGCTCAATATGATAGTGGATATTATTTATTTCCTTGCAATTCTCTTTTGGAAATAAAATGTTGGGTTTATAACAAAGACAGTGTAGGGTATTAATTTTTAAAAATTCTGTACTTCCACAGGGAAATAAGAATAATTTTTTGGGATGGGTGAGTTGAATATGCAGTTGATTTGGTTTTTTTTTTTTTTTTTCTCATTGTGGGTATTTAGGTTTGTGGTTTTTTCTTCTCTCTCTCTCTCCTTGGGGAGGGGAGGGGAGGGGAGGGGAGGGGAGGTGTTTCCGGGAAAGAACTGTTAGTATGAAATAGCTTAAATTTTGGAAAAATATTCATATTCTTATGGTGTTGAATATTTTCCCATTGTGATTTGAAATTCTTTGGCGTTCATTGATGATAAGCATCAACCCTACCCGTAGAAATAAGAAAATTTGTTTTCTAGTTTGGAAGTGACTCCGTCCTTGTATATAATTTTTTACTCCCACTACCAAGTAATTCATTTGGGAAGTTACATTTTTTTTTTAAAATTTGTCATCAAGGAGAATATATTGACATCCATATGCTCAATTCTAGATAACAGTGATGTAATTTGAATATTTATTGCAGATTTGGAGGCTCCTGTTTTAATTGCGGAAGGATGGGGCACAGGGCATCAGAATGCCCTGACAAGTGACAAGCAAGATAAATATACTTGATTCAGCTTTTAGTTTTTGTGGCGACTTATAAGTAGGTTTTTGGCGTCAACTAAGTTGCATTATCTTATATTCAGTGGCTGGTATTTACATCTCGAAGATGCTCTTTGGAAGGGTTACAGGAATGGTGCTCACTCTCATGTTGTGTTACAAGATTACTTCTACAATATTTGCAACATTCCCAGTCTGTTCTAATTTAAGTTGTGCAGTGAAGCATTCAAAATTGATTTGTCTGTGTTATGAATTATATGGATACCCTTTTTTGCCCCCCCATGTAGAATGTATATGTTTCAGAGAGAATGAAGAAATGAAAACAGCATAGCATTCCATTGGTTATAACTTGATTTACTAATTTGTTGGTAGCAAATTTGAGGATCATGGTTTTTCCGTACTGAGTAAACGAAATAATATCATATCAATAGAAAGGGCGGAGATTGTCTTGTTTGTGAACTCAATAACAACCACCATACTAATAAAAGAAGTAATACCATATATAATCTTTAGATTGCATGGATATCTCTAGTTACTGTGAAGTGCGAAGTGGATATTGATGGACTCGGCCAGGCCACACATCAGAATTCTCCTTCACAAGAGTTTAACCATATAGGAGGAGGAGGTGGTAGGAATTTCGTGTGTCTACTTGTTGAAGAGAATGTTGATGAGGGTCCTAAATAGGGGTCCCCTTTCCCTTTTGGTGTGGAGAACCTCCTTAACATCCTTCTCATTAGGCACAAACCCCTTAGCCTCCATTTGCACCAACAATTCTCTTGCATCGTCCACTTTGGTATCCCTTGCAAGAGCCTCAAAGACGGCAGTATAGGTCCCAGCATTGGGTCGCAATCCCCTGCCCATCATTTCCAGCAAGAACGTCTTGGCATAGCTGACCAACTTGGGATCCGCAGCAAGTCCTTGATGAGAACAGTGTAAGTGTAGGCATTTGGGGCCACTCCAGAGGCAAGCATTCGCAGGTACACCTTGTGAGCTTCCTTGCTCTGACCTGCATTCACGTAGGCTTCTATGACGGCGGTGTGGGCGACAACATCAGGCATGTGACCATGGTCCTTAATTTGAGAGAAGAGATGCAGAGCCTCGTGGGTGAGGCCATCCTTAGACAATGCGTCGAACATCTTGACGGCATTGTTTAAAAGACCATCTGTTCTCATCTTATGGAAGATTTCCTGCAAGTTCCTTGGGTCTTCGGGCTCGTCCTTGCTGAAGGGGTCATAAGGCGGGGGAAGATTTTTGCTTTTGCCCACTTCTTCTGCGGACCCAACCTGATGGTCGTCGTCGTCTTCATCGGAGTGTGAGATTGAGAAGTTGACTTTGGTGTTCATCTTGCTAGCTTTTGAGGAGGCAAATAATTTGTGGAAAATGGTTGGTGGTTTGGTAGTTGGAAAATGATGATTTAGCAAGGATAGATTGGGGAAGAAGGGTGAATAAGATGAAGTGATGGTGGTGCAGGCAACAACAACAGCTCGGGTTACCCTGTTCGCCATGGCCTTTGGGGGAAAACTGGGGTTTTTAGTTTCGCCTGCGAAGTTCGCTTCAAATGCCCTCTCCTCTCCTAAAACTTGTTTCGGTCCTCAGGGCTTGCAATCTCTGTTTCATGTTTTTTTTTTTTTTTTTTTTATTTAAATTTTAAAGTTATAAGTATATCTAGATTTTGAATTTAAAATTTTAAAATCTTAAAATGTAGAATTATATTAAAAAAGAAAAATTGCTAAAACAAACCTAAATTATTTTTAGATTTTTAAAATTGATCCACTTTTTAAAAAATATTTTTTTTGACATTTTTAAAATCACCTATGAATGTGAAATTCCTCAAATATCCCTACTTTTCAAAATCCTTCTTTCCCTCTTCCTACTCCCTTCATCGTTCAACAACACCCAACCTCCCCCCATCTTCCATCTTCGACCTCTTCATCTATCATCTTCCATCTTCTTCGTCAAGCTTCCGATGCTTTAGAACTCCAAGCAAGAGGCGACAATCATCGTTGAAACCAATCACTGACGATTTTGCATTTTTTTACTTTAAATGATTTGGGTAAAAAGTGAGTTTTGAGGAGATCGGGACTCCGAACAACGAACAAAAACCAGCCGACAGTGACTTTGGAAGCTCAGACCATTGTCGTTGTTGCCGACTGGAGGGAAGGAAGATGTCGGGCTTCCTTCTCGGTGGTTGTAGGGAAGACCCTTCGTCAGAAAACATTCTATGAGAAAAAAAAAAAAGAAAAAAACTTGTATGGAAAATTTCTTGGTCGGACTGACCAAGAAATCACAGTCGGACCGAATAATGAATCATGTTCGGATAGACTAAGAATTTTTGGTCAGATCGATTAAGAAATCCTGATCAGACATACCAAGAAATTTCGATCATAATGAGCAAGAAATCAGGAAATGTATGAATCCTGGCTGGGATTCATACTTTTATGTAAACAGTGGACTGCCATCAAATTTTTGAAAAAAAAATATAGTTCCACATCCCAAAACGTGTTTTTGTATCTAAAATGTGTAAAAACATGATCAACATGGCATATGTTAGTTTATTATATACATCGTTCCAAACATTAAAAATATGGACTTTGAAGTCGGCGTATCAAGTGAAACATGTGTTTTGACTTCTTTCTTAAGAGAACATAACCATGTGGGGCAATTGGATTGAATTTGGAATTGGTTAAAATGGGTGTTGGATTGAATTTGGTGGGAATTAATTTCATTTCATTAATGCATAAGGACAAAAGAGACTTTTTAGCCCCAATATAAAATAACAAAATTAATAGAAAAAAGGTAAAAAAAATGTTCTTTTAAAAAAAAAAATGTAGGTCATTTTTGAAAATCCATTTTTTTTGCAAAAAATGGAAAATTCGTCAAAAAAAATAAAATATCGATTCTGGAACATTTCTTGGTCATATTCCAACCAGGATTCTCTTGGTTAGAAGACTGAAAAATCCCGGTTGGAATTTGACTAAGAAATTATGGCAAACCAATCGGGAAATGGATTCATACCTAATTTTCGTTTAAAAAATTTCAACCAACCGTTCAATCAAATTTTGAAAAAAAAAATTGTTCTACGTCCCAAAAACTTTTTTTTTAGATCTAAAACGCATAAAAACAAAAACTATATGTAGAAATATTACATACCTTGTTCAAAACATTAACAATATAGACATTTGAAGTGGGCCTACATACGAATCGTGTATATGTCAATAGAAAATGGGTTTTGACTTTTTTGGATGAACACAACAACAATGTGGGTTGTTTGTTTAAGTTTATTTCAAATGGGTGTTAAGTAAAGTGAAGTAAAAAAATTGATGGGAGTTAATAATCTCATTAATGAACAAGGACAAAAGGGACATTAAATAGCCTCAATTATCCTTGGCGCTAATTAACTAATTAATTAAACTATGCTCACTCATTAGTAGCCTCACTTATTCTTTGTTAATCCTATATCATTTGGGCAAATTATAGGCATTGAATGAATTATTTCTATCCTAAATTCTCTCTTTCAAGATCAATTTAGGAAAATCATCAACTAATTAGTGGCAAATTAATTAGAAGCATTAAGCACATCTCATTCAAATGAATTCATCAAGAGTAATTAAGAGGCAATAGTATTAATTAAAGCATAGTTACAAGTCTAAAACTGCTCTAAACCCCTCAATAAGTAAAATTCAGCAACCACCCTCAATAAACAATACATTAAATCTCTAAATACAACCCTAGAGAACATTGAAAAGAGGAATGAAAGTAGCAGATAGACCGTCGACCCCAAATCCTCGACTTCCACCTCAAATATCCCCACACTTAACCTTTTGCTAGTCTCGACCAAAACAGCATCAAACACACCAGTTGAACAGATAAATGTCTCAGAAGTTGCACAAATAGGTGACTAAATCCTCAATGTTCTTAAAAGTAGAATTAAGAACAAGGAACAATGAAATAAGAATATGCCTAGACCACGAGGAATTTAAACCAAACTTTGAATTCAATGCGTGCGTGTGTGCATAGCTTAAATATTGATGCATTTACTAATCTGGAGTAGCGTTACGAAATCCTCCTTTCATTTTCCCCCTACACTAGCTCTAAGACTCAATTCGTCTCTCTCACATGTAACATCTAGCTAGGCACCTGAACTATTACAGGGTAGTACTCCCCCAAACTTGCATTTTACTTTGAAGTAGGGGCACTAGCTTTCACACAAATATTGTAAGGACTCTTATCCAGAGCACTCGCTCAATGGATGACCTAACTAATCATGACAGAGATAGCTCTTTTTACCCTCGAACATCTTTACTCAACATAAGTTTCTTTTTCTTTCTTTCTTTTCACAAATAATTTTTTTTGAGCTCATCATTTTTTCTTTTTTCTTTTTGCAGGCATATAACATGCTTTTTCTTACTCCTAAGCTCAACATTACAAATTATCATGCAAGTTCACTTACAAACTAAGCCTTAACAGTATCGAAGTGACAGCAAACTTCTAGAAATCATAACACTCCTCTAAATGTTCAACTCATCAACATTAGACTAAGTACTTAATATGTGCAAGGATTCCAAATCAAAAATTTTAAATTTACTTAGATCCCAGCATGCTCAAATTTCACAAAAATCATGCAAAAACAATCCACTATTAAGATCATATCACAAAATTTCACCATCACCTCAGAATGCAACAACCTAGACAACACTACAGCACATAACTCACATACATCAAACTTTTCAAATTTAAGCATAAAAAACAAACTCCCCAAACATAGGCATAGCACCAGTCTCCCTATACTTAAACTAAACATTATCCTCAATGTTTACACCCAACACGCATTTTAAGCATACAAAAAGGACAATCTAAAGATAAGGGTAACGATACTGCCGTGAAAAAGTGAGAGACACCAACGATAAAGCACACAAGAGAATCAAGATAGAAGCCAGTTTATTCAACTAACAAAGCAAACAACAAGCAAAAGCAATAATTTAAAGCCTAGGTTACCTCCCAAGAAGCGCTTGTTTAGCGCCATTAGCTTGAAATTTTCCTCTAAACTTCTCATGGTGGCTCAAAAATGAAGAAATTTACATTCTCCCTCCTTCCTGCATTTTCAATGTCAGCAACACATCCTTCCATATAATTAACATTATTTGAATTAATCAAACACTGAGAGAAAGATTTATACATAGCAAGAAAGCAAACAGAATCAGTTTTAGCAGCCAAAGCAGATATCTTCTTGTGATTCCCATGCAACACAGGATTTGAATGAGGAGGAACACCATTATAAAGCTCCAAAGACAATCCAATCATATTATTCAACATTTCATCCTCAAAGTCATTTTTCACAAAATTCTTTTTCCTATCAAGCATGCCATTATGTGTATTTGCAACAAAATCATTGTACTCCAGAATATCATCTATCGCATGCTCAATATTTAAAACTCTCTGAACACCCTCGCGTAATCTATTAGCATAAAAAATAGATTCACTTAAAGCACATTCATGAAGCATACAATTAGGGTGATCAGGCATCACAACAACATTCTTATTCATTCTCAAACAAAAATTCTCATTATCATGCATCCCTACATCTCGAACATTCTCAATGAAAAAATTATCATCATAACCAACCAAATTATCCCTCAACTTCTCAAAATTAGCAAAAGAAAAAATAGAAGAAGACATATCGACAGAGACATCATGCATTCTAATATCAACAGGTCTATTAGAATTATTCTCCACGTTAGAAGGAGAAGTCTCAACAAGTTCAACCCTATACCATTTATCCTTATTCTCAAAAGCATCTAAAGGGTCGAAAATGCTAAATCTTACCAACTCATCTTCGACTCGCAAAGTCAACATACCTCAGCACATACTAATATTAGCTTTGTTGGTGGCAAGGAACGACCTACCCAAGATAATGGGGATCCCTCCGTCTTCCTCCATCTCCAAGACTACAAAATCTATAGGGAAAATAAAGTGTTAACCTTAGCAAGTACATCCTCAATTATAACTTTTGATTTTGCAATCGATCAATCGGCTAGCTAAAGGGATATGGTGGTGGGCTGGATTGTGTATAGTCCAAGTCTCCTGTACACAGAGTAAGGCATCAAGTTTATACTTGCCCCTAGATTGCATAAAGCTCTATCAATATGCATATCCCCAATAGTACAAGGAATAGTAATACTCCCTAGATCACTTAGTTTCAAGAGTATCTTCTTCTGAAGGATTGTGGTGCTTTTCTCAGACATACTGAGCACTGCATTAACTTCAAACTTCTTCTTTGAGAGCATTTCTTTCATAAACTTCCCATAATTGGGCATGTTGGCCAGCGAATCTGCGAATGGAATGTTAATATAAAATTTTCTAAACATATTTAAAAAATCAGCAAATTGTTCATCAAGTTTAGAATTATTGTAACGTTAGGGAAAAGGAAGCTCATTGTAGTCAAATGTAGGGAACTCTCCACACCTCCTAGGAGGACTGATGTGTGCTCCTCTATCAACATGTATGGGTTGGGATGCCTCGATATCCCATGCCAATTGCTTGGACTCCTTAGCAATCAAGTCTAGGAAGGTTTTCTTGACCTTCTCATCAGCCTTGCTCATATTCTTTTTCTCAAATCTCTTCTCATCACCTTCATTTTTCTTTTGTAAATCACTGGAATCAAAATAAACATTAGCATGAATAAAAGGAAGATAAGGGCTAGAAGGCTTTCCTGGTGTGATTTTTTCTACCACAGCCCCATGGCTCTCAGTCTCTTATGATCACACCCTTTTTCGACACCCCTTGTAACTAGGTCCCACTCCTATGCGTAATGGCTTTACACTACTCTCGTGAGTTCACCTTAGTGTCACTGGAAACTTACCCTTCTGAACAGCGTTAATTGCACTAGCTATCTGTTCGATTTGAAACTCCATGTTTTTAAGCATAGTGTTGTGGCCACCCATAGTGGTAGCGAGGGTAGTGATCATCCTCTGCAGATGCTGATTAACTTCTCTCAGCTCCTTTATGAAGGTTCCCAACATGTCCTCCAAGTTTGGTTTTTTCTCTTGAGTCGATGCTCTTGCAAATCCAGGCGAAGGCTGCAAAACATTTTTCTGATTAGCATATGAGAAATTTTCATAATTACGCAAACCTAGGTGATAATAAATCGAAAAATTTTGGTTCTGAATTCCTTGATATCCACAACCACAGTTCTGCACGTATTGGCACTACTCCAAAGATTTCTCCTCAACTCTTTTCGAATTTAATGCTGTTAGTGAGGCTATCGATTGTGTGGCTCCTGTAGTTGACAATTTATTCAATGCATTAGTTAAAGAAGTCATTTGTGCTTTTAAGGCACTTACCTCATCTATCTCGTAGATGCCTGAAGCAAATTTCGAAGTAGAGGTGGAGTGATCAAATGGCCATTGGTAACTCATTGCGACCATTTTTTCTAAAAGAGCTTATGCATCCTCAACCAATTTCACCAAAAAGCTCCCTCCTGTACTGGTATCCAAAATAGTTTTAGTAGAAGCAAATAAACCATTGCAAAGTAACTGTACTTGCAACCACTCTAGATAACTATGTCTAGGGTATTTCCTCAATGTTTCCTTATATCTCTTACATGTCTCATAAAATTGCTCCCCATCGTGCTGGAAGAATGTCCATATTTCCATTCTCAGCTTT
Source organism: Trichosanthes truncata (assembly GCA_033996785.1). Taxonomy (NCBI): domain Eukaryota; kingdom Viridiplantae; phylum Streptophyta; class Magnoliopsida; order Cucurbitales; family Cucurbitaceae; genus Trichosanthes; species Trichosanthes truncata. Next base: position 47,140,290 of record JAWPNB010000013.1, read on the forward strand.
GTCGTCTTGGCTGGGGGGGAAAACTTCATCAGAAAGGCCTATGTTAACTCGTCCCATATAGATATGTTACCCGACTTCACGGACTCGAGCCAGTCTTAAACCTTATCCTGCAATGAAAAAGGGAAAAGCCTTAGTTTAATAGCATTAGGAGACACCCCATTCAACTTCACTGTACCACATATTTCAAGAAAAGAGAGTAGGTGAGAATATGGGTCCTCCGACGAATGGACTTTAAACAAATTATCCCATGCCATTTGTATCAGCTTGGTCTTTAGCTCGAAGTTGTTTGCCTAGATGGGTGTGTAGACAATTCTGGAATGGTTCGTCGAGAATACCAACTAAAAATAGTCACGGATCACTTTCTACTCCTTTTCATTCCTCTATTATGCAATAGTGACTAGGGGTTGCTTATCCTTCTTATTTCTCCTGCAAGTTGGTCTCCCCTTATCACTACGCATGCAACAGTGGGCTCCATAACAAAAAAAACATACAAAACAACAAAAACATGATGATAAAACACGCAAAGGTAACTAACAAAAATAATAACGCCCTTAAACTAATCCTTATCACTTTCTTTCCAATATTAACCAATTAAAAAGTTTCCATCCTCCAGCCACGGTGCCAAAAACTTGTTCGACGTCATGCAAGCGCACATGATCAAGTAGTATAAAACGACATTTGAGTATCGAGCATTGAGCCTTCAGGGATTGTAAAATTACTTTTGAATTGAAAAATTATTAGAGAATACTGATGACTTGAATTATTTAGGGAAATGATAGCTAAAAGATGCTTTGGAAGGAAAATAAACTCAAAAACATTCAATTAAAGAGGTGGAGACAACAAGGATTAGGAATGTTTAGGGGATCAAACACACTTTGGACTGTAATTATGCTTAACTATTATGCCAATTAATTAACTCTCATTAATTCATAGGCCTAGAGCTAAAACGATTGAAATCTCTTGTCGGTCTCATTGAAACACGCTTAATTAACGATTAACCTAAGTGTCCTTAGAGCTAATTAATTAATTAATTAAACTAAACCCACTCATCATTAGCCTCACCTATTCTTTGTTAATCCTATGCCACATAGGCAAATTATAGGCATCAAAAGAATTATTTCTATCCTAAATTCTCTCTTTCAATCTCAATTTAGGAAAATCATCAACGAATTAGTGGCCAATTAATTAGAAGCATTAAGTACAACTCATTCAAATGAATTCATCAAGAGTAATTAAGAGGCAATAGTATCAATTAAGAATAATTACGAGTCTAAAAATTTTCTAAACACCTAAACAAGTAAAATTCAACCAACCATCCTCAATAAACAGTACATTAAATCCCTAAATACAATCCTAAAAAATATCGAAAAGAGGAAAGAAAGCAGTAGATAGACTGTCGACCCTAAATCCTTGACTTCAACCTTAAATTCTGTGATCTCGAGCCTGCTCCCAAACACTCCAAATCGAGTCTCCTAGGTCCGAAGATGGTATGTGATAAGGATCATGATTCAACCTCCATTTGATGTGCTAAAAACTATTATGAGGGACGAAGGACCATTTGGAGCTTTGGAGGTCAATGTGTGCAAGATTGAAGTTACCATGCAGTTTCCATGAATAACATTTAAGTTTGGAAATCATTTTGAAGACTTCATTTGTCATTTTAGTTTTATAAACTCTTGAGTCTAATTTTTGAGCTTTTATATTTCAGTTTGAAGTTTAGATAGTTAAGAAAGGGTGTTACTAAACAAGTTAATCATGGCCACTACTTTTGTAACTATTTTATGGGCATTTGAAGGGTTTTGGGTTACTTTTATGAGGAGGCTATAGATACCTACAGGATTTGCTTGTAAAGAGAGATGATGATGATTGAATGAAATGAACTCTCAAATTTGAGACCCTTTTCTTGCAATTCTTGTGGTAGAATGCATGTGAGCCATTCAATCAAGCCTTGATCAAGTTTGATTGTGGAGTGACTCAATCTAGAACAAGATTTCCAAATCTTGCTTCTAGATCTTTGATCATAAGAGGTAATCTATTTCTAGCCTTGTCTCTTGGTTGATCCAAAATTTGTATAAGGAGGTGTTAAACTCTTTGATTCAAAGGTTCTTGCTTCAAAAGCTTGGATCTTTGGGCTGAGAATTAGGATTGCCTTATCATTTGGTATCAGAGCATAGGTTGCATCTTTGTGGCCTACTCTAGAAGATTCTATCTTTCATTTTAGCTTGTTCATCTTGTCTTTAAATTTTGTCCATTCAATTCATGCCTTCTATTTCACCCATTGTTCTTCATCTTTTGATTCTGATCTCATTTCCATCTTAAAGTTCATATTTTGATCTTGAAAGAAAGAAAAAAAAAAAAAAGAAAGAAGAAAAAAAACAAAGCATCCAGAAATTGTTCATGTTGAGATCTTGAATTGTTCATGCAAATTTGATGTTTGATATTTGAAATCTGAACCAATCTGAGATAATAGTGGTATAACATCATTTATCATTATTTTCTATCAATTATTATATCAATTGCACGTTTATTTGAAGGTCTAATTAGCTTCCAAACAAATTTTGCTGAAAATGTCCAATTTTGTAACTGTTACACTTAATGCTCCTAATTTCGTGATAAATTCCTTGATAACGTCCGAATTTGATTTATTGTCTTGAAGAGAAAAGTTAGATAGGTCTGTTATTTTTCAAAGTTAAGAAGGAAGTTTTATCAAATTTGTAATGTAGTACGTTCGTTTTTGAAATTCCAATTCTGTGTGCAGTTTTACCCGAAAATTCCAGGAACTTTCTTCTTTGTTCCCTTCTTTGTCCTCTTTGTTTTCTTTGTTCTAATTGTTGTTATTTCATAATTATCTTATCTTGGTTGCCTTGAATAGCTCACTATTACAAGAATTGCTTGATCCATATTAGCCTACCCAAATTCATCAATTAGTCAGTTTTCCCAAATAGCCTACCTTTGTGTGTAAACACGAGTGTCTTGAGTGTAAAATCAGTGAGTTGAGTGTGTGAGGTCCATTTCTTGTTATTTTACATTCTTTGGTAACATGTTTCAACAAAGAAGAAAACATCATGAGCCCTACAATAATGAAGATCATTTTTGGAAGAATTTTCGAAAGAATTTGGCTGAGATTGGCCAATCAATAAATTACATGGTTGAATTGTGTCAAGAAATGAATTTGCGAGATCAAGCCATAAAGGGACAAGCTGCACAACTCAATCAAAATAGTGAAGGTTGTCAAATGCCTCAAGAGAATGACCAACAAATTCAAATTGAAGGTGATCATCAAAATTCAGAAGAGGAAGAGACAAATGGTGAGATTATTATAGAAGACAAAGGGATACTTAAAGTATGTGTTAAGAATGAGTTGAAGACAACATCTCTTGAAAAATGTGTGAAGAGTGAGGAGAAAAGAGAAAAAAGTGTGAAAAGAGAAACAATAGAGAAAAAAGAGGAAAATGAAAAAGAAAAAAAATAGATGTGAAGAAAAATGTTTAAGAGAAAAAAATCATGAGGGTGAGGTTTGTTTTCCAACTAATTTTTTCTTCCAATGTCTTCATAGTGTTTTTGATTGTTCATCAGAGACAAATTGTATTAACTTTGAAATTCTTGATCAATGACCAAGGGAGAGGATTAGTCTACTAAAAAACTTTGCATATGATCCAAGAGAAGAGGTTCCAATCAAATTGTTTGAACGAGCTCGAGATGATGACTACAAAGCTGCTTTACAAGGAGATCCTTTAGATTTGAGGACGAATCTTCTTGAAGAAAGGGAGAATGATAAGGATCACGATTCAACCTCCATTTGATGTGCTAAAAACTATTATGAGGGACGAAGGATCATTTGGAGCTTTGGAGGTCAACGTGTGCAAGATTGAAGTTACCATGGAGTTTCCATGAATAACATTTAAGTTTGGAAATCATTTTGAAGACTTCATTTGTCATTTTAGTTTCATAAACTCTTGAGTCTAATTTTTGAGCTTTTATATTTCAGTTTGAAGTTTAGATAGTTAAGAAAGGGAGTTACTAAACAAGTTAATCATGGCCACTACTTTTGTAACTATTTTATGGGCATTTGAAGGGTTTTGGGTTACTTTTATGAGGAGGCTATAGATACCTACGGGATTTGCTTGTAAAGAGAGATGATGATGATTGAATGAAATGAACTCTCAAATTTGAGACCATTTTCTTGCAATTCTTGTGGTAGAATGCATGTGAGCCATTCAATCAAGCCTTGATCAAGTTTGATTGTGGAGTGACTCAATCTAGAACAAGATTTCCAAATCTTGCTTCTAGATCTTTGATCAAGAGGTAATCTATTTTAGCCTTATCTCTTGGTTGATCCAAAATTTGTATAAGGAGGTGTTAAACTCTTTGATTAAAAGGTTCTTGCTTCAAAAGCTTGGATCTTTGGGCTGAGAATTAGGATTGCCTTATCATTTGGTATCAAAGCTTTAGGCTCAAAATCGGATATATGTTTCCTTTGCATTTGTCTTTAATTTGTTTTTGGTTTTCTTGTTCTATTTTTTTTAATCTATCCAGTTTTGTAGAATGTCAAAAAGCATAAAAAACTCATATTTTCGTATGTCTTTTCTGATGGAGTTAATATTAAGAATGCGGAAGCAATTTCGGATCTTAAGTACTCTAATTTGATCAATTTTATCAAACAAAAAACATGCTCAAAACTGGAAAAACAGAGAATAAGAATACAAACCTTTGTAGCTCAAAATTCTCTTAATCCGTGGGCTTTCTTTGAACACAAACCAGTTGTGGACCTCCTCTAGAGTATTCCCTACTATCTTTAGGCCTTGGAACAGATTGTGGGATCTTTGATTGAGAGAATTTGGGAGAAGAATGAGTAAAGGTCTTAAACAAATAGCTAGAGAATTTTCTTCAAAAATCTCTTTTTTACTAATCCTATTTTTTTTCCATTGTGTTTCTTCTCTATTTATAGAAAACCACAAGCTTAGTGAAGAAGCCAATTGAAAGAAGATAAGCTTCAAACAAGAAGCTTAGTAAAGAAGCCAATTGAAAGAAGATAAGCTTCAAACAAGAAGCTTAGTCATGAAGTTATGAATTTGGTCCATATCTCATTTCCAAATGAATTTGAATTATCTTTTAATTTTAATTCAAAATTAATATAAAATTAATTTTAAATTAAAATCAATTTATAATTAATTTTAAATAAATATTTAATTTAATATCAAATATCAAATTAAATAATTGGACCAATCCCAATTTCTCAAAACGAACGTTCGAACATGAATCCCTATTCATGTTTTAAACCGAACCAATATTTAAATCATATTTAAATATTTCCAACTCTTCTTTATCATAGTTTAATTCATAATTAAGCTATGAAACGTTAAGTATATCTCATATAATTAACTTTTTCTCCCAAATTCGAATTTGAACAATTCAAATTTTTTTCTCTTAAATTGTTACAAGGCATAGTCCGAGCTAGTAAGGAGAACCTAATGGACCTATAGATCATGAGCTCCAACGATACGAGATTAACCGGCCAAACTCTTTAGCCTAGCTAATCAACATTCGTTAACCACCGGGACACTCCACTAAAGCCCAATGGCTGCACTCTCCTCACTGTAGATATATTTCTGTCCACTTGATATAACCATGATTAGTAAGTCGATCCTTCACAGGTCGTTCGTAATTACAGCTGGGTCAAATAAACCGTTTTACCCCTGTAATTACTTCTTGTTCCTTAAGTCCCACTGATCCTCTAATGAACAATTTGGTTTATGGTCCAACCAACAAACCGTATCCCTCTCGGGCCAACGAGAGGGTGGGCTCATTGTTCAAGACCTGGAGTCAGTACTTAAGGGAACAACCTCTCTACTAAACCCTAAAGCGGGTAGGAGTGAATTCCATCTTGCATGACTATGTTCCCAACTATCTACCTGGTCTTATCCCCAAAATGGGAGGCTTATTGAGTCGGCGATCTCGGGCCACTCTCACCCATGCAAATCTAAGGATAATCCCGAATAAACAGGAGTTCATAGCACGCTCAGGATTAAGATCGAGTTACCTAGGTCATCGTATGAATATAGTCAGTTAAGACAGTAAACGGAGTTATAAAGTCTAAGCGACTATTTTGCGGTCCAGTCTTATGCAAACTCATTGCATAGGACGCCCCCACTTTCATGTCTCCACATGAACGATTCAGGATCACATCGTTAGTACTATACAAAGTGGGCCGCGTCCATAATGTCTCCAGGATAAGGTACCCAGCCCTATCCCTATACTATAGACCGTTCTGGCTATAACTCGAACTTGATCCACTTTGATGTCATACATAAAGTTCAAGTATACATACTATAGCCAAGGGTTCTTAGTTCATTGAATTTGGGTTATAGAATACACAATTCACTTTATTCAATAACACATTTACTGAATAAACCTCAATAACATCTTTATAGTAAAATAGAATATACATTCAGTTTACAAAACCACGAGTTTTAGGACATAAAACCCAACATTTTCATTTTGATGTCTTCATCAATATTGTAGATCAGGGTATAGGCTACAACTTTTTCTTCTTTGAAAGTTTCTAATTCAGCTTTCTTGAGGGTGAAAAATATACATTCTTACAACTTGTTCCAGAAAACTACTATACTCGAGAACATGTGTTCTTGTTTTGTTCTTGTTGTTTTTTGCCTCTAAAGCATGTTAAATCTGAAAATTTCTCATTTGATATGATCTTTATGTCTTAATTTAACCATTTGGCATTCAATCTTAGATGTTACACTTTGAAATTTTGCAAAAGTTGGCTCTTATGCATTAAATATGGGCAGTTACATTTCTGCACATTGATTTTTCCAGCCACTAAAAATTGTAACTCCTATGTTGTCCAACCATTGGTTTTAAATTATAACTCCTATGTTGTGCAACCATTGGTAAATTGTAACTCTTGTGTTTAAAAGTCCAACCGTTGTTCTTAATTTTGTGAGAGTTACATTTCTTGTTCTTAATTTTTTCTACCCTTAGAATTAAATTTCCATAAGTTCATTGTCCTGTTTCAATTTTGAATTTTTCTTTTCATAAGCCTAGTTTGCTTGTTTGTGTTCAAAGTGTGCTAGTACTCATTGGATTGCAAATTATCTTGGCTTCTCCATTTTCAATTTTGAGAGGTGAGATTGAAAGTTTTATTGAGAGATTTGTGCAATTGAGCGTCTCTAGACAAACACGTAAGGGAGTGTGGAAAGATCCATTTTTTTTTCTTCACTCTACTTTCTTTTGCAGCATGTTTCACAAATCATCTAAATCCATTGATGGCCAAAAGATACAAGTATACGAGAAATTGAGGAGAAAAACAAAAAAAAAAAAAGACCAAGGGATGAACATTATCAAGTTTGCATTACAAGATCATCCTTTAGATTCGAGGACGAATCATCTTGAAGAAGGGGAGAATGATATGAATCCTACCATACTATTCAAGACTAAAGAAAAAGCTTCAAAATGGAGTTGACTTAAACGTAGTCAATTTTGATTTATGACGTGCTCAAGATGCATTTAATGAACTCAAGTGCAACTCATGCTTCATCAAAGACAAGTTAAGCTTTATTTATGCAACAAGGGCTTCAAGGGACTTCAAGTGAGGCTTCATTTATGCATGATAGGTTACAAAGACTTTCAAGACTAACCAATGGACTTGAATCTCGGATTTATGGCTCAATTTGATGTAATTTCAATTTTAAACCTTTCATTTATGTGTTTTAGGTTACTTTTGAGTTAGTGGTTGTTATGAAATTTATGTACTTGGGAGTTACAACCCTTAAGTTGACAATAGGTTACTTTTAGGGTTTATTTGAAGTCTATATATATAGCCTAGCAAACTCATTTGTAAAGGGAGACTTGGAAAATGTAGTAAAAAGAGCATTTGTGCTTTCTTTTAGACTAGAGCTAAGTTTCTTTGCAATTCTATGTAGTTTAGGTTGCATGCTTAGAATCATTCAAGCTTGACTTGATCAATCTTGCTTGTGGAGTGATTCGAATTTCAAACAAGTTTTCTTGCCTTGAGATATTTGATCAACAAGGTAATCCGGTTCTTACTTTCCTTGAGTTGATTTCCAAACTTAAATGTTATTCATGGAAACTCCATGGCAACTTCAATCTTGCACACATTGACCTCCAAAGCTCCAAATGGTCCTTTGTCCCTCATAATAGTTTTTAGCACATCAAATGGAGGTTGAATCGTGATCCTTATCATTATGAAATCAAGAATTGGCAAAAAACCCTAAAGTTGGTTTCCCCTTCTGAGCAAGAATGAGATGAATATATTCATGTAATTGACGCAACACTGAGACGCTAGCAGTAGCATTAAGACGATGTGCCAAACGATGTCGTTCTACTTAAGTGCCGAGGACAGCATCGAGACGCTTCGGATGAAAACTCCAAACTCCTTATTTTTTTTGGCGTTAAGACACCACATGGCAGCTTCTCGACGCTAGTTCTCAGGTTTGCACTAAAACTTTAGTGTTTTGACGCCAATTATCGCACTGGTCCAAAAGTTCCATATAACTCATTTTCCATCTTTAGCCTCACAATTAACTCTCTTCTTGCTCCAAAACACCCATAATGTCTCAAATTCATTAATTCACTTTGAATTGTTTCATTTCTTGAAATACAAGAGAAATAGGCATCAAAGATCACCAATTCACATCAAAACTAGCTAAATAATAGGAATAAATATACCACTAAATTAGTGCTATCAAGGGGCATTAGATTTATACTTGCGCCCAAGTCGTACAACGCATAGCCTATGTTTATACCTCCCATTGAGCAGAGAATTGTAAAGCTCCTTGGATCCTTCAATTTTCTAGGAATCATGCTTTTTACAATTGTGCTACAGTCTCCAATTACAGCAACTGTCTTATACTCTTCCTTTGATCTCTTCTTAGTGAGTATGTCTTTAAAATTTTTGACATATTTTGGCATCTGTTGTAGTGCTTCAACTAGTGGAATGTTGATATGTTGTTGTTTCAGCACATCTAAGAACCTCCTAAATTGAGTATCATCATTTTTTTTCTTAAGTCTTTGAGGGAATGGTGGGTTGGGTTTAACTACTTGCTTATTGTTGGAATTGGCTGCTGGCATAACTTCCTCCTCTTTTTCCTCCAGCGCATGGATGTCCTTGTCCTTTTTAGCTTGGCTCTCATTTCCCTTCTCTCTCTTTTCCTCCTCATGCGTGATTTGCCCCGACTTCCTTTTGATCAGGCACTAGCATGGTTGCTTCTTTTAAAGCCTTTCCACTTCGGAGTGTAATTGCTTGGCACTACTCCTTGCCTTAAGGGCTTCCGTATTGCTGGGTGATACTCTCATGAAATGGGAGTAAATTATTACAATTTCATTCTTAGATCTAGCTAAAAATAGAGTTATTTTCATTCCATTGACATTTTTGTGTCTTATTTGGTTACTTAATTAAGCAAGCATGAGGATTGAAAAATCATCTATTCTTCCTTTATTCTTGTGGAATTTTCTCTTAATTGGACAAGTTTTTATTGGATTTAAAGTTGGGTTGAGGAAACGTTGGGCTGTTAGGCTTTTGGGCCAATTTTTATGAGCTCGCAGCTTAATGTGGTCAACAATGCTACAACATCGAAAACCACATTTCTAATGTGGTCAGTCACGCTACAACATCGCAAACCACATTTCTGAAAACTTAAATTTTACACAAAATTTAAGTCTTACATCAGTGTGGGAGTCAACAAATGTTAAAAAAGGTCCATTAGTCAGCAGCCACGTAGAGTGAGAGAACCAAATCAGTCCTTAAGGGGAAAGAAAAGAAAGGAAGCCATCATGAAGAGGGGGTACCTAAAAAAGCGAAAGAAAACCCAAAAAACAGAAGAAGACAGAAGGGAGCTGCGATTTCCAAGCTATTTTTTAGAAGAAGAAGAAGCTCCATCATATTATACTCTTTCTTCCTCATTTCTTTCTAGTTTTACATTCTAGCTTGTTGATTTTGTTTTGACCTTAGTTTTTCTTAAGCTTTGAGCTAGGTTAGCATAGTTTTGTAGCTATTTTGGTGTAATTCTTATATTATTCTCATTATGTTTGTTGTTTTTGAACTCTATTGGTTTATTTTCTATTTTGAAGTTATGGGCTAAGTCTTTTTAGGGCTAGAATTCAAGGATTGAAGTGGTTGTTTGAACTCTCTTTATTCAATGGGCTTTTATGAAGTTATACGTTCATTTGTGGTGTTTATTGCAAGTTCTTATTTGAGTTCGATCACCTTAGGTAAGACACAAACTAGTTCTTAATATTGAAACGGTTAGGAATTGGTGGATTAACAAAAATGGAGTAAGTAGCTTCTCCTTAAGGGGTAGAAGTTGTAGGGTGTAGACATACATTCTAAGTTTGTGATTCAGGAGAATTGGGGTATTATTAGTGTTCATTAGCATTGAGTTTTCATAGACATATGCTAAACTCAGTGTTAAAGGCAAGAAAAATTAGTTCGAGAAGTTTTTGGATTGGTTTCATTTGAATTTTTCCTTCTGTATAACATTATGGTGTCTAATGCTATAGCATTGCTGACCTCAACTAGGCAAAAACAGCCACTGCTTTTCTAAATTTTAGCCATCTGTTTTATCATTTTAGTACGTGTTTTAGCCTCTCAAGTCTTTATTTAAAGTTAGAATTTGCCTTGTTAAGTCTCTCTTAGTTTATTAGTCACTTTTGTTCCTGTTTTTAGTCAATTTGCAGGTTTAATTGCGTTCTTTAGTTTAGTTTTGCGTTGGTAAGTTTGTGCTTAGTTTCAAAAAATTTGCTTACATTAGTCCTCGTGGGATCGACCTTTGATGAGACCTAAAATGTCTCTTTTATTTCGTGCTTATTCCTTTCTTTTTACGAGCTTTATTGTATATTTTATAGGAAATTTAAGTTCAAGGTGTATTTTGAGATAGTGCCCAGAATCGGGGTAAAAACAAGCCAAACTAGAGGTCAATTGAATGCCCAAGCGAAAAGATATGGCCAAATTGACCATAATGCTCCTAAAGAGTGTCGCAACGCCATGGAAAACACTAGTTCAACACTACAAAACAATAGCTGAATGTGAGGACAACGTTGCAACGTTGTGGGCATGCAGCATTGCGACGCTCTCGCATGTCCAAAATGCACGCGCCACAGGACAGCATTGGAATGCTACCCACAGCGTTGCAACGCTGTTGCAACTAGTATAAATTCTTTCTTTTTCGAATTAGGGGGAATCTCTCGACCTCCACAGCTCCCGAACTCAATTTATCTCCACATTTCACTCTTTTGTAGTTCTTTAGGCTAGATTTCATTTAGAGGCTTGTATTATGGCCTCGAGAGTTGATTTAACATTGTTCGGGTAAACAATTACTCATTTTCGAGAGCAATTCGAGACTCCACCGTTTTATTCCTTGAGGTTTTGTTATTTCATATAGTGCATTGTTTTAGCATAATTGTCTTCTTGCTTTCATTATAGAATTGATTTAGCATGTGGATCTGACAAATCATGTATGCTTTTATTGATTCATCACTAGCTTGAGATTCTTTACGATTAGTTTAGGTCTCTTATGCATTTAGTAGCATCTAGGCCATTAAATTGCATAAAAGCTGGGTTTATACTCATGTGTGAATTGATTGTGCCTTAGAAGACTAATTAGCTCTTTAATTAATTGGCTATACATCTAGTTAAAGTTCCCTAATTGATCTTAGGCTTAATGCTATCATCTTAGCGGGTATGAAATACTATTGTGCCCAGCCTTTATAGTCAATTTAGTGTTATTTCGATGCTAGGTTGGCCTAATTTCATAAGGGATTAGAATTTCGACGGCTTTTCCGTCGGAATTGATTAGGTGTTAAACATGTACATTGCACATTAAAATTGATTACGAAACATAGATAGAAATTACATATTTGGGATCGATGACCTCCTAAATTGGCGTTATTTGTAAGTTCATTTATCTTCCTACCTTTAATTTCAGTTTTATGCATTTTAATTTCCTTTATATCAGTTATCACACCAAACCCCTCTAGTTCCGTCACACTGTCAAAATAAAGAAATATAATAACTAAAGTTTGGCCTCCCTGTGGATCGACCTTGCCACTGTATTGTAAAATATATGTGGTTTGGACTATAAATTTATTTGACCTACCTAACGACCACGATCAAATTGGCATTGTTGCCGGGGAGGCCACTTTTAGTCATTTTCTTTCTTTTTTTTAGGACTTTTAATCCCCTCCCTTTTTCTTTGCATTTTCATTTGATTTTCAGGAACAAAAAGCAAAAGGAGAGTGAAGGTGAGCTGAGAAGAAAAATCTTACCATAACCTTGGTGAAGCTTAAACAAAGGAAATCATGGCCGACCGCACTTTAAGAGAATTTGCCACTCCATATCTCAATAAACAACCCCTCTGCATAGTTTACCCAAGAACTTCAGGTGACTTCGAGCTTAAATATTGTTTGATTAGCTTATTACCTGTTTTTAATGGTGATGTAGGTGATGATCCTTACAAGCACCTGGAGGACTTCCATACAGTCTACTCAACAATGAAACCCGCGAGTGTAACTGAGGAGCAGATCAATTTGAGAGCATTGCCTTTCACCTTGAAGAACCAAGCTAGAGATTGGTTATATCATTTTTCATCAGGCTCCGTTACAACATGGATCGAGATGAAGAGGGTATTCTTGGAGAAGTACTTCCCTATTTTGAAAGTTAGGAGCTTAAGGAGACAAATTTATGAGATTGCACAGGGAAACGATGAGAACTTACTTGCTTATTGGGAGAGATACGAGTGCCTCTGTGCAAATTTCCCTGACCACAAGATTGCAGAAAACCTCATCGTTCATTACTTTTATGAGGGCCTTCTTCCAGCTGACAAAAGCCTTATTGATGCAGCTAGTGAAGGATTTTTGGTAGATAAGACAACTTAGGAAGCAAGGGAAATCATCTCAAACATGGCAGAGAACACCCACCAATTCGGAGGCACAACGAGAGTTGAGAAAGAGGTATGTGAATTAAAATCTCAAATATCTAACCTTACTTCTCTTGTGTAGAAATTGGTTGAAGAGAAAGCTGCAAGTGTTAGGTCTCAAACCCAGAAGATCAAGTAGGTGAATGCATTAGAAGGATGCACATGACTGCAAGGATTGAGTTCAGATTCAGGTACGTTCATTTATGATATTATGAAAACCTTTAACTACTGATGTCATTAAGCTAAAATAGAGCACCACCCAGTCCACCCAAGCCATGTTTGCAAGGCTCAAGGATGTGGAGGAAACAGTGGTACAGATTAGTCCTATACTAAAGATGCTGGTCAAAGAGATGAAAGCTAAGGCAAGCCTGTGCAAGAGTGTCAGTGCGATCACCTTGCGGAATGGCAAGGAAATCCCTTCTAGAACCCTATATATGGAGTATCCTCCTGAAGAAGAGAGCCTAACTCCTGTAGTTCGAGAAGAAGTTAGGAGATCTCCACCACACCAAAAAAGGGTCATTTTTATCCTCCGTTAAATCTAAATTCATATCTCCCTAAACCTCCTTTCTTAAGCAGGCTCGTAAGTATGATAGATGATGGATCCAAAGATAGAGAAGAACGAGCAGCTCAACGAGCTGCTGCTAAAGCTCCTGCAAGGGCAAGCAAGAAAAAGCCAGAAGCCAATCTGTGAGAGAAAAAGAAAAAGAAATAAGGACTGAAGAAGAACCAAAACAAGAGAAGAAAGAAGATCTTCCCACCCCTCCACCATATAATGGGACCAGGTTTGGCCCTCCATCTGATTGATATTTTGATATTTCTAAAGCTCATTTTCTAAGAAGATTTGAGAAACCAAAGAAGATAATTGAAGAGGAGAAGGAGAATGAGATCCTAGAGGTGTTCAAGAAGGTTGAAGCGAACATCCCCTTGTTAGATGCCAAGAAACAAGTCTTGAAGTTCGCCAAATTTCTCAAGAGCTGATGTACGAAGAAGAGAAAATTGAAGACTTCTAAAAAAGAATCAATGAACGTTTCAACCATGTCTCAACAACCAAAGCCAGAAAAGTGTAAGGATCCTGGTATATTTTCCTTACCTTGCACTATAGGGCACCTAAAAATATAGAATGTCATGTTAGATCTAGGACCTTCAGTTAATGTGATGCCCATCTCTATTTTCAAGGAATTAAAATTGAATGACTTACATGAGACTCATGTTATTATTCAGTTAGTTGATAGTTCTTTTGTGCACCCTAAGGGAATAGTGGAAAATGTGTTTGGTAAGGTAGAGAACTTGATATTTCCAGTTGATTTCTTCATGCATGATATGGGAAATAGGCCTAGGTATTCATCTACATCTATATTATTAGGTAGGCCTTTTATGAAAACTACTAAAACGAAGTTGATCTTGATGGGGGCCTTCTTTCTGTTGAATTTGAGGATGAAAAGTTTGAGTTTCACATCTTTAAAGATTTTGATAATGTTAACCTGGTGCTCTTGTTGTGCGAGATGCAAGCTTTTATTATGCAAGATGTGCGTAGAAGAGAAAATCCAAGATGAGAGTAGCGGTCGAGCAATCGAGCAATCGACGTTAAAAATTTACGCTTCCTAAAGGCAGCAAGGCTTCAAAATTTTACTTGCTTTTTTTGTTTTTAGTTTGAGTTGTTTCCTTTAGTCGTTGAGTTGGTTGGATGAATTTTGCAGGTTGAGAGTTGGTCTTAGATGCGGAAGAGTAGATCATTTTGGATTGGAAGTTTCTAGCACCCACCACCCATCCTACAAGCTTTGGAATGCAAGGAGAACTCGTTTTCCCCTTTTTATTTGTCTTTGTGCATATGTTTTAGATACATTGAAGACAATGCATCATTTAGGTTGGGGGTGGAGTCTAATTTATTTGATATTGTTGATGATTAAACTTTGAAAGTTTAATTGTTTAGTGATAAGCCTCAGTATTGAGGCATATTTATCTCTAAAAAACTTAAGTTATGCTTGAAAACCATAGAAATTGTGTGTAGAAGTTAGAAAATCATAGAAAAGTCAGTAATTCTAAGAATAATAAACTTAGTAAGAAAATGTAGTAAAAAGAATGAAAGGAGGACTAAAAATTGGGTTTGGATGCAAGGCATTGGAGAATTGCAATATTAGATTGTAATTGCAATCATACTTGGCAATCCGGTAGTGACAGATATAGAAAGAATCCTACAAATTTGTTGCATCCAATTAAAGAAGGAACATGAGCTGTGTAAAGAGCTAGCAAAAGAAATTTGAACAAGAAAGCATTGCATTATTAGATTGCAATTACAATCAGATTTGGCAATCGATTTTGAACAAAAAAAATTGCAATTGCAAATCCAAAATGGCAATCAGAAATGGCAATTCCTCATAGATTTGGAAAACGCAGAAATTTTAGGATTTTCGAGATTTTTGGAAAATTTTCGAGATTCTTCTCCATGATACCATCATGATCAATTGGCCATATTTTTGCGAATTCAAGGAAGGAACTCCTAACCGCCATAGTCTATAAAATGGAAGATAAACACAAAGAATGTGGAATTCCTCCAACGGAAGAAAATCCATTTTTTTTCTGCATTTTAATTGTTGTTTTCATATGCTCTTCTTTTCTTCTTATATTCCAGCAAGCTGCTCGTTTTTAGTTCCCAATCCGATCCAAATGAAGGTCTGGATTGTGAAGATTAACTCTCTTGAAAAAGAAGGGTTAATCGATTGGGGAATATAGGAGTGGTAGTGGGTTTTTGTTCATGTATACATTTAAATTTTGTTCTTCGTTTTTCTTAGTTTTCAATTCTAGTTATGTTTCATTTAAGTTTTGGATACATTACTTTGTTCAATCTCATTTGTATTGAAAGTACTGGAGGAAGTTTTTATTGAAGAATTACTTTGAGAAAGTTAAATTTGAGTTTTCTAGCAAGGTTGTTTGTGGGTTTTGTTTCCAGTGGTTTTTTTTATTCGGTTTAGGTTATTAATCCTAACATTCCTTTTTGAGCAAAACTTAATTTAAACCTTTAGACTTTTATTTTTCAGCTACTATGTTGATTTCTCTTTTGTTTGCATGAAGATTAGTCCTTGTCATTGCTTAGTTTCTTTTAGATTATTTATGAGCTAAATCCTTTTTAGTGGTTCAAGGATGTGAATTCCCAAAGAAGTGAATTGAGCTAAAATTGCAAAAATAGCCAAGCCTACACTTTAATTGTTTGCTTGTGTTGAGTTGATTGAATTTGAAATTCTAGATTGATCAACTAGGGTTGCATACTAAGCTTAGAGCTAATATTGAAAGGGTTAGTGAAGAGTAGATTTCGCACAAACAATGGAGACAAGAGCTTAGACATAAGTCATTCTTTACCCTAGACATAGGGCAAAAGACTCCAAACCCACTAGAATTATGTTCTAAATTTATCCAAGTACAATTGTCCATAGACATATAGGTCCAATCACTTAGCCTCCTAAAGATTTTAGAATCAAGATTGAATAGGAATTGAATTCGGTTTACAATTATTTGTGTAGGTACGGATTGCAATTGCAATTTAAAATGGCAATTCACAACTTAAGGGCAATGACCATTCTTGAGCACCCTTTCTATTTTTGCAATTTTATCATTTAACATTTTGTTTTTCTTTGCTTTTCACACCACCACAATCCTATTTTGCAACAGAGTTACCCAAGTTACAATTTTTTAACAATCTTTGCTATTTCTAATCTTTTTGTTAAAATTCATTCCCTATAGGATCCATACTTTAGAATACTTGCAATTTTATTACTTGCATCGATAGTGGGCACTTGCACCAGGCTGAACATTTTTTTTAACCCACAAGTTTCACCCGATCATTTAGCATTATTGATTTGAGTCTGTGAGCATCAAGGCTTAGATTCTTTTTCTTTAGGTTTACATGGTGTGCTTTGATTGTGGAGTCCTTGAGCACCTGAGTTCGAAATTGTGATTGATTTTGCTAAGCATGTCACTCGTGAAGAGTAGATTTCGCACAAACAATGGAGACAAGAGCTTAGACATAAGTCATTCTTTACCCTAGACATAGGGCAAAAGACTCCAAACCCACTAGAATTATGTTCTAAATTTATCCAAGTACAATTGTCCATAGACATATAGGTCCAATCACTTAGCCTCCTAAAGATTTTAGAATCAAGATTGAATAGGAATTGAATTCGGTTTACAATTATTTGTGTAGGTACGGATTGCAATTGCAATTTAAAATGGCAATTCACAACTTAAGGGCAATGACCATTCTTGAGCACCCTTTCTATTTTTGCAATTTTATCATTTAACATTTTGTTTTTCTTTGCTTTTCACACCACCACAATCCTATTTTGCAACAGAGTTACCCAAGTTACAATTTTTTAACAATCTTTGCTATTTCTAATCTTTTTGTTAAAATTCATTCCCTATAGGATCCATACTTTAGAATACTTGCAATTTTATTACTTGCATCGATAGTGGGCACTTGCACCAGGCTGAACATTTTTTTTAACCCACAAGTTTCACCCGATCATTTAGCATTATTGATTTGAGTCTGTGAGCATCAAGGCTTAGATTCTTTTTCTTTAGGTTTACATGGTGTGCTTTGATTGTGGAGTCCTTGAGCACCTGAGTTCGAAATTGTGATTGATTTTGCTAAGCATGTCACTCTTGATTGGTTGGTTGGTTTTTGAGTTTTTATTGAAAATTTTGAAAATTTTTGAAAATTTTGAGCCTTGATTGATGGATGATGTGGTTGCATGTTGCATGATCATGACATCCTATGATTTTCTCATTTAGCTAAATGATTGCCTTTTGTAGCAAGAGTTGAGCATGTTGTTCTAATTTGAGGATATTTTTTAAAAAAAAATCTTGCTTTTCTTGAAAACTTCTAGTACGTGTTAGCCTCTCTTGCGTGTTTTCGAAGGCCTAGAGTAGTTTTATAGGAGCTAGATGTATGTTGTCACCTCGATAGGCCTTAGCTAGTTTGCAAGTGGTTTTTTGCATGATTGCTTGTTATGAGTTGCCTAAGAAGAAGAAACAACATAAGCATAGGGTAAAGAAAAGAAAAAAAAATGATCTTGAAAAGAAAGAAAGAAAAAAAAAAAAGAAAAAAAAAAGAGATGTACTCCTCCTTCCTTGATAAGTTGAGTAATCAGGGGCGGTCATGACACCTTTTATCTCTTTTGCATGAAAGGCTTGTCTAGGAAGTGAGTATGTGAAAGTAGTTTTGACAGTGACCTATGTTTGTAGTCAATTGCTTTCACTGCGATGTATTGGTACGTTGGAACGAAGGTATAGGCGATTGAAAGACTCTCTCTGGAAGTATAGATAAAAAGAAAAGAAAGTTTAGGGAGATCCCAAAAGTTTTTGAAGGCACCTAAGCAAATAATTACATATATGATTGTTTTATGCTTGTTTGCTAGTCCTTAGGCCAGTGTAGAGGGAAGGCAGATCTGAGGTTCATATAAACCTACTCCTTCCATGCAAGAAGCGTGCTCGATATGCTAGCTGCACACACACATTCAAGAAAAGTTTAGAATGTTTTTAAAGTTTGCTCATGGGTGGACAGTGCAGTGTTTAGTACTTTTCCTTTTTGCTATTCGTTTAGCATTCTTAAGCATTGAGGATCGAGTCGTGTTATACATCCACCGAGTCCTATCTTTGTTTTGTTTTATTACCTTGCTCGAAGACTAGCAAGATTTAGGTTGGGGGTATTTGATGAGACCTAAAATGTCTCTTTTACTTTGTGCCTAATTCATGCTTATTCCTTTCTTTTTATGAGCTTTATTGTATATTTGTAGGGAATTTGAGTTCAAGGCGTATTTTGAGATAGTGTGTAGAATCGGGGTAAAAACGATCCAAACTAGAGGTCAATTGAATTCTCGAGCGAAAAGATATGGCCAAATGCCCCTGAAGAGCATCACAACGCCATGGAAAATGCTAGTTCAATGCTACAAAAAAGTAGTTGAATGTGAGGACAGCCTTGCGACGCTATCACAAATCCAACATGAGGGTTCACAAGACAACGTTGCAATGCTATCATAACTAGTATAAAGTCTTTTTTTTCCGAATTAGGGGGAATCTCTCGACCTCCACGGCCCCAAACTTGATTTCTCTCCCCATTTCACCCTCTTTTACAGTTCTTTAGACTAGATTTCATTTACAAGCTTGTATTATGGCATCGGGAGTAGATTTAGCATTGTTTGGGTAGATGATTACACGCTTTTGGGAGCTATTTGGGACTCCACAATGTAATTCCTTGAGGTTTTGTTATTAATTTCATATAGTACACTGTTTTAGCATATTTGTCTTCTTGCTTTTATTATAGAATTGATTTAGCATGTGGATCGGACAAATCATGTATGTTTTTATCGATTCATTGCTAGCTTGAGATTCTTTATGATTAGTTTAGGTCTCCTAAGTGTTTAGTAGCATCTAGGCCATTAAATTACATAAAATCTGGGTTTATACTCACGTGTGAATTAATTGTGCCTTAGAAGACTAATTAACTCTGCAATTAATTGGTTATCCATTTAGTTAAAGTTCCCTAATCGATCTTAGGCTTAATGCTATCATCTTAAAGGGTATGGAGCACCATCGTTCCCAACCCTTCGAGTCGATTTAAAGTTAGTTTGATGCTAGGTTGGGCTAATTTCATAAGGGATTAAAATTTAGGCAGCTTTTCTATTGGAATTGATTAGGTGTTAAACTTGTACATTGCACATTGAAATTAATTATGAACCCAGTATAGAAATTACATGTTTGGACTCGATGACCTCCTAAATTGGCATTATTAGTAAGTTCGTTTTACTTCCTGCCTTTAATTTTGGTTTTATGCATTTTAATTTCCTTTATATCAGTTATCTCACCAAACCCCCTCAGTTCCACCATACTATCCAAATAAAGAAAAATAATAACTAAAATTTGGCCTCCCTATGGATCGACCCTGCCATTGTATTGCAAAATATTTGTGGTGTGGACTATAAATTTAATCAACGTGTATGACGAACACGATCAACCTTGTTTACTATTTACTACCTATGCGTGCGTAGTGAGTTTTTGCACAACACTGGGCAATGCTCTTGGTGGTATGTTCTTCAACCCAGTGGCTAGTTACCCTACTTAAACTTTCAAGTTTTAGATCGACGAAGCCTAACTTTGTATCAACCAACTTTCTTTGCGATGTATTCCTTCATGAACGCCTCCAATGAGCTTCAAACTGAACTATTGGCACTACCCTACTGAATGCGTTAGCACTGGGGCGGATCCTGCATATAAGAGAAATTTTGATTATTTTGAATTCTATAGGGAAATGGAGGTTTACTTACATTGGTGATTTCTTGTTGTTGTTGCTATTGGCCTCCTCAAGAGAAGTTTGGATGATTTCTTCATCTAGGGTTGTATGTATTCAAATAAGGGTTGCTTCTTAATAACACTCATTTATGAGTGTTATTTAGCTCTAAAAACTAAACTTATTGCTAAGAAAGCAAGTGCTTATTGTTATATTTGATGCTAATTAAAGTGATTTTGAGTAAAAACAAGCCTTGAATGAATTTGAAGACATGATTTGTGAAGTATAAAGAATTAAATGTAAATAGAATAAATTTTGTTAAGAAAGTGTTAATTTTTGTTGTTTTTGTGTAAAGGCTGAAAATGGGCAAAATTGCACTAGGATTTTGACCGCAATCTGAAAACAAGTGTAGAAATATTTCTAAGTGTTGAAGCAGCAAGATTACGCCAGCCTTGCGACCGCAACTGGACCTAACTTGACAGAATCTCCCAGATTTGCGGGATTGGTAGATTTTTAGAAGATCTTCAATAAAATCTCCTCAAATCAAGGAATCTTGTCGTCCAAGCCTTATCACACTGATCTCAATAGCAAACCCTAGACCTTGAGGTCTATAAAAGGAGGCTCAAGCTTCATTTTTTAAAGAGTTGAGATCCCTACACTCCCAACATTCTACCACCTCTTTATTTTATTTTACAGCATACACTCTGAGTTCCTCCTAGGTCTTGTTCATACCCCATTCGGACACTAACTTAAAAAAAAAATGAAGTGTAAAGTCTTGTTCTACTTGAAAAAGGTTGAATAAGATAAAAAAAGAGGAACAAGCCCAAGATTCTTTGCCTTTCAATTTTTGTATTTTCTGTTTTGTTAAGTCTTTTAGTTGATAGTTTTTATTTGTAATTCAAGTTCTAGTTTCTGTTTTAAGTCTTCGAATTCAAGGTTTAGTTGTAGTTTTACTTCTGTTCTCTAGTAGAGTTTTACTTTTCATTTACAATTATTAAGTTATACTCCCATTCTTTAAATTCAATGAAGTGTTGTCATTTACTTTCAAGTTTCATTTCTTTCTTTTCTACTTTTCATTTCTCTATCCCTATGAGATAAACTCTTTGGAAGGGATTCAATGATGTGGATACCCTAAAAGGATGAAAGCCCTACTGTAAGCTTAAGTATCTTTGCTCAACATTTAGCATAGTTTACTTTTATTGAAGTTTAAGTTTCATTGTTAGCTTAAACTAGCCATTTGAGTTAGCATAGGTTGTGTGAGGTTCAATACTGAAAAGGTTGGATTAAACGTGTGTTTTCATAAAAGTAATCTAGGAAAAGAGTCTAGAAATAGAACTTTGCTTTTTGTACCTAGACATAGGGCAAAAACCTTTAGAGTCTTAAAGTTGTGTTCATGATTCACCTAAGTTAATTTAGCCATAGACATATTTGTTTGAGTTACTTAGTCTCCTAAAAGCTCTTGAAAAAGGGGTCGAATAGGTGTTGCACTTGATTCACTATGCTAAGTATCGATTGGGCTAGGTTGCAGGTTGATAAGCCTTAGAATTAAGGCTTATTTAACTCTCATAAGCTTAATTTATGCTTTCTTTGCTTTAGAAATCATAGGAGAAAGTTGGTAAAGGCTTGAAAAACATCAATAATTTGTGAGAAGTGCATGTGAAAGAAAGAATGAGGAAAAAAGATAGATAAAGTAAGAACAATTTCTTTTGTGCAGGAAATTTGAAAATTGCATACTCAAAATTGCAAAATCGATTTTACAATATGCAGTAGTATGAAAAACGCAAGAAAGGAAAAAAATCAACGAAACCCAAATTTGGAAAGCGCTTGATTCTTGCATGAAATTGATGGATTATGGACGAAATTGGAAAGCGCTTGATTCAACCCTAATGGAAGACCATAAAAGGAGAGCAAAGGCAACACAAAAAGGGTGGATTTTTGGAGCTTAACGAATGAGTTATTTTTCGTGGGTTTTTGTTCTTGTTTTCCCTTGTTTTTCCTCCATTTTGGTCGAGGTTTGCTGAGAATTTTTGTTTTGTTTTCTTTAGTTTTTTCAATCCAATCCAACAAAAACTTGGGTTGTAATGATTCATTATTCTCTAGAAATAGTTGAGATTGAATCGATTTAAATCTAAGGGAAACAATGGGTTTTGTTCAAGTTTCCTTCATTCCAGCCTATTTTTACTTTAGTTTGAATTCAATTTCTGTTTTTTCAGTTCTTTAGGTTGTAATTTTTCATGCTTATTGTTCCTTACCTACTGTATTAAGCATTGGAATTGAGTTGAGATTGATGAAGCAATTGAAAGCAATTTTCTAAAAAAAATTTCTTCATGGGTTTTGCTTCCAGGAGCTTTATTTTGAAAGGAATTGAATTTTTAGTTAGTCTTTCATCTTTAATTCTGTTTTGATTCAAACAATTCTTATTTCTATAATTTTTGGTTGTAAATAGATTTTTAATTCATTCTTTTAGCATGGAATTTTATTTCTAGAATTTGTTGTGATATTTTTATGTTAATTATGATCTAAACTTCTTAGGGGGTTCAAGGATGTGAATTTCCTAAGAACTAAATCTAGCCTATTATAGTGAAAATCGAGCCTATATTTTAATTGTTTGCTTGTATTGAATAAAACGTCATTGAGATCCTAAATTGATCAACTAGGGTAGCAACTTAAGCTTGGATCTAATACGGACAGGGTTAGTGATAAACGGATTTCGCACAAGTGATGAAGACAAGAGCTTAGACATAAGTCAATTCTTTACCCTAGACATAGGGATTAAAGACTGCAAAATCTATAAAATTATTGAGCCAAACTGTCTAAGATAGAGGGACTATAGACATATAAGTCACTCACTTAGCCTCCTAAGTGAGTAATTTCAAGGTGAATAGGAGTAGCAATTTTGGTTTACAATTGTGTGTAGAGTAGGTTGGATTTGCAATTTTCATTTTGCAATTTACAATTTAGGGCAATGACATACTTGAGCCCCATCTTCCCTCATTGAGTAATTTTCCTTGCATCTTTATTTCTATTTTACATTTCTTGCAATTTTGATTTTGTAAATTCGTTTCTGCAATCTGTTTTTGCAATTTATTCCTTTGCCATTTTGATTTTGCAATTTTGATTCTACAATCTATTTTCACAATCTGTTTTTGCATTTTGACTTTTATTTCCATTATTATTTCATACCAACCCAAAATCTATTTTTGCACTTTTTCGTTTCCAAGTTGAAGTTCTTTTACAATATTTTTTGTTATACCGTTCCTTATGGGATCGATACTCAGGAATACTTCTATTTTATTATTTGCATCGATAGTGTGCACTTACACTGGGGTTGAACGTATTTATTTATTTTTCTTCACCCAAAGTTCACCCGATCAAGGGTGCAATTTAGTAGCATTCTGTCTAAACCGTACTGAGCTCGAAAGAGATTGATGCATGCGCATATAAGCAGCAATCTCTGGACAAGCCGAAGCCTAGGTGGGCAAGTTGGGGGTGCATGGTGGGCATATATCCATTGGGGTTGAACCAGAATTGAATCATCCATTTCTCATCAATGTTTTCATTATCTTTTTATTAATTCAATGTCTTTTACTTTTTCTCTCACCTCATCAAATTATTGGTTTTGGCTACTTTCGGTTGTAAGTTTTGAGGAGGTCTTTATTGATTTAATTAAAAAAAGTTTGTTAACCGTTCCCTTGGGTTCGATATATGACTTGTTTGATAGCGTGCACTTGCGCTTTTGCATATCTAGGTCATCACTTCTGCCAACTTCTCCTTGACTAATGTAGAACACTGAAGCTGGGTTTAACGGACAACAATCGAAATTATTGTTTTTCCCATAGCCTAGGCATGCGTTATGGGTGCTTACTTGATTTACACTTTGCACTGAGTTTTGTTGACTGGTATTTACTGTCAGGTTCTTCAAGACATTTGCCATGATAAAAACCTGCGTTGTCATGGCAGTCAACGCATCTGAGTCTACAGTTTCGTTCTTCCTCTTGTTGATTGTTCGGGATCCAAAGTCAACATCTAACCATTAACAGTTATTTCAGACAATTCTGTCCAAGATTTCATGAGTCTCATTGAATGTTTTAGACATCAACGCCCCATTTGCTGATGCGTCAGCCACATTTTCGGAAGCTCTATTCAAACTCCCATAGAAAGTTTCAAGTTGAACGTAGCTTGAGAGATTGTTGTGTGGACACTTCTGAGCAGCTTCTTGAATCACACCCAGCCGTCACTGAGTGACTCGTTTTCTCCTTGCTCGAAGGTCACAATCTCTCTTCTGAAGCATGCGTTGGTGGTTGGTGGGAAATACTTTAGCCAAAACTACTTTGCCAGCTCATCCCATCTATGGGTTGAACCTGCAAAAAATGAATTTAGCCAATCCATCGTCACATCTATAACTAAGTATGAAAATAAGATTAACCGCACTGCATCTACTTCCACCCTAGGTATTATGAACTTTCCACAAGTCTCCAAGAGACTTTTGAGGTAGAAATGTGGATCTTCCCTTGGATCTCCTCTAAATTGTCCACCTGTGGTGATCATTTGGAACATTACAAGCTTTAGCTCAAAGCTCATCACATTAATGGCTGGGGCAACTATTCCTGGGCTCAGATCTATGAATGTGGGAGCTGCATATGCTCGAATGGCTCGATTGCAGTCATCGACCATATGTATAGGGTTATTAACTGCAACAGGATCAAGTTGAGGTCTCTGCTCATTGGGTCATCTTGCTGAGGGTCTCGAGCTTCATTCTGCATATCTACCTTGTTCCTCTCTTTAATTCAACGATTAGCCCTCCTTCTTTGATGGAAGGTTCTCTAAATTTCTGGATCAAGGATGAACTCAAGATCTTCTCCATCACTCATACTCTTGGGGTCACTTGGCAAGCTTACAGCACAAGTGGTTCACCAAAAACTGAAAGGATTTCTCTGCAAACATAAGCTAAGAAAAATTACTACAGTATTGAATGCCAAGTCCTCAATAACGGTGCCAAAAACTTGCTTGATTTGGTATTTATTTAGTACTATAAAGGCGTAAATCTCGTTTGTGTAAATGCATGGGGATTCTCGACATCATATGCGGTGAATGCAATTCACAAGCATGCGTTGAGCATAAGAATAGAAAGTAAGTGCAGCATGCAAATGTGAAGCAAACGGTCAACCCTGCACTGAGCACAAGTGCACACTCAACACAAGAAAGTAATACTTGGAGAATATTCCAAGGTCGAATCCTTAGGGAATATGATATATTAAAAATAATAGGGTGCTGAAATTAAAAGTAACGGTCAAAGTAATAAAACACTAGTCACATGTTAAAAATAATGCGATGAACCGTGCATGACAAACGAAAACAGTAATAGATAAACAAGAGTATGACTACAGACTCCCTCTAGTATGCATTGTTCCTCACCTCTCACAGTTTGCTTGGCCTTTTCGCTCAACAAAGCATGGATTCCTACTTACCCTAACTCTCTCGAGAAGGATGTTAAGCTCACTATTTAGTTAGATGCCTATGCTCAAAATAGTGGTTTCTCTCACAACCCATTTCAGCTTGCAAGTGGTTGTGTTATTTCTAAAACCCCCTAGTGCTAAGACACTCTTGCTTTTCATGGACGTTCCACACACTCTTACCCTTTCAGTGCTTGAATGTTCTACTACCTCACCTTGGTTGGCCAAACGAAAAAAGGTAATGGAGGAATAATAACAACTAAGAAAACATTGGAAGCTACAACAAGTTTTCATAAATGATGAGGATGTTTGCAAATAGGGTACTTCCTTAAGCCACTCCCTTTCTACTTAACTATGCATACTAATGGGCGGCTGACTTTGCAATGCCAAAAGAAGCGCAAGTGCACACTGTCACAAACAAGTAATATATGGAGTATTCTAAGTATCGAACCCAAGGGAACAGATTTAACACGTGTATTCTTCAGTTTACAACACACTTGGTCACAAGTTGTAATCAAAGGTAACCAAGATAAACAAAGATGATTTTGGGGTTTTCGTACAATAAAAAGTAAAAACAAATGAAAAAGTATTGGAAAAAATAAGGATGAGAAGCAGAGGATTCAATTCTGGTTTAACCCTGGGAAATGCGCTAACCATGCACCTGCAACTAACCAACTAAGTCTGGTTAATTCAAAGATTCTGCCTCTTGCACTTGCATACTGACTTTGTCAGGTTCTGTATGACTACGACATATGCTGCCGAATTGTACTCGCAACTTACCCTCAATAGCCAAGTAAATCAAGTTCAACACCTATTCGGTTCCTTTTTCAAGAACCTTTAGGAGACTAAGCAATTTAAAACTTCATGATTTTAAAAGTTTTTGTACTATGTCTAGGTACAAAAAGCAAAGTTCTATGTCTAGACTTTTTTCCTAGATTACTTTTAGGAAAACGCGTGTTGACTCCAACCCTTTCAGTATTGAAATCTTCAAAATTATGCTAACTCAAATGGCCAGTTTAAGCTAACAATGAAACTTAAACTCACTAAAAATAAACCTAGCTTAGTGTTGAGAAAATTTACAAGGAATACACAGTGGTGCTTATCTCCTTTTTAGGGTATCCACATGATTGAATTCCCTCCAAGGAGTTTAGCTACTCATCGAAGAGATAAACATAGTACAGAAGATAAAAAGAAAACAAGTAGAAGAAATAACACAATTCCTTAAAATAAATAAACTTGAATACACTTTGAAGTATGAATCCTAGAAAGAACAAAAGAACTTAAAACTTGAATTAAAAGAAAAAAATAAACTTACAAACTGAAAATAAAGATAAAACAGCCTGTACAACTCCTAAAAACTTACAGAACTTGAATGAAAATTCTAAGAACAAAAAGTAAAGTATTCTTCCTTTCTAACTTGTTCAGTCTTTTTCGAGGAGAATCAAGTGCATACTCCTCCTTGTTTCAAAGTTAGTGTCTGAATGAAATATGAACAGAGCTTAGGAGAGGCTCGGAGTGGGGACTAAAACTTAGAAAGAAAAACGTCAGAATTTTGGGATAAAGAGAATTTCCAACTCTGAGCTCTCTTTCAAATGGAGATATGAGCCGCCCTTTATAGACTTCATGCCTAGGGTTTGTGTCGAGACCAATGTCAAGATGCTTTGTCAATCATATCCCTTGATTTGAGGAGATTTGGTTGAGAATCTTCCATAAAATATGTAAATCCCGCAAATATTGGAGAATCTGTCGAAAAGGTCCAGATGCGGGCACATTTGTGGTCGCATTTGTATTATTGTCAAAATGGCCTAAATGTGAGCGCATTTTGGTTCTTTTCTGCAACACTTGAATTTTGGCTTCTGCCCTCAAATGCTAGCGCATCTTGATCGCATATCTCATGGATCATTTCTTTTTTGCTTCATGATAGAATTGTACAAGTGCTACTTTATAAACTTATTTCATGCTAGTTTAGTTGCTCTCACGCGTTTATTTGTCTATTTTGTAGGAATTGAGCAATTCAGATTCACTTGAAAGACTTTGGATGAATCTAGCTTAAAAGGAAACTAATCAGGGCTATTTTGAGCATTCGAATAGAGAAGAGATGACATCCAAACCAAGGGAACCGAGAGCAGAGCATCTAGACGTCGTTTTGGGCGTCAAGACGCTGCAGAATGGCCAGATCAATTGAGGAAGCAAGGCTAGCTCGACCCTGGCATAATTGAGGAAGCAAGGCTCGCTCGACGTTGTGGTGAGGCTACCCTCGACATTGGTAGAGTCCTTGGCGTCCAGACACTGTCCTGCCTTATTCAAAGAACTTTTCACTTTAGGGTTAACATCTTTTCCTCCTTTGCCTACATGTTTTAGAGAGTTTTTTAGACCTTTTTCCTTTGTTTCCATATACATCTATTGTATCAAATCGAACCATGTTGAACTTGAAGAATTCTATCATGATGCTAGGCTAAACCTTGCATTTTTTATTCAGATGTCAGTTATAGCCAATTGCAATGTTGTGAGGCTCGAATGTTAATGTAGTTTTCTTATAATTGAAAGTATTCTTTGATTCATGTTTTCAATTTATGAGCATATGTCTTTTATTGAATTGACGCTTTGGTCACTGTATATGCTTGATTGCTATTCATGATGCATGATCTGGAATTGTCGTATTTGATTGAGCCTTATAGCATTAGGATTATTACATGTGTGTGTTTTATTGTTTTCCATAACTGCATAGCTTGCATGTTTAATTCTAAGAATTAAACGAGCATTTTGGTTAGGTTGAAGTTATTTTATTTAACTGATTTATCTTGGTCTTTCCAAAGTGCTTAATTCTTTTATCTAAATAGTATGGAATGGTTTCGTGCCTAATTGTTTAGGTAATTAGTATTGACTTTGACGTTTGTTAGAGTTAATGACTTTAGGAGATTTGTTGCTTTTTGGAGTTTTCTAATAAGTTGACCAAGTACTTGCATAATTATGTTAAAAAATGTTTTGAATTCCTATGATCAATTTTGCAATTGGACAAAATTGTACCTTTGAATTGAATTTTGGTAAGATTTGATTTTTTTCCATTTTCAATTACTTGTTTCTTTATTGTTGTTTTCTTAAAAAATTCCAAAAACCCCCTGTTTCACTTTTTACTGAAATTTAACCCTGAGAAAATTTTTCTAGCTCCTTTCTACAATTGACCTGAAAAACTATTTCTACAAGTTAGAGTAGGAAGCTAGTTTAATTTTGGTAGGCCTCGACAGCCTCACCAAAATTTGGCGTTGTTACCAGGGAGCCATATTTAATTTTTCATTGTTAGATTTTACTTTCATTCTTTCTCTCTGTATATGACCCATTCTTCTCAGAAATATTGAATTTCAGTATTTTTCTTAACTTGGGAAGGAAGAGCGCAGATTGAAAAGAGATATGAAAGCAAGGAAACGAGCATTAAGGGAAGATCTCAGTTTTGATTGTACCATCGACGAATCCTCAATATTTGTTGAAGTTGAGGAAAAGATGGCTGAAAGAACACTGAAAAATCTGGCAGCATCAAACCTGAACCAAGAACCACTATGCATCACCTACCCTATTGTTGAAGGTGATTTTAAATTAAAGTCTGGTTTAATACACTTACTGTTTTTCATGGTTTTGCAGGTGAGGATCCTCACAAACATCTCAAGGAATTCCACGTTGTTTGTTCTAAGATGAAACTCCATGGAGTGATTGAGGAATAGATAAACCTGAGGGCCTTTCCCTTTTTTTTTAGAGATCAGACAAAGGATTGGTTGTACTTTCTACCATCGATGACCATTAATACATGGAATGAGATGAAAAGGCTTTTCCTGGAAAAGTACTTTACTGCCTCACGAGCTGCAGCCCTCAGGAAAGAGATTTATGGTATTCAGCAGATCACAGGGGAGACACTCTACGAATATTGGAAAAGATACAACAAATTGTGTGCTAGCTTCCCAAACCATCAGATCTCAGACCAGCTCCTGGTCTAGTATTTCTATGAAGGTTTGCTGCCAAATGATAAAGGTATGATTGATGCAGTAAGTGGAGGGGCATTGGTAAATAAGACACATGCCGAAGCAAAGCAATTGATTTAAAACATGGTTGAAAACTCTCAATAGTTTGGAACGATAGGAGGTGAAGGAATCCATCAGGTCAAAAAGGTAAATGAATTGAAAAGTCAGATCTCTGATTTAACTTCTCTTATTCGTTAAATGGATGCAGGTCAAAGTCAGCAGGATTTCACTCAGGAAGCAAATGTTGTTGGAGGATTTTAGGGCCATAATCAAAGAAATAATGATCGCTATTCAAACACGTATAATCCTGGATGGTGGGATCATCCAAACTTCAGTCATGCAAATCAGGGAGGCCAATAGAGGCTACCTCCTCAGAACTACAATAGACCATCACAGACTTCCACACAAGCTCAGACTTCGACATCAGGTATGTCTCTAGAAGATATTCTAAAAAGCTTACCATCTAACACTCTTCAATTTCAACAGGACACGATGCAATTTCAAAAGAAAGCAGTACAATTTTAAAAGGAAACACAGGCAAGGATGCTGAATCTGGAAAATCAAATTACCCAGCTAGCTACATCAGTGAGCAGGCTGGAAGCACAGAATTCTAGAAAGTTGCCTTCACAGCCTGAAGTAAATCCTAGAGAAAATGTATGTGCAATCGCTCTTAGAAGTTGAAGGAAAATTCCTTCAAGTACTCCACCAAAAGAGAGCTAACAGAACAAATAAAAAAATGACGGGGGAAGCTCCACCAAGGTGTCCAAACGGGTAAGTTTTGATCCACCTTTATCTATTAGTTCTCACCTTCCAATTGCTCCTTTTCCAAGCAAGTTGGAAAGGCCGAAGAAAGAGGACCAGGAAGAGGAAATTCTTGAAACATTCAGAAAGGTGCAGGTCAACATCCCCTTGTTGGATGCAATTAAACAAATTCCCAGGTATGCTAAATTCCTCAAGGAACTGTGTACTAATAAAAGGAAACTGAAAGATAGAGAAAGGGTGTTGGTGAGCAAGAACGTGTCAGCCATGCTTAAGAGAAACATGCCAGAGAAATGTAGAGACCCAGGTATGTTTTCTTTACCTTGTGTGATTGAGGACAAGAAAATAGAGCATGCTATGCTAGATCTAGTTGCTTCAATCAATGTCATACCTTTTTCTATCTACCAAGAGCGTAAACTACATGAACTACATGAAACTGGTGTCGTTATTCAATTAGCTGATAGATCATACATTCACCCCCTAGGAGTCGTAGAAGATGTGTTAGTTCAAGTTAAAGAAATATTATTTCCTATAGACTTCTATATTTTAGAAATGGATGGGTGGTCCTCCCCGACTTCTGCTTCAATTATGTTAGGGAGGCCAATTATGAAAACTGCAAATACTAAAATCAATGTTGATGATGGTACTTTTTCAGTTGAATTCGATGGTGAGGTTGCTGAATTTAATATTTCTAATGCCATGAAATATCCTGAAAATTTCCATTATATCTGTCATGTTGATATTTTTTATTCACTTGTGCAAGATCTGACTTTTGAAGAACATGATGAATATGAAACATTTGCTTTGAATGATATCAATAATGAGATTGGTCCAAAAGAGTTGTCTTCTGCGACACTCTCTGAACCAATTAAATCTAATGCTGAGATTTCTACACAAACTAACAAGATGTTACCTTCTGTTGTGCAGGAACCTAAAATAGAAATGAAGGCTCTGCCAGACCATCTCAAGTACGTGTACTTGGGAGATGCTAAAACATTGTCTGTCATCATCTCGAAGAAACTGGTGATAATTTTGAAGGAGCATAAGTTGGCCATTGGGTGGACTTTAGCTGACATAAAAGGTATAAGTCCAGCTATGTGCATGCACAGGATTCTTCTAGAAAACGATGCTAAACCATCAAGAAAACCACAACCTAGACATGAAGGAAGTGGTAATGAAAGAAATCTTTAAGCTCCTAGATGCAGGTATAATCTATCCAATTTCTGACAGTAAGTGGGTAAGTCTTATCCATGTCGTTCATAAGAAAACTGGCATAACTGTAGTTAGGAACAATAATAATAAGTTAGTACCCATGGGTGCTCATAATGGTTGGAGAATCTGTATAGACTATAGGAAGCTAAATTAGGTAATAAGGAAAGACCACTTCTCTATCCCCTTTATAGATCAGATGGTTGAAAGATTAGCTAGGAAACCATTTTTCTGTTTTCTTGATGGCTTTTCTGGTTTTTATCAGATTCCTATTGCACGGAGGACCAGGAGAAAACTACTTTCACTTGTCCTTTTGGCACTTATGCTTACAGACGGATGCCTTTCGGTTTATGTAATGCTCCAAGTACATTTCAACGATGCATGATGAGTATTTTTTCTGATTATATTGAGAAATGCATTGAAGTGTTTATGAATGATTTTACTGTGTATAAAGAATCATTTGATGAATGCTTAGATAATTTAGCTAAAGTCATGAAGCGTTGTATTGAAACTAATCTTGTGCTGAATTATGAAAAGTGTCATTTTATGGCGAACCAGGGCATTGTTTTAGGTCATATGGTTTCTTCCAAAGGCATAGAAGTAGGTAAGGTGTAACGACCCTACTTAACTAAACAGGCTAACGTGGAAGCACAACTGAGTTATCCCGTTCATGCCCGAAATTTCGACAACATAACAACGTAATTACAAGGAAACCAAAATTTTTCAAGGACCTGAAAGGGATATAAACACTTTTATATTTAACATAGACTACTCAGCATCCACCAAACTATGAATATCTTGTTGAGTTCAACCAAAACAGACACGAGAACTAAGGAAACAAGAGAAACTACAAATTTACAACTAAACTATATAATACAGAACAATGACACAAAACTAAGCACTAAACACAAGGAAAGAAACTTCTGGTGGTGTCTCCATAGCCTCATCAAGTCATCACCTCTGTCACTCACCTTGTAGTTGTGATGTAAAGACACAAACAATGTAGCAAGAGTGAGTATAAACATGCTCAGTAAGCAACCCACTTAAGGGTCCAAAGTTCAAAACCATACAAAGAAGGGCTCTGCCCTAACTCACAGGCTCCTACTCAGTCTCAAACATTCACTCCAGTTAGCTAAGTGCCTACTCACCTTACCCCAATCCCACCCCTTTCTAGTATTGCCTCGTGTTATACCTGCGAGTCATGTAACCTAGGCCCAATGTAGTGAAGGAAAGCAATCCTCATACCTAAAATCTTGGGAGAATCGCCCCCTCTGGCTAGCGCAACGTAATGAAGGAAAGTAACCTTCATGCACGAAACAATGGGGAATCGCCCCTAAGCTAGCTCACTGAATGAAGGAAAGCAACCACCATTCTACCCAATATGGGGGAATCGCCCCCTAAGCTATCACACCAAATGAAGGAAAACAACCCTCATTCTAAACACTGTGGGAGAATCGCACTCTAAGCTAGCACACTGAATGAAGGAAAGAAACCCTCAATCTAAACACTGTAGGGCAATCACCCCTAAGCTAGCACTCTGAATGAAGGAAAAAAACTCTCATTTTAAACACAGTGGGGGAATCGCCCTCTAAGCTAGCACAAGCAAAAAGGGAAAGAAACCCTCATGCCCATCATATCTCACAACATCCTAGGAATACATGCTCTCACGAGGGGAAAAGGTAGGTGGCACTAGCCTAATGGGCTTTTGTTCGTTCGCAACACTCTTGGAACCTCCAAGGTAACCCACCCTGCCAAAACCACCCATCATGTTAAAACCACTCCCACAAAATGGCCCAAGGTTCACAAGCACAACCAGAGATACGAATTCTGAAGGAATGAACGTTTCACTCCGCAGTGGAAGCATTGGATCGTCTTTAATTTTATTTAAAATTAAACTAAAAAAATAAGATTAAGCAAACTTACTTGGAGTAAATATGGAGATATTTCTAGCGGATCTTTATCTCCTCCACAAAGTTTTCCTGGCTATGACTAGGCTTATGGGAGTCAATTGAAAGAAAATCCACAAGGGATTAAAGAGGAAGAGGTCTAGAGAGAATTCTCTGATTCTCTATTGAGAAGATGTGTGTTATGTTTAATGGTTCAACCCAAGGGTCCTATTTATAGAGACCAAGGGAAAATCTTTCCCATAATTAAAATATATCTTTTACTTATTTGAATCATATTCAAATCTCCTACGATATTTATTTATTTGAATTTTATTCAAATTTTATAAATATCTTTTCTTTAATGTACCTAATATACATTAATTATTTTAATATATAATGTATCAAATACAATAAATATATTTTTCTCTTTTATATTTAATATTAAGTTGAACATTTCAAATTTTTCTTTCAACTAAATTGATCTTTTAGTGTTATTATGAGCTAGTAAGGGGACCTTATAGACCTACAGATTATAAGATCCAATGATACAAAATCAATTAATTAAACTCTTTAATTAATTAATTTTCATTCATTAACTATAGGTCACTCCACTATAGACCTAGAGCTGCACTCTTATGCAATGTAGGACAAGTTGTGTCCATAGATATAATCACTACATGAAAGTCGATCCTACACGAGTTGTTTGTAATTACAGCTGGGTCAAAAGTCCGTTTTACCCCTATAATTATATCTTTCACCTTAAGTACCACTGATTCTCTAATGAACAATTTGTTTAGGATCCAACCATAAACTAAGTCTCTCTGGGGCCAGTGAGAGAGTGGGGCCTCATTGTTAAAGTCCCGAAATTAGCACATAAGGGAACTACCCATCTACTTACCCTATATGGGAAGGAGTGAATTCCATCTTGTGAGATTATGTTCCCAGTTCGCTATTTGGTCAAGTCCCCAAAATGGTAGGCATATTGAATCGGCTACAAAAACCACTTTCACCCATGCAAATCAAAGGACAAACCCTCACAGGCAGAAGTTCATAACTCACTCAAGATTAAGATCGAGTCTCATATGATCTTCCTGATAAAATATTAATCTTCTCAATTAATGGATTTATAAAGAGAGATTAAATCTTTCGCGGTCCAATCTTATACAAACACGTTGTATAAGATACCCCCACTCACAT
Source organism: Trichosanthes truncata (assembly GCA_033996785.1). NCBI lineage: Eukaryota > Viridiplantae > Streptophyta > Magnoliopsida > Cucurbitales > Cucurbitaceae > Trichosanthes > Trichosanthes truncata. Next base: position 47,175,030 of record JAWPNB010000013.1, read on the forward strand.
GTCTCCACATGAACGATTTGAATCAAATCATTTGTCACTATTACAAAGTGGGTCATATCAATAGTGTTACCAGGATAAGGCACCCAACCTTACCCATATACCATGACCCTTTAGGTTATTTCTTGAACACGATCCTCCTGTATATCAACCACATACTATTCAAGCTTACACTAATAACCTTAGATTTTTCATATAATGGATAATATTATATTACAAACAAAATAATCAAAACTATTATTAATTATTAAATAAATCATTAATTACGAGGCTTTAGGGCATAAATCCCAAAAAATTCAACGTCAAACAAGTTTAGGTGGACACAACTCAAATATAAGTTCAAACGAATCCCACATCACCAAAGCCTCATACATATTCAAGCAAAACATAAATCACCGACAATCAAGCAAGCTTGCTTCTCATATAAACAAGCTCAGCATGCCTCACACACATTCTTCGCTTACAAAATCTTAGCAAGCAAGTCCAAATGGCTACTTACCTCTTAGGACAGCACGAAGACAACCAACTTTTCTCTTTTCTAGGAAGTTGCCAGCAGCATATAGCCCTAAGCAATTTCTTCTAGTGCTAACTCCCTAAACACGCTAGGAACCACAACGGTCACTATCCTCCCATCCACATTCATACCAAACTAAAATATGTTAAACACAACAAGTCAGCTACCACCATTCTGAACACACGAAAGATGAATAATGACCCTAACCTTTGTATACTTCTAGGGTGTTCTAAAATTTTCAACCAGCTAACCCATCAAGTCAAGTATCTTGCACGCATTCAACTCATTCAATATCTCAAGAAAGGTAAACCCCAACCGACCATTCTAATATTTCAGCATGTCGTACACGGTCAAACATTTAAACATCACAAGTTGACACTACTTAACCAAACAATTCACTAGCTCAAGCATTCTAAACTTTGTAGTTATCCCAAACATCTCAGGAAGTCCAACATTCATGTGCATTCAACGTAAATCGACAACCCATACATTCACCCTTATAGAGAAGCCACAATCGTAGTCATCCATGCATTACAAGGCTCAACTCCATAACCAAGCTCTAACAAGCCCTTCCAAATTGACTACCTATAGAAATATACCCATGGTCGCGACCCCTCGGAAAATCATAATAAGATTCCTGGATATTGCAAACTAACCACAACCAGTCATCAAACCCCTTAAACGCCATGCTCACATGTAATAGAGTAAGTCTCCTACTTGAGAAATTTACGAAGCATACCATTTAACGTCAATCATGCTCAAGCACATACGAAAGAGAATCATACTCATAAGCACTCAATCAATCATGCATACAAAATTCTTGAACTCCACTCCAAAGCATTAGGGAGTTATCCAATTAGGCTACTTACATCGATTATGAATCCAAGAATAAGGAACTTCCAACTCCTACTAAAGAGATCATGTGCAACCTATCATAATTTTTAAAGCGACCATTATTTAAAATTCACAACATTTAGCTTAAATTTCAAAGATCAACTTGGAACTTTAGTTTAATGAATTAACTTACACCAAAATTGTTGGAGGGAACACCTAATTGATCTTGTATCCAACACCAATGCTAAACCTCAACTTCAAGTCGCCTTCAAAATTCCGTTTTCTTTAAAAGTCAACACTACTGTAACCAAAGGAAATATAAGAGTCAATGCTAACTAAAAACTTCCACATTAAGTTCGAAAGAGTCGAGATTCTCGTGAACCAAAACAATTTTTACCCAAAAGCTTAGGCCAAATACCCAAAAGAAATTTGTTTCGCAACCACAACCTCCCTTGAATCCTATTTGTTTTTAGTTCAATTTTTCCCACAAGCAAGCTCCAACTCTATAACTCAATCTAAAATTTTAGTCAAATTCAAAAGAGTTAAGTACGAACGTTACCAAAGAAACTCGCTCAAAGAAACCTAACGCCTTGCTGGACAGTAGCTTAATCTGTCTCAAAATCGGCTAAAACAACCTTCAATTGCAATGGGTAACCTGTAATCGAGTCTGACAATCAATGAGTCACTTTAGATCACAAGCTTCGCCACCAAAACCAGTCTTAACCATTAAAATCTACCTTGTATCACTGTCAAAATACTTACCCACTCTATTTTGAGACCAAAAGTGGCTGTACAAATATTGGGCTTGCCGGAAAACGACCTCAAACACCACCCACACTGTTGTCCGGTCGCCAAGGAGTGAAAAAATGATTCGGGGCAGTGGATCTAAAGCAAACAGTAGGGGCGTGGCGCACGGTAGTTTGGAAAGCGATGCGGTGGTTTGGATAGCTTTGCGAGCGGCTCGTGGCGGGGGTTGGAGGTGGTGACTATGGCTGATGGCTGATAGCTTCATGGCTACAGGTGGTTTTGAGAAACGGCGCACGGCTTGGGATTTGACTCGGTGAACTATGGCGTGTGTGTTGGGATTTATACCCTAAAGCCTCGTAATTAATGATTTATTTAATAATTAAAAATTATTTTAATTATTTTATTTGCAATATAATATTATCCATTACATGAAAAAAAATCAAGGTTATTAGTGTAATCTTAAATAGTATGTGGTTGATATACGGGAGGATCATGTTCAAGAAATAACCTAAAGAGTCATAGTATATCGATAACGTTGGGTGCTTTATCCTGGTAAAATTATTGATACGACCCACTTTGTAATAGTTACAAATGATTTAATTTAAATCGTTCATGTAGAGGCATGTGAGTGGGGGTATCTTATACAATGAGTTTGTATAAGACTAGACCACGAAATATATAATCCCTCTTTATAAATCCGTTAATTGAGAAGATTAATATTTTATCAAGATGATCATATGCGACTCAATCTTAATCCTGAGTGAGTTATGAACTCCTTATTGTGAGGGCTTGTCCTTTGATTTACATGGGTGAGAGTGGCTTGTAGCCGATTTAATATGTCTACCATTTTGAGGACTTGACCAAATAGGGAGCTGGGAACATAATCTCACAAGATGGAATTCATTCATTTCTTTATAGGGTAAGTAGATGAGTAGTTCCCTTAAGTGTTGATTTCGAGACTTGAACAATGGGGCCCTACCCTCTCACTGACCCGAGAGGGATTAGTTTATGGTTGGATCATAAACAAATTGTTCATGATTACAAGGGTAAAATGGACTTTTGACATATCTGTAATTATGAACAACTCGTGAAGGATCGACTTGCATGTAGTGATTATATCCATGGACACAACTTGTCCTACAGTGTTGGGATTTATGCTCTAAAGCCTCGTAATTAATAATTTATTTAATAATTAATAATAATTTTGATTATTTTATTTACAATATAATATTATCCATTATATGAAAAATCCAAGGTTATTATTGTAATCTTGAACAGTATGTGGTTGGCATACGGGAGGATCATGTTCAAGAAATAACCTAAAGGGTCATAGTATATAGATAAGGTTGGGTGCCTTATCCTGGTAATACTATTGATACGTCCCACTTTGTAATAGTTATAAATGATTTGATCCAAATCATTCATGTGGAGACATGTGAATGGGGGTATCTTATACAATGAGTTTGTGTAAGACTGAACCACGAAATATTTAATCTCTCTTTATAAATCTATTAATTGAGAAGATTAATATTTCATCAGGATGGTCATATGTGACTCGATCTTAATCTTGAGTGAGTTATGAACTCCTGCCTGTGAGGGCTTGTCCTTTCAATTGTATGGGTGAGAGTGGCTTTTGTTCCCGATTCAATATGCCTACCCATTTTGGGACTTGACCAAATAGAAAGTTTGGAACATAATCTCACAAGATGGAATTCACGCATTCCCATATAGGATAAGTAGATGAGTAGTTCTCTTAAGTGCTGATTTCGGAACTTGAACAATGGGGCCCCACCCTCTCACTAACCCGAGAGGGACTTAGTTTATAATTAGATTATAAACAGATTGTTCATTAGAGGATCAGTGGTACTTAAGGTGCAAGATGTAATTATAGGGTAAAACAGACTTTTGACCCAGCTGTAATTACGAACAACTCGTTAAGGATCGACTTGCATGTAATGATTATATCTATGAATACAACTTGTCCTACAGTACATAAGAGTGCAACTCTAGGTCTATAGTGGAATGACTTATAGTTAATGAATGAAAATTAATTAATTAAAAAGTTTAATTAATTGATTTTATATCATTGAAGCTTATAATCTGTAGGTCCATAAGGTCCCCTTGCTAGCTCATAGTAACACTAAAAAATTAATTTAGTTGAAAGAAAAATTTGAAATGTTCAAATTAATATTTAATATATTAGATATATTCAATATAAAAGAGAAAAATATATTTATTGTATTTGATACAATAAATATTAAAATTTGAAATGTTCAAATTAATATTTAATTTGAAATGTTCAAATTAATATTCAATTTGAACATTTCAAATTAATATTTAATATATTAGATATATTAAATATAAAAGAGGAAAATATATTTAGTGTATTTGATACATTAAGTATTAAAATAATTAATGTATATTAGATACATTAAATAAAATATATTTATAAAATTTGAATAAGATTCAAATAAATAAATATCGTATGAGATTGAATGAGATTCAAATCAGTATAAGATATATTTTAATATATTAGATATTAAAATATAATATTTTAATTATGGCAAAGATTTGCTCTTGGTCTCTATAAATAAGACCCTTGGGTTGAGCCATTAGACATAACACATATCTCCTCAATAGAGAATTAGAGAATTCTCTCTAGACCTCTTCCTCTCCAATCCCTTGTGAATTTTCTTTCAAGAGGCTCCCTCAAGGATCTGCCAGAAATATCTCCATATTTACTCCAAGTAAGTTTTTTTTTATTTTAAATAAAATCAAAGACGATCCAATGTTTCCACTGCAGAGTGAAACGTTTATTCCGTCATACAATGCATAAGAGTGCAACTCTAGGTCTATAGTGGATGACTCTATAGCTAATGAATGAAAATTGATTAATTAAAGAGTTTAATTAATTAATTTTGTATCATTGGAGCTTATAATTTGTAGGTCCATAAGGTCCCCTTGCTAACTCATATGAACAAATAGGGATAAATTTCGTTGAGGAAAAATTTTGAAATGTTCAAATTAAAATTTAATTTATTTGATATATTAAATTAAGAAAAACATATTTAATGTATATGATAAATTAAATATCAAAGAAACTATTAATGTATTAAAATACATTAAAGAAAATATATTTATTAAATTTGAATTAGATTCAAATTAGGAAATAGATGTCGTAGAAGAATTTAAAAAGGTTTGAATAAGATTCAAATTGGTTAGATAAATATATTTTAATATATTAGATATTAAAATATATTATTTAATTATTTTCCCTAGGCCACTCTAAATAGGACCCTAGGGGTGAGCTATCGTGTGCATTCTTCACAAGAGAAAATAACTCTTCAAATTCTCCTCTCATTCCCTCTCTCTATTTTCAAGGAGGTTCCCACAAACCACTTTGGTCCTTTGTTCGAGTCATAGCAAGGAAGACTTTGTGGAAGTCTTGGAGTTCAACCTCATTGGAGTTGGAGTACAAGGAGAAAAAGACCCACCAGAATATTCTCCATATTATTTTCAAGGTATGGTTTATGTTTAACCTTAAGTTTGTATTTTAATTCTAAAATAAAATCAAAGTCGATTACAACGCTTTCGTTGTGGGTTTAATTCGATTATTCCCTTCAGTGCGGACGGTGCTGCAGGCGTTCTGATGACTGGGCATGCATCAGCAGCTGTAGAGGCACAGCAATTCAGAGACAAGGCATGCATTCAGGGTGATTCGCAGATCAATAGGCTAGGCAAAGGAGTAGGCTGTTGGTGAGGGAGAGTAGAAGAAGTAGAATAAGGGGGAAGGGGAATGCACGATGGTTTCTTCCTTTTTTTTTTTATTCTCCCATTCCCTTTTTTCCATTTCCAACTCTTTAAACTCCAATTTAACCCAGCCAATAAGAAAAACCCATAAATAATCAAACAACAATTTATTCCACTCCAAAAATTGCTTGAAAAAAATTATTGAGTGTTAGGGAGGTGCCCTACCTTACCAATGTTAGGGAGGTGCGATCTTTTCTTGGCCATGCAGGTTTTTATCGTAGGTTTATTAAAGACTTCTCCAAAGTTGCCTCGCCAATGACCAATTTGTTGCTGAAAGATGTTCCATTTGAGTTTGGGAAGGAATGCAAGGAGGCATTTGACTTGCTTAAAGAACGATTGACCAGTGTGCCTATAATTCACCCACCTCAATGGGACCTACCTTTCAAGATTATGTGTGATGCAAGCAACTATGCAGTGGGGGCAGTGCTTGGCCAGAGAATTGATAAGAAAAGCCATGTCATCTATTATGCCTCCAGGACTTTGAACCCCACTTAGTGCAACTATTCTACGACAAAAAAATGAGCTTTTGACCATTGTTTTTGCTTTAAATAAATTTTGTTCTTATATTCTTGGTTCTAAAGTAGTTGTTTTCTCTGACCATGCAGCTCTGAAATATCTTATGTCAAAGAAGAAGTCCAAACAAGACTACTCAGATGGATTCTGCTCCTTCAAGAATTCAATTTGAAAATCAAGGATAGAAAAGGAGTTGAGAACTCTGCTGTAGATCACTTGAGCATACTGGTAAGGTAGGAGGATAAACTACTATTCAATAATGACTTCCCTGATGAGCACCTGTTTCAGACTCAAAATATAATTCCTTAGCATTCAGATATGTTTGGGATGACCCTTACCTGTAGAAATTTTGTGTTGATCAAGTAGTTAGGAGATGTGTGCCTGAAAATGAGTTTGATTCTATTCTAGCTTTTTGTCATGACTATACATGTAGGGGACACTTTGGGCCTAAAAGAACTGCTAGAAAAGTCTAAGACAGTGGTGTTATATTGGGAATCTTTATTTACAAATGCCAACCAATTCTGCAAATCATGTGAGAGATGCCAAAGGGAGGGAACAATTTCTAGTAGGAATGAAATGTATCATGTACCTATTCTAGTTTGTGAGATATTTGATGTATGGGGCATTGGCTTTATGGGTCCTTTTCCTTCTTCCTGTGTTTTTTCTTATATTCTATTAGTTGTGGATTATGTCTCCAAATGGGTGAAGCAAAAGCCACCAAAACTGACGATGTTAAAACTGTTGTAGGATTTATAAAGACTAACATTTTTAGTAGGTTTGGGATTCCACGAGTAATCATAAGTGAACAAGGAATGCACTTCTATAATAGATCCATGGAAACTCTAATGAAGAAATATGGAGTGAACCATCGTGTAGCCACTGCCTACCATCCTCAAACTAATGGTCAAGCTAAAGTATCCAACAGAGAAGTCAAGTCTATCCTGGAAAATATTGTGAATCTAGGAAGGAAAGATTGGAGCCTTTGCTTGAATGATGCTTTGTGGGTCTACCGCACAACCTACAAAACTACCATAGGAATGTCTCCCTCTAGGTTGGTTTTTGAAAAGGCGTGTCACTTGCCAGTAGAGATTGAGCACAAAGCTTATTGGACAGTGAGGCAATGCAACTTTGACATGGAAAAAATGGGAGAATCAAGGCTATTACAGTTGCAGGAATTAGAGGAGATGAGGCTAGATGTTTACGAGAATTTGAGGATATATAAAGAAAAATCAAAATTGCTTCATGATAACATGCTTATTAGGAAGCAATTTGAGATTGGTCAGAAAGTTCACTTTTATAATTCTCGTTTAAAGCTCATGCTAGGTAAGTTCCGTTCCAAGTGGAGTAGCTCATTTGTTGTTACTAATGTTTATCCCTATGGTGCAATTAAGATCAAAGATTTTGAGACGGACAAAATCTTAAAGGTAAATGGGCAGAGATTGAAAATATTCCATGAGGGTGATGCAGTGCTGTGCCTCTCTAGTTTCTCATTGAAGCCACCCAACTACATGAACTCATGATCATCGTGCCAGATCCATCAGGCTAGAGACGTTAAACCGAGCACTTATTGGGAGGCAACCAAATTTTCTATCCCTTTCTCTAATTTTTAGCTCTTTTTCTCATAGGTTGTTTAGTTTTATTTTTGTGGTGTCTTTTTAATTCAATTAAATTCAAGTAAAAAAAATCACATGAAAAGGAGCAAGGAGTAGCGTCTAAATGCCTTTGCCTAGCGTCTAGACACTATGCGTCAAGCATGCAGAAACTGCAAGCACAGTGTCGAAATGCTATGTACAGTGTCTCGACACTACGTCGTTTTTTTAAAAAAAGTCTTCCTCTTTTGCAAAACAGAACACCCATTGCATTTCTTTTGCCTTAGACCCATTTTCGATTTCCTTTCTTCCCCCTTCGATTCTCCTCCATTTTCACACTAATTTCTTTTTATTTCTCACTTACCCACTCACATACTCATCCACACATCATCTATTTTGGAATTTCTCACCATTTGGAACCCATTTTTATCAACTTGCGGGTATATCTAGATCTAGGCCGAATTCTCCATTTGAGGTAAGTTCCATATGATTTCCTCTTTTCTTTTTGCTCCTTGAATAAATTGTCTAAGTTAAAGTTACATTTAAGGCCTTGTAGTTCCATTGATGCTAGTTGACTGGATGGCTTGTTGGAGTGATAATTTTAGAAGCACAATGGGGGTGGGTAGATTATGAAATTGGGCACTGATGTGATTTGGAGGTTTCAAAATGGGGTTATTGGTTTTGAAATGTAGTTCCATTTGGATTGCATGTTAAGTTGATTATTGTAGAGGGATTAGTTTGAAATGAGGTTACAATTTTTACCTTTCTAAATGTTTGGGCACATCTCAATTGACACATATACACTTGTGGGACACACTTTATGTGACTTGTATTTAATTTGGGATAGTGGTTGACATATTGAAATAATGCTAGTAGTTTGAAGATTCTTTTCGTATAGAGCATTAGTATTTGAATCCCATTGAGAGGATTGGTGTGCAAAGTGTGAAAATTTGATCTTTAACTATGCCAAGTTTGATGAAGGAGAAGCATGGTTAGACTAATTTTTGCGTTGTAATTGGATATCTTGGAACAACCCATGGCACCAAAGAGATCTTGCGGTGCTTCCTCATCTAGATCCACATTCGATTCCCACAGATTCATCAACCAAGAAGCTGCCGATTGGTATCAGAGCCACGTTGTATCTTGTTTGATAGTTGCAGAAAGAGAGATTTCCCTAGATGACTCCCACCATTGACACTTACATGCCTCCATCCTAGAGCGCGAGTGGAGCATCCTAGTGTAGCACCTCAATGCTAGCATCGTGGCCGTAGTTCGGGAGTTCTATGCCAACCTACGGGATGGCGATTACCACTCCTACGTGCGAGGGTGTCGAATCCCATTCGATGCGGCTGCTCTCATATTACCAACTCCCCAGCTATGACTGGGACAAGTATACTGAGTACGCCGTTAGGCAAGTTGGCCACACTCAGATTATCCAACAGCTGTGTCGGCTAGGTGTAGAATGAACCTGAACACCACAGGGAGAGGTGATTTGTTTCAAGGCTTTAGATTTGACTGTCACCAATAGGATGTGGTAAAGCTTGATATGTGCGAAGCTCCTTCCTGTCTCCAGACTGACTGACGTGATGAAGGAACGAGCTGCTCTCGTGTACGCCATCGCTACAAGTAAGACCATTAACACCAGGAAGCTTATCTGTCGGTCCATCAGACACATTCGGCGTGGTTGTAAGACCCACATTTGGTCTTCTAACTTTTGGTTATATATATGTGTGATAGTGATTATTTGATTTTGGATTATTTGGAAAGAAAAGAAAGTTTAAAATAAAATAGAAAAGTAAAAAAAAATAATTGGTTTTGATATATATATATATTGGAAGAGTTTTTTTTAAAAAATAAATAAATAAATAAAATAAATAGATAATAGGAAAGCTTCGTTTGAAGCTTTGCATTAGGAAAATAATAATAATAATAAAAGAAATAAAAGAAATAATGTGTGGCTTCAAATAAGCCACATGTATGCTTGTTTGATAGATTACAAGCCACATACATTATTTTGGTTTTAAAAAGAAAGAAAAAAAAAGAAAAGAAAAGAAAAGAAAAGGAGATGTTCACGAAAAACAGAGAAGGAATGGAGGAAGAGAAAAGAAAGAGAAAGAGAAGGAGAAGGAGAAACACATAAGAAGAGAAGGTTTATTAGGCAAGATTTCAAACCGGTAAGCTCCTTATCTTTAAAGTTTGAAAGATTAAGAAACATATGTAAGTTTTGGATACCTTAATGTGGGTTTTTGATTTCCTTATGCTTAAAAGTTTCCATGGATTTTGTTGGTAGTGTTTTTGGATAGAGTTGACTTAGAAGAAGAAAAGAAACAAATGGATTAGAATGGAAGATGAAAAGGGTGAAGAAAGGAAGTTTTGTGGGTGGATAAAGGAAGAAGAAAATGAATAGTGAAAGGTATAAAAAAAAAAAAAAAGAAAACAAAAGAAAACAAAATGGTCTATCACGTGAAGGGTTAGAAATGGAAAGAAAGATGGAATATTTTATCATTAAAAGTACAAAAGAGGGTTAATTAGGAGAGAGAATACTTGTTTGAAGAAGTCTTGGTGTGGGAGAGGTATAATTTGAGATAAAGAAAATAGTATTTTATTAAAGAAAAAGAAAAGAATGGTTTATGGGAAAAGACAATGAGATATTAAGGTGGATTGGACAAAAAAAAAATGAAAATGAAAAAAGTACTTGGCAATAAATGGATGAGAGAGAGTGTAGAATTTAAAGGTTGACTAATGGGTAATGTGTAAGGATGGAGAATTGGGTTAATTGATATTTAGTTGATATTATTGGGTTTCTAAATTACATGGTTTGAAGAATTAAATTGTGATATGATTATTGAAATTCTAGGTCGAGCGAAGTTCGGAACGACTAATAGCAACTCGAAATTGCGTCGATAATTTTGTGAGTGATTTATTTTACGAATTATTTTATTATTTGATTATTATTACGAATTTTCAAGAATTCTATAAATCATGTGTGATTTTAGAGAAATTGCTAAGAGATTTTCAGAGAATTGTTATGAATTTCTAAAAATGGCATTGAAATTTCAATATGTTATGCTTCTAGTTGAATTTATTATTTGAGAAATATTTGAGAAATTTTATGATCAAAGAGATGTTTGAAGAATTTTAATGTTTATTGAGAAATGTATAAGATTTTTGAGATGTGGTCTCAAAGAAAATATGACTTTGAAAATATTTTATAATATTTGAGAGATTTGATGATTATTCGAGAAAGTATAAAGGTTTAATGTTATTTTAGAAATCTCTCAAGTTTATGAAAGACTATTTTAGAAAAAGAATGTAATTTTTAGAAAGAGTTTGAGAAGTTAAGAGGTTTATGCTGGAAGTGGTTTTCAAACCACTAGATCTTTGTACCCTTGGTGATTACCCGATATGCTATGAGAATGTGTTTCCATAGTATGCTCGCATGCTCAGGCAGCAGGGGATGCAGGGGAGTACCGGGGCCATTAGGTGCCGAATCCAGATTCCAAATCCTGGTCCAAATCCTGGACCTGAAGCATTACAGATGTTAGAGTTTGCTGTACGTGCACGTATGACAGAGATATGTTCTGCTATGTATCTAGAGATTACTCGGTACATAGTATGATAGAGATTTGGGCACAGATTTGGTGATAAATTTCACTAGTTATGTTTATGCTTTCCAGAGCTATAATTACGGATTTCCCTATCTATGTTTTTTACGAACTTGTGCTTATGTTTTCAAGAATTGTTGACTTAAGAGTTATTGTTTCAAGAGATGTTGATTTACAGACTTTAATGTCTTAAAATGATCTCGAAGGTTTCTAAACTGTTCGTGATTTGCATTATTTCACATAATTCTGAACTTATGTTTAGTAAGAGAATAATTTCCTTGAAAATGTATTTTCTTATGAATCACCACTCACAGGGCTTTTTAGCTCATTCTTTTGTTTTTAAATTTTTCCACCAGGTTGCTCTTGAGTTTCAACCAGAGTTAGCTAATCAGAGTCTGCCACCAGTCTTGTCAAGTCATTGCATATCATTTATTGTAAGTAAATAGAGAAATTTCAACGCGTTGTTTATGAGATATCCATAGTTAAAGATAGTTAATGAGAAAAGAGATAAAGACTTGGCAATAGATTCCATTGCACATTTGGGGTCTACTGCCATCACAGCTCATCCTAGGTTTGGTAGAGTAATCTGGGGCGGGTTGTGACAGTGGTGGCCCACAGTCGGGTTCAACCATGCCTCTTTGATTAGAGATGTCCATTTTCCCGTGGGGACGGGGCCTCGTGGGGACTAGCCTTAACGGGGCGGGGAATCCCCGTTTAGGAGGAGAATGGGGAAAAAAATTTTGCGAGCTAAACGGGGATGGAGACAAGGGGAACGGGGAAAGGCGATGAGGAATGTATTCTTCGTCCCCGTTTCCCATTCCCTGCACCGTTTAGTTTTTTTATATTTTATTTTATTTAGTTTTTTAGTTTTTTATTTTATTTTTTAAGAGATATATATATATATATATGTATGTATGTATGTATGTATGTATGTACGTACGTAGGTATGTATGTGTGTGTATGTATGTATGTATGTATGTGTATAAGTATATATATGTCATTTAAAAATTTATTGTTAATGATTTAGATAATTAGATATGTTTGAATTATACAGTCAAACATTTATATATATGGATTAATTCGATAATTTGGTATGTAATATTGTTTTGTTTTTATTAGGAGGTTCAAGAATTTTATCTTTAGATAGATATTTTTTTAATATAAAATTAACTATTTGAATTAAGATTTTTGGTGAATGATTAACAATGTAATTGAAAATTAATGGATACTTTCCATAGAAGTTAACTATTTGAAAATTTATCAAAGAATTATTTGATTCTTAAAAAAGAAAAAAAAAATTAAATGGGGAATAATTCCCCACGAGGAAACCGATCCCCACAAATTCCCCGAGAGAATCTCAGCCCCGATCCCTACAAAATTTAACTAGAAATTTCTCAGGGATGGGGATTCAAATGGGGGGCGGGGACGAGGATGAGGAAGCCATACTCGTCTCCGCCCCACCCTGTGGACATCTTTATCCTTGATTGTGAATTTATGTCGACTTGCTGAGGTCACCTAGGCTCCAGATGAGGAGCTGATACAGCCACGAGCAATCATGGATCGCAATTTCATCATGGGATTGCGTGGTTGAGATTATCCGCAGGGAGGCGACAAAGAGCATGAGGATAAGGATGATGCAGATATACAGGAGCGCCTCACGGCCTTCCAGCTCCACCTGCACCACAAGGACCATTCCAAGATTGAGCAACCATTTCAGCACGACTCTATAGGATCGAGCACCGCCAGCTGGTGACGAGCCCTATCATCAGCACCTCTACACGTGTCTACACCATATGGCTGGCAGCGACCCAACTTTTCCACCTTCGATGCAGCCATATGCCTCATCTAACAAGGAGTGAGGTCACTTATTCAAGGCAATTTCTCTCCCCCTCTCTAGTTTTTATTTATATTTGCATTTTTCCTTGTTCCCTGTATTACTTTTTTCCATTGTATTACATTGAGGACAATGTAATCTTTTAGGTTGGGGGTGCTTGTGTTTGTTATTTTGGTTATATGTGCAAACCATAGGGTTGTACTTAATTTTGATTTGCACACTTAAACTAACCTCCTCACATTTCACTTAAGCATAAGCTTTTTGGGCTGAAACATTTTGTATTTTTCTTTTGGATGGCCTGGCTAAGGGTCCCTACATAAGATGTTTGAAAGTTAGTGCCCACTATATTAAAGCATAATTTTAAGTTGGGGTTGGGCCTACCCTAGGCCCTAGGCACCCTAGTGGCATATTACCCTTTTTGAGCGTGGAGAAGCTTGAAAATTGGAACCTAGAGCCATAGTAAAGGGAAGATGAGTTGAGGGTTGCATAAAACAGGTCTGGGCTTATAAAAACAGTTTGGGACAGACTATCACACACACATGCAAGTAATGATAGAATTAGATTTGAAACTTCTTAAATATAAATTCAAGCCACAGATCTTGATTATTTGTGATTGATTTAATGTCAGAATTTCTACGGCTTGAGTCATCCATACATTTTATTCTAGATGTTCTGAGGGTTTGCTTTCATTTGTTTTGCTCGAGGACTAGCAAATATTTAGGTTGGAGATATTTATATAGCACTGTAAAAGTGCTACTTTATAAACTTATTTCATGCTAGTTTAGTTGCCCTCACACATTTATCTGTCTATTTTGTAAGGATTGAGCAATTCAAAGCCACTTAAAAGACTTTTGATGAATTGGGCTTAAAAGGAAACTAATCAACTCTAGTTTGAGCGTTCAAACTGATAAGAGATGAAATCCAAACCAAGGGAACCGAGAGCAAAGCGTCTAGACACCATTTTGGGCATCAAGATGCTGCTGCATGGCCATATCAAGCTTGAAGATCAGCAAGAATGACGTTGGCCAAATTGAGGAAGCAAGGCTCGCTCGACGCTGCGGTGAGGCTACCCTCGACGCTGGTAGCGTCGAGACGCTACTTCAAGCGTCTAGACGCTACCCTGATTTCGCCAGAATTATTCCTTATTGGCGAAGGCAACGTCTTGACCTTGTCCTTAGCGTCTAGACGTTGCCCTACCTTATTTAAAGAACTTTTCATTTTAGGGTTAACATCCTAGCCTCATTTGCCTACATGTTTTAGAGAGTTTTTGAGACCCTTTTCTTTTTTCTCCATATACTTCTATTGTATCAAATCGAACCATGTTGAACTTGAAGAATTCTATCATAATGCTCGACTAAACCTCATGTTTCCAATTCAGAGGTTGGTTGTAGCCAATTGCAATGTTGTGAGGCTCAAACGTTAATGTAGTTTTCTTATAATTGCAAGTATTCTTTGATTCCTGTTTTTAATTTATGAGCATATGTCTTTGATTGAATTGAAACTTTGGTCATTGTATATGCTTGATTGCTATTCATGATGCATGATCTGTAATTATCGTGTTTGATTGAGCCTTATAGCATTAGGATTATTACATGTGTGTGTTTTATGGTTTTCCATAACTGCATAGCTTGCATGTTTAATTCTAGGAATTAAAAGAGCATTTTCGTTAGGTTAAAGTTATTTTATTTAACCGATTTATCTTGGTCTTTCCAAAGTTCTTAATGCTTTTATCAAAATAATATGGAATGGTTTCGTGCCCAATTGTTTAGGTAATTAGTATTGACTTTGGGTTTGTTAGAGTTAATGACTTTAATGGATTTGTTGCTTTTTGGGGTTTCCTAATAAGTCGATCAAGTACTTGCATAATTAAGTTCAAAAATGTTTTGAATGCCTATGATCAATTTTGCAATTGGACAAAACTGTGCCCTTGAATTGAATTTTGGTAAGATTTGATTCTTCTCCTTTTTCAATTACTTGTTTCTTTATTGTTGTGTTCTTAAAAAATTCCAAAAACCCACCGTTTCACTTTTTACTGAAATTTGACCTTGAGAAAATATATTTTCTGACTCCTTTGGGAAATCGGCATGGCCTACTATTTCTGCAAGTTAGAGTAGGAAGCTAGTTTAATTTTGGTAAGCCTCGATAGCCTCACTACTTTAATTACAGTCAGGGTGTAGGTGTATTTGGGTCCTTTTTCAGCCTTTACACAAAACCAACAAAATTTAACACTTTTCTTTACAAAAATGACTCTAAATACACCTAAAAATGCATTTTTACCAAATCAAGACTTCAAACGCATGCAAAACTTGTTTTTACTTAAATTTTCCCTAAATGACATTAAATATAACTTTAAACACTCGCTTTCTAAACAATTTGCTTAGTTTTTTAAACTAAATAACACTCATAAATGAGCGTTATCACATACTGAGAAAGTAAACAAAAAATTCGACAGAAATAAGATCAAACGTTAAAGCTTTATTGCAGAAAAATTGGTATAGTACGAGCTAAAGCAAGAAGATAGCAAACGGTGTCCTTGTTGTGATGTAAGAACTGATTGCAACAATTATACTTTTCTCCTACTATAGAAATGACAAGAAACTAAAGGAATGCTATAAATAGAACATTGTTGCGTTGACAGAGAAGGGAGCAAACAATCGGTGGCGTCTTCTTCTTCGACGAGCAACGATGCCCTAGTACTGTTGTGTTCTTCAATAGAGATGAGCTTTTTCGCATGGAAGCTCCATGTCTCAAAAGTCACAAAAGATGAACTTCAACCTTCTATTTATAGCGTTCTAAAGCCACTAGAAGATTGGCACACGCCCATCTCACTGTACGAACACCACTCCGTTCTACAGGGTAGGTTGTCTTAGCACCGCAGAATCAACTAACATCCTTTTCGTACAAACAATGCCTTTTGCTTTGGGATCTTAGCTACCTTGCGCTTTGTTGACTTCTAACGCATTCAGGCTATTTTTGGTGCATTGACTTTGGCTCTTTCTTTGTTTTTTTTTCTAGGGCATCCTGCATAAGAAATCAACAATTAGGTTCCATGTTCAATGCAATGGAACATTACTTAATAAATTTTGGTTCCTCTAACGCATGTCTATGTTAAAAAGGAAACTTTACACAATGAAGTGACAAGATGTTATTTCTCTATGCGTCCAGTCTCTCGAAGCACTTTTGGTCTAATTTTAGGCTTTAAATAACTTGTATTCTACAAGTTATCAATATCCATGATCATTCCTTTCTCTAGCCAATGTGAAACTTTGTTTGCACTCCTAACAATCCTCCCTTTGAACAAAGTACCACTTAAGCCACCCCTCAAACAAATCCATCCATTACCAACTATGAGAGTTTGCTCTTTCATCCTGCACAAGGACAGATCACGTTGTAGAATATTCTCTGATGGCGACAATCACCTATTGCACAATCTACCTCCTCTCCTCGAACAAAGATCTACTTTTCCTATCAGGGAGGGTTTTACCTAATAGGAAACACTTTACTTGCCACTCAAGCACTTTTTGTCTAATTTAGGGATTCACCCATAATGTTGATGACTATAAGGCTCACTAATTTTTTCAGCCTCCCCTGTCAACCTGATCCTCCACTCTCAGAGCATAGATCACACTTGCTCTTATTAAACCCCCAGATAAAGCATGACCAATGCTCAATAGTTCTCTTTATTCGAAATTTGAGGATGTCTCTGACACGAAGCTAGGTTTTTAGATCGTGGCTCTGATATTGTCTACTTTGGGTATAAGCCCTCATGGCTTTGCTTTTGGTTCCACCCAAAAGGCCACATACTAATGGAGATACTTGATGACTGAAAACTTGTATGCTTATATGGAAAACCTGATTCTAGTCTAGTTCAAGTGCACACTGTCAAACAAGTAATAAAGTGGAAGCATTCCAAGTATTGAATCCCAAAAGAACGCTTTGTCGAATTTCAAATGTAAAGTAAAAATCTCCTCAATATTGCAACCTAGATAACCAAAAAGAACAGATTTGGGATGTTTCTTAATGAGAAGATAAAACATAAGAATGAGAAAGAAGAGATTCAAACATGTTTCTACCCTTAAGTATAAATGTTGTCTAATATGCGCTCGCAACCTATCCTCACGACACTTTGCATAGTGAACCGAGTTATACACCTATTCAGTCTTTATTTTAAAGCACTGTTAGGATTCAAAGCAATTTAACCTATATGTCTATGGCTAATTGAGACTTAGATTAGTTTGCACACAACCCTTATGGTCTTATAGGCTTTGTCCTATGTCTAGGGTCAAACACAAAGTCCTGTGCTTTAGCTCTTTTTCCTATATTGCTTTTATGAAAACTATATGTTATCTAACCCTTTCGGTTTTAGATTCAACATGGTATGCTAACCTAAGTGATCAATTTAGATTAATAATGAAATCTAAGATCAATAAAAACAAACAATGCTAGAGTGGTAAGTAAAGTTCTGAAACTACATATTAGGCTTTACTCATATCTTTAAGGTACCCACATCTTTGAATCCCAAAAGAGAAGTTTAGCTCATGAATGAATGAAAATAAAAACAACTTGTATTGAAATAAAATTCATATTAAAAACATAATGTAAAGTAATACAGACTTGTTTAATGAAAGTAAAGAATTGAACTGTAATGATGATAGAAATGAAAAACATATTACAAATTGAGGTTGAGTTTTTTAGATTGCTTCTCTATCTAACTCGATTCTTCCATTCTCAAGGGGAATCAAGTCTTTACAACCTATTCTTTCAAATAATTATCTGATTGAGATCTGAGCAAACAATAGAGACTTCCATTCTCTAGTTGAAATCTAGGGTTCTTCTTAATCTTCTCTAGTGTTCTTCTAGATCTACCATAGAGTCGTTAGATGGTCAATGATGGATCCCCTCTTTGGATGCAATGACTTCCTTTTATAAGCCTTCTAGGGTTGGGGTTTCTGCCAAAATCAGTGTGAGGAGCTATCTTAGCCTGATATAGTGAATCAAGGAAGAAGATTGCATAATCAATCAATCCCAAAAATCTTGCTCAATCTATCGTTAAGCCTTTATGCAGTTGCAACAAAAGTTAAGCTTTGTGGCCACAATTGGGGAGTTTCACAATTCTTGCACAAAATCATAAAAACATATCAAATCCTTCAAAAATGATTCTTTTTATACCCCATTACGTTTATTTAACAAATCATGGTTGAAAATATGTGTTTGGCTTGTTTTTACATAAATTTGACATGAAGTACATCGATAAACTCATAATCTCAAGGAATAAACTTAAGTTTTAGAGCTAAATAACCTTCATCAATGAGAGTTGTCAATAATTGTCCTCACTAACATACCCATGATCATTCCCTTCGCTAGCCAATGTGGGACTTTGTTTGTAGTTCCTAACATGCAAGGACTATTTGTGAAGTTTTATCAAATCATAGGGACGAAATTCTAACTTTTAAAACCATAGGGACTAAGTTCTAATTTTTTTCAAACTATAGGGATCAAATTTGTAATTTATTCCAATATTTTATTCACTCTTTTTCGTTTTTTTTTTTATTTTTTAAATCTTTTACTTTAATTTTAGATTATTAAAGATTTTATTCACTCTTTTCACTTTTTTGTCATTTATACTCATCTTTTTTAATAAACGTCCCCAATCAACTCTTATTATCCACTCTCAGACGACATTAATTACTTAAATGATAGTTCTTCAACCCGTTATAATTCTATACGACAGTAGTTGAGGTGAGAAAAACATTAATAACACTCATTTATGAGTGTTATTGAGCTCTAAAAATTAAACTTATTGTTAAGAAAGCAAATGTTTATTATTATATTTGATGCTAATTAAGAGTGATTTTGAGTAAAAATAAGCTTTGCATGAATTTAAAGGCATAAATTGTGAAGTATAAAGAATTAGGTGTAAATAGAATAGATTTTGTTAAGAAAGTGTTAATTTTTGTTTTTTTTTTGTGCAAAGGCTAGAAATGGACAAAATTGTACCAGGCTTGCGACGCAATCTGAGAATAAGTGTAGAAATTTCTCTAAGTGTTGAAGTAATAAGATTGCACTAGCCTTGTATCCGCAACTGGACCTAACTTGGCAGAATTTCCTAGATTTGTGGAATTAGCATATTTTTAGAAGATTTTCAAGAAAATCTCCTCAAATCAAGGAATCTTTTCATCCAAGCCTTATCACACTAATCTCAGTAGCAAACCCTAGACCTTGAGGTCTATAAAAGGCGACTCAAGCTTCATTTTTTAGAGAGCTCAAATCCCTACACTCCCAACATTCTGTCACCTCTTTATTTTATTTCACAGCCACCACTCTGAGTTCCTCCTAGGTCTTATTCATACTCCATTCGGACACTAACTTCGAAAGAAGGAGGTGTAAAGTCTTGTTCTCCTTGAAAGGTTGAATAAGTTAGAAAGGAAGAACAAGCTGTTGGGTGTATTTTTGTGCTCGCAAATAACTGCAAGTGTATGGTGTCAAGTTTTAATATAGTGATAGAGTGTAGAATATCGTTTCCACAAGGATTAGTTTTTTTTAGTTCTAATTAAATACCGTAGTTACTTTTGCCCAATTTTATTTAGAGAAACAAACTTTGGAATTAAGAAAATAAATCTAAACTATACTAAATATGTACATGCTTTGGAATCCAATTTCGAGAGACATGAATGATTGATTAAATTACGCCCAACTTTGAATTGATTAAAGAATTGAATTATTAATAACGATCCTAGGCCAAGAATTACTAAGCTATCCAATTGACTCTCAAGCCCAATTGAACTCATGCAAAGGAGCAAATCAACTCTCGGTATATTTCTACTTCTAAACATGACATTAAAACATTCTTTTTAAAGCATGTAGCATTAACCTACTCATTCTCATGTAATAGTTTAACCTTAGTCATGCATCTAATGTTCTTAACTAAATTTACTCTCTCAAGCTAAATTTAGTTAAACAAGAAAAATCATGGCCAAAGGTTTAAACAATTGAAGCAAGATGAATAGAAGACGCCAATATATACTACAACTCAAAAGCCAAACAAAGTCTTACAACATCAAACCATTCAATTGTCTAAATCATAGATAAACATTACATAAGCTCAATCCACAAAAATCATAAAACTAAAAGATAAAGACAAGGAAAAAGAGAATAAATTGAGGATGCATGCCAACACGCGTTCTTGACGTGATGACCACGATCTCGAGCTTCGATTCTCCTCCTTAGCTCTCCAAGGGTCTCCTCTAGGTCCTAAGACACTGATGAAATCAAGTTTAGAGTTTTTGGTCTCTCAAAACGGCTCCCTTTGCATGAAAAAAAAAATTTCTTTTTATACATCGAGATAGCATTGCAACGCTAGGAGCAACATTGCAACGTTGTTCCTTCGAATAAAATGACAAAAGAAAGAATATTTGGGACTGGCATTGCAACGCTGTCTAATGTTATGTCTACTGCATTCCAAGGTTGAAGGATTGCACATGTGGTGTTGCAACGCTATAGATGGCGTTGCAATGCTATACTCTTGGGCTCAAATGCTTGATTACTTCTCTTCAACACTTGGATCCTCAAATATAGCTCTCATTTGCTCCAAATATACCCAAATACTTCTCAAAACTTCAATTTTGCTCCAATTGCTCGATTTCTACAAAATATACATAAAAACACATCAAAGCTCCCACATTCACAGCAAAATTAGCAATAAAATTAGCCTAAAAATAGCACTATTTTGTGTGCTATCACAAGCCTTGGATTCTTTGTCTTTTAATTCTTGTATTTTATGTTTTGTTAAGTCTTTTAGTTGCTTATTTTCATTTGTAATTCAAGTCTTAGTTTCTATTTTAAGTCTTCGAATTCAAGGTTAAGTTGTAGTTTTGCTTTTGTTTTCCATTTGAGTTTTGCTTTTCATTTACAAACGTTAAGTTGTAATTCTATTCTTTAATTTCAATGAAGTGTTGTTGCTTACTTTCATGTTTCTTTTCTTTCTTCTCTACTTATCGTTTCTCTATTAACATGAGCTACACTCCTTGGAAGGGATTCAATGATGTGGGTATCCTAAAAGGATGAAAACCCCACCGTAAGCTTATGTAGTTTGTCCAACATTTAGCATAGTTTACTTTTATTGAAGTTTAAGTTTCATTGTTAGCTTAAACTGTCCATTTGAGTTAGCATAGTTTGTGTGAGGTTCAATACTGAAAAGGTTGGATTAAACACGCATTTTTATAAAAGTAACCTAGGAAAAGAGTCTAGAAATAGAACTTTTTTTTTATGCCTAGACATAGGGAAAAAACCGTTAGAGTCTTAAAGTCGTGTTCATGATTCACCTAAATCAATTCAGCCAATGACATATGTGTTTGAGTTACTTAGTCTCCTAAAAGCTCTTGGAAAATGGCTGAATAGGTGTTGAACTTGATTCCATATGCTAAGTTTCGATTAGGGTAGGTTACGGGCACAATCCAATAGCATTCTGTCTGAACCATACTGAGCTCAAAAGAGACTGGTGTGGGCATATATAGACAGCAATCTCTGGACAAGCCAAGCCTAGTTGGGCAAGTTGCAGGCGCATGGTGGGCGCATATTCCTTGGGGGTTGATGATAGCACTCATTTAGTGATATTTATTTCCTAATTAATTGGCTAGTTTTAGTATGATTTTGTGAGCTTTTATGTGGATTTTTCTTGTATTTCAGGGAACCGAGCCAATGGAGCAGATGTTGTGATTCTAGAACGAACATATCAAGTTTGAGGCAAAAAGTGGTGCAATTTGAGGTTAAGGATGGAGATGGACTCAATTTGGGTAAGTAATTCCGAGAGGATAGCATCTGGACCCTAAAAATGGCATCTATATGCTAAGCATTTTATGTCCAATCCGAGATCTAATGTCGAGACGCTGCTCTGTTGCGTCTCGACGAATCTTGACACTGCAAAGACACGAAGGAGTTGTTTGTCATCCATATCATCGAGACACTACCTGTGCACACATAAAAGGTATGCTGCCATTTTGGACAGCGTCAAGACGCTGTGTCGATTTTCAAGCTTCAAAGTGGCAATTGCATTATGGAAAAGATAGCAAATTTGGGAGTTTTGCACCTAATCCATGATTTGAGAAACTTTGGAGAGGTTTTGGGCTGAATTGGAGCAGGTAGATTGAAGATTCGATGCTCGAGATTTGCGGAGTTAGTGGCGAGAGCTATGGATCGATGCGTAATGGGTTTCTTCTCTATTTTTCTTTATTTTTTTTTTGTTGTTGTTGAATAGATTAGGAATGATTATGGTTGTAATGAACTAAGTTATGATTTATATTGATTAGATTGAGAAGTTTAGGGCTTAATCAAGCCTTAGGACCATGTACTTGAGATTATTTAGGACCATGTAATTAAAACGCTTTGAATCCCCTGATCAAAGATTGATTGACCTACTGGTTTATGTTAATTCTTGACAAAGAACGCATGAATTTTAGCTTTAATTGCATAATAGTTAGTGTTTGGACACAAAAGTGATAAGAACATCAATTAAGGTCATCGATAAGGTTCATTAATGTCGAGTATAATTAATTAATGAGACGGACACGTGATTTAATTAATTATGCTTGAGAATTGGATGAGCTCGACGGAGGATTCCATGATAAATTTACCTTTAGACTCAAGTAAATTTCCTAATTAATTGCAATAACCCGTTAATTTCAGTGATTGGTCCAATTGATGAGATTAATGTCCTAAACTCGGCCCCATTTAATTGTGCTCTCATTCATTCGAATTCTTTTATTTCGTTAATTTCTTTACTTCTTGTTGTTTGATTGCTCTTGCGCCTATTTTCCTAAATAAAATTAGATGCAAGTAAGTGTGATAATTAATTAAATAAACTTCCCCAATTTTCTGAGGATTTGATACTCGGTAGTACTTACCGCTTTATAATTACTTCGATCACATGCGCTTGCGTGTACTCTGATCAAGTTTTTAGCGCTGGAGTTGGCATTTAATTCAATTAATATTGTACAGAAAGTGTTTAACTTTAATTTAGGAGTTTGTTCTTTATTTAATTCGTTTTATTTTTTGTTTTGTGTATTTTGGGTGATCTGTGGCAATTTTGTGGAGTAATAAGGTGATTAATTGTGCTCTTGGAGTTTTTCTACATGTTTTTTCATTTGTATGATTCTTCGTAGAGTGATTAATCTCATTTTTTTAGCCATGGATGAGGAAAATAAGGTGATTCAGGATTATTTGGTGCTGGACCTACATGTTGATTACCCAGGAATAGCATACAGACCCATTCATGCTGACGAATTCAAGTTTAAAACTGGTCTCATTCAAATGGTTCGAGACAGTGTTTTTTTGGGGCATCCAACTGAAGATCCATACTATCATCTGCGCACATTTCTAGACATTAGTGGGATGGTAAAAATTAATGGTGTTAATTTTGATACTGTTAATTTACGCTTGTTTTTATTTTCTTTGCAGGATAGGACGAGAGATTGGTTCGATTCTTTGACCCTTTTAGGTATTTTGACTTGGAGCGAGTTGATGAAGGCATTTCTCAGTAAGTTTTTCCTCCTTGCCAAGATAGTGAAGCTCAAAACTATAATCGGTATATTCAAGCAAAGAGATGATGAGCAACTATACGAGACATGGGAGCGATATAAAGACATGTTAAGAAAGTGCCCACCACATGGATATCCTGATGGGCTTCAAGTACAACTCTTCTACAATGGTTTGCTTAGTTCTAATAAAATTACCATTGATATTGTAGCTGGAGGAAATTTTCTAACTAAATCAATCAAGGATGTACGAGCCTTGTTGGAAGAATTAGCCATCACGAGCTACCAATGGCCATCAGAGGGTTCTACACCATAGAAGGCAGCTTGTGAAGCTAATGAGGTTAGTTCATTAAAATTTCAAGTTGAAACGTTAACTAAGGAACTCACAGGGACATGCTCCAAGAAGGATTCTAATGAGTTGATAGTTGATGAAGAGCCTAGTCTTAAGCACGTTAGAGAAGTGAGCACAAGGTGTGTTGATTGCAAGTGTGTTCAAAATGCAAAGCCTAGTAATGTTGAGGACTGCCCATGTAAGAAAAGTCAACTGATTTCCTCATGTGTTACTAATAAGAGTGTAGTGCAACCTACTTTAGGAGTAGCATATACAGTTGAGCATCAAGAGAAGAAGAACCCACTTGAAGATATTTTGGAGAGATTTATTGATGAGACCATGAGTATTTCTCATACAATGAGTGATGCGACGGCGTTAGTGCGTGTCAAAGTAGAAAGCCAAGATGTTGTGATCAAGGACATGGGAGATAAGATCAACCAGATGGTAGCCCTCTTGGACAGCCTACAGAGAGGTAAAAGTGATTTACATGTTATTCCTGCTAATCCACATGTGGAATGCACAACTATATCATTTAAAAGTGGGAAGAAATTGAAAGAGCCCGAACACGAGGTGGATGATGTGCCCTACATAAGCAAGGAGCGGGATACTAGCGAGGAGGTGGCTGAAGAAGAGACCTCAAAATCTTGATTAAGGAAAGTTTTATGTTCTTGTACCTTTTATCCCTAATAGAATCTCTTATCCTAAGAGATTTCAAAAGAATAAACTAAATGATGAGTTTGTTAAATTTCTCGAGCATTTCAAGAAACTTCCCATTAATATACATGTTGCTGATGTGCTTGAATAGGTACCAAAATATCCGAAGTTCATGAAAGAAATTTTAGCAAACAAAAGGAAATTTGGTAAAGATGAGAGAGTGCAAATGAATGCAGAGTGTAGTGCAATCATTCAGAGGAAGCTACTACAGAAAATGATTGACTCAAGGAGTTTTACTATCCCTTATGTTATTGGTAGCGTTTATATAAAAAAAGGCACTATGTAATTTAGGGGCGAGCATTAACTTGATGTCTCTCAATGTTTTCAAGAAACTAGGCGCAACGTCGATTAAACTGACTAGTATTGTGCTTCAGTTGGCAGACCGTTCTCTAACATATCCAAAAGGTATTTTAGAGGATGTTTTAGTTAAGATTGATCGATTTATCTTTCCTGTAGATTTTGTGATTCTGGACATGGAGAAGGATGTCGAGGTCCTTATCATCCTAGGGAGGCCATTTTTGGCGATAGGACGCACTCTGATCGAGGTAAACACAAGAACTCTGACTCTATGAGTGAACGATGAACAGGTAGTGTTCAACATGTTTAAGGCATTGAAACACCTGAAGAAGTTAGTACATGCCATATGATTAATCATGTGGTCATTATTGTTGATGAATGTGTAGAGTTAGTATATTCTGCTAATAACTATGAAAGTGTCATGCCTGATGTTTTGGTGAATTGTCTGAGGATCTGGATTTTGAGCATACTTATTTTTGTGATGACGTTACTGAAGCACCCTTAGGACATAGTAAGGATGGGAGAAATTATTTTTGAGTCTGTTTGTGCACAAATTGACACCTCTGTCCTAAATTAAAGTAATTACCTACTCACCTACGTTATGCTCTCTTAGGTGACTCTTCTACTTTTCTTGTGATTATTACTACTGAGTTGAGTAAAGTAGAATAAGAAAAAACTATTGAATGTGTTGCGTGCGCATAGGTCTTCCTTAGGATGGTTTATCAGTGATATTAAAGGTATCAACCCCTCTATTGTTATGCATACGATTTTAATGGAGGATACCTTTACTCCCACTGTAGAACATCAAAAGAGACTTAACCCCGCCATGAAGGAAGTGGTTAAAAACAAGGTGATGAAATTATTAGATGCATGAACCATATTTGCTATATCTAATAGTCTTTGGGTGAGCCTTGAAAATGGCGTCTAGACGCTAAGCATTTTGTGTCCAATCCAAGAGCCAACGTCGAGACACTTCCTTGTGGCGTCTCGACGCTACAAAGACATGGAGAAGTTATTTTTTGTTCGTAGCGTCGAGACGCTACCTATGAGAGCATAAGAGAAACGCTGCTATTTTAGACAACATCTCAACGTTGTCCTTAACGTCTCGACGCTATGTCGATTTTCAGGCTTCAAAGTGGCAATTGCATTACGGAAAGGAGAGCGAATTTGGGGGGTTTACACCCTAATTCACAATTTGAGAGAGTTTAAAGAGGTTTTGGGCTGAATTGGAATGGGTAGATTGAGGATCCGATGCCCGAGGTTTGTAGAGTTTATGGCGAGAGCGATGCATTGATTTGTAACAGGTTTCTTCTCTATTTTCGCTTAATTTTTCTCCTGTTGTTGAATAGATTAGGATGGATTATGGTTATATTGAATTAAATTATAATTTATATTGATTAGATTGAGGAGTTTAGGGCTTAACCAAGCCTTAGGACCATGTAATTGAGATTATTTGGGAGCTTGTAATTAATTTAGCATTTTACTTTTATGCAATGTGCTTAATGCTTTGAATCCCCTAAGCAAGGATTGATTGGCCTGCTGGTTTATGTTCATTCTTGACAAGGAATGCATGAATTTGGGCTTTAATTGCATAATAGTTGGTGTTTATATACAACAGTGATAAGAACATCAACTAGGGTCATCAATAAGGTTCATTAATACTGAGTATAGTTAATTAATGAGAAGAACACGTGATTTAATTAATTATGCTCAAGAATTGGATAAGCTCGACAGAGGATTCCATGATAAATTTACCTTTAGACTCAAGTAAATTGCCTAATTAATTGCAAAAATCCGTTAATTTCAGTTATTGGTCCATTTGGTGAGATTAATGTCCTCAACTCGACCCCATTTAATTGTGCTCCCATTCATTCGAATTCTTTTATTTCGTTAATTTCTTTACTTCTTGTTGTTTGATTGCTCTTGCGCCTCTTATCCTAAATAAAATTAGATGCAAGTAAGTGTGATAATTAATTGAATAAACTTTCCCCATTTTCTGAGGATCGATACTTGGTAGTACTTACCGTTTTATTATTACTTTGATCACGTGCGCTTGGGTGTACCCCGATCAGTTGAACCAGAATTGAATCTGTAGTCATTGCTTTATGCTAGTTTAACTAAAGGTTATGTGACGACAAATGTGGTTTGGATGTTTTCAATTTTGTCCAATGGCATATGTAGTCATTGCTTTATGTTAGTTTAATTAAAGGTTCAGTGTATATAGTAAAAAGATCATATAAACATAAAAGACACATGTAACAGCCAGTATTTTCAAATATGGTCATTATAACAATTATGCGAAAGCATAACTTTCAGAAACTAAAACAAACTTAAACATCTCAGAGGAAACAATTTCTTACAAAAGATTTCTAAGATTAACTAATGAATCTTTAATAACAACTTTCAATGTCTTGTGCCAAAATGCTAAACTTCACTTCTTTCAAAACTATCACTTAATCCTTTATCTAACAACATTTTGGAAAAGCAAAAAAGTGTAAAAAAAATATTCAATATGCAATTCCATATCAAAATTTGGAAATTCATTTTCCTTCAAAACAATTGAAAACAAAATACAAGTCATTGCAAAACTTTTAATACAATTGTTAAAACTTTCAAAAAATCAAAGGGAAAAAATCAATTTATACCCCTAAACTTTGAGGTTGTATCAATTAAAACCTCAAACTAATAATTGTATCAATTTAGACCCCAAACTAATAGGGTTTGAATATCCCACCAATATATTTTCTTCTCTCTTTTCTTTTTTTTAATCGACATATTTATATAAAGCAATTTTATAAAAATAAAATTTGGATATATTACAAAGTCATTTGTCAAATAAGCAATATTCGAAACATAACTATACCAAAATTTCTATTTTGGAAAGGATGTGGGAACTACTTAGATCAATAACCTACAATTCTCAATTCTATTTTCAATTTCTTGGACAAACGTCAACTCCCTAGAAGTCTAAACATATCCAAAACTTTACAAAACTAAAATTCCATCACAAGAGTCCAAAACTAATCTAAAACATCAACAATCTTATCTACCAATTTTTCCTACTCAAAAACAACTTTCTGCATAAAAAGTTAGGAAACATAAGGTTCTTGAACTAAAAAAAAAGATCTGAAAATTGGTTTAGACACCTTAAAGAACTTCAAACTTACTTTAAAATCATAAACCACTACTTCTTAGTACAAATTAAACTACAAAAGATTTTTCAACAATACAACATTCAAAACCTTTAAAACTATCATAAATTAGGGACAATTAAACAAGAATTTTTTCTACTTCATAAAACAAAACCTTCACAAATTTTAAAATCAAGATTTGCTATAGTTTTACCAAAAATCAGATTTGAAAAATTCCCTAAAGTGCTGTAAAAACAGTAAAAACATGTCATACATAAATCAAAACTATAAATTACACTTCAAAGTAGCAATCTTTTCGTAAACTTTTGGTCTAAAAAGAGACCAAAATGCACAAAAATCATCCCAATTTAGAAGAAATCCAAAGCTGAAAATTTTTGAAAAAATTCTCTTTATCAAAACCTTCAATTTAAATCAAAAACCCTAAAAGGAAAAATCTTGATAAAAATTAAGAAAACCAAAAACCTAAAAATATTTAGGCAAAAGATTTCAAAATTTTCCATTATAATCAATAGAGGATGGAAACAAAGAAAATCAAAACCCAAAATTTTCAAAGAAAGAAAAGAAATTCGACAAACAAAAATTAGAAAACTTACTGCTTCTTTTTGAGGAGGAACGTACATAAAGTCTTCTTCTTTTCTATCTTTTTGTCTTCAAAACTTTTAATCTAAAGTCAGTGTTTAAAAGATTTTCGAAGAACTCTAACTAAAACCCTTAAAAGATGTTATTATCTCATATTTTAAAAAGGAGATAATTCGAATTAAAAAAGATTTTAGAAATCAATAAAAAATATATATATATACCATTATACTCTTTTTTTTTGTTGTTATAACACTTGTGATACACATGGGTCCTAGAAGTTGTATCATTTTTAAAATTTTTGACATTTTCAACAAAATCTCTAAAATATTGGGGTAGAGTTAGATTTATATAACAAAGGCTTCTTTTTAAAATGTGCATCATTTTCAATTTTTTTGACATTCAACAAAATTCCAAAAAGATTGAGTTGAAGTACTAAATTTAAATAAAGTAGGTTTCATTTTAAATTTAGCTTAAACGTAATCTAAAATACAAAGTTCCGGAATGCAAAGTTCAGTTAAGCAAAGAATGAATCCTCTGTTCAAGCACCCGAATTCTAGAATGCAAAATACATATATCCCACATCAGTCTTTCGAGTATCAACAATTTAGAGTAACACAGGAGATGTAGAGCTTAAGGAGAGAGCAGAGAGTGTTGAGTGAGATTTTGAAGAAGATGAAAGAAAGAGAAATTCGAAGAGTAACACAAGAATGAATCCTACCGCGATAAAATAGAAGTTTAAATCGTCTAGGTACATTAATTGCTTATAGGTATGGGATGCATAGCCCTACTAGTAGGTTGCATAATTACTGGTGGTATTTTTTTTGGGTTTTTTGGGAAATCAAGTATGAATTTATGCAAATTTACGAGTTTCATTATTATTAGTGTTTCGGTGAAATTAATGTAATTTTAAATGTACTTCAAGTTTCATTTTTTTTTAAAATGTGCTTCATGTTTCTTTATTAATGTAATTAATGTAATTTAAATTATAAACTACTACTGCATTGCATTTTCCTATAGTTTTTAACGACTTTCATGGTGATTTAAATGCTAAAATGCGTGCATTTTCCTATAATTTTTAATGACTTTCATGGTGATTTTAGATGTTAAAATGTGTACCTCTCAATTAGTAATTAATGTGAACTCATGTTACAGTTTGCTTTACTAGTGGATTGCAGTTTAGTTAGTATATAATAATTACAAGATATTTTCTTTCATTCATGTTTCTTATTTGCTCTTTTATTTGTTGAATAATAAAAAATTTAGAATCCAATTAGGGGTAATTTGGTCTAAATTTATTCTAAGTCATTTTTATAATAACGAATACTTTTGGCTATTTTTTAAATTAAACTACTAAATTTTAGTCCTTTCTGTTGTTGGCCCTTCTTTTTTCCCTTTTGTTTTCTTCTAAATTTCAAACCATAGCCTCCACACCCAATGTCTAACGGTAAAAGTAGAATTTAAATCCAATTAGGGGGGAAAGATCTTGCATTATTTACTTATGAATGGTTTTTCCTCGTGTACCTGGTCATGTCACAACTTTGTATAAAAATGCTTGTGAATGATTACATCATTTTTTTGAGGTAAAAACACATTGAAATCGTGATTAAATTTTCTCAGATTTTTTTGAGGTAAAAACACATTGAAATCGTGATTAAATTTTCTCGGACATCCGTAGAATTTCTTCATAGTCGATTTGAAACTTTCAGGTACTTGGGAAGCTTTCGAATCCAAAAAAAAAAAAATCAGTGATTGATTTTTATTTAGATTTTACACTTTTCAATTTAATGCCTAATCATAACGTAATTAACAAACTAAACGAAAGAAAAAGTTGAGATATTTAAAAGCTGTACTTCCAAACATATGAATAAGAAATTGGGCAGTTTTAGATACATGCAAAGTGCAAAGCTCGCTTTTGCATTAATTCCTAAGTTGGAAAAAGGAAGTTCCTTTTGTGTTTATGCAGCAAAAGAATCTGGGAGCTGTTATACAAATCATGCTGAATCTCACTCGATCAATTATATGCTAAATGCGCTTGTTTTGGTGGTGAATAATATGAGTTACTACAGTCAATAGCAGTCTGCAACAATGGATTCCATCTGTCAAATATTATCCTGCCACCTCGGCCAATTCTACCCCGAAATTTATGAGATCCCATTGACACACTATTCCTCGAAGAATCTGATGGTGGCACTATAGCTGCAGCTGCCAACTTCTCTGCAACCAGAGGTTTTGCAAACAACAAAACTGGCTCCAGAGGATCCTGCACAAATGCCCAATCCCGTTGAACAGTTAAGTTACATGATTAATGTTCTAACAAGAAAGACTGATGTTAAATATAAGTCAGTTCTCAATATATTAACTGCTCCGCAGGATCGCTAGAACACTTATAGCAGCTGCTGCTATTGTAAAAAAAGGATGATAAGTAAGGTTATACACGATAAAGGTACCATTTTGTGAAGCCATCCATGTGGCAACTGTTGTTGCCTATACTCTTGCTTCATGCTTTCAGTTGGGAGCATAATCGTGTTTGCCTCCATGAAAGATCCAGAAGTTCGTATTCGTTGGGGGCGACTGGTTGCAATATCATCCAACTCCACAAATTCATCCTCGCTTGAACCAAACTTACAAGAGAAGGGTAAGAACCTGGGAAGTGCTAAGCTCTCTTCCAGAAATTCAGTTTCATGCTGATAATCCAATGAGAAACCATG
The DNA here is from genome assembly GCA_033996785.1 of Trichosanthes truncata. Lineage (NCBI taxonomy): Eukaryota > Viridiplantae > Streptophyta > Magnoliopsida > Cucurbitales > Cucurbitaceae > Trichosanthes > Trichosanthes truncata. The sequence continues at coordinate 47,206,783 of JAWPNB010000013.1, forward strand.
CACCAATATTGTAAAAAAAAATTAGCAGATAAAGATCACTAGAGTAAGATCAAACCAATTATCCTGGATATAAAAGAACTCAACAAAAGTAAAACACATAATACACACGTACCTTATACTTCAAATGAACCCTCTGAAGGCCGACTTCACTTTCCATCAGATCTCTCTTTTTCTCTTCTCTCTGTACAAAGATCACGTCTTGAGCCAATGCAGTGTTTCAATGTCATATAACTAGCTTCAAAACAAATGCAAACGCACCTATGATAATACAGGAGTACAATGAGTAATCACCTTAATTAAAGCCTCCAATAAGGTTTTAGCTTGTTCCAGGTTGCGCCTAACCTGAAATTTGACAATCCCAAACATAAAAATAATATTTAGACAATCCCAATCTATGTTAAAGGAAGACGGACATTTAAGATCAATATGATCGGATAGAAAAATATATTTGAGACCTACAGGACTTTAAATCACCAAAAGGGAGAAAACGAGATAGAATAATATTCAAAAGAAAAGGCAAAACAAATATAATTTTGAGCCCACGTCCTACTCATCTACCAAACCATAAGAACCTCAATGACTCGAGTAAGAACAATATTCTTCCAATAATTTTGTGATGAACATCAAATCATAAATAAATTGTTTTAATTCACACATAAATTAGTAAATCAACATGATTTCTTTCCATAGTACTTCATTCCCATTACATACACTCCTTGTATTAAACTACTGCCTCTGACTTCAATCTAATTATCTTTTTTTATTTTTTAATTACTAGTAGACAAGTGAGAATCTATTCAACAATGATGCAGCCTAGTTTTCATTTGTCCAAGATTATTCAAAGTCAATCTTTACCATACCAAAAGTTAGAGATTATAAAGGCAAAAAACCATATTCTGGTAACTAACAAAGCAAACTAAACAACAACCCAAACTAAAGACTTCTTTTTTTTTTAATTTTATGAGAAACATTCTAGTATTTCGATGAGATGAAATATACATAAAAGAGGGAGAAGAAATCCTGAGCCGAAGGAGGCTACAAAAAGGACCTCCAATTGGCCAAAAGAGAGGATAAACTGTAGCCATGAAAATGGGAAGAATTTTTACACCAAAACAGCCGCTCTTTCAGCTTCCTCTCTCTTAGTTTGGTGGTTTTTCAAAGTTACAAGCTTAGTCAAAGTCTCAAGTTTTTCGTGAAGTTTGTTATTTTCAAGGTGTTTCTTTGTACTTTTATTATCTCTTTTATGTTTCTCTGTTCACTCCCTTGTGGAGTTTGTATCCTTTGAGCATTAGTCTCTCTTCATTTATTCAATGAAAAGTTTCGTTTCTTGTTAAAAAAAAATATTGGTAACTTTTCCATCATCAATAAAAAGTTAATGTTTCCCCCTCTAGTATATACATATGTGTGTGTGCACGCGTGTATTAAATTTAATTTAATCCATGTCTCACAACGATGTCCTGTGTCCTATTGTCTTGGATTCCCTTCCTCATTTCAAATTGGTAAATTGCAATAGGATATTCTTTTGGCATGACCCATGGCTTAATAACTCTCCTTTGAAGCTATGTTTTCCTTGGTTGTTTTCAATTTCCTATTCTCCAAATGGCTCGATTCAGCTTATTGGGATAAATCAATTCTTTCTTGGAACTTTATATTTCGAAGATTATTAAAGAAATCGAAAATTATTGATTAACAGTCCCTTTTGGGTAGCCTTTCTTCAGTAAAGGTTGATTCTAATGAAGACTCTCGAAGATGGTCTTTTGACTTCTTTGGTATTTTCTGTAAAATCGTTATCTTGTCATTTGGCTTCTTCGATCCCCTTGGAAAAAGAAATTTTGCAGCTCTATGGAAGTCTAAATGCCTCAAGAGAATTAACATGGATTATGCTCAATGATGGGGAAACATATCTTTTTTGACTGCCTCTACTCTCGATCTTGTTGGCTCAAGCTGCTCAAACATTCTCAAGGACAATGTTCTGCAATTACTTATTGGTCCTCCCTTGGATCCTCAGGCCAACCTTCCAACCTAATATGGGTTAATGCAATTAAAGCTATTCTATCATAATTGTGGATAGAAAGAAATCAAAGAATCTTCCAAAGCAAGCAACTCTCTTGGCTTGAAAGATTTGAATCAGCTCATATAAAGACTTCTTGGTGTTCTCTTTCCAAATCTTTTGCTGGATTTTCATTATAGGATATTTATATCCTTTGTAACTTATTCTAATTGATTGTTTGTCTGTTTTACTGCTTTTTTATTTTCACACCCTTGTGGAATTTGTATCTTTGAGCATTAGGCTCTTTTCATTTCTTCAATGAAAAATTTCATATCTGGTTAAAAAAAACTACTACGAAGGGTTTAACTAATAGCCCTCTATAATATATGCAACTAACTACATCAATATCTGAACCTGTAAGGAAGAATTATTGGAAGTAAACATTGTCAACATTTTTTTTTTTGAAAAAGAAACGAAACCTTTCATTGATACAATGAAAAGAGACTATTACTCAAAAGATACAAACTCCAAATGTTGTGAAAGAAAACCATAATAAAAAACAAAAGCAAAGAGAAACTAGTAAACAATTACAAAAGAACAATGAAAGCATGCCAATTAAAACAAATATCCTGTGAAGAAAAGCCAGCAAAAGATTTAGAAAGAATGCACAAAGATTAAGCCTTCAAACAAGCGGAATCAAAACGACTGGACCAAGGATATCTTGTCTTAAAAAATTCACATTTCTTTCCATCCAAAGCTCCGATCCTGTTAATCCAAAGAAGATGAGGACGATAGTCTAATTAAGGGCCAATAAAAAGCTGAAGAACATTATTCCTTTAAGAGCTGGAAAATACCTACTGAATATTGAAAATGAAAAAGAACTTGAACCAGCACTTTTGTGAATAAACACAGCCAAAGAAGATATGAAAGACATGATCTCCTTCCTCATAACAGAGAGGACAAACTGAAGGAAGCAACTTGAAAAAAGGCATCTTCCTTTTGAAGAACATTGGTAGTGTTTAAGCTTCCATTTAAAATGATCCATAATAAGATATTAATTCTAGGACTTTATGATTTCCATATGGCCGAAAATAAATCAGAATGTAGTGGAGAAGCCATGACAAGCTGCCGTGATAAAGAGCTAACCAAAAACCGACTAGAAGGTTCAAGAGACCGCGTTCTTACATCTTCTAAAGTGCCAACAACCATAGGATTCAACAAGCTCAACAAAGATTGCAAATCCAAGATTTCTTCATCTTTTAAAAGTCTTCTAAAGAAAATTTTCCATGAACAATGTTGAGAATCTTAGAACTCTAAAACCGAACCATTTGAAGAAGAAGAAGATACAGTAAAAAGCCAAGGAAACGTAGACTTTAGAGCAACATCTCCAAACCAAATATCATGCCAAAAGAAAATACAGATGTCATTTCCCAACTTAAAAGCCGCAAATGATTCAAAACACTTCCAATACTTAAAATATTCATCCATGGACTCCTTAAGCTAGAAACGTGTTTACCTGCCGTATGCCAATCAAAAAAGGACCGACCATGGATACTATGCGAGAGTACTAATAGGAGTTCTTGGAGATAGTAGTAACTAGTACGGGTATTAAGGGTAATTAGCTAGAGAGTCTTGGTTCTAAACAGGTATAGGGTTTGTAGAAGGGGAGTCATATTTTGGTAAGGCAGTCCTTAGTGGATTGGTTGTGGGAGAGATCAGATATTGCAATATATATAGCTGTTCAAGAGGGCTATGTCTCTCCCACAACCAATCCACTAAGGACCGACTTACCAAAATATGACTCCCCTTCTACAAACCCTACTCCTATTTATAACGAAGACTCTAGCTAATTACCCTTAATACCCTAACTAGTTACTACTATCTCCAAGATACCCCTATTAGGACTCTCACATACTAATAATCACCTTGTGCCAAAAAGCATTAGGCTCGTTCATAAACTGCCAACCCCACTTAGCAACCAATGCTAAATTTCAATAAATATTGCCAAACTACTAAAGAATCAAACCCTATAATTTTGATCCAAATTTTAGCTATTGCCTTATATGTAAAATAATTTGAAAATACTTCCCTTGCAGGCCAGATTTTTGCTCTCCTTATTCCTTTTTACCATTGCTTTTTAGCTTTTAGATTAGGATTGTAAACAGTTCATAAATATACAAAAAATACTCATTAACACATGCATGCAGTGCGAGCACACACACACAAAGTCATTTCCAACGGCAGCTTGGGCTGAATGTAAAAGTGAAACCAAAATAGTCCTATAATGTATGCAACCATGGATTTACCTATAGAATAATAATAAAAAGATATATCTTATAAACAATCAAACAACGAACGGTCAATAGACATAGAATGATAGACTAAAGTACATGAGAGAATGCACTTAGTTATAAAAATAAGAATAACGTACCGACGGCCGCAAAGATAGGAAAGAGACAGCATGAAGAACCAGCAGTTAACACATGGAAGTAATATAAAATTCAAATTCATGAAAGTAGTATTAACCTGGCGAAGCTTTTCAAAAGATTGCACATTGTTTTCCCTCCGTTGCATCTATTTAAAATATCAAGAATGAGGAGGATAATAATAAAAATATAAAGAGCATAATGGAAAACTTCAAATACAAACATCCTTCAGTAATTGAGAATGGGAGAATGCAAGCAAAAATCTTTCATACCCTTCTTGTATGAAGTCTGTGAGCTTTCTCCCTTGGCCTAAAGACATTGTATGGGTTTGTATCATTGACAGGTGGAGGTGGCTGCATAAGAAATGTGAGCAAGCAAATTAACTTACGAATATCATTTTGAGTAGAGTGCATCACAAAAATCACAATTGAAGAAGACTAGAACACAAAAGCATATGGAATGACAAAATCATACTCTCTACTCTAAAAAACCCTGAGATGAAAATCATAAAAAGCCACTGAAACTTTTTCTGAAAGAATGTTCTTAGATCTAGGACTACGGAATAAATAATAATGTAAAAGTTTAATAATGAGCTTGATAACCAACGGTGATTTTTTTTTTTTTTTTGAACGAGAGAAAAGATGAGATCTCCAAATTGACACTTCAAAAGACCTAGAGTTGCATTCTGCTGCATTTATGTTCTAGGACATAGCTCTTTGCATTGAGACATGTGAAATGCTCTATATGAAAAAATTTTAATTCATCTGGTGTTGTGGTACTACTATTATTGTTCCCTGGTGCCTAAGCCTCTGGAATACTAACTAACTTGCCTTCGAGTTTGATATTATGGCACCCATTAGCCTTTACTAAACCTTTCTTTTGGACTTTCAATCGAACTTCAATTAGGCTTTAACGAGGCCTATTGTAAGGATTACTAGGCTCCACAATCTAGCTCCTGATCTACTTGGTATCATCCAAGTTTTTACCTACAAACTCGATTGATTTACAATCAACAGTTGTACGAGTTCAAGAAGTTTAAGATATACAGATCCAGTATCACCCTTTCTCTTTCTATTAATAGGAGTGTTAGAGTTATTATATTAGTATAATTGTATTTTTGTAAATATATTAATTGTATTGTCCTTTATTATCTTTTTACCTTCTCCTACTTAGGTTAACCTTGTACACTTGTATATATATCTCTTTAGTGAATGGAATAGATGATTCAGATTCTCTCAAACCTTTAGCATTATTGCATTAACATGGTATCAGAGCACTAGCGTTTTCTAGGACAATTAGAGTTTGAGGTTTGGAACACCTTCTTGGAGGGTTTAGTCCTTTACTATGAGTTTTGTGCATCACCACTGTTGTCAAATCTTCTGCCACCGTTATCGCCGTCAAAATCCGCCGCCACTGCCGCCGGAATCTGTTGCCGCCACCACTAAGGTTTGTCACTGGCTGATTTTTTCATCACCGCCCAGCCCATTCGACAGCCCACTCGTCGATCAGCAGGTAAGAAAATCCAACTTATCATGGCACCCATAAACTTTATGCATGGCGAACAAACATTCGTCATTATCTTCGGAGCCTTGATATGGATGATCACATGACCGAAAAATCACCCCCGATAGATGATACTAAAAAGAATTGGTTACAGATGATTCTAGGCTTATTCTACAGATAAAGAACTCCATTGAGAGCGAGATAGTTGGGCTAGTTAATCATTGTGAATCTGTCAAAGAGCTCTTAGAATACTTGGAATTCCTTTACTCTAGGAAATGAAACATCAGTCAAGTGTTCAATGTGTTTAAGACTCTCTTTCAACCTGATTAAGGTGAGAAATCTCTAACGAGTTATTTTATGGAGTGCAAAAGAACGTATGTGGAATTTAATGCTTTGTTGCCAGTTAGTACTGATGTGAAAGTTCAGACTGCCCAGCGTGAACAATTATTCATGATGAGTTGTTTGGTTGGCCTTGCCTCTAAATATGATATGGCCAAAGATCAAGTTCTTTCTAGCTCAGAAGTCTCATAGTTGGAAGACGCTTATACTCGAATATTTTGTATCGAGAAGTCACAAGCAATCTTGCCATCTGAGTCTAATAGTGCCTTGGTTGGACAGACAAGTGAGTATATAGGTAATAGAGGGGTAGGACCCAACATGTCCAGATGAAATTCGAACACTCAGAGAGCAAATTTAGGAGATATTGTTTGCCATTATTGTCATAAGCCTGAACATATGAAACATGATTGCAGAAAATTGTTGAATAAGGGCCAGAGGTTTCAATTTGCACATGTTGTCATTACTCCTAATAACCCTAACAAGTCTATTACGATTTTGGCTGAGGAGTTTGCCAAATTTCGACATGCCAACAAAGGTAACAGATCTACATATCTTCTTTCCTCCTCTTCGAAATGGGTCATAGACTCTGGTGCTTCCGATCACATGACAGGTAATCCCAGTTTATTCTCTAACATTTATTTGTCTAAATCTTCACCTAATGTTACTATAGTCGATGGAACCACCTCTCCTATTTTAGGATCAATCCCTGTCAATCTTACCAACTCAATTTCATTGTCTTCTGTTTTAAGTTTATCACAGTACTCCTTTAAATTGATTTCAGTTAGTAAACTCACTCATGATCTTAATTGTTGGGTCTTATTCTTTCTTAGTTATTGTTTATTTCAAGATCTTATGACGAAAAAGACTATTGGTAAAGGGCGTGAATCTGGAGGTCCCTACATTTTTGAACCACAAATATCCACACCGCTACATGCTCTAAAGTGCCCTCTCCCTTTGAAGAACATTGTCGTTTGGGTCATCCATCTATTTCAGTCTTGAAAAGTCTTCATCCTCAGTTTAATCATTTGTCTTCTTCAGATTGTGAGTCGTGTGAGTTTTCTAAATTTCATCGTCTTAGTCTGTATCTCATAGTCAATAAATGAGCTAGTGCTCCATTTGAATTAATTCATTTTAATGTTTGGGGTTCATGTCCTATTGAGTCCAAGAGAGAGTTTCGGTATTTTGTTACCTTTGTAGACGATTTTTCTAGTGTAACTTGGTTATATTTAATAAAAAATCATTCTGAGTTGCTTTCTCATTTTCGTAACTTTCATTCTAAAATTCGAACTCAATTTAGCAGTTCTCTTAAAGTTCTACGGAGTGATAATGCTAAAGAATACGTCTCTCATGCTCTTAGTTCTTATTTAGGTGAACATGGAATTGTCAATCAATCCTCATGTGTTGATACTCCATCTCAAAATGGGGTTGCAGAACGAAAGTATCGTCATCTCCTTGAAATAGCAAGAGCCTTAATGTTTCAGATGAATGTCCCAAAATATTTTTGGACTCATATTGAATCGACAGTTTGCTTCTTAATAAATCGCATGCCCTCCTTAGTTCTTAAGGGTGAGATACCTTATCGTATTTTGTGCTCCAAACTACATTCATTTTGTCTTATACCCAAAATCTTTGGTTGTACTTGCTTTGATTGGGATGTTCGCCCTCAACTCAAAAAACTAAATCCAAAGTCCTTAAAATGTATATTCCTTGGTTATTCTCGTGTTAAAAAAGGGTATAGGTGTTATTGTCCTAGTCTCGATCATTACTTTCTCTCTCTTGATGTCACATTCTCTGAAGATTCTTCTTTCTTTTCTTCATCTTCGAGTACGAGTAAGGGGGAGCATCAAGAGGACAAAGATGATTTTCTTGTCTACAAAATTCTCTCCTCTTGTGAGCCCTCTAACGATTTATCTCCATCTGTCCATGTTTCTACTCACCCACCTATTACTCAGGTTTATTCTCAACGGCCAACCCCTTCAGTTCCATGCCTTGTACCAAAGGCTTCTCTTCATCATTGGATTCAGGAACAAGCAATGATCTTCCTATTGCTCTTCGTAAAGGTAAGCGTTAGTGCACGTATCCTATTTCCTCTTTGTTTCATATAATCATTTGTAATCTTCTACATGTTCCTTCATTGCACCCTACATTCTGTATCTGTTCCTAAGATTGTTCATGAAGCTTTATCTCATCCTGGTTGGCGTGCTGCAATGGTAGAAGAGATGATTGCCTTAGATGACAATTGTACTTACTACTTGGGATTTAGTTTCTCTTCCTGCAGGAAAGAACCCTATTGGTTGTAAGTGGGTCTTTGTGGTTAAAGTGAATCCATATGTGTCTGTAGCTCGGTTGAAAGCTTGCCTTGTTGCTAAAGGCTATGCACAAACTTATGGAGTTGACTATTCTGACAGTTTTTATCCAGTTACTAAAATGGCTTATGTCAGCTTATTCATTTCGTTAGCACCATTCATCACTAGCCCTTGCATTAGCTTGTTATTAAAAACGTCTTTCTTCATGATGATCTTGGAGAGAAGGTGTATATGAAGCAACCACCAAGATTTGTTGCTCATGAGGAGAATGGAAAGGTATGTCGCCTTCGTAAATCTTTGTATGGTTTAAAGCAAAGACCACGAGCATGGTTTGGAAAATTCAGTCTAATGATTGAAAACTTTGGAATGAGAAAGAGCAAGTCAAATCATTCTATCTTTTATAAGTGGTCTAAAAGTGGTGTCATCCTGTTAATTGTGTAAGTTGATGATATTGTTATTACTGGCGATGACACATTGGGCATCCAATCACTCAAGACCTTTCTCCATAGTCAATTCCACACAAAAGATTTGAGAATGTTGAAATACTTTTTAGGAATTGAGGTAATGAGAAGCAAGAAGGGAATTTTATTATCACAAAGAAAATATGTAATTGACTTGTTGACTGAAATAGGGAAGTTAAGGGCTAAGCCATGTAGTACCCCAATGATGCCTGATTTACAGATCACAAAAGAGGAAGAATTACTGAAAGATCCTGAAAGATATAAGAGATTAGTGGGAAAACTCAATTATCTTACAGTAACTCGACCAGACATAGCTTATTCAGTGAGTATTGTGAGCCAATATATGTCTTCTCCTACCGTTGATCATTGGGCTACAATGGAACAGATTTTGTGTTATTTGAAGGCAACTCCCGGGTATGAGCATATAAACATTGAATGCTTCTCAGATGCTGATTGGGCAGGGTCTAAGGAAGATAGAAGATTAACTTTAGGATATTGTGTATTTGTGAGTGGTAATTTGGTTTCTTGGAAGAGTAAGAAATAAAATGTAGTGTCACGTTCAAGTGCTGAATCAGAATATAGAGCAATGGCACAATCTATATGTGAATTAGTTTGGATACGTCAACTTCTTATTGAATTGGGATTTGATATCACAACACCGACCAAATTGTGGTGTGATAATCAAGCAGCTCTACATATAGCATCTAATCCAGTATTTCATGAGCAAACTAAACACATTGAGGTCAATTATCATTTTGTACATGAGAAGATACAACAAGGTTTGGTATCGATAGGATATGTGAAGACTGGAGAGAAATTAGGAGATATCTTCACCACGGCATTAAATGGAGCACGAATAGATTACCTCTCTAACAAGTTGCGCATGATGAATATATATGCTCCAACTTGAGGGGGAGTGTTAGAGTTATTATAGTAGTATAATTGTATTTTTGTAAATATATTAATTGTATTGTCCTTTATTATCTTTTTACTTTCTCCTACTTAGGTTAACCTTGTACACTTGTATATATATCTGTTTAGTGAATGGAATAGATGATTCAGATTCTCTCAAACCTTTAGCATTAACAAGGAGAAGTGCTAAGTTGCTTGCTGAACAAAGGGCTTCAAAACGGTGATTTCAAAGGTTTTGAGGTGGGAAAAGACATTCAAATTTCACACCTATAGTTTGCTGATGATACAGTAATTTTTTTGTGACGATATAGAGGAAATGTTAGAAAGTTTAAGGATTATTCTTATAATTTTTTAGATGTCATTGGGTTTAGAGTTAAATTGGGAAAATCTTCTTTGTGCAGATTATATTTAAGATGACAAAATGGTTGAGAGGCCTGGAAAATTTGGCTGCAAGGTGGAGAAGTTGTTGGAGAAAGTTGTACTTAGTTATTTAGGTCTGCCATTGGGAGGAAATCCTAAAAAGATTTAAGTTTTGGGAGCCAATTGTGGATGAGATAGGAAGTATACTAAGTTGTTGAAGAAAGTTATCTTTCAAAAGATGGGAGATTTACTTGGGTAAAGTGGTTGTACTTAATCTGCCAACTTGATATTTGTCTCTGTTTCTAATGCCTAGAAAGGTGAGGTTGAAAATTGCAAGGTTGAAAAGAAATTTCTTTTGGAAACGAGGAAAAGAAAATAGCACACATAGTAGGATGGGAGAAGGTAATGATGTCTATTGAATGTGGGGGTTTCGACTTGGATAGTTTGAAAACAAAAGGAAAAAATAAAATAAAATAAAGAAACTTTACTAGTTAAGTCGTTGTGGAGTTTTGTTAATGAAGCAACTGGTTTATGGCTAAGAGTTGTTATCATTTAACCAAAAGAACCCCTTAACCAAAAACTAACCAAAAATTCTTCAAGGAAAGAATACTCGATGACCCAACCTTATGGATAGAGAAGACCTCCAATAGAAAAGGCTTTCGGGCTGAAATTTCCAATAGACAACAATGGACTTAACCTAAGAAGCATAGATACAGATATGAGACACAGATACAACATGACACGACACGAACACAGTGACACATCATTTTTTAAAAATCTAGGACACAGACACGGACATGCCAATGACACGTTTATTCAAATATATATTTTTAAAAAGTATATATCATTTTTATATAAGGAAATTCAAAGTCAATAAGTTTATGTATTTATATACTTAAAAAATGAGTTTGATGTATTTCGCTCTCAAAATTTATTATTTTTGTCCTATATTATCATTCAGTATGCTTAACAAGTGTTGAATGTGTGTTAAGCAAATGTTGGACCCATATTGACTTTCTACAACTAGGGTCTAACACATATCTATTGTGATAACAAGTGCCGGATACGAAAAGGACAGCCACCCTTTCCTTTCTTCTCCAATCAGTATAATCAGTTTGTTGAGTCCTAATAAAAGGAGTCTAAACATACCTAAATCCTCTAAACTTTTCTCTATTTTACCGCCGAGTAAATTTATGCATGAACACAATAAAAGTTTATTTGCACAAGTGGTCAGTGGTAGTTTAGATAGATATAGAGGCCGAAAAAATTCATCAACCCACATCTATACCATTAAAAGTCTTTGAGAATTTGTAACCTACAAAATTGCCTAATCAATTGCTACCCTTTTCTTTTTATCTTTTTCTTTTTAAAAGAAAGAAAGACATATCTATTATAATAAGGAATTGACCAATTGCTACCCTTGGGAAATATACAACATCATACAAATCTCGCCCCAGGTGCCACTCAACCTAACCTACCACTTCATAGGATATGCCTAATGAATATAAAATTTTGCACGATCAAGAGCATGAATTACTAGATAGAGGGTACATGTGCAATGTGCCATAAGCCCTTGTGTAGTCCCTACATTCCTAGACCCTGAAACAGACAGATCCTAGAGAATGTGTATTGACAATAAAGCAATTAATAATATATAACAAGAAAAATTGTGACAATGATGTTAACCTGCAAACGCCGCAGAACAGGTTTTTGCCACCGTTCACGCTGTTAACAAGGGAAAAAAATAAAACAAGTATAAATATGCATGCCATTAATTAAAAAACAAAAGAATTGGAAAAAAAAATGCGTAGTAGAGTTGATATACTTGCAAGAACACAAAAGGCAAAACATTCTAACAAACTTTTTTTTAGATAAGAATACTGTAACAAACTTGAACAAACCATTATCCAAATATACACCTAATCATTTTCTTTCTTTCTTTCTCTATTTCTTTTCTTTTTAAATTACATCTAATCTTCAGTGTCCAACACACTAGACTGTTTCATTACAATGTGAGAGCCTTCTTGTGGCTCTCTTGGGGGTGGTAGGTTTAGTTTCTTACATAAACCAGATAAAAACAAGATAAATTCCGTCACTAACATTCTACAAAACTTTAAAATATGATAGATCCCAAGTGTGTTCACTACAACCTACTAGTTTAAATTATTTCTCATTTCAACTCATGGATGATATTTTTTTAAGATAATTTATAGTAAGAAGAGAAGCAATGCAAAAGAGAGATGTATAGGAAATAGAAAAATCATTTGTTGATGTTCTTTTAAAAAGTTGCTGCAATAAACCTTTCATTAAAAAATCAACTATTCCTGAGATACAAAAATACATCAAATAAAGATCGTACCAAGCTCTCCCCTAGATTCAGCTATTTACATCAGCCATGAATTAAGGGGATATCAAATACTTTAATTTCATTTACTAACTTGTCAGAGTTGCTAGACCTTTTATTGGCATTCTATGAGACCCCCGATTATGCATACTTATGTGTGAGGACGGGTAAAATGGGAAATGATACAAGGTGAGTTAGCAGTGGGCGCGTGAGTTTGTGTTGTGGTAGTACGAACTCTAAGGGAAGGAAAGGTATGTAGAGGAGTGGATGCTCGGGAGAGGGGGTATGTTTTTTGTGAAGTCTGTTTGGCTTGAGGGGAGAATTAGAGATCAAAGAGACACTGTAGAGTATCAGTAAAAGTATCGAGAGACTTACCGTGGGGGTTATTGAGAATCAGAGAGCAATGGCCAACATGTTGACTGATTTATCCAACGATAAATTTGGAAACGTTTCAGCGATAACGGCGGGGTATTCCCACAAATTGAAGGTCGTGGAATTCTGGGAAGAACAGAAGGAGGGAGAATCGATTGAAGAAGGCGAATCATCTTGTTGAAGAAGGATAACGGAAGAGATAGAATTAAGTTTAAAAAACTAGAGATGCCCATTTTCTTAGGTGAGAATCTCGACTCTTGGATCTTCAGGGCCGAAAGATACTTCGACATCCACCAACTGATTGAACGTGGGAAGGTTAATGTTTCAATAATTAGTTTTGAGCATGATTCGGTGGATTGGTTCTGATGGGCTCATAATTGAAAGGAAATCAAAAGTTGGGAAGAGCAAAAGCAAGGGTTGTTTGCGCGATTTCATCCGACCCAAGAAGGAAGTCTCTGTGCGCATTTTTTGGCAGTGAGACGAGAAGGAACATTAGCAGAGTACATCCATCAATTCGAAGTTCTATCAGCATTGTTACATCATCTGGATGACTACATCCTGGAGAGTGAGTTCTTGAACAGCTTACAAACGGCGATTAAGGCAGAGGTAATCAGCTGACAGCTAGTTGGGTTTGAGGCCATCATCAAGTAGGTCCGTTTGATAGATAATTGAGACTTCGCAATTAAGTTACAAGGAGAGGTAAACGATGTTGGGCCAAGAACAGCCTACATCGAGCCTAATCAAAGGCCTAACCCTAACCCAAAAAATAATAACGTTACTGGGGGTCAAAGTCTTACAAACGCGAACAGTACCCCGACCAGAGAAGAATGTCTTGACCCGAAGGGGGGGCCTATCAAAGAGTCTATCAAATGTCGAATATCAACTAAAAAGGGAAAAAGGGTTATGTTTTAAATGCGATGAAAAGTATTTTGTAGGCCGTAAGTGTAAAGCTCATAAATCATAGAGTTGAAGGTTTTGGTGGTCACGGAATCGGGAAAATTTGAAATAGAAGCGGCTGATTTCACGAAGGATCTTCCCAAAGCTAACAATATCGAAGTCGAGGGAGTAATCGAACTTGCATTAAGATCAGTGATCGGTTTCTCTACACCCAATACAATGAAACTCAAGGGGAAAATAGGCAAGAAGGGAATAGTGGTTTTAATCAATTGTGGAGCCACCCACAATTTTCTATCACAAGAGTTGGTCGACGACTTGAAGCTGCCTCTCATTGAAAAGTCAAATTATGTAGTGGTAATGGGGACGGGTGTAGCAATTCGCAGAAAAGGGGTGTGCAAAGCTGTTGAGATCAAGCTGCTAGAGCTTACTATCCGTGAGGACTTCCTACCCCTTGAATTAGGAGGGGTTCATGCTATATTGGGCATGCAGTGGTTAAGGAAGACAGGTCTAATGGGTGTGGATTGTTCAGTGCTTACGATGACAAGGTTGGGGAGGAAAAAATAACACTCACAGGTGACCCATCTCTTACGCAGGCTGAAGTGTCCTTAAAAAGGATGTCAAAAACGTGGATGGAGGAAGATCAAGGATTCCTAGTGGAAATGCGTGGTTTGAATATAGATGAACAAGAAGATCGAGTAGAGCCAAGTCAAAGTCGGGAAGTAACTCAAGTACCGAGTATCGTACAAAAAATTGTTGGAGGAAAATGAGGATATTTTCGAGTTACCACCAGGACTACCCCCAAGCAGGAAGGTTGACCATCGAATCCAACTGGAAGAAGGGCACCCCCCGTGAATGTGAGGCCGTATAAATGTGCCTATGCTCAAAAATCAGAAATTGAGAAGTTGATTACAGAGATGCTGGCCACTCGGATCATTCGGCCAAGTAACAGCCCCTTTTCGAGTCCAATACTTTTGGTGAAAAAGGACGGTAAATGGTGATTTTGTGTGGATTATCACACTTTAAATCGAGTAACAGTGTCAGACGAGTTCCCCATTCCAGTAATTGAGGAGCTTCTGGATGAGTTACATAGATCCAAGGTATTTTTGAAGCTTTACCTTAAGTCCGGTTATCATCAAATATGAATGCACAAAGAAAATATTCCAAAGACGACGTTCCGAACTCATGAAGGCCATTATGAATTTTTAGTCAGG
This sequence comes from Trichosanthes truncata, assembly GCA_033996785.1. Taxonomy (NCBI): domain Eukaryota; kingdom Viridiplantae; phylum Streptophyta; class Magnoliopsida; order Cucurbitales; family Cucurbitaceae; genus Trichosanthes; species Trichosanthes truncata. Next base: position 47,221,904 of record JAWPNB010000013.1, read on the forward strand.
CCGTTTGGGCTAACCAATGCGCCAGCCACATTCCAATCGTTGATGAATCAAGTTTTTCGCCCTTTCCTTTGTAGATTTGTACTTGTTCTTTTTAACGATATACTAGTGGATAGTCCATATATTACAGAGCACGAAACCCGCTTGGAGGTTGTTTTCAATATATTGCAGGATAACTCGCTATTTGCCAACAAAAAAAATGTGTTCGGCCAAGAGAGAATAGAATATCTAGGCCATTGGGTTTCAGCAGATGGGGTTGAAGTCGTTCCGAAAAAATCAAGGCTATGCTACAGTGGCTAGTACCTCAAACGCTAAAAGAATTGTGTGGGTTCTTGGGGCTAATCGGGTATTACAGGAGATTTGTGCTAAATTATGGAATGTTAGCAACCCCTTTGCATCAACTAGTCAAGAAAGATGCCTTTGTATGGACTCCCAAGGCTACAGTTGTGCTTGAGCAAATGAAAAATGCTATGGTGACTCTTCCGATGTTAGCCTTGCCAGATTTACATTTGCCTTTCGTGATTGAGACAGACGCGTTAGGTACTGGTTTAGGGGCGGTGTTATCCCAAAATCAAAGACCTATCGCCTATTTCAGCAATTCACTTTCGACTTCAGCAAGAAACAAGTCCATTTATGAAAGGGAGCTTATGGCAATCGTGTCAGCAATCCAACGATGGAGGCACTATTTACTGGGCCAAAAGTTTGTGGTTCGAACTGACCAAAGATCGCTACAGTACTTGGCAGAACAGACTAAGATACAATCGAAGTACCAACGTTGGGTGACAAAATTATTGGAATATGATTTCGAGATTGAATATCCACCTAGTTTGGAAAATAAAGCAGTTGATGCTCTCTCGCGTGTACCACATGTAGCCGAATTAGTTCACCTCACAGCTCCTACCATTGTGGATGTAGTACATTCGGGATTTTTACGGACTTATAAGCGGCTAACTAGAGAGCTATATTGGAGGGGTATGAAATCTAATGTCAAGGCTTATGTTGAAGCATGCACCATTTGTCAGAGAGATAACATTGAAGCAGTGGAACCCGCCAGGTTACTACAGTTGTTACCAGCCCCAACTCGCATTTGGGAAGATATATCGATGGATTTCATCAAAGGATTGCCAAAGCCCTTGGGCAAGGATACCATTCTCGTGGTAGTTGATAGATTAAGCAAGTATGGGCATTTTGTAACCCTTAGCCATCCTTTCTCAGCTAAAGATGTGGCTTCAGTTTTTATTCTTGTGTCCGATAGAGACAAGGTTTTCATGAGTCACTTTTGGAATGAAATGTTTAAGATGCAAGGTGTCACAACCATACTAAGAAGAGAGTAGGTTGTGACTCCCACAAAGCGGACAGATGCAAAGGCGGCACACGAGTGTCGCCCATCGGGCCACGCAAGGGCCAAGAGAAGACAAGTGCCATGATGCGACCGAGGAGGACAATGCATCATCCAACACACCAAGATAAGTGGGCTTGAATGCCAAGTTGAGATACAAGCAAAATGGAAAGCAACTATGTCATCAGGAGTGTAAATGACAAGCTTAGTGGAGGTCAGATGGGGCCCCAGGCCATAGCCTCGAAAGTCGGGGTTCTGTCAGAGTTTTGATGATCGGCTCTCGAGTTAAGTCCGTGTATGGACAAGATGTAAGCTCGCCAAATTTTGTGTCAATCGGAGTCCAGACGAGCACTTCACGCTGGCATGTGATCCCTCGCCAAATTGACGTGCATGGGTGGAAAGCCATAGAATCTCAATTGTCTACCTTAGGGGGAGGCATGGTGTTGGCTCTCCACCACTCTTGGGCCTCATGGCTTAAGTGAGCCACCCCATGGCACATGAGTGTGTCATGGTGTGGGCGAGCGTTTGCAAGACGAGTGTCTTGGACGTCTATTTTCCTAGGACAGTGTCAGGTGGCATGGGTGTGCCGACATTGCGTCCCTTCCCATGGGTTGGAGGTTCGCGGCCAGTGATGCAAGAATGACTCTGCATGGACACGAAAGGGTTCATGCCTCGATATAACTCGGACAGATGGATGTCCGAGAAGCCCTGATTATGAAGACAACCCATGTGAAGGATTTCGATAGCATGTCCGAGCAAGCAGCTAAGTCAGATGACCTCTCGAGGCTCAGGATGGCATCACTATTCATCAGTGGGACCCGATAGTTTCCGGTTTGGATGGTAATTATCCGTTATGTCCCGATTTGTATTATAATGCCCCAAAAAGCTCCGGTTTGTATTGGTTGCAACCGGTAAGTCCCAACAAGTGCCAAAATCACCTGGTAAGCTCCGGTTGAGCATTTTAAGGCCGTTTTGGCCCAACGAAGGGTCCAAACAAGTCCCAGTGAAGTTCCGAATTGATGTAGAAGCATTGTGGACATGTCTATGAGTTCAAAGATGATGGATTGAGAAGTGACGTTGCGTTTAAATGACCTTGGCCTAGTGTAGAGACAAGGTTGAGCCTTGGGACTTGGCCTAGAGTAGAGGCAAGTCGGCTAGAGTCACATTCAAGTTAAAATACACGTACAGGCGACATGTATGGCCAAGTCATATTCCGCTGCATGATAAAAGAACCTGGTTGAGGGAAAGAACCTCGCCTAAGGTCCGACAAAGCCACAAAGAATGGGCGAAAAATGTACAGGGGCTTGAGTTCCCCTTAAGGCTGGCCATGATGAGGCGAAAAATCGTGGCACCGCACGGTTGGAGAGCTACGACCGTGACACAAGGCATCTAGCTTAAGAAGAGCACAGCGTTCCATCCTCAGACCAATGGACAAACTGAAATTGTGAACAAAAGCCTGGAGAATTATTTGTGATGTTTTTGCAGTGAACAACCTAAGCAATGGAATAAGTGGATTCCATGGGCCAAATATTGGTATAACACAACTTATCATGTTTCAATCAACAACAGTCCTTTCCATATTGTATATGGTCGTCCACCGCCCCTAATTACCTCTTATGGTCATAGGAAGACAACAAATAACACTCCTAATAGCTTTGAATGAGCATCTGGCAGTAGCTCAAAACAAAATGAAGAAATATGTTGACCAGCATAGACGTAAGGTGTAATACGAGGTGGGGGAAATGGTGTTTTTAAAAATCCGACCCAATAGATAGCGCTTTTTAGTGAAACGTCGATATGAGAAGCTTTCCCCTAAGTTTTTTTACCCCTTCAGGGTAATGGAAAGGATTGGAGTCGTGGCCTATAGGTTGGATCTTCCACCTGAATCTTCTATCCATAATGTGTTTCATGTTTCCCAGCTGAAGAAATGTGAATCCAAACAGCACAGTACTATCTCATGCTCCAGTTTTGACTAAAGATTTTGAATGGCAAGCAATTTTGCTTGATGTTCTTAGGTTGCGTTGGAATACCGAATTGAATTATGAGGAATGGTTGGTGCATTAGAAAGATCAGCAAGCTTGTGAGGCTACATGGGAGGAAGAGAACTTCATTAAACAGCAATTTTCGAATTTCCACCTGAGGACAAGGTGTATTTGACCCCGGGGGTATTGTGAGACCCCCGATTATGCACACTTATCTGAGGAGGGGTAAAATGGGAAATGATACAAGAGTTAGGTAATAGTGGGCGCGTGAGTTTGTGTTGTGGTTGTACGGACTGTGAGGGAAGGAAAGGTTTTTTTGTGGATGTCTGGGAGAGGGGATATGTTTTTTTGTGATGTCTGTTTGGCTTGAGGGGAGAGTTCCTAGCACTCTCGAATTGCTGGAGTTATCTTGTTCTTTTAGTTTGACATTGTTGTTGGTTATCAATTTCTATGCCAGATATCACTGTAGATTGGAGAACTCCCAATATAAAAGTGTTTTCATCATATTATACCTACTGGTTGTGTATATTTTTTGAGAATTTGTAGGTTAATTGGGCAAGATACCTAACACATTCTTCGATGCTTTACTTTTTTTTGGCTCTCGTAATTTTTGTAGATTTATTAGTTTGGTTGTTTGTTTTTCTTTTCACTCCATTTGGGAGTTTGTATCCTTGAATGTTTTTCTATCTTTTCAAAAAAAAAAACAAAAAATAAAAAATAAAACATCTACTAACTTGTTGAAATTCTGTATATTTTAATGCTTCAACTTAAAGATTTTTCATATGTTCTCCTTGCCACATTAAAGTCCCCCAATAATGCACCACTCTCGTCACCCCATAGCATTGCCATATATGCTTCTCAGCTCCTTAAAAAAAAAATTCCTCTCCCATTCATTATTTGGCTCTCAAACGCTCATTATTTAGCCAAACCCCATCTCCATCCCCCAGCATAATTTCTATGGTCAAGGAAAACCCCCCTGAACACCTAACTCATCTCCACCGTCCTCTCATCCTACAACATTCTCCCTCAGTCCCTTGAGATGCATACTAATCCCACCCAAATCCAGGAGCCCAATTAAAGAATTTTCAACTTCTTAAAATACTATCCCATTAAAATTAAGCTAGAGTTAAGTAGTATTGAATATTAAAGAATCCGGCCATAGTGTCAAACAACAAAGAGCTCACACAGTCACACACAACAAAAAAAAAATTACTTAAATCTTATTGAGCTCATTTATTAAAATTAAGAGACATCCTTTTACCTTTAGAATAATGTTATTAATGCCCTTCTTTGGAAACTTTGGCTTGAAAGAAATAGAATAACTTTTCAAGATAGTTGGGTGAATGAATATTTTTTTTGGGAAAGGGTGGTTGGTCAAACTTCAAAATGGAGCTCTCTGCAAATCTAATTGCAATTACTCTTTGTTAAACATTGATGCCAATTGGAGTGCATTTATATATGCGTCCTTGGCGTTCTTGAGGATGTCTCATCCCACTTTTGTATTTCTCCAATTTTTAAATAAAAAGCGAGTAAGTCCAAAGTACTATTCAAAACTTGTATAAAACTAGGGGGTTTATTCGCACCTTTTCCTTCCAATAATTGTAAACAGATTCAATAACTGAATATCTGATTGCTTGAGTTTGTACAGCCTGGCATTGAAATAAAGGAAACAAACTGTTATTTAAAAAATAAAAGAAACAATAAATTTTCAAAGACGTGAAATCTATCAAAAATTGATCAACAAAGTCATTCATTGCAAGTATCCAAGAGCTAAAGGTTAGAAATATTCAATGTTCAGTGTGATGTTTTTTTGTATATGCATCCAAGGTGCTTGAAAGGTGTAAAGTCACATGAGCAGAGGAACTTCTAGTTGAAGCAGATAAAAAATGAATTTGGGGGATAGGAACGTGAAAATATTTTACCTCCAAATGACTAAAAATCAATTGAGGTAATACATAAACAATTCACAAATACTCGTCAACCAACATGAATAAGCATATCAGACTAACAAATAATAATTACTCTTGAAACATATACACAATAGAGAAAATGGTCTTAAACTGACAAGAAATGGATATCATCTGATGTTTTTTTTTTTGGAAAAAGCCAGGGTTTACATATGCTAGCAAAGGGAAATGAGAACATTGGGCAGGTAAAATGGTTGAAAGGGAAGTGATTAGTTAGCTAGCCTATAATCTATTCTAAGTACCAAAGCTAACTATAGGAAGGTGAATGATAAATAGGAAAGGGCAGTTAATGGGAAGATCGTACAGAAATTGGGAGAAATTCCAGATCTCTCAAAAGCTCTAGATTGTTTAAAACTCTCTAGTAATACAACATTCCTATAAGTACAACAGCTGGTCATGTGAAATTGGTTGGAAGAAGTGGATATAGTGTCGAGATCAATTGGAGGAAATCAGTTGGGTATAGAGAAAATTACAGAAGATCCTCCCGTTGAACAAAGTTTGGGCACACTGTTAGAACTAGAAGCGATAGGCCAATTACTCTTAAGTACTTTACAGAGCTTTACAGAACACAAGTCTGCTGTTTGTCGGTATTCATCGCCGTCTCCGTTCTCGCACATTGTCTCTGTTTGTGCTTCTTCGTTCAGGCTATTCATGGGTGTCGATCTGTTTGTGTATTAGTGGTGTTTGTTTATCACCCAAAGTCAACTTCTGTCCCTTATCGAAAGTCCTCAATTGTGGGTATTAGTGGTCTGCCCGTGGGTCATCGTAAGTCAACATCAACTGCTCCATATATCAATTTGCTGCTTCAACTGCTTTGTGGGTATTCTGTTAGGGGGTGTTTGGATTGAGGAGTTGGGGGAAGTGGAGTTGGGAGGAGTTAATACCTCCCCCCAACTCCTTGTTTGGCCCAAGGAAATTTAACTCCTATTGTGGACCCCACAAACTTATTAACTCCTCCTTTAACTCCCCATTGTGTGGCCCCACAAACTTATTAAATCCTCCAACTCCTCATTGTGGGCCCCACAACTTTCCTATCTCATTTTTTCTTCACCTCACCTCACTCTTACCTCTCTCTTCTCCCCCCCTCCTTTCTCTCTCTATTTTTTTTACATTATTTTTTTAATTTCTTAATTTAAAAATTTTTCTTTATTTTTATATAAATTTTCTCATCATTATTACTAATTACTAATTAAATATAAATAATTATTTTTTTATCCTACAACTTTAATAAATTTTTTAACAAAAAAAATTCTCTATATTCTATAATTTTATTTTTTAAATATAAATTATATAAGAATGTTTTAGATATGATACTATTATTTAAATTAAAATTTTAATATAAATTAGAGTACTGCATAACAATTTTTTTAATTGATAAAAATCTCCATATCTCACTTCCTCCACATGTCATCTACAATTTTTTTTAAGTTTCAACTAAAATTACTTATAACAAATAACAATCTTATCTTTTTTAAGCTTATTTTTTTATTAATAGCTCAAAAATATATGTAATTTTATGATTTGAAGAGAAGAATAACATATTTTAAACTAACCCATATTACATTTTAGAAAATTAGTATTTAAAAAGATTAAAATATTAAAAAAATTGATTTTCAAACTAATCATATTCAAAGTAAAAAAGATAAACGATTTCTCATTCCAAACTTAATAAAAAAAATTTATTACAATAAATAACATAAATATATAATATTTTGAACAAAAGTATGTATGATATTCATTTTGAATGGTGTTAAAAAATATATATTCATTTTGGACTTAATTATTTTAAAATAGCATAAATATTTGATATTTTATTTTTAATTTAGTTATTTTAAAACATCAAAGAATATATTATTTTCAAATTAATCAAACTTTAGATAATTCATTATATTGATTAGTTAGAAAAATAAGATCTTAAATTATGCAAAAAAAATATTTTATTAAGTTTGAAAAACAAATCTTAAATTTAAAATTGACAAAAACAAGTCTCTAACAAAATTGTAAAATATTCATAGAATAATATAATTTAAAATCTCAATTTTAGGTTTGACGGAAACAAATCTATATTATTTCTAGAATTGAGAGAATAAAAACGTAAAAATCTTGAAGTTTATTTGAATTCCTTTAAATTAATGGATTGAAATCTTTCCAAATCACATGTAATATTTAAAAAAGTATTGTAAGATTTTTTTTTATTTGAGAACTATCCAAGATAAATGAATAATTAATGTGAGAGATATTGCAAAAAGAATGTGGGGTATTTTGTTCAAAATTATTATTTTTTCTAAGAAATTTGTAAAATATACATAAATTAATAAAAACAAAAAAAAAACTCAATCTTAAAATTCATGGGAACAAATTCTTAATAATGAAATTTTAAGAACTTGTAGAAAAAAAACTGTATAAAAAAACTAAAATCAACTCAGACTTTAGAACTCCAAGTTTAACAAATCTACACCTCAAACACAGACTTCAGAACTCCTACTCCATGCAATTTCTTGCCCCAAACACAAACTTCCTAACTCCTCAGACTTACTAACTCCTACTCCCTGCAACTCCTTGCCCCAAACAACCCCTTAGTGGTTTGTATTTGATGCATTCAACACACGGGTGTCCTCCATCTTCAAATAACGATCATACTATTATTTCTCCAAGAAGTCAGTATTACATCAGTTGACTTCCACAAGAGTAATATTATTCTGCTAAAGCAAATCCTACCGTTTTTTAAACAAGAAACGAAACTTTTCATCAATAAATGAAGAGACTAATGCTCAAAGGGTGGAACAAGAATAATAAAGATCAAGGAAAATTAAAAGCAAACCAAATAAACATTTAACTTGGAGAGAAAACCCAACAAAAGACTTTGAAAGAGAACACCAAGATGAAGCCTTTAAATGAGCAGACTCGGAATGATCAAGCCAATGAAAGATCCGGTGATTCCTTTCCAACCATAAATCTGATAAAAAGGCTAAAACTCAATAGGAATCTCCTTTTGCAATGAGGAAGAGACTACCAAATACCAAGATGCTCACACTCACTACTGCACAAGATTCATGACCACCGAAATTAAATCCTTTTGCTCATCGTCCAATTTTTGGCTGGAAATGAAAGCTCCTCAAGCACAACCACCGAAATAATTCCTTTTGCTCACCAACCAAGGAAATAAATAGATCCCCATGCGTAGCAACTAAAGCAACTGCCTCATGCAAACCTATGCTGAAAATAAATGCTCATAACCTGATCAATGCCTAACTTGTGTTATAGTATATATGTGAATATAGGTGCATATTAGTCTTGTGTCCTTTATTGTAATTTTACTATTCTTAGTTTAGGGCTTCCATGTATGCTAATACACATTGAACTCTAATGTATAAAATGGTGTGGATTCTTTCATATTTTGATCTCACATTATTGTGGTATCAAAGAGGTAGGTGTTTTCCTAGAGCAATTAGGATTTTGTTAACCATTAAAGTTTTGGGAACCTTTGAGTTTGGGGTTTAGGACCCTTTTGTTTTCCACCTTAGGTTTTATGAGCTTTGTTGTCCTCTCTATACTTAACCCACTGTTGTCGTCGCCGCGTAAGTTTGGTCATTTTTTCATCCTTTTTTTGTCACCACCCAACCCAAGAGGAAGCCCACCTTTCGATTTGCAGAACCCAAAATCCAACCGCCAAAGCAACTGCACATGGGCCCCACGCGCCACTGTCACCCTCCATCTCATGTGCTGGTGCGTGAGGGCACATGAGTGGCCAAAATCTTCTTCGACCACCGTGGTTTGTCTTTTCTTGGCTTTTTCGACCCATTCCTGTGGTTATTTTGTTCAATATCTACTCAAGTTCGAAGTTGTACGGAAAAAAATATATATTGTTTTATTGGAAACTCTTTCAGATCTGTTTTTCAGAGTTTGTGTGGTCATTGGGTTTTGATTTCATGGATTTAAATTAGATTTTGTGTTTCTACATTCTGTCATTGACCAATGGCCGAACAAGAGCTCGCTTTGATATCTAATGTTGTTCAATCGAGGACTCAATCCATCCATGATTCATCTAAGAAGTAGTCCTCCATGGTTCATCTAAGAAGCCATTTGTTAATTTTATGGCTGAGTTTACTAAATTTCATCAGTACCAAAAATCATCGAAAGCATCTTTTCCATCATCCGCGCTTACCCCTATTACAACCATTGCTAGGTCAAGTAATATGGATCATTGTCTTCTTTCATCTTCTACCAAGTGGGTCATAGACTCTAATGATACCAATCATATGACAGGTAATCCCAATTTGTTTTCCACTTTTTCTTCATCCACATCCTCTACTAATGTTTCTTTGGTAGATGGATCAGAATCGTCTGTTCTTGGATCTGGCATCGTAAATCTAACCCCATCTCTCTCTTTGTCATTTGTTCTACATTTACCTCAACTTTCCTTTAATTTGATCTCTATTAGTAAACGCACTCATGACCTTAATTGTTATGTTTCATTCCACCATGGCTATTGTTTGTTTCAGAATCTTGTGACGAAGAAGATTATTGGTAGAGGACATGAACATGGAGGACTTTATATTTTTGATCATCAAGTGCCAAAAGTTGCTTGTATTAGAGTTCTTTCTCTTCTTGATGCTCATTGTCGTCTAGGTCATCCATCTCTTTCTGCGCTAAGAAAGCTATGTCCTCCAGTTCAAGCCCTAAGCATGCAACTGCGCCTTTCGAATTAGTTCATTCCGATATTTAGGGTTCTTGTCCAGTAGTGTCTAATTTTGGATTTCGATATTTTGTTACCTTTGTTGATGATTACTCTCATATGACTTGGTTATATTTTATGAAGAATAGTTATGAGTTACTTTCTCATCTTTGTAATTTTCGTGTTGAAATTAGACTCAGTTTATTGTTTCCCTTAAAGTTTTGAGAAGCGACAATGTTGGTGAGTACTTTTCTAAAACACATAAGTCGTACCTATGTAAGCATGGAATTCTTCATCGATCATCTTGGGTTGATACTCCATCCCAAAATGGAGTTGCTAAACGAAAGAATAGGCATCTTCTTGAAACTACAAGAGCATTATCCTTTCAAATGCATGTTCCAAAGCATTTTTGGGTTGATGCAATTTCCACAGCTTGCTTCTTGATTAATCGAGACATCTGTTCTTCAAGGTCAGATTCCTTATCATGTTCTTTTTCCAACAAAGTCTTTGTTTCCTATTGAGCCAAAAATATTTGGTTGTTGTTGTTTTGTTCGGGATGTTCGTCCTAATCTGTCAAAATTAGACCCCAAATCTTTGAAGTGCATTTTCTTAGGCTATTCTTGTGTTCAAAAAGGATATAGATGTTATTGTCCTAGTTCGAATAGGTATCTTGTATCTCATGATGTTACTTTCTTTGAAGACAAGCCTTTCAATTCACCTTTGCCTAGTATGAGTCAAGGGGAGGATGATGATCTTTTTATCCATTGTTTTTAAAAGCTCAAGGCACACTAAGGTGCAATAGCCTCCCGAGGCTTAGGTGCAACGCACAAAAAAAAAAAAACACGGACTTTTTTTTGTGAGGCGCACTATATATAAGAACATCCATAAAAAAGAGATAGCATGGTTGGGGTGGGAATATGGAAAAAGAAAAAAAACCTAAGGGTTAGTAAATGTTATTTTTTTAATTAATAAAGAAGAAAAAAAAAACCCTAAAAGCAAGGATTTTTGCGTTTAGGGTTGGTAAAATTTATTTTTATAAAATTAATCAAGAAGCCCAAAGGCACAAGCCCAACGCCTTAGGGCTTCACAGGAAGACACGCGCCTTCTTACATGTGCCTCGCCTTTTCAAGGTGAGGCACTAGACTCGCGCCTTGCGCGTAGGCACGCACCTAGGTGCGCCCTTTAAAAACCACTGTTTTTATCTATACACTTCTGTCTCCTACATCTTCTCCTAATCCATCTCGTTCAACATTTGTCCCTACTCGTCCACCTATTATGCATGTCTTATACTCGAAGATTCTTCGTCATCAAATCCAGGACCAAGTGATAAGCTTCCTATTGCTCTTCGTAAAGGTAAATGTTTTTGCATTTTCCCTATTTCTTCTTTTGCCTCTCATGACCACTTGTCATCTTCTACATGTTCTTTTGCTGCATCTCTTGATTCTATCTCGATCCCTAAGATTGTTCATGAAGCCTTGTCTCATTCTAGTTAGCATAATGCGATGATAGAAGAGATGAATGCTTTAGATGATAATGGTACTTGGGATCTCTCCCTGCCAGAAAGAAAGTTGTCGGATGCAAATGGGTGTTTGCAATTAAGGTCAATCCTGATGGATCAGTTGCTGGTTAAAAGTGCACATTGTTGCCAAAGGCTATGACCAGACGTATGGGATTGATTATTTTGCTAACTTTTCTCCTGTTGCTAAGTAAACTTCTGTCAAGTTATTCATTTCCATGGCAACTTCTCAAGGTTGGCCTTTGCATCAGCATGACATTAAAAATGTCTTTCTCCATGGTGATCTTGAGGAGGAAGTATATATGGAGCAACCACCTGGGTTTGTTGCTCAAAGGGAGAATGATAAAGTGTGTCGCCTTCAAAAATCATTGTATGGGTTGAACAAAGTCCACTAGCATGGTTTGGAAAATTTAGTCAACCATTTGAGCAGTTTGGAATGAAGAAAGCAAGTTAGATCATTCTATCTTCTACAGACGATCTAAGAGCGGTATTATTCTACTTGTCGTATATGTTGATGATATTGTCATCACTGGAAAGTGACACATCAGGCATGTTATCTCTCGAAACTTTTCTACAAAATCAGTTTCATACTAAAGACTTGGGAATTTTAAGTACGTCTTAAGTATTGAAGTAATGAGAAGCAAAAAAGGTATCTTTATGTCACAAAGAAAATGTGCTTGATTTGTTAGTCTACAGCTTACAAAAGATGGAGAACAATTTAAAGACATTGAGAGATACAAAAGATTGGTTGGAAAATTGAATTGCCTTACAATGACACGACCAGACATAGCTTATTCGGTAAGCATTGTGACGTTCATAGCTTCACTCACAGTGGATCATTGGGCTGCAGTACAACAAATTCTATGTTATTTGAAAGCTGCACCTGGACATGGAATTTTATAAAGACCGTGGTCATATGAAGATTGAGTGCTTTTCAAATGCCAATTGGGCAGGATCAAAAGAAGATAGAAGATCGAGTTCTGGCTATTGTGTTTTTGTTGGAGGCAATTTGGTCTCATGGAAGAGTAAGAAACAAAATGTAGTCTCACAATCAAGTGCTAAATCAGAATACAGAGCTATGGCACAATCAATGTGTAAAATAATGTGGGTACATCAACTCTTAATTGAGTTAGGCTTCGATATTACAGTTCCGACCAAGTTGTAGTGTGACAACCAAGTTGCTCTTCATATTGCATCCAACCCAGTGTTCCATGAGCAAACTAAACATATTGAAATTGATTGTCATTTTGTTCATGAGAAAATACAACGAGGTTTGGTGTCTACTGGATACGTGAAGACTGGAGAACATTTAGAAGATATTTTCACGAAAGCTTTAAATGGAGTTCGAATAGATTACCTTTGTAACAAGTTGGGCATGATTAACATGTATGCATCAACTTGAAGCGGAGTGTTACAGTATATATGTGAATATAAGAGAGTCTTGTGTCCTTCATTGTAATTTTACTATTCTTAGTTTAAGGCTTCCATGTATGCCTATATATATTGAACCCCAATGTATAGAATGGTGTCGATTCTTTCATATTTTGGTCTCACATTATCATAAACAAAACACTTGTCACCAAAAAGAAAGGGGCTACTTCATGAAACGCCAACCCTATTTAGCAAATAACGCATTAGTGATATTAATAAACCCCTATGCATCAAGGCTTCTCACAATAGGAATGTAGAGAACAAAATTCACAAAGAAACTTCCTCTTCCATAATCATGCAGCTCAAAAAAGTTTGAAATCCAACAAGACAAACTTTACTTTAATCCCATGAAATTAACAAAACACCCGCACGACCATATAAATCAAAATGAACCCAAATATTGTCTCTTGAACTCCATAAAAATTCAACCATCAAAACCATCTTAGTTTCTCAAATCAGCACCATATTAAGACAAGCAATTTGCAGAAAATTCATCAAACTGACTCATTTTGAACCATCATCCAATCTTTTGGTATTCCAAGATATGATCTTCATGGAAACCCAAAAGGAAAATCGATTTTCTTTAAATTTTCTGACTAGCGCCGTCAGGTAATGTAGGGAGAATTTCTCGAAATTGAAGCCCACTAGCCTTAATTAAGGAAGAAAATTTATCCAAATCCAAAGATGAATTTGGCTTAATCACTATTTCTAAAGACGACTGGTTTGCTGAATCTTTATGTTCAAAAAACAATACCTTAGAAGGAGACTGGAATAAAGAAACTAGCTCTACTGTATAGGTGTCCTCAACACTGATATCTTAAATAAAATTGGGAAGAGGCTGATTATCAAGTTCCAAGCTGCTTAAACTCACCTCTGATTCGTTATCGAATTATCAGCACAAGGAGAAGAAACTTCATTTGATGAAGGGCTGGCTGAAGAAGAAGGGATTAGAACTTTAGTGAAATTAGTTCCATCAGGTCCCATGGTATACTGATCAACAATGAAAGTCTGAGAACTGACCTATTGGTACCATCAATTGTGGACACACAGGTTGTGCAACATGAAGTAGAAAGGGACAGTGACCTACAATAGATTATAAATGACATCAGTCTATAAAGCACCGACACTTGTAAAATGGCCAAGTGTCGGTGTTGAACACGTGTCGGACACCGACACACTCTGACACGTTGACATGTGTCCGACACACTAATTTGAGTGTCTTTTTTTTTATTGTTTTTTTTTAATTTTCCAACACGCGGGGACACGCTCTTCAAATTTACTCAAAAATTGAAGCCCATTTAAAAGAAGGCCCAATATCAACAATTAAAAGAAACCCAAGCCCACTGCACAAATGAAAGTTGAAAGTTGAAATTCTTCTTCCTTCCTTTAGACTGCAGACACGACAGAAAAAAAAAAAAAAAAAAACACTTCTCTTCACGATTCCATCCACGACAAAGCACAAAGGAACCAGCTACTTGGGTTGTTGGCGACCACTAGCGACCACTGATGACCACTTTCCAAAGTAAAAATCAACGGGTCCTTCCATTTTTCGGCTACAATCAATTTTTTCTACTTATTTTTCATCCTCCTCATATATTTATTCATCTTTCAGCAAGTAATTGTTTTTTTTAATTATTTTTTATTATTTATGTTGAATAATAGTTGACGATAGTTTTTTAATTTAACCTAGGATGGAGTCTTCTTCTAGTCATACTGAAATAAATTCAAAAGATTGTTCCAGTGTTGAAAATGAGACAAAACCATTGTGGAATTATGTGACCAAAAATCAAAGATTGAATGAAGGAGGTGGAAACATTTCTTGGCAATGTAATTATTGTCAAGAAAAGAAGAAAATCTCTTATACAAGAGTTAGGACTCACTTGTTGAAATTAAGTAGTTATGGAATTGGGATATGTCGGAAGGTCACCCCTAAAGATATTGCTGAAATGCAAAAATTGGAAGATGAAGTAAAACTTCGAATTCAAAAGAATGCTCCTAAACAAGTTCCTTTACCTCCTTCAATCCATATCCAATCTCAATCTTTTGGATGTATGAGTAACTATTCTTTCCCAACCATGGAACAAAAGAAAAGGAAAGGAAATATTAGTGCACTTGAGAAGTCATTTAACTTGGCAACCCGTGATCAATTGCATAGAGAAATTGCTAGAATATTTTATTCCGCAGGATTGCCTTTTCATTTGGCTCGAAATCCACATTATGTGAATGTATTTACTTTGGCTGCAAACAATACACTGTCAGGTTATATACCTCCTGGGTATAATATGTTAAGAACAACTCTTCTTCAAAGGGAAAAAACAAATGTTGAGAGATTGTTGCAACCTATTAAAAGCACATGGTGTTAGAAGGGGGTAAGTGTTGTTAGTGATGGATGGAGTGATTCATAGAGGAGGCCTTTAATTAATTTTATGGCAATTACAGAAGGAGGACCAATGTTTCTTAAAGCAGTAGATTGCTCGGGTGAGGTTAAAGATAAATATTTCATAGCAAATCTAATGAAAGAAGTTATAAATGAGGTGAAACATCATAATGTTGTCCAAATAATCACTGACAATGCTCCTAAGCCAAAAATATTGAAAGTAATCAACATGTATTTGAGGAGTGTGGTTGGATTTCTGATATTTCTAGTGATGTTATGGTGGTAAAAAATTTTATCATGAATCATTCTATGAGGCTTGCTATGTTCAATGAGTTTGTGCCTTAGAAGGTACTTTCAATAGCAAAAACACGATTTGCATCTATACAATCATTATGCTTAAAAGATTTAAACTCATTAAGAGTGGTTTGCAAGCTATGGTTATCAGTGATAAATCGTCATGCTATAGAGAAGATGATGTGGAAAAAGCAAGACATGTGAAGCAGTTGGTACTTGATGATGTTTGGTGGGATAAGAGCTTGTGATACAGACAAACCTTGTCTTCATTTGGTATATGATATGTGGGACAGCATGATTGAAAAAGTGGAGGTTGCAATCTATAGACATGAAGGAAAACATATAGATGAATCATCTTTTTATGACATGGTGCATCAAATTCTAATTGATCGTTGGAACAAAAATAACACTCGACTCCATTGTTTGGCACATTCTCTAAATCCAAGGTACTCTACTAGTACTAGTCTTCAACTATTAGACGTTTACTTTCTTTTTTTTTTCTCTTTTCTAATCACACTCTAAAGTTGATATATTTAAAATTTTATTTAGGTATTATAGTGAACCATGGCTTCAAGAAGACAAGACTCGAGTCCCACCATATAAAGATTTAGAAGTATCTCACGAGAGAAGGAAATGCATCAAAAGATATTTTAGTTCAAATGTAGAGCGCACAAAAGTGAACATGGAATTTCCTAATTTCTCTACAATGGCAGCAGAGTTTTCTGACCATGATTCCACACGTGAAAGATATTCTATGGATCCTAAAAGTTGGTGGGTCACTCGGTCATTTATGGTGCCTTTACTCCAACTCTACAGGCTCTAGCTATCAAACTACTTGTGCAACCTTCATCTTCCTCGTGCTGTGAGAGAAATTGGAGTACATATTCATTTGTGAACTCCATAAGAAGGAACAAGATGACACCACAACGTGCATAAGACTTGGTGTTCATCCATAGCAATCTTCGACTTTTATCAAGAACTCCATAATATTCCAAAGGAGAGACTAGATTGTGGGACATCACTGGGGATTCTTTTGATTCATTTGAGGATGTAGGAATGCTTGAAGTAGCTAGTTTATCTTTGGATGAACCGGAATTGGAAGCTATAGTTTTTACTGATGATGGGAATCAAACTCAGATTGGTGAAGAGGACAAAGATGGGGAAAATATGTAGTTTGTAGAAGGCTTGCTTTGTTTAATTCTACCTTGTAGTTTTTTGTGTAAGACTTGTTGGATATTGGATATTGTTGATGATGTAGTTTTTTTGTGTAAGACTTATTGGATATTGGATATTGTTGATGTTGTTTGTTAATTGTTATCTTATCATTATCTTTTTAATGAATTTTATGGATGTTCTTTTGATGTTTAAAGGTAGAAATTTACATTAAAAGTATTAAATATTCATAACATGTCAAAATATACACCTCATATATTTAAAAAAATAAAAATAAATTAATGTGTCCCCAACATGTCGTGCCCTACTTTTTTGGAAATCGACGTGTCGTCATGTCCATGTTGTGTCGTGTCCATGTCGTGTCGTGTCTGTGTCGTGTCTCCGTGTCTGTGTCTGTGTCTGTGCTTCTTGGACATCATTCAAGATCCTTTAAGTAATCCGAAATTCTCTATGTCCCAAGGACAACTACGATACAAAGACCGACTGGTCCGATTTTGCAACTGTTCCACACATCTATGATGGAAGGCCACTTAGGATTCTTACAGACCTACGAACGGATGACTGGGAAACTCTATTGGATGGGGATGAAATCCAATGTGAAGTCTTTTGTGGAAGGATGTTCCATTTGTCAAAGGAACAAAACTGATTCTGTATCACCCGTCGGATTGCTTCAACCTCTACCTATACCAGATAGAATTTGGGAGGAGATTTCAATGGATTTTATCGAAGGGCTACCCAAGTCCAATGGCATGGATTCTATTTTGGTGGTGGTCGGTAGATTAAGCAAGTATGCTCATTTCTTAACTCTAAAACACCCATTTTCAGCAAAGGATGTTGCGACCAAGTTCATTGGCAAGATTGTGAGACTGCACAGCTTCCCTAAGTCGATTATTTCTAATCAGGACACCATTTTCCTTAGCCATTTTTGGGAAGAACTTTTTCGCTTGCAAGGAACTCAACTGAAAAAAAGCACTGCGTTCCACCCACAAACAAATGGACAAACCGAGAGGGTTAATTAATGCCTGGAGACATATCTACGGTCTTTTTATAACGAACAACTGAAGAAATGGGAGCATTGGGTCTATTGGGCAAAATACTGGTACAACACCACTTTCCATATATCCATCAATACCAGTCATTTTAATGTGGTTTATGCTCGGCATCCACCACCGTTGCTCTCATATGGTGACAAGAAAACTCCGAATAATACTTTGGAGCAACAATCGATTTCGAGAGACCACACTCTGGTGGCTTTAAAGGAACAACTACGTGCGGTACAAGAGCGAATGAAGAAGCAAGCTGATAAAATTCGTAGAGAAGTCGAGTTTTAGGCGAGTGATTTGGTCCATTTGAAGTTGAGGCCGTATAGACAGAGATCAGTAGCTCAAAAAAGGTGTGAAAATTTGTCCCCAAAATTTTTTGGGCTCTATGTTGTTCTGGAACGGATTGGTCACGTGGCTTACCGATTGGATTTGCCTTCGAACGCTTTGGTTCATACTGTTTTTCATGTCTCTCAATTAAAGAAAGTAGTTGGTCCTCATGTACCGATTCAGTCGACGGCTCCTCTGTTTTCCAATGAATTTGAATGGAATTCCAAACCTACTGCAGTCCTCAAGTATCATTGGAATGAGGACATATCAGAATGGGAATGCTTGATCCAGTGGAATGATAGACAAGTGTGTGATGCTACATGGGAATCGTATCAGCTCATCCAAACTCAATTCCCAACTTTTCACCTTGAGGACAAGGTGTCTCTAAACCCCAAGGGTATTGTAAGGCCTCCTATTATTAATACTTATTCTAGAAAGGGCAAAAAGGGAATGGGAGGGGGAAATCGGTTGGAGAAGGGATCACTTGAGGTTTATGTTGTGGTGATACATGTTGGGATCGTGGGAGTGAAGTTTATAGGGAATTCTATGTGGCCTGTGGTTTTTATTGGGTATTTTGTAGACATTATGTCTAGGAGGAGAGGACCAGCTCTCTCGAATAGCTGGAGGTTCCATTTTGTGTTATTGACTCTCTTCATCAATAGAAACGACTAATTACCCTCTCGCTATTGAAGAACTTTCAATAGAGGGGAGTTGGTTCTTCTTGATATACTGTGTGTTTGGTTATTGACTTATTTGCAAGTTGTTTACTTGTGGATACCTAACAGACTTTCAAACTCAAAAAGAATGAGAAGACTTTACAAGAGAAGTGGAACCCTTTGATTTCTGATCTACAAACGCATTTTTTTTAACCATGGCTACATAACTCAAAAAATCCCCCCTTCTTTTTAAACACGGCTGTATAACTCAAAAAATCCCCTTTTTTCTAGTTGCAATGACAGTCTACAAATTTTCCTTACGGTGAAGACTCTTTTCATAACTCTTGAGGAAATCCAAAATCATTTTCCAGAAACCACACCAACCTTTCT
Organism: Trichosanthes truncata; assembly: GCA_033996785.1. Lineage (NCBI taxonomy): Eukaryota > Viridiplantae > Streptophyta > Magnoliopsida > Cucurbitales > Cucurbitaceae > Trichosanthes > Trichosanthes truncata. Next base: position 47,241,071 of record JAWPNB010000013.1, read on the forward strand.
TATTAAAACCCATGGGTACTTGGATAACTTTTCACCCACCAAAAAGGGGCCAAACAGAAAATTCAAATTTCCAACCTGCAAAATAACGAAATTCTGACAATCGAATAGTGCCTTGCTTATCTCTTTCTTTCATAAAGAAAAATTGTTTGTCGGTTGTTGTAGGAGGACTACGAAAGAAGACTTAAACCGACGGAGGTGCGATAGCGAGAGAGAAATCTTCATCTTGAAATTCAAGTCTTCAACAAAAAAATTATTTTGTTCTAAACCTATGCAGAAATACCCATTGTTAACATAGCAACTTCTAACTTCAATGATGGTGACCGGAAAAAGAACAACAACAAAGGAAGACTACGAACGATGATTTCAAAAGAGTCACGACAATGGACAAGGAAGACGAAGCGACTTCGAACGACTGAAGAAGACAAGGAGGCAAAGGCAGAGGGTGTCGACAGTTCCAAACGTAACGGAGAAGATGACGACGACGAGTGTAGAAAGGGAAACAGCGCAACAAAAGGAAGTCAGAGACGAAAAAGATGATGGCGACAGGTGGAGAAAGGGAAACGACGCAACGAAAGGAAGTGGAAGATGAAGGGTTGGGAGGAGAGAGAAGTGAGACAAAAGAACTAAAGCAAATCCTACAATTGTAAGTAGTTTTTGGAGTTTGCAACAAGGAAACCAAAATTCTCATGCTCTTCATACACAAACCTCTCCATCTAAATGGATGGTAGACTTTTGAGCTCAGATCATATGATAGGTGATAGATCTTTATTCTCATTATTTTCTCCATATAAAAATAATCTTTCTATTAGAATTGTTGATGCTACTCTACTAAAGTTACTTGGTTTGGAAGTGTTCAAATATTAAGCTCTCTTACCCTCAAATGTGTATTGTTTGTGCCAAAGTTGGTCTTGAAATTTAATCTTTTGCCTGTGAGCAAATTGAATAAAGACTTGAATTGTGAAATTAAATTTCGTGCAAACTTTTGTATTTTTCAAGACTTGGGATCTGAAAAGATGATTGGCAATGTTGAATTATGTGCAGGATTGTAACATCTTAGAGTTAATAATCCTCCAACAAAAAGGATTGTAACATCTTAGAGTTAATAATCCTCCAACAAAAAAGGAATGCAATAAATTTGTAGTTCAGTCCAATTCTCAATCCTTTTTGTCTCTGAGACCTTAGATCCTTCATATAATGACAATCTTGTTATAATGTAGCATTATTGTCATGGGCATCCCAATTTCAGTTTCCTTGAGCGATTGTTTCCTTCCTTGTTCCATCAATAAAAAGAGCAAATTCTTTCAATTTGAATTGTGCCAACTTTCAAAACACACTCTCATTTTTCTCCTCATTCTTTTTTTTTATAAGATCTTTCTCCTCATTCATATATACCCTACACACCTTTCTCCCTTATTCATGATGACATTTTGGAACCTTCAAGGTAAAGAACATCATTGCGGTACGATGGTTCCTTCTATTAGTGGATGATTACACCCGTTTAAGCTAGACATTTCTTATGAAAGATAAATCTGAGACTAGCCAGATATTCTAGGTTTGTTATAAAATGATCCAAAATCAATTTCAAGTCAACATCAAAGTACTCAAAACTAATAATGCTCGTGATTCTTCAACTCTACCCTTGAACCCTATCTTTAATCTCATAGTATTGTCCATCAAAGCTCTTGTTTGACATACCCCAAGAAAATGGTGTGGTTGAACGCACAAATCATCACCTTCTTGATGTAGCTCGTTCCCTAATGCTCACTTCACATGTTTTTAAAGTTTTTTTGGTGAAGTCATTCTAATTGCCACATATCTCATAAACCCCATGCCCTCTTGCATTCTTGGCTTCAAGACACCCTCACAAAGTTTGCTTACCCTATATCCTATATCTCAACTTGTGTCTCAACTTTAGAACAAGAAACGAAACTTTTCATTGAAAAAATGAAAAGAAACTAAAGCTCAAAAGATACAAACTCCACAAGGGAATGAATACAGAGGAAAGAAAAAGGAAAGCAATTGTTTCCTTCCTGGCCTCAGTTGTTTTTTTTGTGTCTCAACTACCACTACAAATATTTGGGTGTACAGCTTTCATTCATATCTATCCTAAACACCATAGCAAACTTGATGCCCAATCCATGAAATGTATCTTTCTACCATATCAAACAAGAAAGGATACAAATGCTATTATCCTCCTACTAGTCAATTTTTCCATACCATGGATGTCACCTTAGAAAATCGCCATTTTTTTCCCAATTATGCACTTCAGGGGAGCATTATGATCTTGAATCATAGAATTGGAACTACATTCCCCAATTTCCTTCAAGGACACCCAAACATCCTCCTAATCAAGTCTTTAAATTATAACAACCATCTCAAAGCCCAGAGTCTCATCCTTCATCCAAGCTAGATTCTAATTCATTGCAACTTTTTCATAGTGCAGAGTCATGTCCCTCCTCTACACCTGTATTTGTCCTTGAGTCTGAACTAAAAGTTTACTGACGAATAAAGAAACTATTATATAGGTTTGAACTACAACCTACACAAGTACAACAAAGCCAAGTTTTAAACCGAGATCCTAAAGTCCTTGAAAGAGTGCAAGAGACGACAGAAGATGACAAAACTATTAGTATAAAGAAAGGTGTTTGCTCATGTACTCAACATCCTATTTCATATGACTTATCTTACACTAATTTTCGCCATTTTTTAGAGCTTTTGTGACTACTCCCAACATAGTTCAAGAAGCCTTACAGAGATCTAAACAGAAGATGGAAACTCTAGAGGAGTTGCAAGCTCTTGAAAGGAATGGAACATGGGTCCTTACAAATTTGCCTCCAAGCAAGGGCATTGTTGGATGTATATGGATTTTTTCAACCAAACACAAAGTAGATGGCAGTATAGAGCAAGTCAAAGCTCGTCTAGTGGCTAAAAAACTCACCCAGGCTTATGGAATTGACTATCAAGAAACTATTGCTCCATATGCCAAGTGAAATAGTATTAAGGTACTTCTCTTTTGTTGCAACAATCTACATTGGCCATTGTTTCAACTTGATGTGAAAAATGTATTTTTGAATGGCAATCTAAAGTATATATGAACATACCTCCTAGATTTCAAGACATATACACTAAAGGAAAGGTATGTAAACTTAAGAAATCTCTCTATGGGCTAAAACAATCACCTCAAACTTGGTTTGAAAAGTTTACTAATGTTTTGAAGCAAGATAGCTATACATAGTGTCAACCTGATCACACCACATTCATCCAAAGCTCCCCACCAAGTAAGATCACTGTGTTAATAGTATATGTCAATGATATAATACTTATAGGTAATCTTTCAAAAGAAATAGACTAGCTTAAGCAAATTCTCTCAAAAGAATTTGAAATAAAAGACTGGGGACATCTAAGGTATTTCTTGAATATGGAAGTAGCTAGATTCAGCAGCTATTTTTGTCATTCAACAAAAATACACTTTAAATATTTTAAGGGAAGTTGGAATGAGTGATCAAAACCAATCGAGATACCTATAGATGCAAATACAAAACTCAAAGCTAATCCCAAACATGAGACAATTGATCATGAAAGGTATCAACAATTAGTTGGGAAGCTAATTTACTTAACTCATACATCATACTTATACTTAGAGTCTTAGACCATACATTAGCTTTGTTTTTTTATGGGAAACATAACATATATTCATCAAAAGAGAATAACACAACCTAAAGGCCTTTGGAGGGTCCCTAAACCTAATTTGGACAGTTGACAAAGGTCCTCCAATCTAAACTAATAAGATAACGTTGTGTATTACAGAAAGCATTGTGCAATGCACTCCCAATAGAGGCCATAAACTATACATTTTCAAAAAAAATCACTTGAAGAAGACTTATCTAAGAACAACCTGTTGTTACTTTCTTTCCAAATCGACCAAAGGAGAGCTCTCCTAGCATTACTCCACAAATTCCTTGACTTCTTAAACCACCAATCAGACAGGAATTCGAAAATGCCATCTTCAATACTTTTTGGAGGACACCAAGCCATATCAAAAAGGTTAACAAGAAACATCCACCTCATATAAGCAAATTGGCAGTGGAGGAAACGGTGGTTGCTATTTTTTGAGCTTTTGTTGCAGATGAGGCAAGACATATGGAAGCTAGGTGTAGAATTTTGAAATATCTCAAGCACAATCCAGGAAAAGGTCTCGTGTTAAGATCTCGTGTTAAGAAAGACTATGAAACAATCTTTGGAAGTCTATATTGATGTTGATTGGGCAAGTTCTTCTATTCATTGTAAGTTAACTTCAGGGAAAACTTAGTGACTAGCCGCAACAAGGAACAATAGGTTGTAGCTCGAAGTACAATTGAAGCAGAGTTTCAATCATTGGCCAATGGGATTTATAAAGGAATTTGGTTAAAAGCCTTCTCATTGAGCTCAAAGTTAAGACAAAAGGTACCATCAAATTATTGTGCGATAATCAATCTGCCATAGCTTGTTTTTTGACACCAACCAATCTTCCATATCTATCGCAAAAAATCTGGTACATCATGATCGAATGAAGCATGTCAAGATAGACCGCCACTTACCTTCCCAACATCAAGCTACAGTCATATTGACAAAGGCACTACATCGGACTAGCTTTAGTAGTTTGATTTCCAAGCTAAGAATGACTAGCATATACCATCGAACTTGGGGGAATCATAGAAAATCAAGCTATCAATGAGGGATATTATTTATTTCTTTGTATATTTATCGTCATAATTTCCTTTTTAGACTTATGCTAATTGCTGATTTTTTGGATCTATGATTGGGATCCTTCTGGTATAATTATTCTTATTTTCTCACTCAATAATATACAAGAAAATTACTCTCAAACATAACTTCATTGCTTGTGCAAAATGAAAGTCACACATATAAGATGTATAGCATAGCATTGAACAAAAAAGAAATCAAATGGAAGAGACTTGTATTGTGATGAATATTGAATCGATCTACAAATAAATAACAGAAACAATTCAGTGTTAAAATGCAAAATTAAATGTAAAGTTAGAACAAAATGCCCAAATATAATAAAAATGTATCACCTCAACAGCATTATCATGTTGTAGAAGTACAGGAACGGGTGAACCAAGAGTAGTTGTTATTATACCAGCTCTTTCTCGAGCTTTGTGATCCAATACCTCCAATTTAAAGAGGAAACTCTCAAATCTGCATTGACAAATGCACCTCAATGTCCATAAAATAATTAAGGAACTCCACGGAAAAAGGGAAAACGAATTGCACTTTTCAAAGAAGGGAGATAGTTGTTTAGGAGAGAGGGAGAAAGATGTGCAAGAAGGTCATCAAAAAAAAATCAAAAAACCAAAAAAAAAAAGTCATCCCGCCTCAATGAAGGAGATTTTAGAAACTCACGCAAATTAGGCATGATAAAAATAAAAATTTTAAGAAAAATTAAGTAAAAGAAAACTCTATGATCAAAGAGAAACTAAAACCTCTTTAGCACCAACTCAATCTTTAAACTCCAATTGGTCAGTCATCTATCACTGGCACACAGCATGGCAACTGTATACCTTGGAAAAGAAATGAAGATGCCCATGATGCAAACCAAGGGGATGACACAATGAAAGATGACAATGGTCAATCAGGAGGAAGCATGTTCTAGAATGCCTAATAGTTTCACATGTAGCTATAGAATAACTGAGGTTAAGGAGGAATTATATACATCGTTTACCATAAACAATGCAAGACAGATTCTTCATCAACTGATCTTCCAAAACTGTTTCTACTCAAACACTTGAAAACTATAAGTTCTAACCATTCCTGATTTTAAGTCTGAATTATTGTCATTCTCTTTTGGCCAACAGCAGATTTTGTTTCTGATCGACATCAAAGTTAGGATGATTAATCACTCGCAAAATTTTTCTCCTCAGGAGCCACATTATTTTTCTATTATGATCTTGCTTTTCCATGAAAGACACCCCACAAATAGTACCCTCGTCCGAGATCTCCAGTATTTGTAACATGAACAAAGTAAAAAGTAATAATTTTGCATTTTTCAGCACATCCATCATGGCAAGGTCCTTGCACGTCATTGCATTCACCAAAATATCAAATGCCTTCTTAACTTCTTTTCTCTTCTGAATTCTGGAAAGAAATAAAAAGTGATTCTTTAATCACTTGGTCACAAATGCTGAAATCCTTTAGCACACCACACCTACAAATCAAGCGAGATAGAAAATAAGCCCAGTACCATCTTAGAGACACAATATGGAGGGTTGCTCCAAAGGACAATGAATACCATTGAAAGAACCCACAGGATTAAGAGAGGTCACATCTCTAAAGCTTCAAAGGGACTTGATCAGCCTCCTATTAATGGACTTCAACTTAGTTTCATGAGAATTATGAAATCCAGATTGAACTTCAGCATAGCATTTTTTGTTAGGCTTCTTTTGGCCATGAAACCAAGGCCTCTCACATTCGATGAGAGGATAACAATAGGAACAAGCTTTCAATCACGAGTAATTAACTTCTTGTTGTTTCATAATTAACAGAGCAATGAAAGATTCCTTGACCTCTCGGTCTATCTTTCCCCATTGGCCTCTATGGTCTTGCCTTCAATTCCAAGATGTCTCTAGAGGAGTTAAAATGAGCCCCAAAAAAAATTGATAAAACTCGATGATTTATTGAAGGGGAAAAATGAACAAGAAAGAGCTTATATGAGAGCTTGCCAGTTTGTAAGAAGCAAAAAAGGATAAATACAAAGCTCTTTAGATTCTTCCCAACTCCACCTTAATACTTTGCTTTTAACCATGATTTTCGATCTTGACAGAAGGACTTTCGAAAAAAACTTTTGCGTTTGGGGAGAAAGTAACAGGTCTTCCAATGTGTGAATAACCCAAAAACACTACTGCCTCCATGGAAATGTAGAACAATTTTTTTAGGTGAGCCTCTAAAAATACGAACAATCCTTCCCATAGCTTGCAGCCTTAGAAAGCTATCAAAGTCACAAGAGAAAGTTTTGTTTTCAATCTTCAAAGAAAGCTTGCATAATGCCTTTGAAGTAGTAAACATACCCTCTAAGGACTGGTAGAAGCATGGTTGAAGGGCTTTTCTGATAAGAATCCATATGGAAAAGGTTGGGGTAGAGACTTTGGTTGAGAAAGCCATGGCGTGACCCTTCGTTAACCACCTCTTGTGAGTATATCCTAACATGCATCCAATTGATCTTAAATGCCCTCATGTAGGCCTTCCACAAATCTTGTGATTTGATCATTCTCATTTTCAACAAGATTAGAGTGAGCACTGAAATGATGGAACTCCACTGTGTAGTCTACAACCCAACAATTTCCTTGATAGCATCATTCGTATTAATGATACAACAATTGTTCATAGTTGGCGAGCAAGAACCGACCCTTCATTAACCGAAGCATTCTTGGCCAATTGTGTGCATGTCTTTTTCCGGCTCTTCTTCGATTAACTTGAAGTTTGTCTCACCGAGCTCTCTGCTTTGATGCAACGAGCTAGACTTTTTTCTCTCGGTGTATTCATGTAAGCGAAAAAAAAATTGGCATTCTTGATCCAATCAATAAATGCCTCTAAATCCATCTTTCCATTAAACGTGGGAAGATCAATTTTCATCTCAAAGTTAATGGCTATATTCCCTTGTTCTTGATTTGGATACTCTTTCAATTCTTCACTCCCCTTGGAATCAGTGAACAAAATCTTCTTCTTCTCTAAAGTAATCTGAATATCGATCCCTCATTCACCGATCTTCGTTTCTTTAAGGGAGTGCTTGATTTGCTATGTTTCTTGCATGTTCAAGGGAGTGAGATCCTTGTCTTTGTTGATGTCTTACTCTAGGGTTTGCTCTCCCTAGTTGTTAACTCCATTTCTTGCTTTAGGAACTTCTTGGTTTTGTCGATTAGGTTTAGGGATAAAAGTTCCAATTATCAAGAATTGTTCCCAAAATTCAAAGAATTTCATCAACACTTGTCCGTAATTTGCCTAAGGATCCTTCAACCAACAACAAGCGTTAGATTGTAGTCTTAGGAGAAAGAATTTTAGGTGGATTGTTTGAGGATCCATATCACACACTCTACTAGAATGGTTCACCCCCTTTCCAACCATTAGGCCCTAAAATCTAGGTTTTCTCATACCACTTTTAGCGTATAACCAAAGGAGAAGAATTTTATTGATCAAGTTGTGTTTGAATACAAGTGAGAATTAGTATTTATGGGCATTTCCTAGCTAACCTAACCAGCCTATCTATCTTCCAAGTTTCCAACGGCTAGTTTATAACTAACCACCCAACCAACTATCAACTAACTTAACTTTTAACAGCAAGTTTACACAAAATGGTTACTTAGCCTCCAACGGCTAGTTTTAACTTTTAAGTAACTAACCCCTTACTAGCAGCTAACCTACATCAACTTTAACAACCCAAATCAATTGAGCTTGAGATTGCAATGAAGGCCCATAGACCAACTGGTTCATGTTGTCTTTAGAATCATAGTCAAAAACCCACAGTAAGTTGAAGAATCCAAATAGAAAGTGCAAAAAATCCATCAAAAAAGGACAATGGAAGAACAAATGATTTTGATCCTCATTGGCCAATAAACATAAAGAACAAACAGTAGGTTGCGCAAAGGAAAAGAGACTAAACAAGTTTCTAGAATCCATATCTCAAACAAACAAAAACTCTGCATGACCAAAAATGAAAGTTGGACTAGGAAATTTTCCAAACAAAAGGAATGACATGTGCATATGCAAGAGAGAAAGTCCAAATACACTCAGAATATTAGCAAGCAAAATGATAATGAGGAGTGGCAACGACAGGATGTTAAATAACGTTTTCCTCCAGCAATAACAATTAAGAAACTCCTACTGTCTTCGTATGATGACGTCAACTGTTTTAAGTGGTATCAGAATTCAGAAAATATACTTTTTTCTTTATGGAATGGGGGAAGAGGGGAGGGGGGCGGCGTTGGGACAAGTTGAAAAATTGCCTTTCAGGAGTAAGTATCTTTCTTTCTCTGTTAAGGTCCTGAAGCCAGTCCTCGTCTTCATTGTCCAAGTCATACTCAACAAACTCTCCAAGCTCTGTCCGAGCTGCAAATAAAGAGAGTATGTGTACATATTTACACACAGGCATTGATAAAGGTAGAAAATTTTATAAGCCTAAAAAAATCTACAGAACTCTGTTTATCACCAACCTCCTCTGCCACGTAAGTAAGAAGTTGGTTGACTAAAAGTGCGGGAGTAGTCTATCTCATATGTATCAACCACAACAAATTGAGGAGTGGGTATATCAGGAGCCAATTTCTTGCAAGGCACTTGATGTACCTAGATTAAGGGGAAAGAATTTAGATTGATCCAGACAAACCTGGGATGACGGGAAGCACTAAGATAAATGCAGAACCAATACCTCATTATCTACCTCGGCCGCAAGACGAAGCAGTTGGGAATTGCGTGTAGAGGTGGGGGTTTCGTCATCTTCCAATTCTTTCACCGACTTGACAATAGGAAGCTTCTTATGAATGTCAAGCGGACGAGGCCTGAATGACAACCTACTCATTGTAGCTCATCTCTATCCTTTCCAATCCTTTCTGATGCACCAACCTCTACGACAGCCGGTTAACAACCGAAATCCTCATTCACCAACACGATGAAGTATTACAATTACTTGGATGTATATCTCGGCCGCTGTACAACCAAAGTTAACTTTACACAATTAAAAAACTATATCATGCACAAATTGAAGCTGTAGAACACAATTAATGGCAATGCCCAATGGGAAGATTCTACGAGGAATTCTCGTCACCTAACCCTCTCTCTCCCTGTGAACCCCTCCCCCCTCTTCAAACCCCCGACCCATAACCCTTGCCTCCAAGCAGATCCACCCAGCGTAACAACTCCTCCCCTTCCCAATCCGCCTTTTTGAAATCTCCTGCCCTCGTCCCTTTCGAACTGCAACTCCGACCTCACAGGCTCTTCCAGCAACCCTCCAACTACAACTGTGAGAGGACAAAGAAAAAAAAAAACAAAGGAAATAGCAGCAGAATAAAGATTAGAGATGCATACAGAGTACGGGCGAAACTTTTGGATTTGAGAGAGTTGAACCGAGAGCTACGGGAATACGTTCGAAATCAAGCACCAGACCTACTGCAAAAAACGAGGGCTCCGTTTTTTTTCCTCTTTTTTTTTTTTTTAAACGAGGGTTTGGTTGAAGGTTTCGGGAGGAAATTCACAATCACAACTGTTTTTCAAAAAAGGAAAAATTGCATAAAGTTTTTTTTTTTTTTTTTTGGTTACAATCCCACTTTGAACTTTTCATTTGATCGATTAGTCCATTGTCTTTGTTAAGTGTTGCAATGGCATCCAAAAATTTTGATTTGATCAATCAACCCCTTTATACTTTGTTATGTGTTGTAATCAGACTTTGTGCTTTGTTAAGTGTTACAATCAGCTCATGTACTTCTTTTTTCCTTTTTTTCTTTTTTCCAACAAAAAGAAACATTAACATCTTCTTATAAAAAAGAAAACATTAACATTTTAAAGGAGATGTATCAATAAGAGTGAGCGCCAAGCTGACAAACCAAGTCAACAACCCATCTTGTCCGAATCGGTTGGCGAGCCCAAGAAAGGCTCAAATCGACCAAACCAATCGAATATATATTAAAAAATGTAAAGGTCACATAGGTGTAACGCTAAATGCTACTACAATATCTCCTTAGTTTTTCCAAGGGTTGAAATTATTAAAAATAATAAGAAAAAATTGCACAAACCACCCTCGATTGCCAATTGCAAAAGAGAATTAGGATCGTTTGCTTTTGATTACAAAGGGTTTTTGGGAGTAGGAGGGCTGAGTAAATATCGCACAAAAGAAGCTTTTGAATATTTCTCGATGTCTTAATGAGTACAACTCGGAAGTCTTTTATAGACCCCGAATTTGAAACTACAATTGAAACAAAAAAATTAAAAGATAAGATCTAAATCGACAGGACAAGACCCTGCTTGATTTGATCTGATTGAATCTCTAAAAACGACAAACTACGTTCTAAAAAGTAAATTAACAAAATACTTTTAAAAAGCAATAAAGGAAAGCAAATAAAGTTGTACAAATAATTACAAAAGACAAAATAAAAGATAAAATTTGAAAAAAGAAAAAATAAGGACGAATCTCTATCATCGTCTATCCAGTTGTGCTTGTTATGTCTTTAATAAAGTAGCTTTATTAAAGTAAACTGGCAGTCTTTCATTATTATTTCTACAGATACTTCAAGGTTGTTGAAGAGGTGAGGTACACCGGAAAGCTTACCAAAGGATTCACTGCACTACACCGCGACTTACTACCGAGAACACAATCCTAAAAGACCAGCAACAACCCTTTTCTTCAACCTTTGATATCTTCAGTAACAATAGTCTTTCACTGATCCAAGTAACAACTCCAAAGAGACTGATTACGCTATCTTGTTCTGATATTACGCTGCTACAGGGTTGGATGTGGATGATGGATTTACCATGTATAATATAGAATCCATAACTTTACAGGAATTCTGTATATATATACAAAAGATTAAGAATTTACAGGGAAATAAACTTATAGACTAGTATTCTTACTACAAAGACTAAGAAGAATATATAGGAAAAATGTTAATGCTTCACAAAATGTACAAACGAAGCACTTACTAAGAAGAAAATATTATCCAAGAGAGGTGCCGAATGTACCGAGAAACTAAAACACTTTTTTTTTTTAAAACTCTAGACTCATGGAGGCTGTGAATCTAGGAAAGGATCGTTTAGATCGTAATGAGACCTAACTTCATCATCTTCATCTAATGATAGACTAATATGAGAGTTTGAAGATGATGTTACAGATGCAGCATTTTGAATTAATCTTTAAAAGTCTTCTTCAGATGTTGTTTGAGCTAAAGCAGCCATTAATCTTGATTTTGAATTCAGAGATTCTGAACTCTTTCTCTTTGAGACGTCCTGCAGATTTAGGTTTTCTGCAAACCATTCTTTTACTTCTTTGAGACATGCGTGAATAAATTCATATTTATCCCACCATTTAACTTTGATTACCTTATATAGCCTTTGAAGTATGGTTGTTGCTCTAACTGGAAGTTCCAGCAGAGTATCCAAGGTATTTGAAAATGGAGACAGAAACGCATCGTTAATACAAATGCATTTCTTTGAATATTTTGAGAAAAATAAAAAAATGATTCTTGAATCGGGACGGGAAAAATCTCTTCGATTATGCCGAAGGTATTCCACCATTGAATAAACCAGTATGGAAAAACCATTCGGTGTGCATTGAAACAAAATTGAATGAACCATGAATGGTCATATTTGATGAACCACATAACGTTATACCAAGCTTTGATGTAGTCTCGGTATAGATATGCTTGTGGCTGGAAAGGTTTCGAAAAACACTTTTTTTGAATATGCTCTGATTCCAGCGAGTGGGAGTCAAAGCTTTGAAAATCTTTAGCTTTGAATAAGCTATCTTTGAAGGATCATTTCAGTCGAAGGTATGAGTTATCTCGACCGATTTAGTGTCTACGAGAATGAACTTTTTATTAATTAAATCACCTTGAAATTTCTGAACACATAAAACTATGACCAAAATTTCTTTTTTGACAGTTGAATAGTTTTTTTGGGTATTGTTCCATACTCCAAAATGAAATCTAATAATTGATTCTTGCTTATCCATAGACTATTTCAAGATTCCTCCATATCCAATATCGGATGCGTCGGATTCCACAATTAAAGTAGCCTCTAGATTGACAAGACTTAAATAGGGAATTGATTTGACTAAAGCTTTTATCCTCTTTACAGCTTGCGTATGCTCATCTGTCTAGGGTTTTGGATCCTTTTTTAGTCTTTGAAACAGTGGCTTACAAATGGGCCTCAAATCTTTAATAAAATTTGAAACATAATTGAGACAACCCAAAAACCTTTGTAATTGGGTTTTTTCTAAAATTTGATCTGAAAAATTATCAGCAAATTCTATGGACATTTGAATAGGTTTAATTTGGCTCATATAGATTTCAAATCCAAGGAATCGAATTTGAGTTTCAAAAAAATTTTATTTTTGAAATAGATATTACTAAACCATTTCGTTTAAAATATCAATGAATTTTTCTAAATGAGAAAAATGTTGATCTATACCTGATGAGAAAATCAATACATCATCGATATAGATAATTGAAAAATGTTGAATAGGATCGAGAATGTCATTCATGATCTTTTGAAACTCAGATGGAGCGTTTTTTAACCCAAATGGCATATTGTTCCATTCGTACTGTCCAAAAGGGACATTGAATGCAATCTTGTATCTATCCTTTTCAGAAATCTGGATTTGCCAAAATCCTGATTTCATATCAAATTTTGAAAACACATTTGAACTTGAAATTCTTTTGAGTAAATCTGCTTTGTTTGGGATTGGATATCTAATTCATTCCAAAACTTTATTTAAGGGTTTGTAATTAATTACTAGTCGGGGTACACCACGCTCCTTTTTCACCTGGTTGTTCACGTAGAATGCAACACATGACCAAGGACTCTTGGATGGTCTGATTAACTTTCTTTTTAGAAGATCATCAATCTCCATTTGGCAATGCTTCAATAATTCAGAATTCATCTGAATTTGTCTTGCCTTAGTTGGAATCTAATCTTCTTTGAAGTCTTTAACATATGGTAGATCTACCACATGTTTCTTTCTATCCCAAAATGCATTGGGATGGCTCGAGCATATCTCTTGCTCTATTTTTGTCTTTAGACTTTGAATCTTTTCTTGGACGTTCGTTTGGAAAATATTTTCTTCAACGCTTTTGTAGTTGATTTCATCCTTAAGAAAATCTATTTGCTTTTCTTTAAGGTTGATCGAATTCCACTGATTTTATTTACTCATAAATTGTACATTATGAGCCTGAATGGGTTTGCTGAATTCGAACATAATCTTCTTTCCAAGTAGTTGAGTCGATATCCCTTCGTCAGAAACGTCCAAGGGATATAATTGAGTAATAAATGGTGTCCCTAATACCATTGTCTGGCTTAGATTCTTCACCAATAGGAATGAAGTTACGAAGCAAATACATTCTTTATAGATATGAGCTTTTGATAACTTATGTTTGATGTGTAATGGACTTCCATTTGCTCCTCTTAGGATTTCCGTTGTCTTCTCAGAATACTTTGATGGTATAATACCTTCATCGATATAGTTCTGGTCTGCTCCTGAATCAATCAAAGTAATGAGATCTATCTTGAAATCCTGTATTTTCATAGTTACCTTTGTAGACCATTTTTGGTATTGTACTCTGGTAATGGTATTGAGGAATATTTCTTCTTCTTCAGTAGTTTCTAATGGATCTTCCTCTATTTTTTTTTCCTTTCTTCAAAACTGCAATCTCTGATGTCAGTTTTAAGAAATCTGATTGATAATTCTTTTTCAGCTTTGAAATTTCTTCTTTGAGGTTGTTGATTTCAAATTGTGGATCTTGAACCGTAACCTCCTTATTTTCTTTGAACTTCTTGAATGTATCATCCATTGTGATTGGGATGATTTCTGTAATATCAACTGGCTTCTTCTTCTTTGAAGTTTCTTCTTTTGAGACTTCTTTCTTCAGTGATTCTTTGAGTTGCTTAAGGACTGTCTCTTTGACTGTCTCATCTGGAATTTTATCCAGTAAATCAAAGAGAAACTCTTGATCACTGCTTAAGACGTTTATGCAATCTAAGTAGTTGCATAATCTTCCACCTTTGCACTCTTTCTTGTGCTCAATCTTATATTCTCCTTTGCTGGAGGAGTATGAGTCTAATTCTTCTTGAATCTCTAGAATCTCGTTGTCTGAGTTTTCATATAATTCTGAAAATCATCTGAGTCCAATCCAAAAGCCATCAGCAACTCTTGTTTGAGCTCTTCGTCGGTCTGTAACTCATTGATTTTTCCTTTCAGGAGACATTTATTTGAATAATGTTCGTATTTTCTGCATTTATAACATTGGACTTGTCATCCTTTTTTCTTCGATTTTCTTTCGAATTTATGCTGAGTTTCTCTAGGATAATCCCTAAATATCTTCCTTTTGAATCCTCTTGACTCTCTGTATACATTAGGTTTTGTATACGATCTTGAGACTTTTGAGAATTTTTCATACGTCGAATCTTTTGTTTTTGAATATGTGATGGAGCTTTTGATTCTAGACGAATATCATACATGTCACAGAATTGTCCCATCTCTTTCCGTCTGTTGGCACTAGTATTAGCCTTCTCGTTTGCTTTTTGCTGAAGGCATTGAATAGTACCATAATTGATGACGTTTTGAATCAAATCTCCGTAGGTAAGACTATCCCATGGAATGCTTCCTTTGTTTAATTCTTTCATATGAAGAATTAATTGAGCTTGGAAAATCTTTGGTAAACCTTTGATAAACTTTTCCTTCCAGATTTTATCATTGCAAACTAGTCTTTTGTAGACTTCTGCCAGAAACGTGTCTTTGTACCATCTAAAATCTTGGAGCTTCGGGCACCTGAGATTTTGTAAAAAGGTACTTGACAAATGTCAAAAATTATCATTGTTACCGATAAAATTCTTGGCAATTGCATGCATGAGAGTGATCACCGCATCTTCTACTTCTTCTTCGATGATCGTCTTGGTTGTAGAAGCTGTCGACGTTTCTTCTGTTCCTTCCATAATAGATCCAATTACTGAACCTGTCTTCTTGATGGTTTTATGCTTTAGGATCTTCTTTCTTTGTTCATCTGAATAAGAATGATCCCACCATCCTTTAAGAATTCTAGAAAATCTAGATGCTATGAATCTAGTTGACTCATGGTCTGAATTTCCTTTTGATATATATGTTGTGTTTGCCATCAGCATTTCTTGAAGAACTCCCATGATTAGATACTTTGATAGTCCATCTAGGTTCCATTCGTATATGGAGTCTCCATCGAAGGACTTGTACATCATGTAGTTCCTATCTTCGAATTGAAGGTCAAGCCTTGTAGGCTTTGGATACCAATTTCTCTACTGATAATTGTTTGAGTCTTCATACGAGGGACTGGTCTTCCAATATTCGTTCTAAAATACGGTGATGAGGTTTCAGTACCCGTGAAATCACCTTTGAAGGATATTCTTTTAGGGATTTCCTCAAAAGTCTTCTCTTCAATCCTATTCATCTGCTGCGACATAGTTGAGAGAAGTTTGTTTGTATAATTGTTTTGAATCTGAATCCCTCTGATTCCCATATAAGGATTTCTTTCTTCTTCGGTTAGATCAATAAGCTTGAATGGTGTCGTCGTAACAGTTTGTCCAAAGCTTTCAAACTGTATGGCTTCAAGAGGAGGATGAGTTAAGCATGTTTCTACTCCTTTCACCGTCTTCCACTTGACTTCCTTCAAGGGTTGATAGACCTTTCTTCTATTTTATACATTTCTTGATCTACATACCATTCAAAGAATGGGATGTTCTCTTCTAGACTGTCCATAGTCTTGATCCAATCCCTTTTGAATTGCTTTTTTTTTTTTTCCGTTGTTGTAGGCTCTGAAAAAGGCTTTTCTTGAATCTGACCTATAGGACTCTTAAAAGTTTTTCTTTAGAGCTTCCATGTCAACTTGGAATTCTCTCAAGATGACATTGAGCTGATTAGCTTCCATATCCGTTTGAGTCGGAGATGTTTGTTTTTCATAATGAACCTCAGGAATCTCAAGATACAAATCTACTTTCTCAATCCTGAGAGAGTTTGATCTAGGAATTCCTGAAGTGGTAGTTGCTCTACTACTTGAAGCACTGTTCCTTGAAGGAGCAAAGCGAGTGACTCTAGACTTAGCAGGTTCTTCATCTTCAAACTCAATCCGAACGCTACCGTCTGGTCTTTCTTCAATTAGAGTCAAAGTCTTTGGCTTGAGACGAGCAGGGGTGAATGCTCTTTCTAGATCCCAGGATGATTTCCTGGTAATTTCTTCCCAAGTTAAAGTCTTTGGAACATCTATCAAATATTTGTCAATATTTGCTTCGAATAGAATCGTCTGTCTATATGGAGGAGATTCTACTATGCATCGAGGGGCTATTGTAGTCTTCATGAGATGATAATTGAGTCTAAAGATCACGGCGAATCCTTCAACTTCTTCATCTACGCTTAATCCTTTGAAGTAAATATCAAGGACTAACATATTTAAAATCTTGGCATCTGTCAACGATACCGTATATTTTGGGTAGCAGTTGAAGTAGACCGGACCTCCTTCCATATTGGCTTCAATAAGTCCCAACATGGAATTCTTGTAATCCAAATGTCTCTTATCCCTTAGAGCGACAAGAATTGGAGTATTGAGACCTACCCTGTATAGGGGTTTGATTCCTACTTGGACAAGACCGAAGTGAAGAAATTGATAACAATCTTGTATGTGTTTGAGAATCATATCATTTGAGAATAATCTCAGAGTTTCTGGATTACGAATGATCGGAATAATCTGTTCTTCCAATTATATTCTTCTGTTCTGAGTGAAATTAAAAGTATTCATATGATAGATTGTTGATGGATCTACCTTGGGAATATTCCATTGATTCAGATCGTGTTCAATATTTTTAATGCTGATTGAGACATTTTTTAGACTTACATCAACTGCATCGCCTTCTATGAATTGATGCTTTTCAGCTGCTTGAATCATCGCTTTTTCTACCTCTTGGGCTTTTGATTCTCCATTTGATTTGAATTTTGAGACCAAACTTTTTATTAAGTTGGACATCAAAATATAAAATCAAAATTCTTTAAGAAAATGATAAGAAATTTAAGAATTTATTTTCACCAACTTTTTCTCTTCTTCTCCTAATATTCGTGTACTGGTTGCAGGGGGAACATGTGGCTTACCAACGGTCTTACTCACTCTGCCGACAATAAAAGGAGTTTTGTAGAAAAGGTATAGTGAGGAGAAAGTATTAAATTTCCTTTCTCTTCCTTAGAGAATCAAGATCCAATATTTGATCTCTTCCCCAACAAAAAAAAATTGAAATCAACAAAATAGAAATCAAATTATAAATCAAAAGATTGGAGACTGAAAAATGTAAAACTCAAAGTTTTATTGAATCTATGGCTCTGATACCAATTGCTCGATTGCTAATTGCAAAAGCAAATTAGGATTGTTTGCTTTTGATTACAAAGGGTTTTTGGGAGTAGGAAGACTGAGTAAATATCGCACAAGAGAAGCTTGATAAAACTAATATTATATATTGTCTCACGCGATTGTACATACCACTATTAAGCTTCCTTTCCAATAACACCATCCTACCATCCTTGTTTTTCATCCTTAATTTTGCACAAGTTTGCATGAAATTCTACATAATCACAATGGTCAGTAGAGAGTTCATACATGCTTAAGAGGTTCTTGGTAAATTTTGGCACATGGAGCACATTATCTAGCAATAGATATGGTGTTTTTAAGGTACAGACATTTTGCAATCGAGAAATTTTAGCTTAAAGTCTTTACCTACTCTTGAGAACTCCTATAGAGAACTCGTTTTCTATCCTATTTCACCTTGTGAATTAGATTTTTGGTCATCGGTATAGTAGGTGTTATGGCTCCACTATATGTAAACTGTAGTTCCTCTTCTACTAGAGCTTTCATTAATTGTATATGATCACCTTGAACTTTGTGAAGTTCTTAAATGAAAATGCACCTCATTTAAAGAAATGTGAGCATGATGCTCAACAAATCAATATAGTTGAATCTTTGAAGAAGTCTAACCGTTTGTGAAAAATTATACCATGAGTAGTTTGATAGATACATTGTACAATAATGTACACATACTGTTGCGTGATTTTAAGTGCAATAATGCAAGTGTACAGGTCAAGTTTTAATATAGTGAATGTGAGTTCAAAGTATCGTCCACAGGATTGGTGTTTCTAGTTCAATTTATTACTATGAATATGACCACCCAATTTTATTTAGAAAACACAACCGAATGATGAGTGCTAAAGTTAAGTAAAGCAATACCAAGATAAGAAACATTGAGACAATTCAGGAGAAAGAAATCTTATAGAATAGACTTCGCCTGTTAGACCAACAATTTAGACAAAAGGACCATCATGCACTTTTTTTTTTTGAAAGAAACAAACTTCATTAAACCACCAACTACAAACACTGATAAGCCTTAGATTAAGGCTTATTTAACTTCCAATTGCTTAAAATATCTTTGTTTTGTCCTAAGACCAATTGAAAATAGTGGAAGATTGCTTCAATTTAAGGAAGAAATGAATATGATGACATTTGGAATAAAGTTTTAAATAAATTGATCTTGTTGCAGGAATTAAGAAAAATTGCAAAATCAAATTGCCAAATCAGATTCTGCAATCTGTGGACAGCAAGGAATGGCAAGGAAATTATGGAAATTGAAAAAGCGGCGCAAGCAAAAAAACCCATATATGGAAAACTCAATTTCCACACGAATTGGGGGATTGGATTTTGATGGGGATTTAGAGACGTTTTGGAGCTGTTTTCGTGGATTTCTTCCTTTGTTTTTACTGCAAAATTTATTTTTCTGTTTTCTAGCCGAGAACTTCAATTTGAGTCTTGTTTTTCTTCATATTTGTATTGGTACTAAGGAGAATTGCGTGAAGTACAATCTCAGTTCTCCATTTGATTTATTTTTGAAGTAAGCTTAAGTTTTAATCTCATTCTTAGTTGGTGGGTTTATTTTCAAAAATACTGCTCTATTTTTCTGCAACTTTTTGTTTCTGTTTTTACCGAGGAGTTGCAGCTGCTGTTTTCCAATTTCTTCAAGTTTTTCTTATAATTCTGGCAGTGTTAGCAGTACCAAGTCGATGTTGTTTCGATTTCTTCGTTTGTGTTACATTTTTGCTCAATTAAAATTCTGTTTTTCATGATGATCAATGGGCTGTTATTATTCTGTCATAATTTGAAATTTTTCTGCATTTTGTTGAGTTATCCAATCCGATTCAAGTGGTTCTTGAATCGTTAAAATCAATCGTTCCTAAAATTGGTGGAGGTTGAATCGATTGGAATGGAAGGAGTTGTGTTGAACAATTGTTGAATGAGTTAGTTGAATTTATCCTCTGTTTTGTTCAGTCCAGTATGTGGGAATGTTGTTTTTATTCAAAATTAGTTTCTTTGGGAATGTTTAAGCTTATCAGATCCAAGGGTAGAGGGAAGAAGGCTGAAAATTCATATAGATGCTCCTTGATGTTTTTGCTTTAATTTCCATTAAGAATTCTTCCTTGATTTCCTTATAGTTTTGCCGATAATAACATTCCAAGTAATTGTTTCAATTATCTATTTCACACAATTTCTAATATGAATTTTTTCTCAAAAATTAGTTTTAAGATTTTTTATTTTTAATATGAGCTAAAACTTCTCAGGGGGTTCAAGAATGTGAATTCCCTAAGAAGTAATTGTAGCCTAAATTTCAATAAAAACCAAGCCTATATCTTAATTGTTTGCTTGTGTTGAATAAATTTTCGTTGAGATCCTAAATTGATCAACTAGGGTAGCAACTCAAGCTTAGATCTAATACCGACAGGGTTAGTGATAAGTGGATTTCACACAAGTGATGGAGAAAAAGAGCTTAAACATAAGTCATTCCTTACCCTAGACATAGGGATTAAGGACTTCAAAACCTATAAAATTGTTGAGCCGAATGATCTAAGATAGAGGGACTATAGACATATAAGTCACTCACTTAACCTCCTAAAACCTAAATTCAAGGTGAATAGGAGATGCAATTTTGGTTTACAATTGAGTGTGAAGTAGGTTGGAATTGTAATTTTGGCTTGCAATTACGACTTAGGGCAATGACATTCTTGAGCCCCATCTTTATCTAAATTCCTTTTGAAATTTTAGTTTACTATCCAATATTGCTATTTCTCAATTCTACAATTAGACTTTGCAATTCAATTATGCAATTTTTCTTATTTCGATTATTGTCATTTCTAGATTCTACAATTAGATTTTGCAATTTTACTTTTTACCAACACACCAACCCACATTATTTTTGCAATTTAGTTTTCAAAGTTGCAATTTTCCTTACACGTTGCTTTACAATATTTTTGTTACACCGTTCCCTTGGGATTCGATACTTGGTACTCACATACCATTTTATATTACTTCGATCGCGTGCGCTTGCGTGTACAAACCGAGCAAACACCCATCTACCCATCTATCTTATTAAAAACAGAGGCCAAAGGAGATGGAAAATTAGAATTCCAAAAAACACTATCATCTCCAAAAATGGGAGAAGAGCTCTGATAAAAAAAGCTACAGCCATTCGAGAAAACCATCCTAGCTAAATTGTGAGCGGCGGAATTGCTTGAACGGGGGCAATAGGAGAACGAAACTTGCCCCACCAATTGCGCAACCAAGTCCACCTCAACAGCCAAATTCAATTCGTTCGTAAGATCAGGGGAGATCTTATTCAGCATATTCACGACTTCACTCGCATTAGATTCCACGAAAATTATAGGAAGGGGGTTGAAAAACTGGTAGCGTAAGCTTTTCAAACCCTCAAGAATCGTCTGTAACTCTAACTAGACAATTAATTGACTCTAACAAGAACCATCATGCACTTATTCCATAAGTCAAGAAGACACATATAATAACTAACTCTAACAAGACAATTAACTCTCATGCAAAGTTATAAAACTAACATCAATGTTTAGCTTTTAATAACATACTAGGCATTAAAAGCTCTTCTTTTAAAAACCTCTAAAGGAACTTCAATCTTTCACAAGTCAAAGCTACCATTAGTCATGCAATCAAGGTCTAATCTAAACTACCCTTTCTCAAATGTAAATTCAGATCAACTGATAATTCTCATTTTTTAGAATTATTTAGTCTCTAAATGCAAGTTATTCTTGACAATTCATCTATTTAGATCCACAAAGTTTAGCAAAATGAAGCAAATTAAATAAAATCACTTGGGCATACTATAAATATCTCTAAATGATAGTAAAGAGCTTAAAGTACAAAAATCTAGTTGATTTCCTTGTTGTGGGTACATATTTGAGCAAACCGAAAAATTGCAACAAGATTGCAATCGTAATTCTGGACAGTACAGTAGAAAAATGGGAATTTCGAATTTTACCCAATTTGAAAGATTCCAGCGAGATTTTCTCCTGATTTTCAGCATGATTGTCGAGCAATAAGTCACATATAGAAGGAGAAGGAAACCCTAGCCGCTCACGGTCTATAAAAGGCAGAAAATTGAGAAGTGAGAATTGCAACTAAATTGCAACTACAATTCAGGGACAGCAGTAGAAAAATCAGAAATTTTCAGATTTTGTGCAATTTTGAAGATATTCTTAAGATACTTTTCCTGATTCTCAGCATTAATGACATAGATTTTTCCATACACTAAAGTTGACAAAAATCCTAGCATTTTGAGGCTATAAAAAGGCGGCTAACACACACAAAAAATGATTGGATTACGCCATCTTCTTATTCATGATGTCCATCTCCTTCTTCATCTTCTACACCCCCTGGAACTCGATCCAATCTAGGTGAAAACCTTAGATTGTCAAGACCCACTTCGCCTTGAACAAGGTTGGAGTGAGTTCGATTGAAAGAGAGGTGCATTAGAGGGTGTCAAGATTTACATTTCTTGTAATTTCAGTTCAGTCCAGTATTATTTTCAAGCTCTATATTCTGTTTTAGCTGTTGTTTTCCTTTTCACTTAAGTATTGTATTGATTTTCTTTGAGTTTAGTTCTTCATTTCAGTTTTGTTCTTTAATTTTGTAACGATTGAATTCAATAAGTTTCTTTAATAAAGTTTGTTCTTCATTTAAATTTCCAGCAAGTTTCTTATTTCTTTAAGTTGAGTTTTATTTCTTTTGATCTAGCAGTTTATATTTTATTTAAGTTCAATATGAGTTTCTTTTATTCAAAGCCTTGTTTATTTCTCCATTCTATCATGAGCTAAACTTTTCTTTGGGATTCAAGAATGTGAATACCCTAAAGGAAGGAATTAAGGCCTAAATGCAAAAGTAATTGAGCTTAACTTCGTAGCTTGTTTGCTTTTAGTGATTGATATGTTCAATGTAATTCTAGAGTGATCACCTAGTTTTTGCATATAAAGCTTAGACCTAATACTGAAAAGGTTAGAGAAAAACGATTTTCATAAAAGCAATGGAAGAACAAGCTTAGAAATAAGTTTTAACTTTGACCCTAGACATAGGAAAAGACTCCAAAACCAAAATATTGCATTTCGATTTATCTAAGTTCGTATTAGCTATAGAAATATCGGTTTAATCACTTAGTCTCCTAAAGATACTTCATGGAAGGTCGAATAGGTGTTGAATCCGGTTTACAATGCTTAAGTGTTGAGTCAAAAATTGCAATTGCGATTAGACAACAATTCCAATCAAAGGAACATGATCATACTTGAATTCCTCTTCTCATTATCTTGGTTATTTCATTTTTACTTTCTAGCAAAACAACCTACCTAATCATTTTCATATTGGTTATCGAGGTTGCATTGTGAACACTTTCTTGCCATTTTCTTGAATTTTATTGCATATGTTCCCTGTGGGATCGATATTTGGAGTACTTACAATTTTACTACTGGTTTGACAGTGTGCACTTGCACTAGACTAAAAGCTTTTCTCTTAAAAAAATTTCTTCAAAGCCCTTTCAGTAGATCATCAACAAAGCAAATAAACTGTGATCAAGAGATTATAAGCATTAAAAACACAATTACATGAATAGAATCAAAATACAATAATTCAAGACATTCAATTATCTAAATTGTAAGTCCAACGACTACATCTATCCCTAAGATAAACAAGTGTAGCTATTTATGTTCATTATTACAACTGCTAAACTTAAATGCAAAACCATCACGAAATTACAAAGTAAAGGGAAGAAGAAAGAACTAAGACCACGTGTCAATCTCTGTCTCCGTTGCGATGTCCACAATCACGTGAGTTGAAATATCTTCTTCTAGCCTCCAAAAGTCTCCACTCACGTCCCTCACAATGTGTTTTCAAAATTAGGTCTTGTCTCCCCCAAAGTTTCTCTCCGCAAATCCGCACCAGAATGATGAATTTATAATAAAAAAAGTAGCGTCGAGATGCTGCACCCTAACTGCGTAAAATAAAAAGCAAAAAACAATGTAGTGTCAAGACACTATACCGCAGCATCAAGATGTTACGAACGGAACATCAGCAATTTGAAGTGTGCACGCAGGTTTGACAAAAGGGGTTTGCAACATAATTTTTCAAAGCGTTGAGATGCTATAAGGCAACGTCTTAATGCTCTCCACGCGAGTTGAGTGGCTTGAACTGTGCTAGCGTCTCAACACTAGTTGTAGGGTCTCGACACTCTTAGTGCGAGAATTCTAGCTTGTTTGGTGCATTTTGGAGCGTCTTAACGCTATCCCCTCAGGCTTTTTGGCTTGGTTTCGATCTTCTCTTCACTTGGTAATTTAAATTAATGCAAAATAGGGTCTTTTTCACCATAATAACTCCAAAAGCTCTGGTTTTACTCCAATTGCTCGATTTCTACAAAATCAATAAATAAAGATGTGAAAGTAACTGATAAAGCCATAAAACTAGCAATAATTTGGGCCTAAGAATAGCACATTTTGTGTGCTATCATATACTCCTGAAAAGATTATATCAAAGAGTTTTATGAGATACTTTAGATTATAAGTATGAAGTAGAGGATATTAGAATCAATAAATCTTCAATCAATTTTGTTCCTTTTCTTACAAAATGGTAGATGCCAAAATTATAAGTTGTTAAGTGGAGAAGTTTTAAGAGATATTCGTATTGAGAGGATGCTCTTAACGAAGGTTTTTAAAGTACATATCATTACTTGGAAAAATTATAAAGGGAGGGATTTCAAGTGATTTCCTTTGTAAAGAAAAAAATGAAGTGACCTACATGATGTTATATGTACTTGTATTATGGTTTATTGTTTTAGTAATTAGTTTTATGTTAAACTATTTATTGTTATTTGAGCTGTTTGTTATTACTGTTTACTAAGCTCCTCTAGATATAGAGCTTAGTTACTATTGTAATTTGATAACTCTAAAATTTAGAGTTATAAGCTAGCAAATTAGGACTTAATTGTCATATTTTCTCTCATTATGTTGTGGAAAACTCCTAGCTTTGATGTATTTTTCTCTATGATTAATTTTGATATAGTAACATTATTATTAGAGCAATATTATCCTAATTAAGGAGCTTTATGTGATTGATTTAGGGTTTGAATGAGGAAGGAGCCCTGAAGATAAGAGCAGCAGTTTTACAACTGTTTGCTGGAGCAAACTTTGCAATACAAGCCAATACGAATTTCGCACGTGAGAATTGCTATTCATTAAATGAGTTGGCAAACGATAGTACAGTCAACGTTTTCAACCATTTAGAGCCCGCCACGTCACTAGTCCTGTCTAATCAGCCCTCATTTGCACATACTTGGAGATATATGTAAAGGGGCGCCGTTTTAGAGCCAAAAGAGGAGGGGAGATCCCGAAATAACAGAAAGAGAGAAGGAGAGAAAGAGAGCTCCGATTTTGGGAGGCCATGGACGGAAGTTTTTCATAAAAGGAAGGTTTCTCCAGGGGATCAACGCGGATGCTGAGTCAAACATTTTGGGGCAGCTTTTCGATTTCTTCTGCTACATTTTCTGTTTTCATTTAGCTTATTTTCTGCATCATTTCCATTATGTTTACATTTCGACTTTTCTGCTGTTGTTCTCACATTATGAATTGATCACCACAGGTGAGGATTAGAGGATGATTGCTTTTGGTTAATGTTATAGATGAGTATATTTCAATTCCATCGATTTGGTTTTTAAGAGGTTGTATTTATTAGCTCATGTCCGTTTGGCCAGTCGATGTGAGCAGTGTTCCTCTGATTTCTGGGAAGAATAGGAGGGGCTGAAAACTTAAAAACCACGTTAGCCCTTTGTTAGGGTTAGTAGCTAGCTAAGTGAGTAGGTTAGGGATAATCACTCACCTAACACACACAAAATACAGTGGGTTCAATGTGCTGAAGTAATGGAAATGAAACAGTATACTTAGGTGATTCGGGAGAATACCGTGAAATCTGTAGTGGGTCGAATGGAATGAATATGTACTCAATTCGTAACTTAATTAAAGCATGATTTACCTCTAATCCGAGCTTTGTTTTCGCTAAAAATATTTAGACCAATTGTTATTTGTTCAGTTACGATTCCTCTGTTTTTCCTGTTCCAGCAAGTAATTTGTTTCAACAATTGTGATTTCTTTTATTTCATTTCCTTGATGAATTTGAATGGTTACAAATTGAGCTACTAGGAATTAATTTAGGGTAAATAGAAGAATTAATAGTCTCTGTGGATACGATAATTTACTTATCGCTTGCTATAAAAGTATGTGTACACTTGCGCATAGACAACATAATATTGCATAATTATTCACATTACTCTAGCAAGTCATCATAATTATATTAAGAATATTGATTAAATAATACCATAAGAGTATTGTTTCATGGTATAAGAGATCACCAACTCACATCTACCACATGACATCTTTTTCTTTTTCCACCACGGCTACTGTTCCCACCACCACTTCAATTCTCAATCAATCTTCTCTCCTAGTTCGTCTTCAGGAAAACATTTGTAATCTGGTTTCTGTCGAGTTCGATTCTAACAATTACTCTCTCTGGCGCCATCATATCTTACTAATTTTTCAAGTCCACAATCTCTCAAGTTTCATCGACGGTTCTTGTTTGCTTCTGTCTCAATTTCTTCGTGATGAAAATGGCAATGTTGAAGGGAATAATCTAATTAAACCCAAGCGGAAGCGTAGGAATCGGTTTGAGTTTATTTATAATTAAATAATAATATTATGGTTAAGCATAACATACCTTGAAAATATAGAGAATTTTCTAGTGGGTCTTTATTTCTTTCACAAAGTCTTCCTAGCTATGACTCGAACATAAGACCAAGGCTTGTGAGAGCCTCTTGAAAGAAAATCCACAATGAATTAAGGAGGAAAATGTCTAGAGAGAATTCTCTAATTCTCTCTATTGAGGAGATGTGTGTTGTGTCTAAGGGCTCAACCCAAGGGTTCTATTTATAGAGACCAAAGGAAAATCTTTGTCATGATTAAAATATTATATTTTAATATTTAATGTATTAAAATATATCTTTTATTTATTTGAATCTCATTCAAATCTCCTACGATCTTTATTTATTTGAATCTTATTCAAATTCTATAAATATCTTTTATATAATATATCAAATATACATTAATTATTTTAATATTTAATGTATCAAATACAATAAATATATTTTCCTTTTTTATATTTAATATATCTAATATATTAAATATTAATTTGAACACTTCAAATTAAATATTAAATTTGAACATTTCAAATTTTAATATTTAATGTATCAAATACAATAAATATATTTTGTTCTTTTATATTTAATATATCTAATATATTAAATATTAATTTGAACACTTCAAATTAATATTAATTTGAATATTTCAAAATTTTCTTTTAACTAAATTGATCTTTTAGTGTTACTATGAGCTAGCAAGGGGACCTTATGGACCTACAGATTATAAGCTCCAATGATACAAAATTAATTAATTAAACTCTTTAATTAATTAAATTTCATTCATTAACTATAGGTCACTCCATATAGAGGTTGACTATCATTTTGTATGGGAGAAAGTTATATGCAAGGATATTCAAATCAATTATGTTGTTAGTGTTGGTCAGATTGGGGATTCCTTCACCAAGGCTCTTTCTCACTCACATTTTCTACACTTACGATCCAAACGTTGTCTCTTTGAGCTTTCAATTTGAGGGAGGATGTTATATATACTTGTATTCTGATTTATTGTTTTAGTAATTAGTTTTTTGTTAAACTAAATTGTTGTTATTTGAGCCGTTTGTTATTACTGTTTACTAAGCTCCTCTATATATAGAGCTTAGTTACTCTTGGATACTCTTATAATTATATTGAGAATATTGATTAAATAATACCACAAGAGTATTGTTTCACAGGAGAGAGGGATACTCTTATGTCAAGATTTTGGACTAATTGCCATTACTGAACGTTACCCATTGTTTGGAAGGAATTAAAAAAATTACCTTAAACACAAGCAAAGATGATGACTATTGAAGAGATTGTCTAGAGACTTTGGATAGAGACAAATAACTCAAATAATTAGAGTAATGACAAAGCCTACTGTTGCCAAAGCAAAACAGTACAACATGATCAAGCTTTTTTAAGAACAAAAAAAACAAGGGGAAAGTCAAGTTGAAACCTAAAGTTTGAGTCTAAAGAAAAAACTATAATTCAAAAACAAATGTTTCAATTTTCACAAGATGGGTCATAAGGCATTTGAAAGCACTCCATATTATTAAAAAAAAAAAAAAAAAAAATTAGTTATATGTGACCATTAGTTTCTAATTAAGAAAGAGGAGTCTCATATAAATAAATTAAGTCTCATATAAATAAATTATACTATAAAATTACGGGAAAAATTCAATTTTTACCCCTAAAATTGCCAAGTTGTATAAATTTCACCCTAAACACTAAACTTAGACATGTGTTGCAACTTTTACCCTCCATTTAATTTTCACTAATTTCACTCGCTAATTTTTTTTTAAAAACAAGCAATGTAAAAATATCCATAATATCACTAATTTTCAATAAAAATATCTATAATATCACTAATTTCAATAAAATCAAGTTTTGCACAAAATTAAGTTTGATCAATGTACAAATTAACGATTAGCCACCATCATGAGCAAAACTCAACTAACATAAAGAATGTATCCTCGACCAAGAGGTGAGAGGTTTGAATCTCCCACCCCACATATTTCAAAAAAAAAAAAAAAAAGCCAAAACTCACAAATTTCAATAAAAATTGAGCTCTAATGTCGATTTTTCTAAACATTTGTACCTTACAAATGTTTTATAGTTCATTGAACGCATATGAGAATACTTATTTTAACGACCTTTCAAACAAAAACCAATTAGAGTGTAAAAATTACAACAATTTTTAAAATTTAAGGTTAAGATTGCAACACTTATCTAAGTTTAAGGTGCAATTTGATGAATTTAATTTTTTTCCTAATTTTTTTTTGAGTTCAACAACTTTGAGGGTGGGGGATTCGAACTTCTAACATATTGGTCGAGAGTACATACCAATTAATGTTGAGCTAAGCTCACTTTGGTGTATTTTTTTCTAAAATCAATGAATATTGTTTCTATTATTTATATTGTTTTTTTTAAGGTTAACCAATAGTTAACACACTTCAGGAATTTAGAACGTAAGCAAAGACTTGTGGGGCAATTGCTGGAAATAGCCAAAAATGTTTTGGATCTTACATAAATAACTCTCTCTCCAAAAAGCTAGTTTCTATAGCACCTTTGACTTATTTTATTTTATATTTTAATTGTAGTTTTACCGTTTTGTCCTTATTCATTAATTGTGGCAAATACTACCAAATTAATGGTCTATAAATGTTTTACCAACCACTTAACAACCAAAACATTTTATTAACACGTTTTCACCATTTTTTGCAAAAGGAAAAAATACTTTATGTTTCTATACTCTAAAAAATTTAATACAGATATATAGGCATATGTTTTGGTACTCTACAAATATTTTATGTTTTTGTGCCAACTTTTTTGTGCATATTTATGCCTCTTTAAAACTAAAATTAAAAAATAGATTGGGAAAAAATCCATTCATGCTGAAATTTGAAAGAAAAAAAAAGAAAAAAAATATTTTATAAGAGTACATAAACATATGCATAAATAATTGTAAAAAAAAAAAAAGAATTAAAAAAAAATTACAATAAAATTTTCCAGAAATTCTAAAAAAAAAAAAAAGTAACATTTCACCAGAAAATGTTCCTGGCTGGAATTCACAAATTTCTGGCCCGGTTTCATCATTTCGGCTCATTTCCCGACCGGGAACGTCAGAGATCAATGCCTTGTATTGCTGGTCTTTTGCTACAACTTGATATCTTAGTATGAATATCCCATTTTCTGTTGCAGTTAGGTTCATTGAACTTTCAAATTTGTCTTTAACATGTTTTTCTTCTAGTTTAATGGACAAATTTATTTTCTGGTAAAGCATATTTCTTTTACTTCTAAAGTTCTATGTTGTTCCCATACTAAGTACAATGTTTCTGTACTCGTTTACAAGTAGAACCACAAAAGATGAGCATCTATCGTGAAGAGGCAGTGGATGTCCTTATTCCATGCCTTAGAGATTCCAACTTCCCGACTGCTCAAATTTCTGCTACTGAGATGATAATGTCATTACAAGGAAGGTTTAACATTTAATGAATAAGTGTAAAAAAGTAAAACTACATTTAAAATATAAAATAAAATAAATTAAAATGATATAGAAACTAGTTTTTTTTAGAGGGGTCATTTATGTAAGGCCCAAAATATTTTAGGCTATTTCTAGCAATTACCCAGACTTGTGATGTAGACTCCTCATGATACTTTTTCTACATATGTTCTCGCCCTTAGTAATTTCTCTTTTTCTTTAACATAGTTGTTGGGTTATTCTATAAATTTTAAATTACATGTTATACAATAAAACCTTAACATTGTATAATTCAATAAAAGCTAAGATATTTGAACTAGATGATTTTCACAATAACATGAGTTAGAGTAACATACCTTGATCCATGATATTGATCTCGTAAAGAAGGGTTGTGTTTCTCTCTTGGCCTTCCTTTAGCTTGATTAGGTACTCTTGATGGAGAGAAAATTCTACTTTATTAGGCAGAGAGAAGACCAATCCCTAGGATTTTATCTTTATACATACACACCTTCCATCAAGGTGTTAATTTGGGAAATTACTTTAGTGGGCCTAAAACATTGAGATAGAAATAAATGTATATGGGCCATATTAATGATAATATTAAATTTAAAAATTTAACATTCTCCCACTTGACCCATTTGACATTATTTGCCATATACATTAATAAACATAATGTGCATAGAAGATAAATTTCACCTTCATATCATGATATCAATGTCAAGTCAAGAAACTGATAAGGATCATGGCAGTCATACGTCATTGCATCGACATAATCCCTTCTTTGTATCACGAAATTAGTTCTTCACCTAACATGGTCTATAATAAAGGTATTTAATAATGGTTCAACCATAAGTGTATTTTTTAAAGACAATATCCTGTTTGATTTACGTAATTCATTTATATATATATCAATCATAAGAAACATGAATGATAAAAGAAAAATAAGAAACAATAAATAAATGAGCACAAAGTGTTAAATAACATAATCATAATATCAATAATGGTATCCACTAATGCCCATACATTCGACATGTTCCTTGAATATCTTAGGTGGCAATCTTTTCGACAATGAATCCGCTATCATAAGTTAGTGCTAATGTGTGTTCAATTGACACTATTTGTTTCTGAACTTCTTCCTTAACGGCAAAGTTTTTCAATTCCATATGTTTAGCACCTTTCGAATACTTTTCGTTTTTTGAGAAGAAGACTGCTGCAAAATTATCACCATAAATTTTCAGTGGCTTGGTAATACTATCGACAATTTCAAGTCCTGAAATAAAAGGTCTGCAGCTATATACCATGAACTGTAGCCTTAATGTATGCTACAAATTCAGCTTCCATAGTGGAGGCAACGATGATGGACTGCTTTGCACTTTTCCATGAAATTGCTCCTCTAGCTAATAGGAACAAATAGCCAAATGTGGTTTTTCTTATATCCACACACCTACCAAAATATGAATTTGAATATCACCTTAAGATGATCAGATCTTCTGTAGGTAAGCATATAATCCTTCGTTCCTTGAAGATACCTTAACACTTTCTATGTAGCTTTCCAAATGATCCATTCCATGGATTACTTTGATACTTTCCCAACATGCCGACAACAAAACTGATGTCTGGTCTGGTACAAGTTTGTGTATACATTAACCTTCCAATAATAGATGCACAAAGAATGGTTTCCATTTGATTGCGTTCCAATTCATTCTTTAGACATTGCATGAGACTAAACTTATCTCCCTTCTGAATTAGAACAACACTTGAAGATCATTTATCCATCTTAAATCTCTCCAAAATTTTATTAATATATACTTTTTGAGACAATTCTAACAATCCATGTGCACGATCACATAATATTTCCATTCCAATCACACACGATGCCTCACCCATATCTTTCATTTCAAAATTCTTAGAGAGAATCCTTGATTTGACAATAAACCAAAGTCATTTGTAGCCAGCAAGATATCATCAACATACAAAACAAGAAATATAAATTTACTCCCATTGATCTTTAGATATATACATCGATCAATGACATTTCCTTTAAATCTAAAAGATGTAATAGTATCATTTAACTTAAGATACCATTGTCGGGAAGCTTGTTTAAGTTCGTATATTGACCTCTTCAGTTTACACACCATATGTTCCTTTCCTTCAATCATAAAACCTTCAAGTTGATCCATGAACACTTCTTCATCTAAATTTCCATTTAGAAAAGCAGTTTTCACATCCATTTGACGAAGTTCTAGGTCATATTGAGCTACTAATGCCATAATAATTCTTAATGAATCATTTTTAGAGACTAGAAAAAAAACTTTCCTTATAGTCAATACCAACTTTCTGAGTAAAACCTTTGGCAACGAGTCTAGCCTTGTGTCGTTTAATATTACCATTTGAGTCACGTTTGGTCTTAAAAATCCATTTACATCTGATTCTTTTGCTCCCTTCAGGCAATTTTATAATGTCCCAAACCCCATTGTGATCCATTGATTTTAACTCTTCGTTCATGACATCTAACAATTTAGTAGAATTGTCACTTTCAATGACTTATGAAAACGAAACTTGATCATTATCAATGCCTAAGTCAAATTATGACTCATGCAAATAAACCATATAATCATCAGAAATAAATGATCTTCTTTTGCCTTACAGATCTTCTTAATTATGTTTCTAATGGTTGGTCTATTGTAGGTTCATTCATTACAATATCATTGTGTGGTGTTTGATCATTAATTTATTGTTCTTATAAACTATTAACATAGACAACAACTACAGAAACAACTTGAGAAGAAGTCATCCATGAAGGAACTTGCACCCTAACTTCTTGAATTTCTACTTTACGTAGTTTCAAACTCCCACTAACTTCACCATTCTTAATGATCTTAGCATTTCCAGTTTCCACTATTCTCGTACTGTTGTTAGGACAATAAAATCTATACCCTTTAGTTTTTCTGGATAACTAATGTAGAAACCACTAGTTGTTCTTGAATCTAGTTTCTTTTCGTGTGGATTATAAATTCTTACTTTTGCTTGGCAACCCCAAATATACAGATGCCTTAAACTAGGTTTCCTTCCTATCCACAGTTCAAAAGGTGTCTTTGGAACTGACTTACTAGGAACCCTGTTTAACAAATATTGAGCAGTTCTTAAAGCATACATCCACAATGATATGGGTAAAGGTGAATTAATTAACGTGCTCCTAACCATATTCATTAAAGTACGATTACGCCTTTCTTTAACACCATTGTGTTGCGGTGTTCTTGGCATTGTGTATTGAGCACATATGCCATGACTTTATAGGAATTTAGCAAATGGACCAGGGCATTGTCCATTCTCATCATATTTTCCATAATATTCACCACCTCTACCAGACCTTACAATTTTCACCTTTCTATCCATTTGTCTTTCAACTTCATTGATAAATATATTTAGGGCATCTATCGATTGAGATTTTTCATGCAACAAATAGAAATATCCATAACGTGAAAAATCATCAATAAAGCTAATGAAATACTTTTCTCCACCAAAAGATGAAATATCAAAAGACCCACAAATAGGGGTGAACATTGGTTGGTCGGAGTCAATTTTGGGCTTGATCCAGAGTCGACCACTAACATTTTAGTTTCTGGCGATTAGTTCTAGTCGGTTTTGGAAAGGTTGTTTACACCGACGGACCGTCCGCATCGATGGTTAATCGATTTTGGTCGATGAGAGAGAGCGGGCATCGTTGACACTGTTTTGAAGAGAAGAGAGGAAATCAGTGTCAAATTTGGAGTTAATCGCGTCGGAGCCATCGCTTGTTGTCAGAGTGGGATGCCTTTGCTCACTGAACTGGACTTGCTATTGTCATGAGCCACATGGTTTTGTGCACAAGGGAGAAGAAGGGTGAAGAAGGAGGCTGGAGGTGGAGCTTGTTGGCACCAGAGTTTTTTGTGGGCATCGCGCAAGATTGAGGAAGAAGATAAAGAGATGGGGAGAAGAAGAGACGAAAATAAGAAACGGAGAAAAGAAGAAGAAGAAAAAGAGAAGAATGGGGAAATAAGAAGAGAGAATATGAAAGAAGGTAAAATGAAAAAGAAAAAAAAATATTTTTTAAAATCATTCAAACCCCTTGGGTCCCAAGGAGTTGTAAACTGCTGCTGCAATAGCACACATCTGACACCACATTATTTAAAATTTTTTTTATATAAAGAAAGTCGGTTGGTCTGTTTGAGCCCTTTTTGGGCTCACTGATTGATCGACGGTCGATTTTGCTATGTACAAAACCAACTTCCTACCGTTAATGGCATAAAAACGACCGATCGATGTTGGTTCGGTAGGTTTTGATTTGCCGACTTGATTTATCGGCCTTGTTTGCTCACCGTTACCCACAAATATCAGTGTGTATAATTTCAAGGAGCTGTGAGCCTCTTGTGATTACTTTCTTGACTATGTGTTTTGTCTGTTTTCTAATACAATCCATACAAGTTCCAAGATCAGCAAAATCCAAATTTGGAAGGATTTCATTCTTTACCAATCTTTCAATTCTTTCTTTGGATATGCAAACCAAACATTTATGCCACAAGTAGGTTGATGATTCATCAAGTAAACCACATTTAGTACCAACATGATGATGCAGGGTTAACAAAGTTTCAGCAAAAGGATTATCAAGCTTTAATTTGTATAAATTATCACAAAGAGTACGGGAACCAATGAAAATGTTCTATTTGAATAAACTGAAACACCCATTCCCAAATTTGAAATGATAACCAGAAGTATCAAGTTTAAAGAGGGAAATCCGATTACGAGAAACATAAGGAACATAAAAAGTATTAAAAAGGTCTAAATGATGTCCAGCGTCTTAAATTAAACGATGAGTTTCTACAACTTCAACTGGGACTTTCACTTGGTTTCCCATAAAGATGAAATTTTCATTTGGGTGGTAAGGAATCCCTACATCGTATTTAAAACATGAATGGTACAACCAGAATCAATCCACCATGTATTATAAGGAACTTTTGTTAAATTTTATTCGAAACATGCTAAGGCATTTTGCTTGTGCATAATACGAGAACCATAAAACTTAATAGTGGTTAAGGCATTCATCAGTGTTCCAACAAGTGACTTGTCAACCGACTCAAATTGGGAATAATTTTCCACAAACTTCATAAATTCCTTAGCACTTTCAGTTTTTTTAATTGTGGACTTGATATTGCTTGCTACATTCACTTAAACATTAAGCTCAATCCATTTGATCTTTCCCAAGCTTTATAGAAAGATCTTTCCTCAGCACTGCTAACATTAGTAAGTGCAACATGTTTCTCATTTAAGAGTGCCAAATCAAGATCCAAAACAGCAAGATGGAATTGCATTTGTTTGCATCAATTAGAGAAATTGAGTCAATTAAACTTAATAATAGACATGGCTTGCGAATAAAGAGAAACAGAAGCAATTATTGCAATTACAGAAATATGCTTACACATCATTGCTTTGAGAAATAAACTTTAAAATATATATATAATGTAGATTTAGAAAACATTAAACAAACATTATGCATATATTGAAGCTATCCTTTGGGAGATACAACAATATACAACATTCATACATAATTGATACTAGATTTAAAAAGAAATAATCTGTAATTAAAATAATCAAATTAGATACATTAGTTATCTTTAGGTATACTAAACATACCTAACCAAACACCACAATTAACCACGATACGGTCCAAAATTATAAAACTACTAATCAACCTTTGAGCGATTCAAAATGTTTTATAATAATGAACATCAATATACTCATGATAACATCTTTAATATTTTATAATATCATCTCATTCATTAGCATCACATAAACATGAATAATAGAGTTAACTTTAATTTGATATCTATAAAACTTACTAATTTGACCACTTTAGTAGCTAACAAATTATTCATAACATAGACATCATAGTAAAATAATGATAAGTAATCTACATTATACAAATTTGAACATTTAACAATAGTCAAATTAAACCAATCAAACAATTAATTAATTAATTTTTATTTTTATTTTAAACCCCAATAAGAATTTAATACTGAAATTCTAAACTAGAATTTAATATTGGAATTTAAAACTAGAATTTAATACTGGAATTTAAAATTGAAATTTAATATTGGAATTCCAAATTGGAATTTAATACTTGAATTTCAATAAGAAGTTAAAACTCGAATACAATCAAGTCGAAACTTGAATTGCAATAAGTTAATACTAGAATGCAATCAATAACGAATTTTAAATTCATACGAAAATTGATGAATTTTAGAAAATCAATCAAGAACGTCCGGCGGTTTTATTATTAACTTCTTCTTCCACTTAGATTCATTAAGGAAAAGTCAAACATAATTATTAATAGTGAAAACATAAATTGATACATTAGACATCAATGGAAAATCACATGTTGTCAACTTGTGCTCTGATACCACATATAAATTTTAGATTACATGATTATACGATAAAACCCTAACATTGTATAATTTAATAAAAGCCAAGATTTTTGAACTAGATGATTTTCACAATAATATGAGTTAGAGTAACATACCTTGATCCATAATATTGTTCTCATAAAGAAGGATTGCGTTTCTCTCTGTTGGCCTTTCTTTAGAGCTTGATTATGTCTTCTTGATGGAGAAAAAATTCTACTTTATTAAGCATAGAGAAGACCAATCCCTAGGGTTTATCTTTATATATACACACCTTCCATCAAAGTGTTAATTTGAAAAATTACCTTTAATTAATTGACACACTAATATAGTGGGCCTAAAATATTATGATAGAAATACATGTATATGGGCCACATTAATTATAATATTAAAATTAAAAATCTAACATATTCTTATTAGTTAGTTATCCTTGTAAACCGGTGGTAGTTAGAGTTTGTTAGCTATTCCACCTAGTTTGTTAGCCTTTCAGTTTGTATTCACTAGTATAAATACTAATTAATGTTGATGTGTACTTTCTGCATTGATTAATAAAAAGAAAAATTTCTCCTTTAGTTATACACCAAATTGTTGTTAGAGCATTCGTTTCTTTGGTACCTAATGGTTGGAAAAGGCATGGTCCATTCTGGTAGAGGGCTCAAATATGGAAACTCCCTAAATTCTTATCACCCAAATCTACCATTGAACGCTTGTTGTCAATTGAAAACTCTTTGGGAAAATTACAAATGCGGGCAAAACTGAAGGATCCTGTGTGAATGATGTCATGACAATTGGAACAATTAACAGAAAATCAAAATAAAAAATGTTGATGTGGGAAATCAGAGAGAACGAGTTCCACAAAGAGAAGGATCTCAATCCCTAGATAATGCAAGAAACTGTGTTCAAGGTCAAAGAATTCGGGGTTTTTGTACGGAAGACCCCATTTCCAGCATTTTAATGCGATCTGACCTGTCTTCCTAAACTAATGAAATATAACACATTCCGACGTGGCAACGCGCACAAAATTACCCACAGGGTAGTATGAGGCCGACTCGCTTGTTCATGCTCTCGGATAGGGTAACGCTCTTGCTGGCCATTCTTGTTCTCGCTCTCGTTTGCCACGTCAGCACATATTTTGGAGCTTACAAGATTCTTGCCCCCGGAGACTCGCTTTCGCACACATTGACTCGTTCTCGCTCTCGTAGTACACGTTTACTCTTTCTCACAGTACTCGTTCTCACTCGTCACTCGAGAGCGACCTTTACCAATGCAGTACTCGCTCTCGTTCTCACTCGTTCTCTCATACTCTCGCTCTCGTACTCGCTATCGCATTGAATATTATTTACGGTCACTCGAATGTTGTACTCGTTCTCGCTCTCGGATAGGTTCTCTCGTGCTCTCGTTGTCGTTCTTTTACACCACTCGTTCTCGCACTCACTTTTAATAACATTTTTCGTTTATTATTCCTCCCAAGTTTGCTTATGTTGTTAATTTACTGTGAATCCATGCACGACGTCAAGAGCGATAAGCAAAATTTAATATTTCATTCATTTTGGGAGTTCATACAAAGAAATTTTTTTAAAAAAACAACAAGACAAGAAAAAAGAAAAATAAGTCGGTTGACACCCATCCGAAACCTACTCGGAGTCAGATGATGATATTATCACCAGTGGCAGTCATTTGTCCTCACCCCTCCCCCTTTTTTGCCTAGCGGCCATGTGGCTGGACAATTCACTGGCAGAACGACATTTTTTTTTCTTGTTTCTCCAGTCGCCGCCCTCTCTAGGCATGTTCACAGAACATGCTGACGGGGCCGGTTGGGGTGCTGGTAGAGGGGAAGTAGGTGGTGGTGGTGGTGTCTGGCAAGACTATTCTTTCTTCAGCCAACTTACGAGGAAGTCTTCTAGATAACGCTCCTCCTCCGCTTCAGTGGAGGACATTATTGTCGTGGGGGGCGTGGGTGGGGTTGCGGGGTCTGACTCTTTTGATAACGGAGCAGATGGGTATTCGAGAAAACTGTTTTCGGATGAGTATTCAATTATTTTAGGAGGGGGAGTGTGTTTAGTGAGTAATCCATTGTAGGGTTGGTTTATTAAATAGGCAAAACGGATTGACATGCCAAAGGTCACCATTAATGGATTGATATCACCACGGCAAGTCACCCTTCTGTCTCCCCAATCACAAATAACGAGCATGTATGATGAAGGGGTGAATATTAAGAATGCGGAAGCAATTTTGGATCTTGAGCACTCTAATTTGATCAATTTTATCATACAAAAACATGCTCAAAACTGGAAAGTATGAACACATACCTTTGTAGCTCAAAATCTCCAAATTCTTTGCAAATCTTGGATCACCAATACTACTTAGACCACCACTAGAGTCTTCCCTACTATTCTCAGCCCTTGGAATGGATTGTGGGATCTTTGATTGAGAGAAATTGGGAGAAGAATGAGTAAAGATCTAAATAAAAAAGCTAGAGAGTTTTCTACAAAAATCTCTTGTTTTCTAATCTTCTTTCTCCATTGTGTTTCTTCTCTATTTATAGAAAGCCACAAGCTTAGTGAAGAAGCCAATTGAATGAAGATAAACTTCAAACAAGAAGCTTTGTGAAGAAGCCAATTGAAAGAAGATATGCTTCAAACAATAAGCTTGGTGAAGAAGTTATGAACTTGGTCCATATTTCATTTCCAAATGAATTTGAATTCTTTTTTAATTTTAATTCAAAATTAATATAAAATTAATTTTAAATTAAAATCAATTTTTAATTAATTAAACAATTTAATTAATTTTAAATAAATATTTAATTTAATATCAAATATCAAATTAAATAATTGGACCAATCCTAATTTCTCAAAACGAACGTTCGAACATGAATCCCTATTCATGTTTTAAACCGAACGAATATTTAAATCATATTTAAATATTTCCACCTCTTCTTTATCATAGTTTAATTCATAATTAAGCTATGATACATTAAGTATATCGCATATAATTAACTTTTTCTCCCAAATTCGAATTTGAACAATTCAAATTCTTTTCTCTCAAATTATTCCAAGGCTTAGTCTGAGCTAGTAAGGGGACCTAATGGACCTACAGATCATGAGCTCCAACGATACGAGATTAACCGGCCAAACTCTTTAGCCTAGCTAATCAACATTCGTTAACCATCGGGACACTCCACTAAAGCCCAGTGGCTGCACTCTCCTCACTGTAGATATATTTCTGTCCACTCGATATAACCATGATTAGTAAGTCGATCCTTCACAGGTTGTTCGTAATTACAGCTGGGTCAAATAAACCGTTTTACCCCTGTAATTACTTCTTGTTCCTTAAGTCCCACTGATCCTCTAATGAACAATTTGGTTTGTGGTCCAACCAACAAACCGTATCCCTCTCGGGCCAACGAGAGGATGGGCCCATTGTTCAAGACCTGGAGTCAGTACTTAAGGGAACAACCTCTCTACTAAACCCTAAAGCGGGTAGGAGTGAATTCCATCTCGCATGACTATGTTCCCAACTATCTATCCGGTCTTATCCCCAAAATGGGAGGCTTATTGAGTCGGCGATATCGGGCCACTCTCACCCATGCAAATCTAAGGATAATCTCGAATAAACAGGAGTTCATAGCACGCTCAGGATTAAGATCGAGTTACCTAGGTCATCGTATGAATATAGTCAGTTAAAACAGTAAACGGAGTTAAAAAGTCTAAGTGACTATTTCGCGGTCCAGTCTTATGCAAACTCATTGCATAGGACGCCCCCACTCGCATGTCTCCACATGAACGATTTAGGATCACATCGTTAGTACTATACAAAGTGGGCCGCGTCCATAGTGTCCCCAGGATAAGGTACCCAGCCCTATCCCTATACTATAAACCGTTCTGGTTATAACTCGAACTTGATCCACTTTTATGTCATACATAAAGTTCAAGTATACATACTATAGCCAAGGGTACTTAGTTCATTGGATTTGGGTTATTGAATACACAATTCACTTTATTCAATAACACATTTACTGAATAAACCTCAATAACATCTTTATAGTAAAATAGAATATACATGCAGTTTACAAAACCACGAGTTTTAGGACATAAAACCCAACAGTATGATTACCGTGAAAAGACGATAGCGAGAACCGAACTACGAGAGCGTGAGCAAGATGAGAGCGATACTAGATATAGAGCCTGTAGGTCGGTCATACAAGTATCACTATTGTATTATTGCTAACTCTCGTTCTCATTCTCGTTCTCGCTCTCGCTCTCGCTCTCGTAGTTGACACTCGCTCTTGCTTGCATAGTATATAGTGACTCGTTCGTTGTTCGTTTGTTTTCTCACGCTCTCGCTTCAGTAGTCGTTTTCGTTTAGTCCTCCATTTCGAGTTATAATTTAAAAAAGGACAAACGAAAATTTCGGTCACTTCGTTCACTTGACATTCGAAACTTACTCTCTCTCCGTCAATAGAGCTTCATCACCGCCAGATTACTTTGTCACTGCCATTCATCTTCACCGTCGATAGAGCTTCAAATAGTAAGCCTAAACCTACCAATTCCTTCATATATGGTTTCGTTCGTTGTTTTTATGGTTTTGTGCATGTTTGCGATATATGGGGTGAGGTTATGGTTTTTCTGGTTTTGTGCATGTTTGTGATAGTTTGTGGATTTGATGTAGGAAGTTGTAGAGCTAGAACGAGTGTACAGGGACGAGAGCGATAGAGCTAGAGCGAGCTTGCATGGACTAGAGCGATATACCTAGTGCGAGTAGTTAGGGTTTTGAATCGAAATGGAGAGATTTGGTGAACGAGAACTATAGAGCTAGTTATTGGAACGAGAGCGTGAATGCTATAGTTATAGAGCTAGGGTTTCTGCAAACGAAAGCTTAGGTTCTGTGAACGAAATGAAGGAAGTGAGCGAGAGCAAGAGCGAAGCTACGAGAGCGAGAATTGAGTTTCTAATATGTCATTCTTACTGTATGTTTTGTTTGTGTTTTTTTTCCCTTTGTTTTATTTTATTCTTACTGTTTGTGCAATTGATGCAGTATCGAGATGGCAGCAGTTCTGAGAATCCCCAAGGAAGATTGGTTCCCTGGACAAGCTTCTAGCCTTGCCCACATAAGTTGTGCAAATAAAGTGGTCAAGGAGAAGTTGACCCTTGGGCAGTTGGAAATGTTCAAAAGGACCGTCTTTGGGCGGTTTGTGGATGTGGACTTGGTTTTCAACAGCCCGTTGATGCATCACATCCTCTTGAGGGAGGTTGTTGACGGTCGGGATGATGCGATGAAGTTTGACCTTAACGGTACAATTGTACAATTTTTGAAGGCCGAATTCCTCTTGATGACTGGGTTGTGGCCATCACCCGAGGGAGGACGTGAGGCAGGGGTATCAAATGAAGCCCTGCAACTCAAGTACTTTGATGGCATGGGCACTGAAATCCTTCTGGATACTTATGAAGCTGCATATAAGGGATTGCAGTTTGAGACAGACGAGGATGCAGTGAAGGTGTCCTTGATTTAATACACTGAGATGGCCATGATGGGGAAGAATAAATCAAAGGTCGTGATTGATAGGTCCTTATATCGGGAAGTTGAAGACTTGGAATACTTCAATAGCTTGGATTGGGGGACCATAATTTGGGATAGGACGTTGTGTGGACTTAAGGTAGCCTGGAGGGACAAGGTTGCAACCTACAAGTTCAAGGTCCGGACAAATAAGAATTATACTGTTAAGTATAACCTCCCTGGATTCCCTCCTGCTTTCCAGGTGCTCAACTTTCTATAATAAATTAAAATTAACTTGTTATATGTCGCATATTGTATGTCGCATATTATAAACTAACTATGGTTATTTGTTTATATGTATGGGCGTATGAGACGCTGTCGTCAGTATCGGGTCGCCTTACTACCCGACTAAATAATGACGTCGTGCCTCGCATTATGCGATGGTCATGCTCCCACTTCGTTGCATATAGGGTGTTGGAGCGAGATGTGTTTAATTCCCCTAAGGTTAGAATGCACTCATTTTCGTATTACATAAATGAGTTTCATGTAGTTTTATTATATTAACATCTACTTGTTTGTGACAAACGATGGTCATGTCGGTACTGGTCATGTCAAAGGCTGAGCAACAGTACTGCGATACTCAGGTCGGTCAGAGGGTCCATGAT
The DNA here is from genome assembly GCA_033996785.1 of Trichosanthes truncata. Taxonomy (NCBI): domain Eukaryota; kingdom Viridiplantae; phylum Streptophyta; class Magnoliopsida; order Cucurbitales; family Cucurbitaceae; genus Trichosanthes; species Trichosanthes truncata. The sequence goes on from JAWPNB010000013.1 coordinate 47,283,955, forward strand.
GACGATGATGACGACGACCGTGAGTTTGAGATGAATTTTGAGGGTCAGACCGATCATCAGATCATAGAGGAGACCTGTGACGATCAGATTGGGGAGCGTCAACCCAATCCTCAGATTAGGGAGGATACTAGAGAAGGTCAGCCTGATCCTCATACGAGGGACGAGACTAAGAGTGATCGCCCCTCTCCCCAATTGCGACGTAGACATGAGGGTTCATCTAGTTTAGGATATCTTCGTAGCATCGATACTCATGTCTATAAAGTCGAGGAGCATGTGGAGGAGTTGAAGTAGCAAATGGGTGAAGTGAAGTTGGAGATGGGAGAGATGAAGTCCCATTTGATCACCATATCTGAGTTACTCCGCAGAATATGCAAGGTATGTGATACAATATGTAGAGAATATTCGGATTATTTTCGTGCTCTCGACTAAATATGGTTATTTGTTTAACATAGGATGAAGACCACGAATGGGTTGAGTCACCAAACATATGTGTCGATCAGTCGATGGAGCCCACCATCCACATTCCCGCCACCACTACCACTAAGTCCACCCGCCTCATGCCTTCCACCACCACCGATTCTCCCATCCCCATTCTCGCCACCACCACCACCGAGCCCATCATCCCCATTCCTGCCGCTACCACCACCGAGCCCACCATCCCCATTCCTGCCACCACCATTGGGTCCATCATCCCCATCTCCATCTCCCTTCCCATTACCACTTCCATTGCGACCTTCACAGACCTCATCATCTCCACCTCACGTATATCCGACACCCTTGACTCGGTGATCGCCGCCACCCTACAGAGCCTCAAGTCCATCGCCTCCATCGACTACGACACCAGTGATATAGTTCTTGTTGACAACGAACCCACTGGCGTCCCCTACTCCACTGCCCTCGCTGACTCCACAAGCCTCGCCATTGAGGATGTCGATGTCACCATTCCCATTGCTAATGAGAGCCCCACTGGCTCGATCGCATATGATCCTGATCTTCTCCCTCGGAAGGGTATCCGAAAGAGGAAGGCGTCGGAATGATATACGCCTTCAGGCCCAATAAAGAAATCAAAGGAGGAGTCGTCGAGACCTCGAAAAAAAGAGTCGAAATTTTTGGTAGTTTGATGACTAACCTTTCTCAAACTCAAAATTCATCAAAATTGGACACCTCTTTGATGACCAACCTCCTTGCTTATGTGTTGTCATGTTTAGCAAGCTTGATCAAGCTTGTTAATGGCTTTAATTAGCAATGAAACGCAAGGGATTTGTAGATTTCAATAAAATTGCTACAGTTTTTTTTACATAGACCTTTGCCATCTCTCTCTAAAAATTCTCTCAAACTAGGATCCCACAATTCGTTCCAAGGCTCGAGGATAGTAGGGAATACACTAGAGGTGGTCCACGAAGTGTTCGTGCTTAGAAATTTACAACGGGTTTGGAGAATTTGAGTTTCAAAAGTAAGTTTTCGTATACTCTGTTTTTCCGGTTTGTGAGCATGCTGTTTGTTTGATTAAATTGATGTAATTAGAGTGCTTAAGATCCAAAATTGCTTCCGCTTTTGTGATATTAACTCTTTTACATACAACATGATTCACTGGACTGCGGGATATTCTGTGCTAAATGGTTTGAGTATTTGGTGACAGGCGCAGATACTTCCGCACTTGTACAGGAGCGGATGACGGACTTTAGGACATAGTATGCATGTCAACTGTGATCGAACACAGAGTCCTTTTGATGGTCCCAGATGGGTTTTTTTTCATTTTTTTTTGTACAGAACTGTAGTTTATTTGTACAATAAATATAATGTTGTACATAACTGTAGTTTCATTTTTTTTTCATTTTTTTTGTACAGAATTGTAATATAAAATGTCTTCATAGAGAGATATAAATATCACGTTGGTTGGTTCTGCCTTATTTACATGAGAGTGAGAATGATAATCGCAAGCAAAAGTGAGAGCGAGTGAGCAAGCACGAAAGCGAGTATAATACGAGAGCAAGAGCGAGCACACGTTGCGATAATGATAACGTGGTCAATTTAATATAATATAATTATAACGAATGGGTAAATCATCCACAAGAGAGAGCCATAGCGGGAGCATAATTGGTTTCACAGAGAATGATAACGATAACGAATACGATAACGGAGAGCGAGAGCGAGAACGATAACGAATACGATAACGAGAGCGAGAGAAAGACTACGAGAGCGAGAATCAGTTTCACAGATAGATAACAACACACTGTGATATTACACATCAAAGCAACTGGTTCACTTACATACATAAATATAGTATATAGATAGAAACGTATAGTATATTAATCCGGTTGGTTGAATATGGTGGTTGACAGCGGTTGATTGCATGACTGCCGATTGTGTCCGACATTCCCACACCTACCACACCTTTGTGCTCGACTGTGTTTGCCTGCATAAGGGATTCTTTGTAACCTTCTCCGTTCTACTCGAGTAACCTTCTTTGATGGAAGTATTTGCATCTCCACATATCAAGGCGGTTTCGGCGATTCTGATACATGCCCAACTGGGTATATAGGCTCCGCATATACTACCTGAAGAGCCTCAACGGTATAGCACGTATTACACATACTAGATGGGGTGATGTTGCGTTCTTTAGCAGCAACTATAGCATGTGCACATGGTATTTCATACGAGTCGAATTGTTTGCACGTGTGATAATCCCATGAAATGTGAGTAAATTATCACAAATTTCACTCTTAGACCTCGCTAAAATTTGAGTTATTTGCAGTCCATTGTCAGTTTTGTAGCGCTTATTTGGGTATTGAATTAAGCAAGCATGAATGTTGAAAAATCTTCTTTTCTTCCCTTCTTTGGTTGATTTTTTCTATTTTGGACAGGTTTTCTCGACTTGGTGAACTAGTTTTGTGGGCTGGAAGCTGAAATGTGGTTGCCAATGCTACAACATTGCAAACCACATTTCTAATGTGGGCGCCAATGCTGCAGTATCGTGAGCCACATCGGAACGCAAATTTTTACGAAAATTTTATTGCGTACATCACCATAGGAGTCAACATTTACTAAAAATCAGACCAATAACCTATTGCCACGTGGAAGGGGAGAGCTAAGTTAGCCCTTTTAAGGAAAAGAAAAGAGAAACCATCTGGGAGAAGAGGGGGAGGCCGAAAAGAAGGAATAAAAACCCAGAAAAATAGAGAAATGGGAAGGAGAACCTGCGTTTTATGAAGATTTTCAAGAAGAAGAAGGAGATTCGTCGTCCTCTATTATCTCTTTCTCATTTCCTTTCTAGTTTCCACCTTCTAGTTGTTGATTTTTGTATTTCCCTAAGTTTTTCTCAAGCTTTTAGCTACTTTATCATATTTTTGTAACCATTTTGGTTGTAACTCTTAGATTAATCACAAGATGTTGTTGATTTCTGAATTCTGCTGGTTTATTCTCTGTTTTAAGGTCATGGGCTAAGTATTTTAGGGCTGGAATTTAAGAAATGATGTGGTTGGTTGAACTCTATTGACTCAATGCTTTTCTATGAAGTTATACTTCCATTTGTGGTGTTTATTGCAAGTTCTTACTTGAGTTTGATCACCTTAGGTAAGACATAAGCTAGTTCTTAATACTGAAAGGGTTAAGAATGAGTGGATTAGCATAAATGGAGCAAGTAATTTCTCTTTAAGGGGTAGAAATTGTGGGGTGTAAACATACATTCCAAACTTGTGATTTTGGGGAATTTGGGTCTTTTTAGTTTTTGTTAGCATTAAGTTTTCATAGACATATGCTTTACTCAGTATTAAAGGCAAGAAAATTGAGTTCGAGGGGTGTGGTGTGGTTGCTAGGATTACACAGACTAGATGGGATGATGTTGCGTTCTCTAACAACAACAATAGCACGGGCACATGGTATTTCATACAAGTTGAATTGTTTGCACGTGCATTGTCGAGTTTGAAGATTAACAATACCATCCAACTGACCGTCTCTTACATGACATGAGTAACAATCAATTGAGTCGACTTGGTATCGTCTACCTTTCTCGCAATCCTTGGCCATTCGTTGCTCAGCATAGTTTGACAGCAATGTCGTGCGCGAAAACCAATAGTTTTTCCTTTCATAAAACCACCCATGCAGATGTCCTTTTATATAATCGAGCAACAGAACGATGGGAAACAGTTTTTTTTTGCAGTCAACAAATTGAAGCACTCTGCACTGTTAGAAGTCATATTGTCATAACGTTTATTTACCTGAAAACATCGTGCCCATCGTTCAATACCAACGTTCTCCAAACATTGGGCTACAACACCTCCACGCAAGTGTAGAAGTTGATCCCAATATATCTTGAATTCTGACTCACAGAACGCCCTAGCGGCATTCTTGAAGAATTCCACTGTCACCTTGTCCTTGAAATTGGTTAACACATTGGACTTTAGATGGTAGGTGCACACTCCATGAAAAGCTGTGGGGAATACAGCTTGAACACTATGCGCAATGCTCGCGTGACGGTCTAAAACAATAACCAAGTTCGGGGAGTCTCCAATGGCTATCTTCAGTTTGGTCATGAACCATGTACATGACCGATCGTTCTCATTGTCCACGATCGCATATGCCAATGGATAAAATTGGTTATTTCCATCCCTCCTTACACCAACCAACATGTATCATTTGTACTTTCCCTTTAAATAGGACCCATCAACAACGATGACATCTTGCATGCGCACATAACCTCTGATGCAAAGCCCTAATGCCATAAATGCATATTTGAAATAGAGGAAGTCTTCAAGTTCTACCTCAAACATGGTGCCTGGGTTAGCAATTTTCAGTGCTTCTCCGTACGCATGAATCATGGTGTACGATTCTTTTGGAGTCCCCTTAGCAAATGTATGTGCCATTTTCCTAGCACACCATGCTTTGTCGTAACTTATATTCACTCCATACTCTTGCATGACATCCTCAATTATGTGCTTTGACTTATACACACGACCAACTCCCTCAAACTTATTTTTAATTATGTGTCTGATCACTTCAGCACTCGCTTGCTGATGGTCGTGATTTAACAGTGCAATGGAGTATGTGTGTGCACTCACATACTTGTTTATCTTAAAGATTTCGGTTCCCTCCATCTTTACCGCTCGAAGCCTCCATGTACAAGCCTTGTTAATGCATCCCACGGTGTACAAATCCTTTGTGGATTTCTTTACTCTAAACTCAAAATTCTTGCTCATGGCCAACAACGAGAGTCTGTTCTTCAAGTCCTTTTTACAAACAAACAACTCACCAACCTCAATATCAACACCATGAGCAGAGCTAGACGAAGATGGACAGGACAAAGAAGTGCTCGCCGGTCTGACTTGAGAATGGGCACAATCATGTGCCCTTGGAGTTGGAGTGGGCCTTATCTCATTCTCAACAACTAGACAGTGACTCTGTACTCCTTCGTTTCGACTAGCATGCATTGATCTATGTAAGTCTCATGCTTCATTTCGGTCAATGTGATGATCTTGAGAACTATGGTGAGTATAATATGACTCCCATGGGTTATTGTTGTCGGTTCCTAGGGACACCCCTGTCTCATACAATGATATATCTGCCTCCTCTGCATACACGTCCATACCCTGGTTCTCAACTATCACATGAGAATTTTTGTCATAAGCTTGCTGAAAATCCTCATCCAGCAGCATGTTCCCACCATTCTTTTGTACGGTTGTTATAAATACTTGCAACTTCGAAACATTTTCTTGAAAGAGGAGAAATTCAACATCACGATCATTCCTTATGCACATGGAGGGGATTGCTCTTCCAACTGCACCTTCACCCTCATTATAATGTCAAGCATCACCAGACTAATGTGTATAACTTCATATATCAGACCTTTCAACTCATCGTATCTGACAGTGCTCGGCACGACTACCCCTGTTAGCAAACCTCCAATATAACAGTCCTCAATCTCATCCAAACTGCCATCGTATCGAATGAATAGTGATTTCTTTTCCATCCTTAAAAAAAAGTAATAAGTAATAAGTATCGTATCAGTATCAGTTAACAAATATAATTAAAAACAAGGCTCGCTCTCGTTCATTATGATAGCTCTCGCTCTCGCGCCTTCACACTCGTTATAATACTCTCGCTCTAGTTCTACCTGTATCGCTCCAATGCCATAGTAACCCAATTCTAGGACTAAAAAAACTTTGAAAACATAACACGTTTATACCATAGGAACGTAGGAAGAAAGTAGGAAAATGGGTTTCAAAACCTTAAAACATAACACGGTTTGTTCTATGTTTGAAACGTAGAAAGATGTCTTCCAGAAATATAAAACACGTATTTGAACGTACCTAGTTGTTGAATGTGGATTGGTTGATGCTCGGACGTTGTTCAAAGGAGATCAAGTTTGAAAGTAAGTTTGAACAAATGAGAAAATGAAGGAAGCCACGAAATTATGTTTGTTAGACATAAACCATAGTAATTTTCTTCAATTTATTTATTTAAAAGGTTTATTGGGAAATGTTGATGGTGAGTAGGTGTAAAACTGATTGATGTCTTTTCTTTGTCAGTATTTTCGGCGGATAAAGCACAATGTCTCACACAGTGTCTGTACGGTGCGACAACGAGTGGCGTAAAAGATCGATAACGAGAGCACGAGAGAACCTATCCGAGAGCGAGAATGAGTACAATATTCGAGGGACGGTAAATAATGTTCAATGCGATAGCGAGTACGAGAGCGAGAGTATGAGAGAACGAGTGAGAACGAGAGCGAGTACTACATGGGTGAAGGCCGCTCTTGAGTGACGAATGAGAACGAGTACTGCAAGAAAGAGTCAATGTGTACTGTGTAAGCGAGAACGAGTCAACATGTGCAAGAGGGAGTCCCCGGGGGCGATAATCTTGTAAGCTCCAAAATATGTGCTGACGTGGAAAACGAGAGCAAGAACGAGAATGGTCAACGATACCGTTACCCTATCCGAGAGCGTGAAGAAGCGAGCCGACCTCATACTTCCCTTCTGGGTAATTTTGCACGCGTTGCCACGTCAGAATGGGTCATATTTCATTAGCTTGGGAAGATAGGTCAGATCGCATTAAAACCTTGGAAACAGGGTCTTCCGTACAAAAACCCTAAAGAATTCAAGAACAAGCCAGGGATCAAGACACAGATATGATTACACTACTACAATTTTGGGATTACATGACACCAAGGGAGAAAAAAATGTAATAAATGTGTTAGACCCCCATATTGGCAGGAAAAGTGGAATTTTGCGTATTTTCAAAAAATTATGACTGTTAAATCCTGTCATAATTTATGACGATTTTTAACAGTTATAAATTTAATAAAATATGCTCACATTTTTGTTCTCCTTCCCCCTTTTTAATAAAAAATTTCAAAATTCTAATTAATTAACTTTTTCACACATTAACGTTTTAGCCTTTTTTTAGTGAGGGTCGTTTGCTTCCCTTTCGTGAGTGCTTCATACTGGTTGATCATTGTCAGTCTTTGTCGTGGTCAGTTGCCGATTGCTTCATTTTGTGTGTGGGTCATAGTTGATTTCCGCCGATGGTTGATCGCTATGCTTTACGCTACAACACGCAAGTGCACGTGATCGAAGTAATAAAAATTGGAGTATTCCAGAGTATCGTACCTAAGGGAACAGATTTAACAAAATTTACTTAGAATGACACAAAATTGCTTGCAAAACACAATTGGGGTAACCGAAAATGCAAAAATATAAGAGTGTGGTTTGTTAACAAGAGTGAGTGAAAAATCAATGAGTTAAAAATAGGGATTCAAGTGATTCAAGCACCTTTGGAAAAATGCTATTCAAATGCAATTGCAATCATAGCTAACATGTGAAAACTAAGTAAACCGAGTTCCACTCCTATTCAATTTTGATTCAAAATCTTTAGGAGACTAAGTGATTAAACCTATATGTCTATGGCTAACCTAACTTAGATACTTCGCACACAACTCTAGTGGTTTTGAAGTCTCGCCCTATGTCTAAGGTCGATGTTCAGGACTTATTTCTAAGCCTTTTCTTCCATTGCTTTTGTGACATCGGCTTTCCCTTAACTCTTTCGGTATTAAGTTCAAGCTTGATGAGCAATCACTAGTTGGCCGGCTAGGTTTACCCAAATCTAAATTCAACAAAAGCAAACAAAGTTCACATGCTAACTAGATTGTTTATGCTTTAGAGCTTTTACATTTTTTTCCTTAGGGCTTTCACCAACTTGAACCCCTAAAGAAAATTTAGCTCATTATGGAGAAAATGAAAACCCAAAAATTAATTGTTAAAAATTTCATAGTTGACAGAAGAAAGAGGTGATTAATCTCAAGGCAAACCTATTTGAATTACCAATTAAGAATGCCCACTAAGAAATAATAATGCTGAATTTACTGAATTAAATAAAAAATATCCCAAAACATGTTACTGGAATTCCATTTTTATAACCAAAAAGAAACCCAGGAGTGAATAAGCTTATATATGGAAATGAAGAATTTTGAATATGGAATTCACTTTTACTTTTCCATCTCACTACCTACAGGAATTAGAATTTGACCAAATAAAAATCCAGAAAATAACTCAACACTTGTAAAACGGAATCAACAGAATAGTGCTACCCAAAATCCCTTAATGCGACCGATTCAGAATTCTTTCAAAAACTTGAATCTTAACCTCTTCAAACCTTCGTTGAGGAGAGATCTACTTTGGGATTTTAGGAGTAAACCAAACCATAAACTAATAAAAAGAAAAAAACAAAAGATGAAATTTTGCTTGCTGCTATGTTGAAGACAAAACAGAAAAACCCATCAAAAATAAAATGCAGAAATTCGAATTCCTCGTTGAAGATGGTTTACATCCAGAAATTAATTGAGCTAAACTGCAAGAATGAAATGCTAAAACAAAAGAGAATAAATTGTTCAAGGAAAAACAGAAACCGAAAACTAATAAAGAGAGTGAAATTAATTGTTGCTGCTGTCGAAAGTAAAAACAGAAAAATAAAACCCAGAAAATCGAATTCTCCCAAGAAAAACGCTCTCTCTTCTTCAGCCTTCCTCTCTTTTTAAAGATAATCCGAGGCCTCCTCCTTTCATCTTTGGCTCCTTGATTATTGGGTAGATTTTGGGCGTGATATTCAAGCTGGAATTTCTCTATAAATCGAGCAAATCACGTGAATCTTGGTGATTCTCCGCGAATTCCGTACTTGATTTATAAGTCCAAAGAATGCAATTTGCATTGCAATTGCATTCTTCTTCCTTGTTCTTCACCTTGCCTACCCAAGGGAATGCAATTGCATTTCCATTTGCAATGTCTTGACTTCTTCAATTCTGCACAAAAAAAACTCAACTTAAGCCAACTTTCTTGCATCTTTCCATTTAATTCCTTTTTATCAGATTCCAACAAGCTTGCATGAATTTATTTTAAAATGTTATTTTTAGCTTGCTTGTTATTCAACAAAATCCACAAAACTGGCAAGAACAACTTGGTTTTAGAGTTAAATAATTCTCATAACTGAGAATTATCAATGGTTTGTGGTCGAACATCGCCTATCTCTTTTAATTTCTTCATCAATCGCCGATCTCATTCATCAGTCGGACTTCGTCAGTTGTCCTTTGTCTCTGGTGGTTCATGGTCGATCGTGTATGGTTTCTTTTGCTAGCTAACAACAATTTTCGAGGGGAGATTTCAGTATGTAACAGATTTGTGTTCTAGTTTTGTTGAGCACAATCTTTTTTCTAATAGTTTGATTTGGCTTGAATGGTGACTGAGTTGTGGTCATGCTTTGTTTTATTCTTCTTCCTCCTCATTTGAGTCGATATTAGGGTTTTATCTAGCTTCTAGTTCTTTTAATTATTAACACTTGAGTGTAAATTAATATTGCGTGAGAATTTTATTAATGAAAGGCTTCTATAAATAGCTAAGTGTCATATAAGTGGGAAGCTACTTAACAGATCATCAAAGTAACTAACCAAAACTATTATAACATAAATAAGAAACTAACAGAAAAATTATCTTTAATACTCCCCCTCAAGATAGACTGAGTATATTAAGGATACCTATCTTGGCCAACAGATTTGAAAAAGCAGATAGAGGCAAAGCCTTCGTAAAAATGTCAGCAAGCTGAAGCGTTGTTCTAATGGGAAGCAACTTAATCTCTCCACGAACAATCTTGTCTTGAACAAAATGACAATCGAGCTCTATATGCTTTGTTTTCTCATGAAAAATGGGATTCGAAGCAATATTAATAAATGAATTATTGTCACAAAACACCAAAGCAAGCGCTGGAGAATTTACATGTAGGTCTTTGAGCAGTTGAATCAACCATATCAACTTACTAGTGGTAGTAGCTAATGCACAATATTCAGCTTCAGCAGACGATTGTGAGACAGTGCTATGTTTCTTAGCTTTCCATGAAACAAGAGAATCACCTAGAAAAACGTAGAAACCAGAAGGGGATTTTTGTGAATCTAAACAAGAAGCACAGTTAGCGTTGTGGAAGCTTGCAACTGAAAAGAGGAAGAGTTGGAAAGAACACACCTTGTCCAGGTGATCCTTTCAAATAGTGCAACAAGGTATTAGCAACATAAAGATGAGACTATCTTGGTTGAGCAACATACTAACTCAACTTATGAACAACAAACGTGATGTTAGGCCTTGATATGGTGGGATATAAAAGGTGTTCTATGAGCCTCCTATAAATCATGGGATCATCTAACAAATCACCTTGATCATAACAAAGCTCCATATTGGGATCTAGAGGCAATGAGCTGGAATTACAAGATAAGAAACCAATGTCTTCAAGTAGCTGAAGCGTATAATTTCTTTGGCTCAATAAAACACCTTTAGCAAATCACACTAACTCTAACCCCAAAAAATAATTTAAGGATCCTAGATCTTTGAGCTTGAAAACATCAATAAGATGAGTTTTTAACGTATCAATATTACTCAGAGAAGCCCCAGTAATTATATCATCAACATATACTAATAAAGCAATGAAAGTAGAACCAAACCCACGAGCAAACAATGAGTAATCAGACTTAGACTGCTGAAAACCATGCAACAATAAAGCATGAAAAAACTTATCAAACGATTGTCTAGACCTTTGCCTAAGGCCATAGATGGATTTATGAAGTTTACATACTAAACGCTCCCCCTTAGACTAAATACCATCACATTTATAACCAAGTGGTAAGTCCATATAAACCTCTTCATGTAGATCACCATGAAGGAAAGCATTGTTTACGTTTAGTTGAACTAATGGCCAATGCAAAGAAACAACAATAGAAATGAGTTCCTTAACAGTGACAAGTTTAGCCAATAGAGAGAATGTTTCAATATAATCGTCATTTTTGTTGTGTGTATCCCTTGGCAACCAAACATGCTTTATATCATTCAACAGAAACATCAGACTTGTGCTTGACTTTATAGACCGACTTGCACCCAATAGAGTGTTGTCCATGTGGAAGAGGAATAATAGACCATGTATTATTAGTCTCCATAGCCCTTAACTCATCCTCCATAGTTGTTTGCCAATGAGGAAAGGAGACAACCTGACGATAATGTTGTGGTTCATAGACAGAAGAAATATGAAGTACAAAATTTGTATGTGCAGAAGATAGTTTGCTGTAGGTCAAGACATCGACCAAAGTGTTGGGATTTATGCCCTAAAGCCTCATAATTAATAATATATTTAATAATTAATAATAATTTTGATTATTTTATTTGCAATATAATATTATCCATTATATGAAAAATCCAAGGTTATTATTGTAATCTTGAACAATATGTGGTTGACATACGAGTGGACCATGTTCAAGAAATAACCTAAAAGGTCATAGTATATGGATAAGGTTGGGTGCCATATCTTGGTAACACTATTGATACGACCCACTTTGTAATAGTAACAAATGATTTGATCCAAATCATTCATGTGGAGACATGTGAGTGGGGGTATCTTATACAATGAGTTTGCATTAGACTGGACCACAAAATATTTAATCTCTCTTTATAAATCTATTAATTGAGAAGATTAATATTTCATCAGGATGATCATATGCGACTTGATCTTAATCCTGAGTGAGTTATGAACTCCTGCCTGTGAGAGCTTGTCCTTTGATTTGCATGGGTGAGAGTGGCTTTTGTAGCCGATTCAAAATGCCTACCATTTTGGGGACTTGACCAAATAGGGAGCTGAGAACATAATCTCACAAGATGGAATTCACTCCTTCCCATATAGAGTAAGTAGATGAGTAGTTCCCTTAAGTGCTGATTTCGAGACTTGAACAATGGGGCCCTACCCTCTCATTGGCCCGAGAGGGACTTAGTTTATAATTAGATTATAAACAGATTGTTCATTAGAGAATCAATGGTACTTAAGGTGCAAGATGTAATTATAGGGGTAAAACAGACTTTTGACCTAACTGTAATTACGAATAACTAGTGAAGGATCGACTTGCATGTAATAATTATATCTATGGACACAACTTGTCCTACAGTGCATAAGAGTGCAACTCTAGGTCTATAGTGGAGTGACCTATAGTTAATGAATGAAAATTAATTAATTAAAGAGTTTAATTAATTAATTTTGTATCATTGGAGCTTATATTATGTCGGTCCATAAGGTCCCCTTTCTAGCTCATAGTAACACTAAAAGATCAATTTAGTTGAAAGAAAAATTTGAAATGTTCAAATTAATATTTAATATATTAGATATATTAAATATAAAAGAGGAAAATATATTTATTGTATTTGATACATTAAATATTAAAATAATTAATGTATATTAGATACATTAAAGAAAATATATTTATTAAATTTGAATTGGATTCAAATTAGGAAATAGATGTCATAGGAGAATTTTAAAAAGTTTGAATAAGATTCAAATTGGTTAGATACATATATTTTAATATATTAGATATTAAAATATATTATTTAATTATCTTCCCTAAACCACTATAAATAGGACCCTAGGGGTGAGTCATTAGACATTCTTCATACAACACACATCTCTGAGAGAATTAAAGAATTCTCTCTAGACCTCTTCCTCTCTAATCCCTTGTGGATTTTCTTTCAAGAGGCTCCCATAAGCCTTGGTATTGTGTTCTAGTCATAGCTAGGAAGACTTTATGGAAGAGATAAAGATCCGCCAGAAGAATCTCCATATTTTAAAGGTATGTTATGCTTAACCATAATATTATTGTTTAATTCTAAATAAACTCAAACCGATTCCTATGCTTCCGCTTGGGTTTAATTAGATTATTCCCTTCACAAAGGACACTTAGAAATAGTAGACGACAATGCAGTAGAATATAGCAAACTATAATGATAAACTTGAAGATAAGAGGGCATCTTAGAAACTAGAGACGAACGTCAAGGCAAAAGGACATTAGAAAACTCATTCAGAATATCATCATTATGAGTTAATGGCAAATAAACATCATGCTGAGACTCAGGTGATATAAGAACATCATTGTCAACAGCAACATACTAGAAGATACATGTTTTCCATGTTGTGACCCATAAGAAATAAGAACATCATTGTCAACAATAATGTTATTAGAAGCAATAGGTATGTCATGCTAAGACTCAAGTAAAGAATTAACATCATTGTCAACAACATATTAGGAAATAGGAGACATACCAGAATATCCAAAAGGAGCAGGCAAGACTAAGTATGGAAATGAATCAACAACAACATCCTAAGAATTAACATTATGAAGAGGAAAGATATGCTCATGAAAAATAACATCACAAGAGACAAATATCTTTTTATTCATAATGTCATATAAACGATATCCCTTTTATCCGAGATGAATAGCCAAGAAAAATTGTAGGCATGGCTCTAGGATGAAATTTCGATCTATTAGACTGAAGAGTAGATGCTAAGCAAAGACTTCCAAAAACTCACATATGAGAATAATCAACATGCTTTCCATTCAATCCATAATAAGGAGTTGACCACTGTAATAAAGGAGAGGGGGTCCGGTTAATAAGGAAACAAGCAGTCATCACACATTTGCCCCAAAATTGGATAGGAACTCGAGACTGAAATAAAAGGGACTGAGCCAAATTGAGTAAGTGTTGATGCTTTCGTTCTACTACAGAGTTCTGTTAAGGACAAGCAACACAAGAGAATTGATGAACAACTCCTTTTGAAAGAAAATATTCAGTAAAAGCTAGCTCAAGGGCATTATCAGAACGAAATTTCTTAATAAAAGTACCATACTGAGTCTCTACCATCTTAAAAAAAATGAGGAATAACAACCAAAGCCTCAGATTTCTGCTCATCAAGAAAACCCATGTATATCTCTAAAAATCATCCATAAGTGTAAGAAAGTAATGAAAGACAACATGAGTAGGAGTTTGATATGGTCCCCATATATCACAGTGCAACAAATCAAACATATGATTAGCCACATTATTGTTAGAATGAAACTGTAAACGACGCTACTTTACAAGAGGACAAATCAAACATGGTGAAGGATGATCAGACTTAGATGAAACAAAATGCAAGATATCCTTAAATGCAGACAAATGCTTATGTGAAGGGCATCTAAGCCTATGGTTGACTGGGACTTTCTTGAGGCCATCCTAGCTACTAAGGGGTTTGGTCATAAATGGAGAAGATGGATCCGAGGTTGTATCTCTTTTGCAAACTATTCCATCATCATTAATGGTAAGCCTAGGGGCAAGATCATTATCTATAGGGGTCTTCGCCAAGGTGACCCTCTCTCTCCATTTCTTTTCATCTTGGTAATGGATTGTTTAAGTCATATGCTTACATAAGAGGCTAGACTAGGCAATATTATGGGTTTAGAGGTTGGTGGTGGTCGACTCTCTATATCTCATCTTCAATTTGCTGATGATACGATTCTCTTTTCTTCGCCCAACAAAGGTATGCGTAGTTCCCTTTCTTCCACTATTCGTACCTTTGACGATGCTTCAGCCCTGCGCATAAATCGCCACAAATTAGAATTTTTAGGCATCAATTTGCCTTCGGATTCTGTTGCAACTCTAGCATCCGAATTTGGGTACAAAGTCGCCACTTGGCCTTCGGCTTATTTGGGGCTTCCCTTCCATGGTAAGCCTCATACCAATACTTTTTGGGACTGTATCATTGAAAAAATAGAAAGACGGTTGAAAAATTGGAGTGGATCTCATGTCTCCCAAGATGACCGTTTAACACTTATACAAGCCACACTATCTAACTTGCACACTTATTACTTATCCATTTTCCAATTTTCTTCTGCGACTACAAATAATATGGAAAGATTTTTTAGACATTTCCTATGGAATGGTAGTAAGGAAAAGCGTGGTTTTCATCCAATTGGGTGGCAAACAGTAAAATGCCTATTGGCAGAAGGAAGGTTAGGTCTTGTTGATTTAAAGATTAAAAACCGCTGTCTCCTTGCTAAATGGATTAGGAGATTCTATTCAGAGAAAATGGCTCTATGGAGGAGATTTATTATGGCTAAATATGGGGCCACACATATTGATAACCAATTGAGTCAATCAAAGCATAAATCATCAAGGGGGCCATGGAGCTACATTCTTAAACAGAAAGATCTGATACTTGACAACACTGTAAGTATTATTGGTAATGGAGAGACTACTTAATTTTGAAATGATAGGTGGATTGGCTCATCCACTCATAAAAGCTCCTTCCATCGTCTTCATTGCTAATTTGTGCAACTTGGAAACCTCCTCTAGGAATTTAGGGCTTCGTCGAAACCTCACTCAAGAAGAGATTATGGAGTGGGCTAGTTTATTTACCATCCTCTTCTCACCCTAAAGACCTAATACGAGTGACCAATGGAGATGGAATTTGGAAGGAAATGGAGTTTTCTCAGTTAAATCTCTCACTTATAAGCTCATGTATGGTGGCTCTCATCCTACAAAGATCTTTATATGTTCTTGAAAAGAGTCCTATTCCTAAAAAAGTTAGATTTTTCCTTTCGGAGTTGAGTCATGGTTGCATTAATATAGTTGTTGGTTTGCTCAAAAAGGCTACATGGATCATTTCATCTCCAAATTGGTGTGTACTTTGTCACCGTGCTGGAGAAACCTTGATGCATCTCTTCTCTACTTGCGATTTTGCATGTCGTTATTGGAAGAAAATTCTCTCGACTTTCAACGTACACATTGTTCTTTCGAACGATGCCATTACTCTTTTGGATACGATTTTCTTGGGTCATCCTTTCACTAAGGAAAAAGATGTTTTGTGGGTTTATATCACCAAGGTGTTCTTCTGGTCCTTATGGCTTGAGCGTAACCACCGAATCTTCGATGATGAGGCTAAGGATTTAGACTCTTTTTTTGATCACCTTCCTTATGTGTTTTACAATGATCTAATCAAGGCAATAAATCTAATGCCAAATAGCCTAAACAATCAATTTGCAAACCACAATATATCACATATATGATAAATTAAAATACCCACCATCACAAAACTTTAATTCTAAATAAAACTCAAAGATTGCTCTGATACCAATTGAAGGAATGAACTCTTCATCCTGCAGCGGAAGCATTGGATCGTCTTTGATTTATTTAGAATTAAACAATAAAAATTAAGGTTAAGCAAAACATACCTTGAAAATAATATTATGGAGAATATTCTGGCGGAACTTTATCTCCTCCATAAAATCTTCCTGGCTATGACTCGAACACAGGACCAAGGCTTGTAGGAGTCTCTTGAAAGAAAATCCACAAGGGATTGGAGAGGAAGAGGTTTAGAGAGAATTATCTAATTCTCTATTGAGGAGATATGTGTTGTTATCAAGAATGCTCAATGGCTCACCCCTAGGGTCCTATTTATAGTGGTCTAGAGAAGATAATTAAATAATATATTTTAATATTTAATATATTAAAATATATTTATCTAACCAATTTGAATCTTATTCAAACCTTTTAAAATTCTCCTACAACATCTATTTCCTAATTTGAATCCAATTCATTAATAAATATCTTTTCTTTAATGTATCTAATATACATGAATTATTTTAATATTTAATGTATCAAATACAATAAATATATTTTTCTCTTTTATATTTAATATATCTAATATATTAATTTGAACACTTCAAATTAAATATTAATTTGAACATTTCAAATTTTTCTTTCAACTAAATTGATCCTTTAGTGTTACTATGAGCTAGCAAGGGGACCTTATGGGCCTACAGATTATAAGCTCCAATGATACAAAATTAATTAATTAAACTCTTTAATTAATCAATTTTCATTCATTAACTCTAAGGTTACTCCACTATAGACCTAAAGTTGCACTCTTATGCACTGTAGGATAAGTTGTGTCCGTTGATATAATCACTACATGCAAGTCGATCCTTCACGAGTTGTTTGTAATTACGCTGGGTCAAAAGTCCGTTTTACCCCTGTAATTACATCTTGCACCTTAAGTACCACTGATCCTCTAATGAACAATCTGTTTATAATCTAATTATAAATTAAGTCCCTCTCGGGCCAATGAGAGGGTGGGGCCCCATTGTTCAAGTCCCGAAATCAGCACTTAAGGGAACTACACATCTACTTACCCTATATGGGAAGGAGCGAATTCCTTCTTGTGAGATTATGTTCCCAGCTCCCTATTTGGTCAAGTCCCCAAAATGGTAGGCATATTGAATCGGCTACAAAAGCCACTCTCACCCATGCAAATCAAAGGACAAGCCCTCATAGGCAGGGGTTCATAACTCACTCAAGATTAATATCGAGTCGCATATGATCATCCACAAATAAACTTTATATTATGAAGAAAAAAAATCCTCCAAAGTTGTACTGAAGCCATAAAGGCTTGGTTTTATATTTTGTTGTTTAATTAGTATTTGATTAAGTGGGGTGGTCTAAAAATAAAACAATTGCATATTTATGGGTTCTCTAAGATTTGAACCTTCGACCTTTAAGGTCATAAATAGTGTCTCCACCGTCTTTCCATAAGCATTTTTTGTTTACTTAATATGTTTTATTTTCTTTAAGAATGGTCATAATTTTCATTTTTTATTTCTTTATTAAATTTGTCCTTTTTTTTGTGTGTCATAATCATATGTTGATTATTTTTTCTTCTGTATATGTTACAGAAAATATGCCACCAAAAATAATTAAGACAAAGGCTCAAAGAACTAAAGTGGAAAAGATGATAGAAGATTTGCATGACATTAAATTTGAACTGAGTCATGAATTAGATTTGGTGCATATAGTCAAGCATGTCATATTAGTGAATGATCAGTTACAAGAGATCATTTGGGAAGAAGGACTTTTGACAAGTGATAAAAGACTTGAGTGCCTTTAGATCACTTTTACCTGATGAAAGTTTGAAAAACTTCTTAGATCACATTTCTAACAGACTTAGAAGAAATATTTCATATGACTGTGTGATTCTAACCTTTGTGCATGAGCTTATTTATTGAGCCATGAAAAGGCATAGTTCTATTATGTTTGGAAATAGAACTCGTCCAACATGGAACAACCCTAGGGTAATAGTCTTCAATCATGAACTTCCTGATGACTTGTAAGTACGCTTTAAATCTTCATTCCCTATTATTTTGTTGCGTTTGAGTTAACTTTCATGAATTCTGTAAATATTTTGTTGTTAATTATAGATGTTGAATGAAATATGTGCTCATTTTGAGGTTTTGAATGTGGGTGATCAAGTAATGAGTATGTCTCGTTTTATTTTACTTGATGAAAGTATTTGATTATTTTACAATATGATAAATTTGTGAATAATAATTTTACATAACATAGACGATGATTTTGAAACTTAGTGATATTTCGACTCGATGTTAGGTAAAATTATTATGATCAAATTTATTTGAAAATTGTAAAATACTAGGGATCGTATATTGTGCAAATGGATTAATTTTTGTGCAAATATGTCTTATAGACTCTGAAATTATGGCATCTTCTTCTAAGAATATAATTGCTGAACTAAACAAAGGTGAGAAGATGAATGGGGATAACTATGAAATTTGGTCAATGAAAATACAGTATGTCCTAGAAGAGCAAGAGGCTCTTGAAGTTTTAAACCATGTGTTAAGTGAGCCTGAGGAAGGGAACTCGGCTCAACATAGAAGGGGCCGTGAGGCTTATGATGCCTGGAAGAAGAAAAACTCATTGGCTCGCATTACTTTGCTGAGCAGCATAGACAATGATGTCATGCATGAGTTTCGTTCTTACAACCTTGCTAAGGACATGTGGGATGCATTGAAATTGAAGTTTGGTGGAACTTCTGTCACCAAACTTAGGCAACTCACTATTAAGTTTGACACTTATAAGAAATGCCCTAATCACAATATAAGACAACACATGAGGGAGATGTTTAATATGATTAGTGAGCTGAAAGAAAAAGCTAGCCATGTCCTGACTGATGAACAACAAGTTCAAGCTGCTAGCAGATCCCTTCCCCATAAATGGGAGCACACGAAGGTGCACTTTACCCACAATGAGGGAATTAAAACTCTCACTGATGTTGCACGTCACCTCGAGTTAGAAAAAGATCGCATGGAGGCAGCAAGGCCTGACAATGCTGACGTGTATATGGCTGGACCTAGTTCTCATGGGAACAAAGGTCACAAACGTAAACATCAAGGAGATTTTAAGGGGAAGGGAGATCATAAGAATAAGAAACATAAGTAAGGTAAGAATGACAAGGTAAGGGAAAGCATCCCATGTCTCGTCCTAAAAAGAAGAAAGCAAATATCAAGTGCTACAATTGTCTGAAAAAGGGTCATTATGCTCGTGAGTGTACTGAACCCAAAAAGGTACAAACTTTCGAAAATTTTAAGATTCATCCTTTCATTTATGAAAATTGTGTTTCCATCTCAGTATTTTTGGCTGACTCTCATCCTTTGTGGACTGTAGACTCAGGAGCCACAGACCACGTAGTTAGAGAACGTGGAGTGTATGTGGAATTTCGTCGAATTCCATCAGGAGCAAGGTGGCTTTATGTTGAAAACAATGAACGTGTACCTGTGAAGGGCATTGGTTCCTGCAAGTTGAACATGCGGAATGGTCGTACTCTATTTCTGCTTGATGTGTTATATGCACTTGACATACGACGAAATTTGCTTTCTGTTTCTATCCTTCTAAAATTTGGTTATACTTTTAAATTGTTTGGTAGTTTGTTAACTCTTTCTTTGAACAACGTAATTTATGGTTATGGTTTTCTGTTGAACGGTTTTACAGTAATGGATATTGTTGATATGATATCCAATGATTATTCTAGTTTTTCCTGATAACATCATCTGTTGATGCAAATGTTGATGTGACTATGTGGCATGCTAGATTAGGTCATATAGGTCAACATCGGATGGCTAGATTAGCTAAAGAAAGCTTGTTAGGTCAAATTAACTTTGTTGACTTACATATATGTGAAAATTGTTTAGCGAAAAAAATGGCAAGAAAACCATTTGGCAAAAGAACTAAGGGCTAAACTTCCATTGCAAGAAATTCATTATGACATTTGTGGACCTATGAGTGTGAATGCAAGACATGGGGGTGAATATTTTATCACTTTCATAGATGATTTCACACGTTATGGTTATGTTTATCTAATTTCCCACAAGTCTGAAGCATTAGAGTGTTTTAAAAAATTTATAAATTTGGTGGAGAATCAGTTAGATAAAAAAGTTAAGGCCTTGAGAACAGACCGATGACGTGAATATCTGTCTAATCAGTTTAAACAGTTATGTGAGGAAAAGGGTATAGTACGACAGTTAACTACTCCAAGGACACCACAACAAAATGAAGTAGCTAAAAGAAGAAATAAAACTCTTCTAGAAATGGTTAGATCAATGATGGCACAAGCGAAACTGCTAATCACCTTTTGAGGTGATGCTCTATTGACTGCTATTTATATCCTAAATCATGTACCTTCAAAGTTGGTCACTTCCACACCTTATGAATTATGGACTGGTAGAAAACCGAACCTTAGTGGTTTGAGACCATGGGGATGTGCTGCTTATGTACATGAATCATTACATCAACATGAGAAGTTAGGTCCAAAAGGTAAAAAGAGTATATTTATAAGATACTTAGAACATTCAAAAGGGTATGTGTTCATTGGTGAACAAGAAAGTGGGAGTGTGACTAAATTTGAATCACGAGATGCTACTTTCTTGAAGAATGATTTTCCAAGAAAAGGTGAGATCAATACTGAGATATCCCTATTTGAAAATAATGATTAAAACGATTCATTTTTATCAAATCCATCATGGGAAACTATAAATGATCTACCAACAATATCTCATCCAAATGAGAGAGATTTAAACACTGTGTGTGATTTAGAAAAACTACAAACAGCGTGTGATTCGATTGAACAATTATCATGTAATTCAATGGAATCACTAAGTGAACAACAATTAAATGGACCACAAATCAGACGTAGTAATCGTGGTAGAATACCAAAACGTCTCTTTGATAATGAGATATACATGATTACACCTGACGATGATGAAAAGCCGAAAATTTTTCAAGAGGCTCTTCAATGTCCTAATAAAGAATATTGGATGAAAGCAATGGAAGAAGAAATAGAGTCAATGAAATCTAATAATGTTTGGGAGCTAGTTGATCTCCCTAGAGGAAGCAAAGCAATTGGTAGCAAGTGGATTCTTAAAATTAAGTGTAAGGTTGATGGCTCGATTGAAAGGTATAAGGCCCGTCTTGTAGCCAAATGATTCACACAACAGGAAGGAATAGATTATGAAGAAACTTTTTCACCTGTTGTGAGGTTTACCTTTATAAGACGCATCCTAGCTATAGTTGCCAGTTTAGATTTAGAATTACATCAAATGGATGTGAAAACAACATTTCTAAATGGTGAATTAGAAGAAGAGATTTACATGCAACAACCTATCGGTTTCGTTATTGAAGGACAAGAAGATAAAATATGTAAATTAATGAGGTCAATTTATGGCCTCAAAAAATCTTCCAGATAGTGGTACATTAGATTTCACCAAGTAATCATCTCATATGATTTTCATATGATCAATGAAGACCACTCACTGTGTGTATGTCAAAACATAGAATTTTCAAATGAAGGATATGGGTAAAGCAGCTTATATACTTGGAGTTAAGATTAAAAGAGATCGCTCCAAAAGGATTTTAGCCCTATCACAAGGTCAATATATTAAGAAAATCCTTGAAATATTTAAAATGCAAGATTGCAAACTCATTGATACTCCTATTGCAAAAGGAGAAAGTTTGAGTCAAAGAATGTGTCAAAAGACTTCTGAAGAAATAGAACAATGAGAAAGGTTCCTTATTCGAGTGCTATTGGAAGCCTCATGTATGCCATGATGTGTATGAGACCAGACATTTGCTTTGCCGTTGGTATGGTAAGCAGATATCAATCAAACCCAGGACAACCCCATTGGAAGGCTGTTAAGAGAATACTTCGGTATCGAAGGAACTATGAATTATTCACTGTGTTATCAAAGAAACGATTTGAAATTAGAAGGCTACACAGATGCCGATTGGGGAGGAGATTTAGATGAACGAAAATCTACCTCAGGAAATGTATTCTTATTGAACAACGGAGCAATTTCATAGAGTAGTAAGAAACAAACTTGTATAACCTTATCAACAATAAAAGCTGAATTTGTGGCACTTTCAGCGGCAGTACAAGAAGCAGTGTAGCTTAAAAGATTTTTAAGTAATTTGGGATTTAAAGAAAGCACGCCTAACTCAGTATTAATGAACAGCGCTAGTCAGGCTGTCATAGCATTCACAAGATCCTGAATATCACTCTAAGACAAAGCACATAGACATTAAATATAATTTTGTTAGAGATATGGTTGCGCAAAAGGAAGTGAATGTGCAATATATATCAACGAGCAACATGGTTGCAGACCCCTTTACCAAGCTTATATCTAGAGATGTTTTCAATAGTCACATTAAATCTTTGGGTTTGCGTAGGTTTTGACTTTGTACTTCTCAACAAATTGTATTACTCTTATTTTGATATATAAAATAAAGTTTTGTACTTTAGAATGCATACACACAAATGTTTAGTTCATATAATCAAAAGTATGTCAGACAGTAGATTGACTTTCTCGCACAGGCAATCGCTTCTACGATTTTTGTGTCGATTAGAAATGAGATACTTTTTAAGCGATTTTATTGTTATAGTAGTACAATAGAATGAGAGCATATGCTTAAAAGAATATATCGCCTTGATAAGTGATCAAGGTAAGATCATATTATGATCGAATGTGACAATCCCATTGTTCATCTTAAACTGTCTATGAATGCCAGATGAAAGTCCAATAATCATTTGTTGATAGAATATTAAGATAGAGTAGTGGACTCAAGTTAGATACTGAGTGTATCTGAACTATCATCTGTACAGTATTACTTGAGACATACACTCTAATGATAAAGAGTAAAATACTGTAACATGTGTTTCATGTCACATGTGCTAAATATGACCACAAAGGGTAGCAGAAGTTAATTGATCTCTACTTCTTTGTTGTGTGAGACCATTGAGATTGAAAAATCTCCATAAGTACCCTTATGACCTTTTGGCTAAAATTGTTTGAAGTTTCACTTCGATGTTAGCTATCTTAGGGAGGTTACCAATGGTCATGAATGATTCGATCTAATGGGGCCTACCTAGTAAGCAATTGTTTTGAAATGAAAATATTTTAGAAAAGGGAAGATCATTTCAAGTGTCACATTGTAATGTATTCACTGGTCGACCAATTATATTTTTGTAATATGGTTGTGAATACATGAACATGAAAATATAATATTTCAAGAAGAGATCGTAAGTTATAATTTATATGACTAAATGACTCTAGGGTACTTCATACTTACTCTACTCAATTATTAGGTTACTTTATATATTTAACCGTTGTAAAGTGACAAACTCTCAAGATAAAAGTATGACGGTCACACGACCCATTTTCTTGCATGAAATTTGATGCAAATGAAAAGGAATGTGTCCCATGTCTTTTAGAAATGAGGATAGGAATTGCATTTTATACGCCCATAATGAACGTACATTATGTGTGAGTGGGAGATGAAAGTATTAATGATTGAATATATAGATTATTCAATTATATGATTAATTAAATATATGTCATTTAATTAGTTATATATATTAATTTTTTTTATATATATTAAAAATGAAAAGGCAGTTTCTGTAACTACCATCTCAAGAGAATCTCTACAGTTTTTTTTATAACTGCAGAGGTATATCACAAAATGTTATTCTTCTTTTTGACGTGGGTTCTATGAGAGAACAGAAGACAGAAATCCCATCCTCTCAATTTCTCTTTTCCTTTTCTCACTAAAAGATTTTGACCTGTGAACAAGTGAGAATTCTCCTCGTGATTATTCTCTGGTCGTCATTGAATTTTCAACAATTTCGTTGTGCTACAAGAGGTTAGTATCTTGTTCTTGAAAATCCAACAGATATCTAATTCTAGTATACAACTATTGACTCTTCCTAAGAGGGTATTCATGAAACTTATGTAATTTTAAGAAGATGGAACTTACTAGTAAAGGGGGGGAAATGGTGAAAGAGAAAGAACATATTATCAAAAAGTTAGAGGAATATTTGAACCTGAAAAAGTCTATGCTCAAGAGTTGCCACTCTATCTAACAATGAACCTTTAAAGTAAGTATCTTTTAGTGCAACATCCAAAGATATGCACCTCATTTCCATCCGTCCTTTTGAATTATTATTGCCCCCACTCTTTCCAACCTCTGTTTTCGCTCCAAATACTTCATTTTAGTATAATTAAAATAAATATTATTTTGTTGAGTAGGTCTTACAGGAATTCAGAGGAACCAAAAAACCAGATTGCAAGTAATTGACTTCTGTGTTTTATTTTTGTTAGGTTACAGGCTAAAAAATATGGTATACTCTCTCATGTTATAGTTTGTGTAAAAATTGATGTAATGTACAAATTTCATCATACTTAGTTTGTGTGTGTATATAAATGTTTGGCCTTATTTGGTCTAAGGATATATAAAAGTTGTTATATATGTATGTGTTTATTTTGTGTAAAAATTGAAGTAATGGATTTTGGAATCATGTGTATTCACAAGTATCATTGAAAATTTTGATGTGATAGTTTGAAAATACCACTATTTATTTATTTATGACGGTTCACAAAAATCACAAAAATACTTTGGGTGATAACTATTTATCATCATTATAAGCATTTTTGTGACGTTCGAAACTGTTATGATATATGTTTTTAGTGACAATAAAAAACCATCAATGACAATATTTTTTTAATAATAAAATACTGTCATTAAAAGCATTTTTGTGACATTAAAGTGTCATTGTGCACAGTTTTCTTGACACCAAAAAATTGTCATGATTAGCCTATTATTGATTGTAAAACAGTGATGTTATTAACGATTTTGTGAAGGTAATATATTGTCATAATTAATCTTTTTATTGACGGTGTTAAAATGTCATTAATATATATATCTTGACGGTAAAATGATTATCATTAGTTCTCTCTTGACAAATATTTAACTGTCATAAAATAATTTAATGTGATGGTTGGTAATTGTCATTACTAAGCTAATTTGATAGGTGTTAACTATCATAATTAACTTAATTATGACGGTTTTATTCTACCGTTATGTATAAAGTTTCCTTGATGGTTGATTCAAAGATGAAAAAAAGTCATTCTACCATCATGTATAAAGTTTCCTTGATGGTCGATTCAAAGACGAAAAAAATTCACAAAGTGTGGTTATGACATTGTTTCAACGTCATTAATTTCCAAAATTGTAGTAGTGAACAAGCTCCTATGGACTGACAAAAACCACAAAGACAAACCAACCTAGCAGCTCTTCATCCAACAACCCCAAAAACAAAGATGAACAACTATAATTACAATCAAAACCATCCCAGGGACCAAAAACTCAAGAGAATATTCCCAAGAAAAACCAAAATCAGTAAAATGGACCAACCTTGAGCAAATGTTTTCGATGTAGATAACAAGGCCACTTGTCAAGAGAATGTCCCCAATGACAACTTATGGCGAATGAACTTCCTCCTTTGCGTATGTGACATTCAACACCATATTGACCTTATTCTCGTATTCTCACTACCTTACCATATTACTGAATAAGCCCCTAATGAATATAAAGTCGTGCATAAGCTAGTCCAAGGTCTTAAAAAAAGGCCTTAGCCCTTCTGCTGTTCCAACATTCCTAACACCAAAGAAAGATGGTTCTTGGCGAATGTGCATTGATAACCGTGTATTTGACTTGATCGACCAATTAGGAGGTGCATAGATTTTTTCCGAAGTTGATTTGTGCTATTACTATCATCAAGTAAGAATTCGAGAGGGACGACATATGGAAATTAACAACTTTCAAGACAAACGAGGGCTTATTCGAGTGGCTAGTTCTGCTATTTGTCCTCTCTAATACGCCAAGCATCTTCATAAGATTAATGAACCAAGTTCTTCAACCATATCTCAATAATTTTATAATTTTTTTTTTTTATGATATCCTTATTTATAATAAGAATCAAGATGAACACTTATATATTACCTTTGAACACTTTTTAACACACTACTTCAACTTAATTTTTTATTAACGGCAAGAAATGCTCCTTCATGAACCATGAAATATGTTTTCTTGGCTTTTTTATTAGTATACACGGAATACCTGTAGACCTTTCTAAGATTAAAGCAATCCAAGAATGGCAAGCACCTACCTCAGTCAGTGATATACAATGTTTTCTTAGTTTGGCATCGTTTTATAAAAAAATTATCAAAGATTTTAGTATAATAGTAGTTCCTTTAACTGAATGCCTTAAGAAGAGGAACGACATATAAGGATGAGAGTTTAGAAACCTTAAACACAAACTTAGCACCACACCCGTCCTTGCCCTCCCAGATTTTGAGAAAACCTTTTGAAGCAGTTGATGCTTCGAGTATTGAAAGAGGAGTTTTATCACAAGCCGGCTATCCAATTGAATATTATAGTAAAAAATTGAATTCCCCTGGACAAAAATGGAGTGTTTATGAGCAAGAACTTTATTCTCTCATTTGTGCACTAAAACAATTAGAACACTATCTTATGGGGAAGGAATTTGTCTTCTTCACCGATCATTATTCTCTTATATTCCTTCAAACACAAAAAACTACAAGTCGAATGCATTCTAAATGGATCTCTTTTATACAGACATTTGATTTTGTAATTAAACACAAGGCTGGAATTATAAATAAGGTTGTTGGTGCACTTAGTAGGAAGGCCAACTTGTTAACTTTGCTTTCAGTAGAGATTTTGGCCTGATCTAGATTTTCATGATCTATGGACTCATTGTACTAATCCATGTCAATTCTAATGATTTCCATATCCTTGATGACTACTTGTTTAAGAATGACAGATTGTGTATCCCTCACTGTATCCCTCACTGTATCCCTCACATCCCTTCAGGAGGCTATGATTCAAGACGTACATGGAGGAGGCCTTGCTGGTCATTTTGGTCAGGGATAAAACCCTTGACCTTGTGGCTAATTGATTTTACTAGCCTCAATTAAAGAAGGATGTCCATAATTTTTTTTAAAAAAGTGTTGCATTTGTCAAGTTTCTGAAGGGCATAGCCAAAACACTAGTTTGTATACCCCTCTCCCTATTCCTCAATCTATATGAGAAGATTTATCTATAGATTTCATTCTTGGACTCCCTAAAACTCAACATGGACATGACTTCATTTTGGTGGTTGTCAATCGCATTAGTATGATGTCACAATTTCTTCCTTGTAAAAGGATTAATGATGTAGTGCATATAGCGGTTGTTTTTTAGAGACATCATTCTTCTTCATGGAATCCCTTAGACAATTGTCTCCAATCCCTTAGCTCAACCAGCTCAAGCAAGCTCAATTGAAGCTCATAATCAACGTCAATGGAGGTCAACTCAAATTCAACCCAGTCATGAGGCAATCATTATGCCACAAGGTCCAATGACAAAAGCTAGAGCTAAAAGGCTTCAAGAAGCATGGAATGCTCACCTCCACGCTAAAATGTCTACACATAGTGAAGAGTTGCATCCTTTCAAGCTTGAAAAGACATCTATTCACCCAAGAGTCATAATGAATCTAAAAATCCAGATTCATTCACATCTTTAATGCATTATGTACCTATTAAATTCATGTATTTACATTTAATTTGGTTCATGTATGGATTTGAAAGGTTGGGGGCTGAATTTAGACTACATGGGAGAAGGGTTGTGTCCTTTCATGGTATCTATTCAATTAGTATAAATAGGGCTGTCATTTTGTCATTTGAACATAAGTTGAAGTTGAATGAAATCTCATATTTGAGTTTTAGTCCCTTAAGCTTTATGCTTTATTTGTATTATTGTGTTAGAATGCATGTTTAGAACTTTCAATCTAGTTTGATCCATTAGATTGTGGAAAGTTCGAAATCTCGAAGTAGGAACAAGTTCTCCTCTCTTCTTGATCATCGATCAATTTTTTTAAGTAAAAATATGTTTAACTTTCATGGGGTTGCTTATTCATTTCGTTAATGGGGTTTTCTTATTATTTTTGTGGGGGTTCACCTTGTATAAGGGAAGTTCTCAAGCATAATCGAGATAGTTCCTTTATCATTTGGTATCATATTTTAGGCTCTAAACATATTATATCTTTACTTGCTTTCCATTTTATCTCGTCTTTCTTTCTTTCTTATTTCAATCATTACATCTCCTTCCATTTTCTTGTGATTCTTCATCTTCTCATCTTTGCTTCATATTTTATTGTACTTGCTGCAAAAACAAAAAAAAAAAAAAAAAAAAGGAAAAGAAAGAAAGTTTGAAAAAAAAAAGGGAAGTTAAAAAAAAGGTGACTTATCATCTTCTTGTGACTATTCATATTCTATGCTACTTGTCACTTGTTTAGAAAAAAAAAGTGTTATGTATAGCAAGTTTTCAAGCATTGTGAATTGATTACATTTGAAAAGAGTCTAAATTCATATATTTTTGTCATTCCTATCTTTTCATTCACCTCTTTTCACTCATACCTCTTTGTTATTCACTTTGATCTTTACCTCATCTTTCTTGAACCATTTTTCTTTTTAAAAAAAAATCCTTTCCATTGCACATTTCCATACTTGTTTTCTAATTTGCAATTTTGTAACTTTTCACCTTCTAGGTTATAATGAAATGTTCTTGCTCGATTCTCATGAGAATACTATAAGACTTGCTGAAGTTTGAGATATTAGTCTTAGGAGTATTTCTATATGTTTCAAGTGCAAACACGAGTGACCTTTCATCTTCCTAGAGAGTAAACACGTGAGGAAGTGCTTGTGAGGTCCATTTATTTATTTATTATTATTATTTTTACTCTACTTTGTTTTACGACATGACAAATCAAGGTGAGGGTAGTAACATTTATGATAAATGATTGAGAGAGGCGCAACAAGGAGCTATGGAGAGAATGATTGGTACCATGGAAGAGTTGTTAGAACATATGGGAAGGTTGGAGACTCAATACCAAGCTCGAGAGAGGATTCCACCACCACCAGCACAACGTGTTGAAGTTGTTAACGTCTGCAATGAGGGCCATTATGAGGGTGGTGAATCTAATCAATTGGAAAATGACCAAGTTACATTACTTGGGACTCCAATAAGAGGAGAAAGACGGCTTGGTCATGGTTTATATAGAGGGAGAGGTTGTGAAAGAAGACATCGTAATTTCCAACGTAGAGTTCCTTACGAAGAGAGAATTAATTGTAATGTGGGAAGCATCAAATTGAAGCATCCAAAGTTCTATGGCAAAACTGATCTGGAGGAGTACCTTCAATGGGAGAAAATAGTGAAGTCGGTGTTGATTTACCATAATTTCAGTGATGAAAAGAAGGTAATGTTATGTGTTTCTCAATTTAAACAGTATGCTCAAACATGGTGGGATAAGTTAATGTCAAGTAGGAGAAGGAATTTTGATGCACCCATCGATTCTTTGTATGAATTCAAAGAGTCAATGAGGAAGTAGTTTGTTCCAAAGCATTTCCAAAGGGACATGGCCCAAAAGCTACAAGGATTGAGACAAGGAAGTAAATTTGTGGAAGACTACTACAAGGAGATGGACACTTTGATGGATCGACTTGATCTTGGCAAGGACATGGAGAATCTCATGGCAAGGTTCCTTGATGGCTTGAACAAGGAGATTGCAGATCGGGTTGATCTACAACCTTACTTTGGCATAGAGGAGATGTTGCATCTTGCCATAAAGGTGGGAAAACAGTTGAGTACTAGAAAAAGGAGAATATAAGTGATTTAGAAGTAGAGACATGTGCAAGAAAAATCTAAAGAAAATGGAGAGTATTCTATTGAAAGGAAAGGCTAAAGTAGAGGAGCCTCGAGAAAGGAATAAGGATATTAAGTGCTGGAAATGTCAAGGGTTAGGACGTGTAAGTCGAGAATGTCCAAACAAAAGAACAATGATGATCAATAATGGAGAGGTAATGACCTAGGGTGAGGGAAATGAAAGTGAGGAGGAGAAGGAAGAAATTGTTCAATTGGAGGAGTCTAGTGATGGAAGTTATGAATAACCAATTGTAGGGGATCTGCTTGTAATTAGAAGAGCTTTAAGTGCTCAAGTTAAAGAGAATCTAGTTGACAAGCAAAGGGAAACATTGTTTCATACTCGTTGTCATGTGCATGGAAAGGTGTGTGTGATCATTGATGGTGGGAGTTTTACTAATGTTGTTAGTACATTGTGATAGGAATGACTCTTCATCCCGCAGCAGAAGCATTGGATCGTCTTTGATTTATTTAGAATTAAACTAAAATACAAGGGTTAAGCAATAAATACCTTGAAAATATGGAGATTCTTCTGGCGGGTCTTTATCTCCTCCACAAAGTCTTCTTTGCTATGACTCTAACAAAAGATCAAGGCTTGTGGGAGTCTCTTGAAAGAAAATCCTCAAGGGATTAAAGAGGAAGAGGTTTAGAGATAATTCTCTAATTCTCTCTTTGAGGAGATGTGTGTTGTGAAGAATGGCTAAACCCAAGGGTCCTATTTATAGAGACCAAGGGAAGATCTTTGCCATTATTAAAATATTATATTTTAATATCTAATATATTAAAATATATCTTTCATTTATTTGAATCTCATTCAAATCTCCTACGATATTTATTTATTTGAATCTTATTCAAATTCTATAAATATCTTTTATTTAATATATCAAATATATATTAATTATTTTAATATTTAATGTATCAAATACAATAAATATATTTTCCTCTTTTATATTTAATATATCTAATATATTAAATATTAATTTGAACACTTCAAATTAAATATTAAATTTGAACATTTCAAATTTTAATATTTAATGTATCAAATACAATAAATATATTTTCCTCTTTTATATTTAATATATTTAATATATTAAATATTAATTTGAACACTTCAAATTAAATATTAAATTTGAACATTTCAAATTTTAATATTTAATGTATCAAATACAATAAATATATTTTCCTCTTTTATATTTAATATATCTAATATATTAAATATTAATTTGAACATTTCAAATTTTTCTTTCAACTAAATTGATATTTTAGTGTTACTATGAGCTAGGAAGGGGACCTTATGGACCTACAGATTATAAGCTCCAATGATACAAAATTAATTAATTAAACTCTTTAATTAATTAATTTTCATTCATTAACTATAGGTCACTCAACTATAGACCTAGAGTTGCACTCTTATGCACTGTAGGACAAGTTGTGTCCATAGATATAATCATTACATGCAAGTCGATCATTCACGAGTTGTTCGTAATTACAGCTGGGTCAAAAGTCCGTTTTACCCCTATAATTACATATTGCACCTTAAGTACCACTGATTCTCTAATGAACAATATGTTTATAATCTAATTATAAACTAAGTCCCTCTCGGGCCAATGAGAGGGTGGGGCCCCATTGTTCAAGTCCCGAAATCAGCATTTAAGGGAACTACTCATCTACTTACCCTATATGGGAAGGAGTGAATTCCATCTTGTGAGATTATGTTCCCAGCTCCCTATTTGGTCAAGTTCCCAAAATGGTAGGCATATTGAATCGGCTACAAAAGCCACTCTCACCCATGCAAATCAAAGGACAAGCCCTCACAGGCAGGAGTTCATAACTCACTCAGGATTAAGATCGAGTCGCATATGATCATCCTGATGAAATATTAATCTTCTCAATTAACGGATTTATAAAGAGAGATTAAATATTTCGTGGTCCAATCTTATACAAACTCATTGTATAAGATACCCCCACTCACATGTCTCCACATGAATGATTTGGATCAAATCATTTGTAACTATTACAAAGTGGGCCGTATCAATAGTGTTACCAGGATAAGGCACCCAACCTTATCCATATACTATGACCCTTTAGGTTATTTCTTGAACATGATCCTCTTGTATGTCAATCACATACTGTTCAAGATTACACTAATAACCTTGGATTTTTCATATAATGGATAATATTATATTGAAAATAAAATAATCAAAATTATTATTAATTATTAAATAAATTATTAATTACGAGGCTTTAGGGCATAAATCCCAACACATTGCTTATCAAAAGATTAGGTTTGCCTACAACACCACATCCTAAACTATACAAACTTCAATGGTTGAACAATAGTGGAGAAGTTAGAGTTAATGATAATGCCTTGTGTCATTTTCTATTGGAAGATATAGTGATAATGTTTGATGTGATGTTGCACCTATGCATGCTGGAGAACTTCTTTTGAGAAGACCTTGGCGGTTTGACAAAAAAGTTATGCATCATGGTTATCTTAACCGCTACAAATTCACCAAGGATGGGAGAAAGATCATTCTCCTTCCTTTGTCAACTAGAGATGTGTTTGATGAGCAATGTAAGTTAGAGAAAATGAGAGTGGAGGGCGAGAATAATGAGGTAAAAATACTTTGAGTGAGAAAAGCAAAAGAGAAAAGAATTTGAAAGAAAAAGAGAAGAATTCTAGTGAGAGTGAGAAAAGCAATTGTGGAGAAAAAGAGAAGAGTGGAAAGAATGAGAAATGACCCAAAGAGAGAAGAAAGAAATGAGAGTTTTTTGATAGCTAGAAACAGTGAGGTTAGGAAAACTTTGTTTTCAACAAAACCAATCTTGGTACTTTTGTGCAAAGGACCATATTTTCTAACTAATGACTCAAAAACTTCTTTGCTTAGTGTTTTTTTCGAGTTTGTTGCAGGATTTCAATGACATATTTCCTGAAGTACTACCAAGTGGATTGCCACCACTTAAGGGAATTGAACATCAAATTGATTTCATTCCAGGAGCCGTCATTCCAAATAGGCCAGCTTATCGAGCTAATCCTACTGAGACAAAAGAAATTCAAAAGTAAGTTGATGAGTTGCTTGTCAAAGTATATGTGAGGGCAAATCTTAGTCCCTGTTTTGTCCAGTCATATTGGTTCCAAAGAAGGATGGGTCTTAGAGAATGTGTGTGGATTGTACAGCCATCAACAAGATTACGGTAAAGTATTGTCATCCTATACCTAGACTTGATGATATGTTAGATAATTACATGGATCTGTTTTATTTACTAAAATTGATCTTAAGTCTGGATATCATCAAATTAGGATGAAAGTTGGTGATCAATGAAAAACTGCCTTTAAGACCAAATATGGATTGTATGAGTGGTTAGTTATACTTTTTGGTCTTACCAATGCACCTAGTACATTTATGCGTCTCATGAATCATCTTTTGTGTGAATTTCTAGAAAAAATTGTGGTAGTTTACTTTGATGATAGTCTTTGAAAGAGAATGTGGAGCATGTTAGGAAGATTTTTCTTGCATTGAAGGAAGCTCAATTGTTTGCCAATTTGATAAAGTGTGTTTTTTGCTTAGATCAGATTAATTTTTTTGGATATGTTGTTTCTGAAAATGGTATTGAAGTTGAATATGATAAAGTTAAAGCTATCCAATAATGGCCACAATCTAAAAATGCTAGTGAAGTTAGCTCTTTTCATGGCCTAGCTAGTTTGTATAGGAGGTTCATTAAAGATTTTAGTACCATTGTTGCACCACTTAATGAGATGGTTAAAAAGAATGATGTTTTCAAATGGGGAGAATCTCAAGAAAAGACATTTACTATTTTAAAAGAAAAAATGAGTTCTACACCTTTGTTGTCTTTGCCTAATTTTGAAAATACATTTGAAATTGAACGTGATGCTCATGGCATAGAAATTGGAGGAGTTTTAATACAGGAACAAAAACCCATTATGTACTTTAGTGAGAAGTTGAATGGTGCTGCTTTGAACTATCCAACATATGACAAGGAATTGTATGCTTTGGTAAGAAAATTACAAACTTGGCAACATTACCAATGGCCAAAAGAGTTTGTGATTCATACTGATCATGAAAGTTTGAAGCATCTCAAGGGACAAGACAAGTTAAATCGTCATCATGCTAAATGGGTTGAATTCATTGAATCATTTTCGTATGTCATAAGGTACAAAAGTAGTAAGGAAAATGTTGTTGTCGATGCATTGTCTAGGAGATATAGCTTGTTGTCAACTTTATCTTCTAAATTGTTGGGATTTGAGTTTTTGAAAGAAATGTATGAAAATGATGATGATTTTGGTAAATTTTTTTCTCGATGTGTGAAGAGAGTAGTAGTAAATAATTTCTATATTTTTTATGGTTTCTTGTTTAGAAAAGATAAACTTGATATTCCTAAGGGTTCATATAGAGAGTTACTTGTTAAAGAAGCTCATGGAGGTGGATTTATGAGTCATTTTGCTGAAAATAAGACATATGTTTCACTTAAAGATTATTTTTACTGGCCACACATGCACGCAATGTTCGTAAAGTTTATAATACATGCATTACATGTAGAGAAGCTAAATCAACATATAGACCACATGGATTGTACACAACGGCGGATTTATGAAGGGCCCGGGGGGGCTCGAGCCCCCCCCCCCCCCTCAGCTTATGAAACATTTAGTTATTATACTAAAATGTTAGCTTTTTTTTTATTATAAAATCTTGCTTGGCCCAATGGCAAACTCCTCCTGCTTTTTTTTTCTTAAAGCCCAAATCTTATAATTTCTTATTTCTTGACTTCTTGTAAATAATTAAAACCTATTTATAAAATATTTACAAATATGTAATAATAAAAAATATTTAATACTATATATATTTTTTTGTTTTAATCTATTCTTAAATTTATATATATATTCTTCTTGGTATCAAATATAAATCAAAATTAAACAAATATTTTTGAATTTTTAGAAAATTATTTTTTAAAAAAATTAATTACATAAAAAGAAACTACAATTCTAGAAATTCTTATAAATGGGAAAAAAAAAGTCTTATTATTTCAAGTTTCCTTTTCTTGTATGCTTATATAAAAATTTTAGTCATACTTTTAATATTGAAATATATAAATTTATATGTTAAAATATTATTTTGGTCCGTGTACTGTGGAACTTGTTATATTTTAGTCTCTATATTTTCAAATGTCCAAACTTAATCTCTATACTTTCAATATAAATCATAAAATTAGTTCACACTGTTAGTTTATTGTTAACTTTTCCAAAAAGAAAAATGTAATCTCTATTATTAGCCTTTTGTCTATAAATTTTGGAAACATATTCACATTGTATCTTTTTCTTAAATGAAATTATTATTATTATTTTACCATGTTCAATAAAAATTAACTCCAAAACTAACAATAATGACTAATTTTAAGATTTTTTGAAAGTACATAGACTAAATTTGGACATTTGATACTTTTAATATTGAAATATATAAATTTATATGTTAAAATATCATTTTGGTCCGTGTACTGTGGAACTTGTTATATTTTAGTCTCTATATTTTCAAATGTCCAAACTTAATCTCTATACTTTCAATATAAATCATAAAATTAGTTCACACTGTTAGTTTATTGTTAACTTTTCCAAAAAGAAAAATGTAATTTCTATTATTAGCCTTTTGTCTATAAATTTTGGAAACATATTCACATTGTATCTTTTTCTTAAATGAAATTATTATTATTATTTTACCATGTTCAATAAAAATTAACTCCAAAACTAACAATAATGACTAATTTTAAGATTTTTTGAAAGTACATAGACTAAATTTGAACATTTGATACTTTTAATATTGAAATATATAAATTTATATGTTAAAATATCATTTTGGTCCGTGTACTGTGGAACTTGTTATATTTTAGTCTCTATATTTTCAAATGTCCAAACTTAATCTCTATACTTTCAATATAAATCATAAAATTAGTTCACACTGTTAGTTTATTGTTAACTTTTCCAAAAAGAAAAATGTAATCTCTATTATTAGCCTTTTGTCTATAAATTTTGGAAACATATTCACATTGTATCTTTTTCTTAAATGAAATTATTATTATTATTTTACCATGTTCAATAAAAATTAACTCCAAAACTAACAATAATGACTAATTTTAAGATTTTTTGAAAGTACATAGACTAAATTTGGACATTTGAAAGTGCATAAACTAAAATAGAATGAGACTAAAGGGACCAAAATGATATTTTGACTAAACTAATATCAATGTGTTCATAATAGTCTTTATACAAATTCAAGCCCCCCTAACATAAAGTTCTGGATCCGCCACTGATTGTACACCCTTTACCTGTTCCAACTGCACCTTAGATTGATTTGTCTATGAATTTTATTCTTGGGTTGCCTAGAACTAGGAGAGGGCATGATAGCATCTTGGTGGTTGTCGATAGATTTAGCAAAATGTCACATTTCATTGCTTCTCATAAAACAGATGATGCTAAGAACATTGTTGATTTGTTCTTTAAGGAAGTTGTGAGATTGCAGGGCATTCCTAGTTCCATTGTAAGTGATAGAGATGTCAAGTTCTTAAGTCATTTTTGGAAGGTTTTGTGGGGAAAATTGGGAACTAAATTATTGTTTTCTACCACATGTCACCCATAAACTGATGGTCAAATTGAGGTTTTAAATCGAACATTGATCACTTTGCTTAGTTCAATACTTCACAAGAATCTTTGTATGTGGGAAGAAATATTACCTTTTGTTGAGTTTGCTTACAATAGGGTTGTCCATAGTACAACTAAGTATTCACTGTTGGGATTTATGCCCTAAAGCCTCGTAATTAATGATTTATTTATTAATTAATAATAATTTTGATTATTTTATTTGCAATATAATATTATCCATTATATGAAAAATCCAAGGTTATTAGTGTAATCTTGAATAGTATGTGGTTGACATACGAGATGATCATGTTCAAGAAATAACGTAAAGGGTCATAGTATATGGATAAGGTTGGGTGCCTTATCCTGGTAAACACTATTGATAGGGCCCACTTTGTAATAGTTACAAATTATTTGATCCAAATCATTCATGTGGAGACATGTGAGTGGGGTTATCTTATACAATGAGTTTGTATAAGACTGGACCACGAAATATTTAATCTCTCTTTATAAATCTGTTAATTGAGAAGATTAATATTTCATCAGGATGATCATATGCGACTCGATCTTAATCTTGAGTGAGTTATGAACTCTTGCCTCTGAGGGCTTGTCCTTTGATTTGCATGGGTGAAAGTGGCTTTTGTAACCGATTCAATATGCCTACCATTTTGGGAACTTGACCAAATATGGAGCTGGGAACATAATTTCACAAGATGGAATTCACTCCTTCCCATATAGGGTATGTAAACCCGGAATCCCTCCTTGAAAATTCTTAAGAAAAATGTATTGGTAAGCTTGTTAAAAAAAAAGAAAAGAAGAAACTAAAACAAAAGAGAAATGGAAAGTGGAAGGTGTATGTTTTGTTTTAAAAAAAAAAAAAAAAAAAAGTGGAAAGGTGGGAATTTTCACCCACCGCCAAGACCTTTCTTTATAACCCTTCTACACACTGTCACCCAATTTAGATTTTCATTTACCAAAGGAAAACAGAGGGGTTTCGAGGGAGAGAGTCTGAAAAAGAAGAAGAAGGAGATTTTGAAGGTGTAATTGAAGAAGAAAAGGGGGAAACACAGTCCAAGTTGCATGGTAAATTCTAGTGTTCAATTCTGCCAACGTTTGGTTTTTTTATCATACCGAGCTCCACAGGAAGAATTAAGAGGTAAGGTTTGATTCTTCTGAAAGTTAAATCATTTTAGAACGATTTTCATGAAGGAAGCTCGAGCAAAATCTGATGCTATGTTAATGATTTGTGAAGAGGGAACCGAAGGAGAGGTTTTTCTGTCAAATCCGAGGAACCTCTGGTTTTTGGGATGTGCTGATCTGTAGACTTCGAATTAGAAGCTGTATTAGGTATGGTTGGAAAGATGATTTAATTTCCTATAACTTTCATGAATAAGTCGTGGTTAGAAATTGTTTAGAAGTCGCTTTAAATTTCAGGTTAGTTTTGGGCTGCCGCAGGAAAACAGTTCTGGTTTTAGCTGAAACGTGTTTTGGGGAAAATAGATTTCGAGGTAGTTACAGACACATCCTTTGGGAATTTCGATTTCATTCCTTTAGATAAGTTTTAGAGGGTTCAAAAAGGAAGGGTTTGGTATAAAGAACATAAATTTTGACCAAGTAATGGAAAAGTTAAGAGTATGTGAGTTTCGGGTGTTAATCATGTGGAATGCTAGGAATTGATGGGGTGGGTTTTGCAACCCTAGGCCTTAAGTTCGTGAGGTCAAGATTCTAATGCTTGGTTTTGTTTATTTGGCAAGCCAAGAAGAAATAGGACAAATTTACGGACCGAGAATCTAATATTAACGCTGTGAGTGACAAAATGAATTCTGAAAATAAATTCTATGCTTGAACTTGTGTTCATGAAAAGAAAAGACTTCCTAAGAATGATGTAGCTTAAAGATTTATGGTCTCTTGAACACGTATTCATAAGCATATATGGTTTCCTAAAATTGATTTAAATTGTTCGTTGTGAGCATATGTTTACTGATTTTCTGAAACTAGAAGAAATACCTTAATTCCAAGTCTACATGTGTTAGCAAGAACTGTTAGAGGTTTTCATGTGTTTCTCTGAGACCTGAATGAGTTAATGGTTGAGATACTGAGCCGAGGTTGTATAGTACCGTGTGCACACAGGTCATTTTCTGTTGTCGACGTTGAGTGTACTCCGTGACAACAATGCTGTCGTGAGTGCTGGGCGAGCCCCACTACGACAAAGACGATGGGAGTGCTGGGCGAGCCCCACTACGACAAAGACGATGGGAGTGCTGGGCGAGCCTCACTACATCGTAGAATGAACATTGGTTGTACTGGGCGAGTCTTACACAACTAGTTTGTCATATGTTTAAAATGGTTAACATTTTTGACACACTTGCTGGACTTCTGTAAAAGCTATTGATGTTATATGTTATGATTTACGAGTTAATAGTTTTAAACTCAGTCACTCATTGAGCTTCCCAGCTCATTCTTTCAATGTTTTCCAACTTTTCAGGTAGAGATCGAGCTCCCAGTGCCTGAGATCCTACCATCGCCACCGAGGGTTCTCAGAGTTAGATACTCTGTACGTGGGTGGTATTATATAGCGAGTCTGCTCGTAGTGTAGATAACTTAAAAGAGACGTGTAGTTATGTTCGTGTATGAAACTAGTGGTCTTGTTTGTGTAACCAACGAGTGGTTGTGTTTTGATTGCTCAAGAGAGGTTTTAACTAAAACTGCTCCGTG
This sequence comes from Trichosanthes truncata, assembly GCA_033996785.1. NCBI lineage: Eukaryota > Viridiplantae > Streptophyta > Magnoliopsida > Cucurbitales > Cucurbitaceae > Trichosanthes > Trichosanthes truncata. Next base: position 47,323,567 of record JAWPNB010000013.1, read on the forward strand.
TGCATATGTAGAAATTTTCCAGGGTTCCGCTGTGTAATATGTAAAGTATTTCGTTTACAGGTATGGTTTGTTTATCAGGAATTAAAAGGGTCATAGGTATCGTTAAGAAGTGAAACGATGCCTGTTGGCTTCACGCCTTCCTCCGGGCTAAGATAACAGGTGTTTCGGGAGGGGGTGTGACAACTTGGTATCAGAGCAGTTAGCTCCATGGGAAACGAGATAGAGCGAGTTAGCTCTAAGGAAAAACTGGGAAATAGAGAGCATGTTAACGAGTTAGTTCAGATAGAACTAGTAAAGCATGGTCCAAGTAAGGACAAGAGCAAGTCTAGTCAGGACTAGAATATGAATAGAAGTTTGGTATTGTACATTTGAGTTAAGTATCCATAGCACGTCTAATGTATTGATATGTTATAGGAGTCATGCCACCACGTACTAGGAGACGACGCAGGCAGGATCAGGACGGGACGCAGGATCCTACCCAAGGTCAATCTGAAAGGGGATCTAGCGCCCCGAGAGTTCAGACTGGGGCAGGAAACGAGCAGCATGCTAGTTCCTCACAGGGGATAGAGAGAGCAGGGCCAAGTGATCCAGAAAAAGCATATGGAATAGAACGCTTAAAGAAATTAGGAGCCACAGTGTTCGAGGGTTCCACAGACCCAGCTGACGCCGAGGTTTGGTTGAATATGCTGGAGAAATGCTTTGATGTGATGACTTGTCCTGAGGAGCGAAAGGTCAAGTTGGCCACATTTCTGCTGCAGAAGGAGGCAGAAGGATGGTGGAAATCGATACTAGCCAGGCGTAATGATGCACGTACCATGGATTGGAATTCTTTCAGAGGCATATTCGAAGACAAGTATTACCCTATCACGTATCTTGAGGCAAAGAGGGATTGTGGCAAGAATCATCGGGGCCATTGTCTTGTTGATGCCGGTGTGTGCTACCAGTGCGGACAATTAGTGCATTTCAAGAGAGATTGTCCACAGCTGAGAGTGGTCGCACAGAGAGACCTGGGGGTTGAGTCCCAAACGGTTGAGCAGCCGAGGGTTCCAGTAGCTGCAGGGGAGGGCACCAGTGGTGCTAGACAGAAAGGAGTTGTAGGGAGACCTAGACAGCAGGGAAAGGTTTACGCTATGACTCAGCAAGAAGCAGAGGATGCACCAGATGTTATTACTGGTACGATTCTTGTTTGTAATGTACCTACACGTGTTTTAATAGACCCATGTGCTACGCATTCCTTTGTTTCTAGCATGTTCCTAACTAAGCTAAATAGGAAGCTAGAGCCTTTATTTGAGAAGTTAGTTATATACCCTCCGGTTGGTGATGCTTTACTAGTCAATGAAGTGTTACGGGATTGTGAGGTCTTAGTAGAAGGTCTCAGTATGATAGTGGATCTTCTTCCACTAGAGTTGCAGGTGTTAGACGTAATCTTGGGGATGGATTTCTTATTCACTCATTATGCTTCCATGGATTGCCATAGGAAGGAAGTAATTTTCAGGAAACCAGGTTTGGCTGAAGTAGTTTTCAGGGGAGAAAGAAAGATTATGCCTATGAGTATGATTTCAGCCCTAAAAGCTGAGAGGTTGTTGAGGAAGGTTGCACGGCATTTCTTGCACATGTAGTGGAGGTGCAAGAAGAAAAGTTGAAACCAGAAGATGTTCCTGTCGTGAATGAATTCCTTGATGTTTTTCCAGCTGACCTGGCAGGTTTGCCACCTGATAGGGAAGTTGAGTTCACTATCGAATTGTTACCAGGAACAGCACCTATTTCGCTAGCGCCGTATAGAATGGCTCCAAGCGAGCTCAGAGAACTGAAGATACAGTTACAAGAACTAGTTGACAAGGGATACATCAGACCTAGTGTATCGCCTTGGGGAGCTCCAGTGTTATTCGTAAAGAAGAAAGAGGGTACTCTAAGATTGTGCATTGACTATAGGCAGTTAAACAAGGTCACGATACGTAACAAGTACCCTTTACCACACATAGATGACTTGTTTGACCAGTTGAAGGGAGCATCAGTGTTCTCCAAGATTGACTTAGGGTCAGGATACCATCAGTTAAAGGTTAGGGAATCAGACGTTCCTAAGACAGCATTCAGAACGAGGTATGGACACTATAAGTTTCTAGTAATGCCTTTCGGTTTAACTAATGCACCAGCAGTTTTCATGGATCTCATGAACAGGATCTTTCATCAGTATCTGGATCAGTTTGTTATAGTATTCATTGATGATATACTAGTTTACTCAGTTGACAGAGAAGCCCATGAGAAACATCTGAGAATTGTTCTGCAAACACTACGTGATAAACAGTTGTATGCTAAATTCAGCAAATGTGAGTTTTGGTTGAATCAGGTAGTGTTTTTGGGGCATATCGTTTCAGCAAATGGAGTTAGTGTGGATCCGCAGAAGGTAAAAGCTGTGGTCAATTGGGAAAGACCAGCTAGTGCAACAGAGGTACGTAGTTTCCTAGGTTTGGCAGGATACTACAGACAGTTTATTGAAGATTTCTCAAGATTGGCATTACCCTTGACAACTTTGACAAGGAAGAATGTTAAGTTTGAGTGGTCAGATAAGTGTGAACAGAGTTTTCAGGAGCTGAAGAAGAGATTAGTAACAGCACCTATTCTGGCACTCCCTGTAACAGGGAAAGAATATGTGATTTACTGTGATGCTTCGAGGCAAGGATTAGGGTGCGTGCTTATGCAAGAAGGAAAGGTAATAGCTTATGCTTCAAGGCAACTGAAAAAGCACGAGTGTACTTACCCTACCCATGATCTCGAGCTAGCAGCCGTTGTTTTAGCATTGAAAATCTGGAGGCATTATTTGTTCGGTGAGAAGTGCCACATTTTCACGGATCATAAGAGTTTGAAGTATATTTTCGATCAGAAAGAGCTGAATATGAGGCAGAGGCGATGGCTAGAATTGATTAAAGATTATGATTGTACTATAGAGTACCATCCAGGTAAGGCGAACGTAGTTGCAGATGCATTAAGTAGGAAGTCAAGACTTCCTAGGGATGCTTTATGTGGTATGCGAGCAACCTTCTTAAGTACGCTAAGAGGTTCAAAGGCGGTTGTGACTGCAGAGGATTCAGGAAGTCTCTTGGTTCAATTTCATGTCAGGCCTTCGCTTATAGCAGAGATTGTGAGGAAACAGGCCGAGGATAGGGACTTGCAGAAGAGGTTTGGGAAGTCCACACAGGACCCAGAGGGGGAGTTTCTGATAGGAGCAGATGGAGCTATATTGAAGCAAGGAAGACTATGCGTTCCGAATATTAGTGAGCTTAAAGATGCTTTACTAGAGGAAGCTCACAGTTCAGCTTACGCTATGCATCCAGGAAGCACCAAGATGTACAAAACTTTAAAGGGATCGTATTGGTGGCCTAGGATGAAGCGGGAGATAGCTAATTATGTTGATAAATGTTTAATTTGCCAACAGGTTAAACCAGTTAGACAGAGGCCAGGGGGACTCCTTAATCCACTGCCAGTGCCGGAGTGGAAATGGGAGCATATCACTATGGATTTCCTTTTTGGATTACCACGTACTTCTGGTGGACATGATGGTATTTGGGTAATAGTGGATAGACTCACTAAGACAGCACGGTTTATACCGATTAAAGCGACGTATACACTTGATCAGCTTGCTATGCTATACGTCGACAAGATTGTGAGTCAGTACGGAGTGCCAGTGTCCATAGTTTCAGATAGAGATCCGAGATTTACATCTAAGTTCTGGCCTAGTTTACAGAAAGCTATGGGGACAAAATTAAATTTCAGCACAGCGTTCCACCCCCAGACAGATGGTCAGTCAGAGAGGACCATCCAGACCTTAGAGGACATGTTGAGAGCATGTGTCCTTCAGTTTAAAGGAAGTTGGGATACCCACTCATCACTTATGGAGTTCGCTTATAATAACAGCTATCAGACTAGTATCGGCATGGCACCGTTTGAGGCTTTGTATGGAAGACCATGTAGAACTCCCGTGTGTTGGAACGAAGTGGGGGAACGGAAGCTAATCGGACCTGAGTTGGTACAGGTTACGACAGACAATGTGAAGGTGATTAGAGAAAATCTTAAAGTAGCTCAAGATCGTCAGAAGAGCTACGCAGATAAGCGGTGAAGAGACTTAGAATTCCAGGTCGGGGATCAAGTTTTCTTGAAGTTATCTCCGTGGAGAGGTGTCCTTCGTTTTGGTCGAAAGGGTAAGCTGAGCCCTAGGTATATTGGTTCTTATCAGATAACAAAACGAGTTGAGCCAGCAGCGTACGGACTTGAGTTGCCAGCAGAACTATCTCGAGTGCATGATGTCTTCCATGTGTCCATGTTGAGAAAGTATATTCCAGATTCGACACATGTGTTGCAAGCACAACCAGTTGAGCTGGAGGAAGATTTGAGCTACATAGAGGATGCAGTTCAAATCCTTGATAGGAAAGAATAGGTTCTGAGAAACAAGACGATCCCACTCGTGAAGGTTCTTTGGAGACATCACGGAGTGAAGGAGGCAACCTGGGAACCAGAAGACCAAATGAGGAAGAGTTACTCGACGCTTTTCATCTAAGGACTACTCAATTTCGAGGACGAAATTTCTTAAGAGGGAGGTAAGTTGTAAACCCGGAATCCCTCCTTGAAAATTCTTAAGAAAAATGTATTGGTAAGCTTGTTAAAAAAAAAAGAAAAGAAGAAACTAAAACAAAAGAGAAATGGAAAGTGGAAGGTGTATGTTTTGTTTTAAAAAAAAAAAGAAAAAAGAAAGTGAAAAGGTGGGAATTTTCACCCACCGCCAAGACCTTTCTTTATAACCCTTCTACACACTGTCACCCAATTTAGATTTTCATTTACCAAAGGAAAACAGAGGGGTTTCGAGGGAGAGAGTCTGAAAAAGAAGAAGAAGGAGATTTTGAAGGTGGAATTGAAGAAGAAAAGGGGGAAACACAGTCCAAGTTGCATGGTAAATTCTGGTGTTCAATTATGCCAATGTCTGGTTTTTTTTATCATACCGAGCTCCACAGGAAGAATTAAGAGGTAAGGTTTGATTCTTCTGAAAGTTAAATCATTTTAGAACGATTTTCGTGAAGGAATCTCGAGCAAAATCTGATTCTATGTTAATGATTTGTGAAGAGGGAACCGAAGGAGAGGTTTTTCTGTCAAATCCGAGGAACCTCTGGTTTTTGGGATGTGCTGATCTGTAGACTTCGAATTAGAAGCTGTATTAGGTATGGTTGGAAAGATGATTTAATTTCCTATAACTTTCATGAATAAGTCGTGGTTAGAAATTGTTTAGAAGTCACTTTAAATTTCAGGTTAGTTTTGGGCTGCCGCAGGAAAACAGTTCTGGTTTTAGCTGAAACGTGTTTTGGGGAAAATAGATTTCGAGGTAGTTACAGACACATCCTTTGGGAATTTCGATTTCATTCCTTCAGATAAGTTTTAGAGGGTTCAAAAAGGAAGGGTTTGGTATAAAGAACATAAATTTTGACCAAGTAATGGAAAAGTTAAGAGTATGTGAGTTTCGGGTGTTAATCATGTGGAATGCTAGGAATTGATGGGGTGGTTTTTGCAACCCTAGGCCTTAAGTTCGTGAGGTCAAGATTCTAATGCTTGGTTTTGTTTATTTGGCAAGCCAAGAAGAAATAGGACAAATTTACGGACCGAGAATCTAATATTAACGCTGTGAGTGACAAAATGAATTCTGAAAATAAATTCTATGCTTGAACTTGTGTTCATGAAAAGAAAAGACTTCCTAAGAATGATGTAGCTTAAAGATTTATGGTCTCTTGAACACGTATTCATAAGCATATATGGTTTCCTAAAATTGATTTAAATTGTTCGTTGTGAGCATATGTTTACTGATTTTCTGAAACTAGAAGAAATACCTTAATTCCAAGTCTACATGTGTTAGCAAGAACTGTTAGAGGTTTTCATGTGTTTCTCTGAGACCTGAATGAGTTAATGGTTGAGATACTGAGCCGAGGTTGTATAGTACCGTGTGCACACAGGTCATTTTCTGTTGTCGACGTTGAGTGTACTCCGTGACAACAATGCTGTCGTGAGTGCTGGGCGAGCCCCACTACGACAAAGACGATGGGAGTGCTGGGCGAGCCCCACTACGACAAAGACGATGGGAGTGCTGGGCGAGCCTCACTACATCGTAGAATGAACATTGGTTGTACTGGGCGAGTCTTACACAACTAGTTTGTCATATGTTTAAAATGGTTAACATTTTTGACACACTTGCTGGACTTCTGTAAAAGCTATTGATGTTATATGTTATGATTTACGAGTTAATAGTTTTAAACTCAGTCACTCATTGAGCTTCCCAGCTCATTCTTTCAATGTTTTCCAACTTTTCAGGTAGAGATCGAGCTCCCAGTGCCTGAGATCCTACCATCGCCACCGAGGGTTCTCAGAGTTAGATACTCTGTACGTGGGTGGTATTATATAGCGAGTCTGCTCGTAGTGTAGATAACTTAAAAGAGACGTGTAGTTATGTTCGTGTATGAAACTAGTGGTCTTGTTTGTGTAACCAACGAGTGGTTGTGTTTTGATTGCTCAAGAGAGGTTTTAACTAAAACTGCTCCGTGTGCATATGTAGAAATTTTCCAGGGTTCCGCTGTGTAATATGTAAAGTATTTCGTTTACAGGTATGGTTTGTTTATCAGGAATTAAAAGGGTCATAGGTATCGTTAAGAAGTGAAACGATGCCTGTTGGCTTCACGCCTTCCTCCGGGCTAAGATAACAGGTGTTTCGGGAGGGGGTGTGACAGGGTAAGTAGATGAGTAGTTCCCTTAAGTGCTGATTTCGGGACTTGAACAATGGGGCTCCATCCTTTCACTAGCCCGAGAGGGACTTAGTTTATAATTAGATTATAAACAGATTGTTCATTAGAGGATCAATGGTACTTAAGGTGTAAGATGTAATTATAGGGGTAAAACGGACTTTTGACCCAACTATAATTATGAACAACTCGTGAATGATCGACTTGCATGTAGTGATTATATCCATGGATACAACTTGTCCTACAGTGCATAAGAGTGTAACTCTAGGTCTATAGTGGAGTGACCTATAGTTAATGAATGAAAATTAATTAACTAAAAAGTTTAATTAATTAATTTTGTATCATTAGAGCTTATAATATGTAGGTCCATAAGGTCTCATTGCTAGCTCATAGTAACACTAAAAGATCAATTTAGTTGAAAGAACTTTTGAAATGTTCAAATTAATATTAATTTGAAGTGTTCAAATTAATATTTAATATATTAGATATATTAAATATAAAAGAAAAAAACATATTTATTGTATTTGATACATTAAATACTAAAATTTGAAATGTTTAAATTTAATATTTAATTTGAAGTGTTCAAATTAATATTTAATATATTAGATATATTAAATATAAAAGAGAAAAAAATATTTATTGTATTTTATACATTAAATATTAAAATAATTAATGTATATTTGATACATTAAATAAAAGATATTTATAAAATTTGAATAAGATTCAGATAAATAAATATCGTAGGAGATTTGAATGAGATTCAAAATAAGTATAAGATATATTTTAATATATTAGATATTAAAATATAATATTTTAATTCTGACAAAGATTTACCCTTGGTCTTTACTAGTTTTTTAACCACGTGCATTACACGTGTAATCAAAATAATATGAATTAAATTGAATTTACAATTAATTTAACTAATTAAAATTTTTATGCATTCTTATATTAGTTTTGTTTTTTCTAATTCTATTATGATTTTATATATTTTAATCGGACTAATTTGAATATAATATAATATTTTTATTATATTATATTATTTCTATTATAATATAAATTTTCATATAATATAACATAATTTTAATATAATATAATTCTTTATTAAGTTTTTTTTTTTAATTTTAATTTCTATTATTATTACTATTATTTATAATATAATATATACTTTTTTTAATAATATATTTTATTTAATTTATGCAATACTTGTTAATGCAATTTTATAACGATTATTTTTATCTAAATTTAGCATACAATTATTGATAGAGAATTAATTAAAAAATACACACACATATATATGTGACATATCATAGCAAATGTAGTAACAATAATTATGCTAAATAATACAAAAATATATTTTAAACAAATTGGTTTACAAAGTCAAAACTTTTTTATAGACAATGTTTTTGGTCAAATTTTCATTTTGCACTACATCAAATGAGGATCAAAGAGCTATGTAAATTTTAAAAAAAATGTCATTCAATATAGTTGTGGTTTTTTTTTTTTCTTTTCAAAATATTTTTTTAAGAAAGCAAGAAACTTTTTAAAGTTAATAAACATCCTCTTGAAATTAAAGAGTACCTTCTAAAATTTAAGTGTTTACATTATTGCTAAAATTTTAAAATCAAAAGTAATATTTTAATAATCAAACACAAAAATAAACTAACCCCTAATTCAAAACTCAAAATAATAATGTAGTTATAAATAAATTAAAACAATGAGTAAAAGAATATGTAAAAGAAAAAACGCGAGCTAACGAAATTTAAATTAAAAATAGAAAGAAAGAGATACCTTATTAAAAATTGGATGAGATGTATATTTTAGATTTAGGAAAAAAAAAAGCATCAACAACACAACATAAGTGGTATTAACTAACATAATTTTGTGTAAAAAAAAGCACGAAAGAAAACGAAAAAAATTTAAATTTATAAAAAAGAAAGATACCTAATGAGAGTGCTAGAGATACCTCATTAAAAATTGGAAGAGATTGATATATTTTAGATCTAAAAAAAAGAACATCAACAACACAACATGAATGATATCAACTAACATAATTTGGCATAAAAACGTAAAAGAACAAGAGAAAACTAATATATTAATTTGCACGACATCAAGTGAGGACCAATGATCTATATAAATTAAAAAAATGTCTTCAATATAGTAGTGG